>CM045496.1:45175636-45873136 GCA_024704745.1 Rosa lucieae
ATATATAACAGAACTAACTAAAGAAACTACCACAAAAGGAAGAAAGAATAAGAATTAAGAATATAAAAAGGTCTAACTCATAGATAGAAAAACAAATAGGCTCCAAAATCAGGTACGAGATATCACACCAAGTCGCCTTCTTGTTTTCGTGCCATCTAGTATGATATACGAAATTATCCAAAGCAAATAAAATTTCATGACGTTGGCTATATTCATTTATTCACAAACTATTTTCAAACAAACACTCACACTTCTCTAAAACGCATACATGAATTTAAACCAGTTTGAAAAATTCAATGCCAGACTGTTCACAGAATCTGCAATACGAAATAACAGCAGTTAGAGAATTCAATATCGCTACAATTATGTAAATGAAAATTCAATATAACAATCATCACTATGCCAAAAAAGCTATCAGACAACAGAGTTCAGACAACAGAATAGTCATTTTCTGTCGTCTGAGTGTTTCAGACTAAACTCAGACGACACATAAATTAAATGTGTTGTCTGAATACAATGAGAAACCATACTGTTTCATTTGAAGATATGGTCAGACTCAGACGACACTTAAGTGTCGTCTAAAAAATGAAAATTTTCTTAGCAAAACGTTTAGATTTCCTTCCCAACAAGAATAAGTCTTTTCCCTCCTATAATTCCCAAACCCTATCGATGACCAGTGAATGTAAAACTATTCAGACAACAGAGCTAAGAAATTCTGTTGTTTGAATAAGGTGACTTTGACTTTTTTAATTTGAAGTCTGTTTTTACATAACACAAAACCTAGCAGCTTCGTTTTACCTCTCCGTCTAAACTCTCTTACCAACAGAAACTCTATACCTCTCAAAAATCGTCCATCTCTCAAATCAAATCTAATTTCTGAAACCCAGTCCTCTCTCACCCAGATTTCTCTCCTATTCTCCTTGACGAATCGATGACCGGCAGCGATACATCTCTGCTCCCCCATCCCTGACCTCGCCAACTCGATTAGAGACTTGGAGTTCTCCCGACTCGGTAACCTGCAAGAGTGCAAGGCTAGAACCAGCAACCCATCTCCGGCCTCCGATCTGGGCCTCCAGCCTTTCAAGCCCCACTGGCCACCGACTCCAGTCTTTCAATCCCCACCAGCAACCCATCTCCGCGGCTCCGCCTCCAGGTATCTCACCATCTCTCTCCCTCTCCGTTTTCTTCTCCTCCTCTGTGACGGCGAAGGGTCCTTCAGTGTTCAATACTTTGCTTTGCTCTTCGCAACAGAAGAAAAACAAATTGGTTTCCTGATATTCTATCAGTGTTATGCTCTCCTGACCTAATTTCGTTCTATCAACCCAGATAGAAGGTTGAGGAGTCAATAACTCCAAAATCAGGACTATAGAAGAAGCAGACTTTCAGGTACTATTCTCCCTTAATTATTGGTGGGTACTCAGATTTATAGGTTCATGGTTGGGGATTACACTGTTTATTTTTCATGGGGTACTCTTGGTTTTAACAGATAATTGCTTCTTTGAATCCTCTTATAGCTGGAGGATAGATCTGGGTCTCGAACGAGCACGTCATGTTCAAGCCAAAGGTATAGAATTCCTATCGATATAGCTTCACCCAATACATTCCTTTATCAACATCAAGTTCTCATTTTTTCTTTTGAATAGTCCAGGTTATCAATTTTTGCCTTTAATCATTTGGTTCCCTTGTCTGAGCTACTAAAAGAGATGTAGTGGTTATTGTCTAACAATCCAGGTTATCAATTTTTACCTGTTTCAAAAGAATTCATTTTCATTATCAAGCCAAGGAAGTCATTAACCTCGCATTGTCTTTCAAACATTTGTTACTTCTGAGATTCAAATTGATAGGCATTATTTGAAATGTGAGGCAAATGATCTCCTTGGTGAAGTTAAAATGGTTGAGAACATCATAGATGTGTTTGGCCTTACATGCACACCACCTATTTGATGAAAGTTCCAGGTGACTGAAAAGAAGTGCAAGTTTAATTTATAATAGTTGTTTTGTAGTATATACCATTGGCTACCATATCAGTCAGATCATTATTTTATTTATTACTCCATTTTCAGTCGTAGCTCTTCAAAATCTTTACAAGACCCTGAACTAACTTCCCCTTTGATCTTATGCAGTAAACTTAATGGTCTAAATCCTATGGGTAGATTACTGCTGAGATCTATTATCTCTACAGTTTGAAGCAACTGTAAGTGGTTCTACTGTTTTTTTTTTCAACTTACTATAGTTTGTAAGCATGCTTGTCGCTACATCTCTTCATCTTTCTGCTTCAAGGGATATTAGTTCTAATAGCATTGGGGGAAATTCCATGTCTTACCCCCAATGCGACTCATATGTAAGTAATATGCCTCTTGTGTCTGCATAAATGTTTGGACAACATAATGCAATTAGTGGATTCTTCGTCCTACTTCTAGATACCCATATGATGTAAATATCGTCTCAAAGTTGCTATGTCAAGGAGTAGAGAGAAATAGATTGAAATCCTTCTGGAACGAATGTGTTTTCCCTTTAGTTGCAAAATGATTCTCAGCAAGGGAATTTTTCTTGTACTGAAATCTAAATTGGAGGTAAAGGGAGGGTGGCTTATTGACATTAATGGGTTTTAAAAAGTTGTTTGTAGCCTACTTAACAACCAACTCTTTCTATCATTAAAGTCAATACTTGTATTTCAAGTCTCTGTGCTGCTCTTTCTTTTCAGCTAACTAGCATACTGGATGTGTTTCTGTAAAATGTGTTAGTATGTCCTACTCTCTGCTCTCTAGATCTGTAATCCTACCTTGTCCCAAAAAAAAAAAACTAGTGTCCTTAATTTTCTGCTACATATATTCAAAGCTTGCTGTCCTTAATTTCATAAACTATCTATAGCCTGCATTGTGCATAAGTGAAAATACCTGAGACTATGAAAAACTTGCGTTTCTAATTTCAATGATGTTCAGCAAAGTTGATGTAACATTCATGTTTGATTTTTCACTTCATGCAGAACTTACAGCAATCTCTTTTGTAATGGTGGAAGCAACCCGTTTGTATTAGACAGGTCAGAAGCCAATATGATATTATTGAAAACTAACTTACACTTTAATTTTCTGCAAAAAGTAATACCGCTTTACTACAATCGTACAAAATACTACTTTGGAGTTTTGTTGTGGGTGTGGGGTTTGATTCTTAAAATTAGAGATGCACTCTCATTATAATGTATCTGTCAGCTCACCTTGCATCATGTAATTACCATCAGATATCAACTATCTTTAAAATATGTGTACTTGAAGATTTTGTACTAGCTACCTGTTTTTTACTGTACTTTACCTGCTTTTTTAGTCCTTTGTTTCTACAGTTTAAACAACACAATATTGAAACAAATAATCGGATCTGCAAAATTGTTCAGATCATTGAAACATAGCATGATTCATCTTATGTGCTGAATTCCATACTTGGATTTTCAGCTGTTTGTTTTTCTGGATACTAATGCGGGGTAGTACTATGTATTTATAATCTAAAATCTACGTTTTAATTTCAGTTCTACTGTTAGCCCCTATAGATATAATGACTAATGGGTTGGTGAAAGTGAATGATGACCATAACCGATCCAGCCAACTAGGTCTGCCATAATATGTTATACTTGAAAATAATCCAATCTTCAACCTACTATAATCTTCAATCATTGTCACTCTATTTCACCACTATACCTATATGTCATCCATTATTCTGTTCATGTTTTTGTTTTGTTCCAAAAATAAAATCACTCTATAGGTTGATTCTAGAACAAATGCAGAATGTAAAACACAGAATAGTTTGAATGATTGAAATATAGAGATTAAATCACTATCAACAGGACCAGCATCATTATGACCTTCCATACTAAAGCATAGTATCAATTACTATCTACGAATTGATAACCAACTGAAAATACATCAAAGTACATGCTGCATTCTAGGTATATTAACACCAGCTTTTATTATGATGCAGCATTTTAGGTATCTGATGCAGCCTGCCCCTCCTTCAGTTAATTTGATTATGATGCATCCCAATTCAAGTTTTTATGACAGGCATAAAGATACTCTTCAGGTTAGATATGTTTAAAGTCCAGACACTTCACTGCATACATTTAAAAAAGTTTAAACAGATAGAAGTGCCCATTTGAGTTCTTTGTCTAATCAAAAGTAAAACTTGGTGTGTTTCAGATCGTTGGTTCCTATGCTTAATCACTCTACATTTTTTTATGTTACAGAGAAATTGATTCCCTTCTTCAAAACAACCAAAATCTAAGGAAATGCTTGAATATTTTGACATAGCTGTTTATTGTCACCGAATTCTGCAGCGGGTCCAAGTTATCAGGAGAAGAGGCAGAGAATAGAAAGGTATAATTCAATTTGTGCAATGATATAATTACTGTTTCTTATTGCAGTAGTATATACTTGACAATATTTCTGTAAACGCATACGCCAAGACACAGAATGAAAACATGCATATATTTAATAAAAGTTTAAAAATAGTTTTGTACAGCTCTCTGATCAGGAACTATTTCTTCCTTACATGAGAATTTAACTAAACTACGTGCAACAGGTGAGCTGAAAGTAGAGCTGAAAGTTTATACCTATTTATAGTATTAAGTATCTTAGCATGAAAATTATCCGCTTTTATCTTCTTTCAGAAGCACATTCTGATTCAATGCTTGAGAGTCAATCTATAACTGGCAGAGGGGCTCAAATGTCTGGATTGAGATGTTCAATCCTTTCGGTACATAATTTGATGTTTTTTTTTTGTTTTGTTTTTGTTTTGATGTTTGTCTTTCAAGGTTTTGTAGCAGCCTGGAATGTAGGGGGAAAACCTCCCCATAGTGGCCTTAATCTAGAAGATTTCTTCAAGGTAATAATCCACAGGCATATACGTCTTGGGGTATGGTTTCTCTTCTTATTTTTCGTCTTCTCCTGATATTCTTCAGGTTAATAATCCGCCTTTTCCTAATTCCTTTCGAATTAGTTTATCCTCTTCCCATTTGATTTTGATTTGTTTTCTTCCTATATCAGTTATCCCCTTCCCATTTGATTTTGATTTTGTTTCTCTTCTTACTGTCAGTATCCTCTTCCCATTTGATTTTGATTTGTTTTCTTTTATATGGAGTATACCTTTTTCTTTTCTTTTTTTTGGTATTTGGTTTGACTAGACACATGGTTCAGTTTATGTGCACCAACTAGATGGACTTTTTTTTTTTTTGGTCTGAACTTGGTTGTCATGGTATAAGAAAATATTTTGGTCTTTAAATATTAGTTTGATGGAGAAAATTGTAGCTTCATTGTGCTAGCTAACACTGGATCATTTCTCTAAAGAGATTATTTACCATCTTTAACTGTTCTTTAAATTTGGAACAATCAAAGGTTTTGAAAAGATTGCAGCATTAGCTTTACCATTACAAATTTGAAAAAAGATATTAATGGAATTACACATTATATAAATCTCAGGTCTTTTGAAAAACAATACAATGAGATATGATAGATTTGAAAAAACAAGGTCAGGCAGTCCAAAATCCTTGGTTTTCTGTGAACCAAATTGTAGTTTTGTCAATGGAGCATTCTCACTATGACAGTATTTTCACTTTAGTAGTGATTCATTAGTTGCGATACAAGCTTCCAGAATGGATTTCAACGAATAAACTATTCACTTACTATTAACCATCTTATTCTGCAGCTGTATTACCTTAAGCTTAGCACAGAGTGGCAGTGGTGTGGTTTCTTCGCTGTTGGTTTTTCTTGCAATTAAATCAGGTGAATAGACTATTTGTTATTTAAGTTTAACAAATCAAATTCATTACTTTCTTCAATTTCTTATGTTAATAAAGAAGTCCAGTTTTTGATAACACCATTTTCTGTAACTCATTGAGATGCTTCACAATATGTTTACACATTGCTACGGTGATATAAATAAGAATACTCTGGTTATATCGTGTATATGTTTGTCATTTTTTATCTACTCATTCATCAGTGTCCTCATCACTGTTGCCCTTCTTTTTTATGCATCTTTATCTATTATAAATTTCATTCATTATTTTCTATGTAGTTTTGAGCTTGAAGACCGTCTATACTGAACAAGTTGGGCAGATGTTGGGAGAGTTTAAACATTGTGCTCTGAGGTAAATATAATCAGTTAAAGGCTTCGAGAATCAGATGAATGGAAGTACTTCTAGAGGCAATCAATCAGAACGAACAGTTTGTCTCTTCACAAAAATACTATTGCAATTGATGTAATATAGGTATTTTATCAGTTTGATCGATAATAAAGTCATTTTCAATTATATCTTTCATTGTTGTAAATTATTACCAACAACAAATCCCGCAGCAAAGCGCGGGTATCATTGCTCGTGTATTTAAGGATATGGTTTCAATGTCCTTAAATCATGTTTTTGTAGTAGTGATTTTTATCTAATAATGATGCATATTATTGTTTATAAATATAGGAAGGAGTAAAGCGTAAAATTGTGAAGAAGAGAAATAGAGACATATATGATGATGATGATCATTACCTCCTAATATCTACAGTATAAATGCATGTTATCTTCATTAATTTGGGTATTGAGTTGAACATTTTAATGTTATGTCATTGGATGTTGACGGTTGTGAACCCCGGTGAAGAAGTGGTGCACTTCATGGATCCATTAAGAGGCGACTCATCTCCGGTGAATGGAAAAATTGTTGGACGAGTAAGTGGCTTCTACATTCAGTTTGGTTCAATGTTAAATTGGTTGTTATACTTGCATTTTGCTGGAATTATTTCTATCTAAATGTTACTTTGTAAGTTGTTCAGTTTCTGGCTGATTGTTGTTCTCGTCATGTTGTTTCAGTTCCATCAGAATATACAATGCATAGAAAAATAGGACAGGTAGAAAAATAGTTCAATGGAAAAATTGTGCGGTACGAGTTGCAAACCAGCTAACTATATGCAAGTTGATTTTACTTCAACAAATGTTCTTTTTATTCCATAGCATCAGCCAAGTATTCAATAATTTTATGATGTTTCAGGGCATTCCGGAGCAATTGGGCGAAAAAACTTGTGGACTGTGGATTATGCTTACATGAAGACATAGCGGGGACAAAAAATCAACAGTGGAGTGCTAAGGTAGGTATATATATATATATATAAATATCAACTCCTTCCAATTCTGATTAATGTTGTGAAACATATCCATTCACATTAATTGTATTTTTTTTTTATACTTGCAGTGGGAAAGAAAAGCAAATCACTTCTACACACAAAAAGACATTGATCAGGTCCGGGCCGAGTGGGCAAAGTATGTCAGCCAATTTCAACAAAGCTAGTGTGTCGAGAAGATTCTAATTTTGGACATGCATCATCTATAACCCATATTAACTAGTTATGCAGTTGGTCTAAGTATCTATTTTTGGTCTGCAAGTACAGTTTAATTATGATCAGTAGCTAGTATGAGATATCAGTGGTTTTTTGGGTTACATTTGTTGATCATGCCAACTGCTATGGGTTATTGAACTGATGTTTATTAAGTTTAGCTCCATGATGATGTATGTATATATAGCTGCAGGAACAGATTGATCAAATATTGGTATTTTTTGAATGGATATCATATTTGATGATGCATTGTGTTGTTCCCAGATTTACATGATTATGGCACAACAGGGATACGTGTATGACATCTGGAATAGAAGCAACAACAAAATGATGTTTTGGATCAAAGAACAGAACAAGAAAAAATGTGTTCCTATTTGGACACTTAAACAAAATGAAACAACATTTAACTGTTGCTCAAATTAGCTTCAAGCAACAATAATTGTCCTGTATGTCTCTTCAACCTTATTTAACTGTTGTAGAGTATAAACCACAACAATAGATAAATGTAACCTTAACAACTTTTAGACCACACTTAATTGTAATTCCAAGTTATATGCCACAACAGATAACTATTACTATAAGTTAATAAAAACCACAGACAACTGTTATTTGTATTCCCTTTAAACGTCATTTAACTGTCATCTGTGATTAAACTCAAACGGTAAATAAATATAGTATTAACTAAGTTCAATGAACACTTATCTGTGACTATAATCACTACTACAAAAACTGCATCACACAACACCTATCAGACAAGAGATTAAAAACTGACTGTCGTCTGATAACGTGAACTCCATTGCACAACGCTGTTAATAAAGTTCTGTTGTGGGAATACTACCAAATTGTGAACTTTTTCTTCAGAGCTCTATCACACAACACAATTATGCATGTTCCGTTATCTAAGACACAAAATTTATCGGTAGATATCCCCATCACTGAACTCAAAATTCCCTCCAAACAAGTTCACCAATTATATCACACAACAGAATTATGCATGTTCTGTTGTGTGAATGTTGCAAGCTACAACAGTATAGTTATCTATGTTGTAGACTAGAATCGGGTGCAAAATTTTGCGCCAAATTTGGCTGGGCGCCAATTTTGTAAAAATTTGACACCTTCTACTAAGTATACCTAGTGTATGATATAAAATATGACACAACAGATTGTAGGTATTTGTTGTCTGAAGGCTCAAATCGATTTGAAATCCTCCCACCAAACCTCGGAGCGGCAAATTTTCCCTCATTCTTTTGACAAATATCATTTATGTATACTCTCATACAACAGTTTTTTAATTGCTCCGTTGTGGCATTAGAGAAACAAGTATGCCACCACAATCAGATAAAAGAAAAGAAAAGAAAGATAAGACAGGTTCCCCTCTCTCAGTAAAACTCTAAGCCTAAGCCCCTCTCTTGACAAAGCTATTCTCGGTCCCAAACTCCCAACTCCTTTGTTTCTCCTCCGAAATCCAAATCCCCTTCCTCGCTGCCCTTTGTTGCTTCTATTTCTTCTCCCTGAAATCCAAATCCTCTTGGGCAACGGAGGAGATAGAGTGCCCCAGATCTCCTTTCACTTTTCCTCCTCGCCTTCAAACTAGGGTTAATTGAAGATATGCAGAAGGCGAAGGTGAGCAGACGGTGAAGGTGAACGTGTTGTGCTGCTTCTACGAGGCCCTTGCTGTCCGGGCTTGCGAGGAGAAAGTCCACGCCACCACAAGCTCGCCAACGAGAATTTCGCAGAAGTACATGGACGACATCAAGGCAGTCCTCGACAGCAAGGACCACTGCCTCAACGTCAACAACTCCGATCTCCACTTCTTCGGCGACCTCGGCAATAGGTCAGTTCACTTTTCTCTACTACTCTTCAATTTGTTCTAGGTTTTCTGGCAAATCCTAATTTGATTTTCAATTTGGGAATTTCGAATTCAGGATTCTCATAAATCTGAGTGATTCAAGCGTTTAACGATGCGGCCACAGAGGTCGCTGACAAGATAGATTCTAAGTACTTGAAAGTCGCTAGCAAGCGTTTCAATTTGGGAATTTGGAATTCAAGATTTCTGGCAAATCCGAATGTAAGTCTCTCTCTCTCTCTCTATCTATCTCTCTCCCTCTCCCTCTCATCTTCTTCTTGTTCTTCTTCTTCTGCTGATTGTTGCAGAGATAGTTGAAGGTGATGGATCAGATTGAGAAATAAGTGATTACGGAAGCATCAATGGAGGTATCGAATGAATTGAAAACCTCAAAATGCTCAGGATTTGGATTCTTTCAAACAACTGCAGCACCTCATGTATTGTTCTCTCTCCGCTCACTGAGCTTAAAGTAGTGATCTTTGTTTGGTTCTCTGTCATATTGGTCATTAAAATTCTCTAATGAAGCTGTAATTGTCATGAATTAGCAATAGTATAATTGATATCTGTAAGGCTCCAGGAGACTGCTTCAGAGGATTGTGCTCGAAGCCCTCCATGAGAGAATCACTGCTCTGCGGTGGGAGTCTGCTCTCAAGGTCACTCCTTTTTACCTTGGTTTTATTCTGACTTGGTTTTCGAGAATTGGGTGTTTGAAATTTCTATCTGGGTTGTGCTTGTTAAGTTGTTCTGCATTTGGTTGAAGGATTTACTATGCTAGGATTTAACCAATCTATGTGCTTGGTTAGCTTGAGGTTTTTCCATTTGATCGATTTTTGCGTAGTTAATGAGTTGATGTAGGAATGTATATAATGGTGTTAATCCTGGTGTTTACAATAAGCTAATAGTCATGCTAGGAAAATGTAAACAACCAGAAAAAGCTGAGGAGCTTTGTCAAGCTATGATTGACCAAGGCTGTGGTGTCAGCCATGAACCTTATACTGCTCTTATATCTGCCTATGGTAGGAGCAGTCCTTGACAAATCATTTTCCCTCCTTGAGCAGATGAAGAATACTCCTGATTGCCAGCCTGACGTCCATACTTATTCTATCCTCATAAAATCTTGCCTGCAGGTTTTTGCATATGACAAAGTACAGGCTCTGCTTTCAGATATGGAAATTCAGCACATTAGACCCAACACCATCACATACAATACCCTGATAGCTGCTTACGGAAATCTAAAAAGTATTGCCCACTTATCCTTCCTATCCAAAATTTTGAATGCTATTTTAGTTGCTGTGAATAATCTACTGTAAGGTTTTATATATGTGCTCAAAAATTTCTTTTTCAATTCATAAACTATATAGTTGTGCGTTGTCATTGCGAGTACCAAAACAGGTTTGGATAGAATTTTGGACATAAGTTTTAGGAGATCTTATGCCTAGTTTAATATTGATAAACACATGGGAGACACACACTCAACAATTTCCATTGGTTTCCAGCTTTTTATGCTCCTACATAGATGTCTTCCACCCTTATCATAATCATTTCTTTTCCGGTCAATGACATAACAGAATAGATTTTCAGTTCTTTTCCTTATAATCTCTCTCTCTCTCTCTCTCTCTTCTTGGATTGTACTGTTATAAGTTTCCCTTATTTTCCTCTCATCCAAAAAGAAAATCGTTTCTCTTGCATTCTTTTCATTCAGGTCAATAAGTGTAATTCAGTTTGAAGGAATTACCCATTCTTAATGTCTTTCTCTTTCCTAAAAGATTTGCAGAGGAATTACCCATTCCGTTTGGTAGCTGTTTAGCCTTCATGTAAGTAATGGCAAGTCATTGAATTAGATTTCTAAGGCTGGATGCAAATGTAGGGTTCTTTTTTTTTATTTGTTTAATCAGGTAAGAGTCTAGAGAGGATGTTATTTCAAATTGAATTCCATGTAACGGTAAAAAGGCAATTTGACGTAACTGTGGTGCGTGTCCCTAAGATATTGAACAGATATTACAATTCCTGACTTACTGAGTATTTGTGAAATGTTTGGATGTGTGGTTTTGCTCACCAAGAAAGAGTATAATGTTTGAGTAGCATGTTTAGTGGATAATTGAGGAGTATAAATGTGTCAGCTCTTTTTATATATCAGCTTTTGTAAAAACTGATTAGTCAACCCTTAAGATTACTTTTATTTAGCTAAATTGACGTAGACTTATGCAGTGTTTTGCAAGAAATGAATTGCTATGCAGTAAATGTTTGGATATTGATTAATTTTGTCTCTGAACATTCTTTTGTTTTGTTTGTTGTTCCAATTTTGTTTTTAATTTTAAGTTCTGTTTTTTATGAAGTTGACATTTTGATTGTGATTTTTGATTTCAGAGTTTTGGAACATTGTCCACTCAGATTTTTGTAATCTTTCAAATTCAGGCATGACTGTATACAAGACTGTATTTGATTTAGTGTGTCTGCTCTGTTTGTTTTCTGAAATTTGAAATAAGTTTATGTTTACTTAGTAGAATTAACGACCTTATTCTCACCAAACATACTACTGTCTTTTTAGCTTTTTATCAGCTGCTAAATTTACAAGACCTTTCTCTTTGTTTCTGGCATCAACTGATGACCAAAGCAATTGTTCATTTTTGTTTTGTTGTCTAGAAGTTGCGTGAAAGCCAAGATTCACTACTACAAAATATGCATCACACAACACCTATCAGACAAGAGATAAAAAATTGACTGTCGTCTGATAACGTGAATTCCATCCTACAACGCTATTAATGAAGTTCTGTTGTGGGAATACTACTAAATTAAGAACTTTTTCTTCAGAGTTCTATCACACAACACAATTATGCATGTTCCGTTATCTGAATGATGCAAAATTTAGCGGCATATGTCCCGCCATCACTGAGCTCAAAATTCCCACCCACCAATTTAATCACACAACACAATTATGCATGTTCTGTTGTGTGAATATTGCAAGATACAACAGTATTGCTATTTCTGTTGTATGATTAGAGCTGGGCGCCAAATTTTGCTCCAAATTTCAACTAGGCGCCAATGTTGTAAAAAGTTTGCACCTTCTACTAGGTATATCAAGTGAATAATATAACAAATGGTACAACAGAATGTAGACGTTCTGTTGTGTGAAGGCTCAAATCTATTTGAATTGCTCCCTCCAAACCGAGCTAGCTAGGCAGCCAAATTTCCCTCTCTACTTTGACATTACATACTCTTGTACGACAGTTGTTTCATTATCTGTTGTGTGATGAACTTAATTCTTCTATGACAAATTTATTCTCACCAGCCAAGCAAAGCAAATATCTATGACATTATCTGTTACCAAACCAAGCAAATATTCTCACCAGCCAAACCTACCGAGCAAACTGTCGAGAGAAAGAAAAAAAGAACCCGGCCACTATCAGAACTCTCACTCTCAATCACTCTTTCCTTTCTTTCCACTCTCAATCACTATCACCCGAGTCAGAATACTCTCAATCACTCTCAATCGTTCTCAAAACCTAGATACCCAGTTTTCTAGCCCGAGTCAGAACACTCTCAATCACTCTCAATCGCTCTCCAAACCCAGATATTGGGTTTCTAGTCTGACTTGTGTTACCAAATTGCAGTTGAAGATCTCAAGAAAACAATCCAGACCCTCGCCGCCGACGTCCTCCCGGTCATCCTCAACTGCCTCTACGATGCCTTCGGCGACCCCAAACCCGCAGTCAAGAAACAGTCTTTGAGTCTACACCGATTTGACATCCACCCATCTCACCAAAGGCTCAAGGACGTCGTTTTGTATATGTTTCGGAAACCCTAAAAATCGACTCCGCCTCTCTCCCAGTCCCTCATCTCTCCCAGTCCCTAACTCTATCGACTCCGCCTCTCTCCCAGTCCCTAACTCTATCGACTCCTCTCTATCTCATTCCGCCTCCCAGTCCGGCAGTCCTTCACTCTGTCCCGATCGAAATTCAACCTCAGCCCGACAGCCGGCCCTGACCCCGATCGCGATTCGATCGCTCTCTGTGCTTCCTGCATCGCTTCTTCCTGCATCGCTGATCGATCTCCAGGTTTGATCTCCACCTTGGGCTTTCATTTCTGCTTGTATTATTTGATGGTTGAGTTTTGGGAAGGATAATCTCTAATTTGATCGATTCTCTAACTTAGGTGTTAGTATTCTTGATAATCTGCTTGTATTATCTGATTTTGTTGGCTGCTAGCTTCAGTAGCTTGTGTTTCTTTCATTTGAATTATGGGTTTTGTAATTTGTACAACCGGGTACCGCAAATTGTTGATTTCAGTGATGTAGATGCACACTTTCTCATATCCTGAAAACCTTTGAAGCCCATTTGATTATGATGAGGTCGATTATGATGAGTCGATTATGATGAGTGCTTTTCTGGTCTGACTGTGGAATCTCAAAAGATTAATACAGAATTGAGTCTGTACCGAACCTTAATTGATCTATACCGCAAATTGCTAAAGAGCAATAGTAGCCATGGATTCCAGTTGACAAGCTTGTGACTGAGAGCATGAAAGCATGTCTTTTGAGGTTCTTTTTAGCTGCTTGATATTGTTTTCCATTTCTGGGTTTTTTAGCATGTTGCTTAGCAGATCTTGTAGAATACTAATACATTCTTTTTAGCTGCTAAGAAGAATCTCTGTGTGTTCCTTATGTTTCAATAGAGGAATCTCTAGTGCTTTTGTTTTTCTTAGGTTTTCAGAGCTACAAATAGAGTGGTTTAGTTTTTGGTTGGTCTATTAGTTTTCAAAGCTGCCATAGGGTGTATATTACTCCTCTTTCAGATGGGTGTCCTTTTGTTTCCTTTGAGATTGACCCGGTGAGCATGGTTGGTTCACAGCATGTACTATGATTTAGTTGGATTTTTGAATAATTAAGCATGTACTGGAAAGAATGATTAAGCACTAGAGATTGAACTGATCTATGGTTTAGCTAGCAATGTGTAATATTATGGTTCTTTATGCTTTGGTTTTTAGCTATCAACAGATTCCTTTGCTAAAGTCTGAGATTGATGGTCTGCACCAGGAGCTTATGCATACTAGGTATGCACCTGAATATCTTTGATTTTCTTTATTTCCTTGTCTTTAAGCAACTTTTTTGGCGCATTATCTATTAGAATTGTATTAGATCAACCTTTAATAGTCAAAGGTATCACTTTTGTTTTGTAGGAGTGCAATTGATTATGAAAAGAAGGCAAATATTGAGCTTATGGAACAGAGACAGGCAATGGAGAATAACCTAGTTTCTATGGCTCGTGAAGTTGAGAAACTTCATGCAGAACTTGCTAGAGTTGATGGTAGACCGTGGGGTGCAGGTAGTCTCCTATTTACGTAATCATTCTTGTCAGTACATGCTTTGGAAGCATGTTGATTCCAGGAAGCATCATCTTGAATGCTTAATCATTCTTTATTATTGATCCTGGTTCAATGGATCAATGATCAATAGAAGAAGTATGTCTACTTTATAGTCATTCTCTGTTTACGATATGCTTGTATGTTAGTCACATATATTTTGACTTGTCAACTTTTGGTGCATTTTGGAGTTGAATCAATGTGTCTTTCAAATCCAGAAAGTAATATTGGCCAAGCGGCAAGTTGAATATCTGGACGCATTAAAGTTATTAGCTCTATTCTTACTTTCTGCCCACCTTAATTTGTGTCATTTTTTCACTGAGCCAAGCATTCTGACTGAAATGAGTCACTCCAGTTTTTGGTTGGCAAAAAAGCTCGTACTAGTGCACCTGATGTTGCTCCTACTGTGGCTCACACTCTCAAGAAAGAGGGTAAGGACTAAGGAAAGAATTATTGTTGACCTTTGTTTTCTGATGTCTTTTCCTTTCTAGGTGTTCCTCATAGCAATTTGCCTTCACACTGAACTCTTAGTTCTGCTAGTTACTAGTATATATTCAAGAGATGTTCAGAATTTCAGATTGGTTAAGATGCAGGAACTATAATATTTGGTGTCTAGAATTGAGTTATAGTTGTGTCCTGAGTTTAGTGTGGTTTTGAAGTTAAGTAGTCATTTCCGCCTATCTAATCATCCCTTGTGATTTTGTTTTGATCTTGTAGATGCTCGCGAAGTCCGTCAACCTCAGAGACCTAAACCCATGCAATCTGCAGGGAGTGATCTCTTGACCAGGGAAGCATATAATTTGAGTATTCCAACTCATTAAGTCTTATTCTCTCTGAAAATATATACCTGATGTGTAAGGGTTATCTGATATCTCATTGGATAGTTGAATTGATTATCATAATCCATGTCATTTTTCCTTTCAAATAGTAGGCATAATCTTTACTAGTTTTGTTTGTCTTAAATTATGATCTGTGTGCCAGTTGATGTGATTTGTTACACATAATTTCCTTTCAAATAGCAGGCTCGCAGGACTTGAATTGCTGAAAGAGTAACTGCACTGGAAGAAATGCTTCTGGAATCTGTAGAGGTAATAATTTGCCTATGCCAGATCATGCATGCAGTTGCTCATTGAAGAGGGGTTTTTAATGACTTGTAAATGGTTTGTTTTCTTTTATTATGTCTTATTGATGCCTTCAATTTGAATATTTTGAATTAGTAACTAAGTTATTGACATGGGCAGCTGAGTCTGCATATAAACATAATTAGAGTTTGGTATATGTAATTCCTGGGAGAATATGCTTATAACACACCTCTTAGCACGCTACTTGTCGTTTCCCATGTGAATTTTAGTTGTGGTAAAGTTGAAGTTTGTTTACATGATTAAGAACGTGTATAAATGTCTTCGACTTACATTATCATGTAACTAAGGCTATTATGTTTTCTGTGTTGTAGGAAACACCTGTTATAGTCAAGTCCTACTATGACAATAGAATAATTAGATGCCCTGGTGTTGAAGGAGGTAAACTCCTCCAGCTGCATCTTTGTCTTCCCTACTGAAGTTACAACATTCTGCATTTGCAGCTAACTATAATTTTTGGATATATGTCTGCTGAGGATGAGCACGATGCTATATGGTTTTGGCTGGACAAAGGCAAGTCACATGACGCGCTATCTATGTTATCGTTTGAGTATCTCTTTTCTTTTTTACTTTATGTTATGGGGGTTAGTTATTGCTGTCGATGCTTTGATCATAATGCTATCTATGTGGGTGTGTTTGTGCTTAGGTACTTCTCATATTGGTTTCATATTTTTAACAGTGCGTAAGGGGTTCTGTTGTTCTCTTGGACAGTGATGGTGCAGCTGCATTAGTGCTAGCGAGTGGGAAGAAGACACTTGAATGCCAGCATGTGTATGTTTTTGGAACAATGATATTGTATCAGCTTTTGCTATCTTTCATTGTAATTAGCTAGGATGCAGCAGCCATCAAGCTAGCTAGACTGCCTTCTTTTTTGGTTTTATGGTATGGATGGATACATGAATGTTACCTCTTTTGATACATTAGATGGTTGAATTAGAGTATTTCAATGCCTAAATCTTATATTGTGCATTATTTTTGTGCAAATATTTCAGGTAAAGAACCAAAAATAATCAAATAGCAATCAATTATATTACGTTGTATGAATACGCATATATTGTTTATCACACAACAAATCAATTTTAATCACACAACGGTACTTATAAAATTTTGTCGTCTCATTAATACTCACACAACAGAACAAATAGATATCAGTTGTCTAATGTTAAATCACACAACAGTTCCCATATTTTTCTGTTGTATGATAAGTTAACCAACAACAGTATGGTATTACTTCCGTTGTCTGAGTGTCATTTTCTGTTGTGTGAAAAGTTAACCAACAACGGTCCCTTCTTACGTCTGTTGTCTGATCACCATCGAAACAACAATTGAATGCGCCGCATCCAAAATCTGGCATTGGCATGCGCAGAATTGGTGCAACGGTTTTAACTTATGCGTTGTGTCTATTGTATACACACAACGGTGAAACACCGTTGTTGGAGTGTGCTCATCACACAACACCGAGATAGACGACAGACATGGTCCAAATCACACAACAGATTTCCACCGTTGTGTGATGCATTTTTTGTAGTAGTGAATGCATATAAAACAACATATAAGTGTTATCTTAGGTGACTAAAGACGATAGATAATTGTGCTCTAAATTGAATACGAATGACAGTTAACTGTTATTGAACTGGAATAAAACAACATTTAACTGTTATTATAAGTCCATTCAGACCACAGAAATTATAAGGAACTGTTATTTGTTTCTAAATCACACCACATTTATCTGTCGTTTGAATTCACTAGCCTCATGTCTCGATTTCATCAGACAACAGAAGACCTAACAAATTTCTGTCATCTGATAAATAAGACGACAGAGGAAATCTGTCGTCTGATGCCCCAAGAGACGGCACCGTACTAGACAACAGAAATTTTTTTAATCAGACGACAGATATCCTCTGTCGTCTGATTGCTTTTCTGGCATAGTGCATCTAATGAAGTTTAGACTCTTTACCTTAATAGAAATAGTAGGCTGAAATAGCACTAAATAGTAAATAACAGACAAAGGAACAGTGGCACGAAAATCACAGCAAAACTTCTTTGCATAGAATCTGCAAAAGAGAAACAAAATAATAATGAAAAAAAAATTCTTCAAAATTAGATCAAAGAACACACAATTTTGTCAACACAAAATTAGATCAAAGTCAGAAAATATGGCGATTTCTCTAGTAGTCAATTCCAGTATAAGAGCAAGAATCAAAGCATGCTTCTTTTAACCATTATATGCATAAACCCAACGAAACACATCGAATCACAATAAAGCTGGCACCTCTAAAATCCTTGCACAAATTCCCAGTCAAAATAAAAAGCTGGAGGTCTGGGAGAGAATTCTTTATGATCAGAGTCATAAAGAGTGTGAGAAGCAAAGCATGGCCTAATCAAATGTCATATATATAAATTGATCCCACGATGAAAGCATTGGAATTAAATTACAATTCTATGAAACTTATATACATATATATAAAGGAATCACAAAATTGTTGATATTGGATACGTTTCCCATATTGAAATTATCATTATAGCATGCTGCAATCTGCTATAGGCTTAATTGTTGACATTTTTGGACTGAAATTTCTTTTCACAGTAAATAAGACCTCTTACACTAAACAAAACAGCAAGGAAGACTAAGAATAAAATCTCAGACCCAAATTGAAATCAAAACATAAAAAAGCAAGACAGCAAGAAAGAAGAAGAATAACAACGTTTACAAAATGTTAAAAACAATGTTTACAAATTGAGGTACTACGCCTTCTCTGGCTCTAGCTCGATCAAGACATTTGGAGAATACCCAAAGTGGCTACCAGAATAACAATTTGAAAATCACAAATTGACAATGATAAAGCTAATCTACATCTACAAATCAACCAAAGTCAATAAATCAATACCAATCAATACCAACTAATCTGATTGAACATGACAAAGTAAATCTACGAAATCAAGCGAGCAACCATCCAATGAAAATTTTGAAATGACCAAACATCATAAACAAAGCTAGAAACCTTTCCAACCAATTACCCAAATCCCAACTCTGAAGACAAACAAAAGCCCAAAAACATAAAAACCCATAGCAATTCAAAACCAACAACAACTATAAACACAACTAACAAAAACAAAAGTAGAAGAAAATGGCCAAACCTGCGATCCTTACTCTCGCCAAACCCACCAAAGCCACAATTCAGAACACCACAGTCCCTTCTATTACTCCAAAAACACCTCCAATTTCTGAATTAAACACCTGATTCACAAAACCAATTACCAATTACATAGTTCTCCAAAGCACCATAAAGTTTATACCGTAATTCTAATCTAACAAAAAAGCATGAAAACCCATCATAAGCTCAGAAATAATTTTACCTACTGAAATCAAAGGAATCATACATGCTTTTGATTGGTTCTGTATTTCTTTATTTGATTTACATTGAAAGTGAAAGAGATCTGGACCTTAATAACATACCAGTTTTTAGATTTCCAATTTTTGATCTTTTTTTATTCAACACTCTCACCAAACCTAGCTAGCTTGAGAAATATTCAATCACAATTTGCATTATATATATGTTTCCAATTTACTATATATCCATCTGATCTACCTATCTTTAAAAGCCTAAATTTAACATCAGCAACTTGACTTTCGTTCTTCATTATAATATGTCAAAATGGGTGTTTATGAGGAAATAAGAACCAACCTACTAAAATAATAGAGCATACATTGTTGAATTTGATAGATCCACCCAACAATTCAAGATGGGATCACATATGCATGAACCATTTGAGTGATATCATCAATCATAAATGCATCATCAAATGCTCTCAAAATTGCCAATAACATTGAAAAAGCTAGGATATAATGTAGATGGAAACAAGAACATTATGTATAATTAAACATTGTCTAAGAAATCTACAAACTGAAAACAAGAATCATCAAACTAATGTCTTTCTAACAGAATGCAGGACATTACACCCAAGATAAACACTCAAAACAAAAAAAAGACGAATCACCCCAACAGCTAGCATGTCTAACATAAAGAAGAAAGGGCGCACTGCCAAAAATCATTAGAAACCAAAACCCATAAAGCTAACCAAGAAAGTATTCAATCCCAAGGTTATTCTACCACTACCCCTTATAATCCTCAACCATTCTTCGTCAATCCACATACCAAAACCAATAAAAATAAAATCAATATTTGTAATCAAAATCGTTCACTAAGCTTGCGATAGGCCTATACGCACACTGTCTCTCTGCTACTTTTCTGGGTTCTATATCAAAATCCAAAAAATTTAAAAATACAAAACAAGTTCAGAAAAGTGAAGAACATACCTTGTGCCTGTGAACACTCAAACGCAGCCAAGGGAACCAGTTCTTCAATCCACTAGAAGAGCAATTTAGGGTTGATGTTGGCCGGTATCCAGATGTCATAGCCCACCCCTGAATCACCTATCAACCAGAAAATTTTAAAACAAGTTCCACACTTAGACAACATTTAAATGTCGTCTGAATGTCACTATAATTTTCCAGTCAACTAGGGCGTGGCAATTTGAGAGGGAAAAGACTCAAATCAACTTTTGGATATCCCTCCAAATTTGAGATAGGAAATCATCATCTATTACAACAACAAATATGTGTTGTCTGAATGCTGGCCATTTTTCCAAATTGAACGGGTATGGTTTTAGCCTATATTCAGACAACATAAAAAAAAATTATGTCATCTGGAAAACTCAGACGACAGAAAACAAAACTTGTGTCGTCTGAAGGCCTTTTTGGCATAGTGATATCTTAATTCATAATTAAGAATACCTTTCAAATATTTTAGTACTCTTGAGATAGCATTCCAGTGGTCCTTGTTTGGACTTTGAGTATATCTGCTCAATCTTTCAACTACATAAAATATATTTGGTCTTGTGCAATTTGTTAGATACATTAAACTACCAATGATTTGTGCATATTCAGATTGAAAAAAACACTCACCTCTATTTTTCTTTAATTGAAGACTAGCATCATAAGGTGTTGCAATAGAATTATAATCAAAATGACCAAATTTTCTCAATACCTTTTCCACGTAGTGTTCTTGAGAAAGTGAAATGCCACCTTTGGTTCTAGTAATCTTAATTCCAAGAATCATGTCAGCAATACCCATATCTTTCATATCAAAGCTAGATGCTAGAAAAGATTTAGTTTCATTGACTATCTCAAAGTTAGTTCCAAAAATAAGCATGTCATCAACATACAAGCATATAATCACATGTGAATCACCATCATACTTGGAATATAAACATTTATCAGCATTGTTAATAACAAAACCATTTGAAAGCGTAACTTTATCAAATTTATCATGCCATTGCTTAGGAACTTGTTTCAAACCATACAAAGATCTAACAAGCTTACAAACTTTGTGTTCTTTACCTTTGACAACATAACCCTCAGGTTGCTCCATGTATATTTCCTCATCCAATTCACCATTCAATAAAGCGGTTTTAACATCCATTTGATGAATAACAAGATTAGGAATAGATGCTAATGCAACCAAGACTCTAATAGAAGAAATTCTAGTCACAGGAGCAAAAGTATCAAAATAATCCACATCCTTCTTTTGTTTGTAAGCCTTAGCAATTAAGTGTGCCTTATACTTATCAATTGACCCATCTGATTTGAGTTTCTTCTTCAAAACCCGCTTACACCCTAATGTTTTAGCCCCTGGAGGTAAATCTACAAGTTCCCAAACATAATTAGAGAGAATTGACTCTAATTCATTATTGATGGCTTCCTTCCAGAAGGGTGCATCAATCGACTTAATGGCTTCACTATAAGTTTGTGGGTCATTTTCAACTAAGAAGGTGTAAAAGTCATCTCCAAAGCTAGTTTCTTTTCTAATTTGTTTGCTCCTTCTTGGTTCTATTTCAAGATTCTCTCTAGGCTCTAGTGTAGAACGAGATGGAAAAATAGATTTTTTTCTTTTGTCTCTACCATGTTTCATTGGAAAAACATTTTCAAAGAATGTTGCGTTCTTAGTTTCAACTTTGGTATTAGCCTCCATTAAATTTTGATCACTACTGATAACTAAGAACCTATAGGCTACACTATGTTGTGCATATCCTATGAACATTGCATCAAAAGGTTTTTGGTCCTAATTTTCTCTTTTTCAGCTCGGGTAAAAGGATTTTGCTAAGCACCCCCACACTTTAAGGTATTTTAAGCTAGGTGCAAAATATCTCCATAACTACTAACATGTCATTCATCATTTCTTTTAATGTTCTATTTTTCCTCTCGGCTATTCCGTTTGATTCCGGAGAATATGGCAAAGTAACCTCATGAATTATGCGGGTTCTTCACAAAAAGAGCTAAAGGGATTTGAATCGTACTCCCCACCTCTATCGGTTCTCAACCATTTTATTTTCTTGTTGAGTTGGTTTTCTACTTCAGCTTTGTACTTTAGAAACATTTCTCTAGCCTCATCTTTATTACTAAGTAGGTAAACCTTAGTGTACCTAGAGTAATCATCTATAAAAGTAATGTAGTACCTTTTGCCTCCTCTAGTCATGGTTTGTTTCAAGTCCCCAAGGTCACTGTGAATTAAACTTAGTAAATCAGTTTCTCTTTCTACATAATTGCAAACCTTTTTTTGTTGACTTAGACTCTACACAAACATCACATTTATCATTTGAGTACGTAGAGAAAGAAAGCATGCCAATAACTTTCATTTTCTTAATATAAGAGGAATTCACATGACCAAGTCTACCATGCCATATATCAAAAGAGTCAACCATATAAGCAGAAGAAGTAGATGCATTTCTATTAATAGTCTCAGAGACATTCAATACAAACAAATTGACGTTGCAATATTCTTTCCCCACAAATTGACTATTTTTAGTTAAAACAATCTTGTCAGATTCAAAAACTACCTTCACCCCCACTTTTCCAAGTAAAGCAACAGACACAAGATTATGACGGATCTCTGGAACATAAAGCACATCACTAAGTGAAAGGTTTTTACCAGAGGTTAGTTTAAGAAGCACTTTTCCTTTACCCATAACTGGATAGGGCCTTGAATCACCCATAAGGACAAAGTCTTCACCTTCTTTTATTGGAGTAAATGAAATGAAAGCACTCCTATTTGCACAGATGTGCTTTGTAGCACCAGAGTCCACCACCCAATCTTTGGCATTGGTCATCACATTGATTTTAGAAAAGACCGCAGCAATGATATCATCTGTTTCTGCAAGGTTAGCACGGGCAGAAGGGTTGTTTCCCTTTCTTCTATTGCACTCATTTGCATGGTGCCCAGGTTTTCCACAAACAAAGCAACTTCCTTTCTTTTTAAAATTTGTATTGAAAGGCTTCAGATTCTTTGCAAGCTTGTGGTGAGGTTTGTTCTTCTTGGTGTGAGGTTTGTGATCAGAATTGAAATTTTTACCTTTGAGAGACTTACCTTCCTCGATGACATTAGCTTTGACTCTCATTTCCTTGGTCTGATCGGCTTCGTCTCGTAGGTGGTTTGTTTCCTCAATTCGGATATGGACAACCACATGTTCAAGACTCATTTGTTTCTTTTTGTGCTTTATGTTGTTCTTGTAGTCCTTCCATGATTTAGGCAGCCTTTCAATGAGACTTCCAGACATAAATGCTTCAGGTAATTCAATGCCTTCAGTCTTCAAATCATTGACGACCTTGTGAAACTCATGAATTTGAAGTGAAACATTCTTATCCCTTGTCATTTGAAATTAAAGAAAATTCCGAGTTTCATATTTTTGGGTTCCAGCATCTTCAGTCATGTACTTTTTGGTGAGAATCTCCCAAATTTCAGCAGCAGTCTTGTAGGCACAGTATATATCAAAAAGCTCATTTGAAAGTGTGCTCAGAATAGTGTGTCTACAAATTTTGTTACATTTCTCCCATTCAGCCAACTCATTGTTATAATTCTCGCTACCTTCCTTGGGCTAGGCCTTCATGAGATAATCTGCTAGGTTCATGACATCAAGAGAAAAGAAGACTCTTTCTTGCCATCTTTTGAAGAACGAGCCTTTGAAGACATCGATCTTGGAAACATCTGGGATCTTGGTGTTGGTCATAACAACATTCATGTAGTATACTCTTAAGATTGTTGGAAATTCTGGAGATGGATGATGCTTTGAGTAAGAACTTGTAGGTTCAGGCGTGTGGTACACTGCCCTTAAGAGTAGATGTCTGCCCTTCGGAGACTATATCTCGGTGTAGCAAGTGTTGACGGCCTACCCTCTAGGGTACAACAACCTCGATCTTTGTAGGTGTACACTTACAAATACTAGGATCGTATCGAATAACTTGAAAACTTTCTTTTGGTGAAATAGAAAAATTAAAGGAAACACATGAAAAATTTGAGCTCGGAAAGGAAACAAAGGATTGAGTTTTGTTGTGCTTTGATCTGGAAAGCTAGGGATTATATATATGGCAGGAATGATCAATGTAATGACAATTTAACAATGTAACCGAAAGGAATATTATGACATTGATTGGGAAGAATCAAAACGTCAAAATAGGAATGACATTTAAACTCTGTATCTTATGTAACAGAAAGACAATATATATCTTGACATTGATTGGTAAACTAAAAGGGAAGAAAGCAAATAAAGAACCATCATAATTGCAGATTTTGAACAAATGAATGATATATGAGTAAACTGATGAAATCTTTGTGTCAATCACAATCAAAGAGAGTTAATGACTATTGTCATTGCAATTAAAGGTCCAAGGGAGGTTTTAAATATAGCTGGTATTTTGAAATATTCAAAGTAAATTCCAACAGATTCTTGTCCATTGCCGACTTAAAATGCCTGGCGTGTTGTTGATTCATTTTAGCCCTTGGAGCAACTCCATCTACAAGAGAAAATTTTAATTGACATCTACTACGAGTACATTTGTCTAGATAGCCAGTAGGCTAAAGATACAAGTTGAAAGTAAAAGCACATCAAAAGTCTAATAATTAACAGTAAGACGTTAAAAACAAATAAATTAGTTCAATTTTCTCACCAATGGCCATGTAGAGTAGTTTCCTTGGTCTAACAATATTGAAAAGCCGATCAATGTATTCGATAATATTGTTGAAGACATCTTCATAAGTTCTTGGTGGTGCAAGCTGAACAACATATATATATATATATATATTTATATATTTATATATATAAATAAGCTCTTAAACATGCAGAGGAAGAACTTCATAACTAAGACATAGATTAGAAAGAAATGAAATAGTAAAGAAACTTTACTGGGAGATGTGATTTGATAGAGAAAAGTAGTTGTGTATTATATGAATTGCCTCAATTTACATTGAACAGTGAAACATATATTTAGACAAGCCTATAGAGGATTCTAGACTAGTGTAGACCCTATGAGACATTTTGAATTATTGTACTATTACATGTACATAGTTGGTGTTTGTCTTTGTATGTGAAGGATGTGCAGACTGTGCAGTACATGCCTTATCTTTGTTGTACGCCATTCTTGGCTGTAGGCTTGGGATTGCTCTCCCTATGTGCATCTTCATCACTACTCATGTGGTCTTGCTGATGTGGCTTGATCATGGTTTCATTATGCCCCCGCAAGCTATTGAACGGTATTCAGGCAATTAGCTTGGAAATGAGAAGACGGAAGTGCGGCTTCGGCAGGCCTTTGGTGAACACATCAGCGAGATTGAAAGCAGAGGAAACATGTGAGAGGCGAATAGTCTTGTTGGCCACAAGTTCTCGAATTAAATGAAAATTAGTTTCTATGTGTTGTGCGATGGTGAAGAATGGGGTTGGCAGCAAGGGCTAAAGCTGAGATGTTGTCACAGTAGAAAGTTGGTGGATGTGATAGAAAAATATGAAGATCCCAAAATAAATAACATAGCCAGAGAACTTCTACAATCGCAATAGCAAGGGCACGATACTCTGCTTCGGTGGAGGATCGAGAGACAGATGATTGTTTCTTCGATTGCCAAGATATGAGATTATTGCCTAGAAATACACGGTAACCAGAGGTAGAACGACAATCTATAGGGCAACCAGTCCAATCAGCATCTGTGAAAATTGTGGGCAAGGATGGACCTTTGGTGAATTTGATACCCAAATCTGGTGTCCCTTTTAGGTAGCGAAAAATATTTGACAGCCACTAGGTGAGGAGAATGCATATGCTGACATCTTGGTTGACAGCGTGGGATATATCTGGGTGAGTCCACGTTAAGTATTGTAGTGACCCAACCATAGATCTGTAAGTGGATGGATCAGTGAGATGAACACCATTGATATGATCAAGTTTAGTACTGCTCTCAGGTTTGGGAGTGGGCTTGGCATCTATTCCATCTAACATGTGATGTTTATTAAGGTCATGTATGTACTTGGCTTGGGAAAGATGAAGCGAGTCAGAGGTACGTATCACTTCAAGACCAAGGAAGAAATGAAGAGGACCCAAGTCTTTCATTGAAAATTTATCGCTAAGTTGTGTGATGAGATACTTACAATATATAGGAGATTTCCCGTCACGATAATATCATCAACATAGACTAGAAGATAGGTGAGGCATCCATCAGATTTGACAAAGAGTGATGGGTTAGCAGAAGAAGTGGTGAAGGTAAGAGATAGCAAGCAATGATGCAATTCTTCGTACCATGCCTTCAGGGCTTGTTTAAGCCCATAGAGTGACCTGTGTAGTTTACATACACAGTGAGGGCGTTCTTTGTCTTGAAATTCTTGGGGTTGTGTCATAAACACATCTTCTTGAAGGTGACTGTGAAAGAATGCATTGGAGACATCCAATTGAGAGATTGGCCAGTCACGTTGCATGGCAAGGGGTAGGACAACTCTAATGGTGGCAGAGGTTGCAACAAGGCTGAAGGTTTCCTGATAATCAATACTAGCCTGTTGGTGAAAGCCTTTGGCAACTAAGAGAGCCTTATGGTGTTCTATTATACCATCTGCTCGTTGCTTAATTCTGAAAATCCATTTACAACCCACCAAATTTTGAGATGGATGCGGAGAGACAAGCTGCCAAGTGCCGGTTTGATGTAATGCATCAATTTCTTCCTTCATAGCTGTGACACATTTGTGGTCCTTGGCAGCTTGGTGATAGGTTTGAGGTGTATGTAAGTGAGTGGTGGAAGTAAGGAAGGCACTGGTGAATGGGTACTTTGTGGTGAGGATTTTAGGCTTGAATATGTTGTTTTTAGAGCGAGTTTGCATAGGATGAGATGGTGGACCAGGTGGTTGTCGTAGCCTTTGATGTGGTGGTGGGAGTAGGGGAGGAGGTGGTGGTGTTGGGGAAGGAGGTGGAGGAGTATGGGGATGGGAAGTAGGAGATGATGGTGTGATCAGTAGAGGTAAAGGTTGTTGTGCAATAAGTTGGGAATGATAGATAAGTGGGAGATGGAGTTGGTAGAGTTGGCTGAGAAGTTGGAGTAGGACTCTTAAATGGAAACGTGGTTTCATCAAAAGTGACATGACAAGATATGTACATGTCATGCCCCTGACTCTTAACGCAATAAAAATCGATATATAATCTCATAATTATACATGCGTGATCCCCTGAACCCACTATGTCAATATTGACGCACTCCACATAGTCATATATTACATAAGCATACGAATTAAATTGTCAACAACAAAATAAAACGTAAATGCTCCTCAAGTTTACTATACAACGGAAGTCTTTATCAACGGTAAAGTCGCAAAAATGGTTTCCTACCGTGAAAATGCACAATCGCTACCTCAGCTTCAGCCACGATTATCCTGACCTGCAGGATTAACCCTTACACCATTGAATATTGCACCGGGTTGCCACACAACAAACCCGGTAAGCTTATGAAAGCTCATATGAGTAACTCAAAACCACAAAGCAAAAACACATTCTTAAGTCACCTCGACCTCAACAACGATAAGCATATAACTCACAACTACAACCATCTGTTTATAAAATTCCATAACATGTTTACGTAGGTTAACTTGTGACTAAAACCACATGCTCAGATTCTCAACCTAGCATCCCATTACACAAATTCCAATCAAACAAAACGTCCTTAGATAATGTTTGGAAATCCTTTGACGCACAATGGAGAGTCACAAGGACCACACTCAATTCCTTCCCACCTGAAGCCTTTGTCATCAACATGACCTTAAGGTGAAAACAATGAATCACCTTCATATCCTCACACATAGCACAATCGTCACTACTATAGCCTTTAAGATCAATCAGACCATCAATCAATAAAATCCAGAAGAAAACAAGGCAATCACAATTCAAAACAAGCAAAACAAGTCATAGACCATCAATCAATAAAATCAAGAAGACAACAAGGCAATCACAAGTCAAAACAAGCAAAACAAATTATAGTAATCATCATAACCCCACACTCTGACATCCATAGGTAGCTTTGACCATCACAGCAGTCCTCTCGATCTTTGTTAACTTAATAACAATTCAACTCTGCTACCGAGCTGTCATCACACTGATCATCACATAGATTTCACCGATCATCACATAGATAGCCATCATCCTACTGATCATCACACAATTAGCGATCATCCAACTAATCATCACACAGATCTCACCGGTCATCACACAGATAGTGATCATCACAAAGATTAATCACACAATTAGCGATCATGACAAAGGTTTATCACACAGATATCACCGGTCATCACACAGATAGCAATCATCACAAAAACTCATTGATGTCATCTATTCATTACGCAGATATTCCTACACATGCTTTACATGACAATCATCACAAAGATTCATCACACTGATGTCATCGATTCATCACACAGATATTCATACACAAGCTACCATATCTCAAATCTCAATTAAGATAGTGATACTAGACTCAATACACAATTTCACCATTCTCGAGCAATAATGAACTCATTTCAATTATTGTTCACATCACAACGAAACCACCAATACATATATATATCACGTAAATATATATATACGTAGTCATCCACTCAAGAATACCACTAATACCAACTGTAGTTTGCAGTTAACTAAATAACTCCCAAAACGATAAATGTATTTTCGTTCATAAATGAACCTTGTGAGATTACTCATCTCTGAATCTCGTTGCCTCTTCACACGCCAACCAAGATAAGCACAAACCATTGCAATCCGCTTAACACAATCCTGTCAAGTACCAAAACGCATACGGTCTCGAATCAGTGCACGAATCACAAAGTGATTAAAGTCCGAACCCCCGTTATGAACTAAAATCACAAAAGTGACGCCAATCAAGGCGAAACCACATCTGAGACCTCCCAAAGTCTCCAGAATACTTCTATGATCGATATGCCCAAACCACAAGTCGATCAGATGCTCGAATCCTTATGGATTGAATAAATCGATCGGCATGAAACCTTAAAAATCATAACAATTTCATACGAACTCTAAAAATTGCATATTATATATTGAAATGCTCGTATCGACGAGTAAAAGATATATAATACCAGAAACAGTCCCTTACATGGCCAGAACGCCACCACAAACGGTGGCGCACCGCCGCAGACCAAAACTCAATATTTCACAAAACTCCCAACATCAAAGATGTTCTTTCATAACTAGCACGAAGTCAGAAACTAAGTGTAAAGGGTCAAAAACTACCTCGCAAGCAGTGCATCACTGTTCACTCAGAGTTGAACAAAATTCCACGTGAATCGATCCAAACAACCACCACAGATTGATTAGGGAGGCTCCTACGAACTTCACAAGCCTGGTTTAAAGCCCCGCCGTCGTCAGAGATCGGAGAACCGATCGGGTCCAAATACACAGATTTTCACTGTCTTCCAGCGCCGTACACAGTGAGAATCGTCACTAGAGGATGCTAGAGGGACGACTGGACCAAGGAGGCGAACTGATCTGGAGAGTTTTACCGCTGGAGATCGCCCAAAAAGTCGGGTCCGGTCGGCCTGGTCCGGGTCGGGTCAGATGGATATCTTCTATACTGAAGGAGCAGCTGAGAGAGATGACAGTTTCCAGAAATGGAAATTGGAAATTATGAAAGAAATTTCGGAAATTCCCTATTTATACTAAAACGGAAACTTTTTGCGAAAGCCATAACTTCCTCATATGAACTCCGATTTTCGCGTTCCGCATATCCACGAACTCGTATCGACGCGCTCTACGACTCCATCATCTCCCACTTATCTATCATTACCGCCTTCCTAACCTACTTTACAAAGAATTAAAAAAATCAACCCTTGCCCCCCCCCAAATTGACGAGCCACGAAACAGTTCGATAACCACAATTTAGATTCCGGAAAATTTTCGGAAAATAATGACTAATTTATGGGGCACTACAGTACACTTTCCCGGTTTTGGGTTCAAGGCAACGATAGCCTTTGTGGTTGGTTCTATAGCCAATGAAAATGCAATAGCAGCTCTGAAAATCAAGCTGGTGAGTGGAATAAGGTTTTAACCATGGGTAGCAAGCACACCCTTAGGATTTGAGGAAGTTGTAATCAGGAGGACGGTTGAGAAGTTTATGAAAAGAGGAGATTGATTGAGTGGAGGAAAAGGGTAGTCTATTAATCAGATGGACGGAGGTGAGAGCAACCTCAGCCCAATATTCAAGGGGAAGACCAGATTGAGTGAACAATGTATGAGTGAGCTCAATGATGTGCCGATGTTTGGGTTCGGCCATTCAGTTTTGCTCCGGCGTATACGGGCAAGAGAATTGTTGAGAGATCCCATTGAGAGAGAGAAAGTTCTGAAAGGCTAAGGTTTTATATTATACTCCATTATCAGATTGGAAGGTCTTGATGTTTGTATTGAATTGATTTTCAACCAAGAGTTTGAATTTTTTAAAGATGCTGAATACACCAGATTTGCATTGTAATGGAAAAAGCCATGTAAAATGTGACCAGTACGTTATCAATAAACACAACATAGTATTTGTAGCCACTAATTGATGGAATAGGAGAGGGACCCCAAACGTTTGAATGTATTAATTGCAATGGAAAAGTTGTAGTACAACTTGGTGGAGTGAAAGGTAACTTTATCTTTCGACCTAATTGACAAGATGAACAAAAGCTAGAGCTAATAGAGACTAGGACTTTGATTTGATGACAAGAGTGTAGGCGTTGTAGTGTTTGAGAAGATGGATGTCCTAAGCGCTGGTGCCATAAGGAAGAGGGAGCTGAACTGAGCAATGCAACTAGTGAGGATTGAATTATAATTGTTTGAGACTTGGGTTTCTTGAGATGAATGGGGTAGAGACGTCCATCAGTAGGGGCTTGAAACAGTAGGTTCCCCTACAGATCCTTAACAAAACAACGAGTAGGAGTTATTGTAACTTGACAATTATTATCAGTCACAAATTGATTAGTAGAAAGGAGATTATTATGGGAGAGATAAGGGACATGAAGAATATTGCTTAATAGAAATTGAGAGTTTGTGTTAGGGACAGAGAAGGTAGAAGATCCAGTGTTTTGTATTTGCAAACCTTAGGCATTGGCAGTGGTCACAGAAGAGGAACCGTTGTAGTGATTGTGCACACTAAGATTGTTCAAGTCAACAATGATGTGATTAGTGGCATCACTGTCAAGATACCACAAAGAGGTGGACTCATCATTTGGATCTATGAGAGAACCATCAGTGAAAAGGGCTGAGTGGTTGTTACGGGTAGAGCCACCTGAAGATGGGTGCTGAGAAGAGAAATGGGTTGGAGGAGCTTGACCTTAATAGGAATGGTTCCACCGACAAAAACATTCTGGAGCACAATGGATGTTCAGTCCACAGATTTGATAGTGAGTCCTTGGTTGCTACTGAAGGTTGGGGTGGGATGTAGAGGAAGAATGGGGTTTTTAGGGTCATAATGGGGTGGAACAAAAGATGGTGGGGATCGTGGGCATGGGTTGTGGCGGAAGTGAGAGTAGGCTCCATGAGTGTTAGGGCGTGGTCTAATAGATGTAGTAGCTGCAAAGGCTTGGGTAGGGTTAATGGGCTGAAAATTTGGAATTTTGGCTTTGTGTTGCTCAGATCGATTTCATGGTTAAGAAGAAGACCATGAAGTTCATCAGCAGAGACTGGTTCTGCGCGCACATGGATAGAGGTGCTGAAAGACTCATACTCAGGAGGAAGGCCTTGAAAGATGTGAGCAACAAGGTCAGTGTCATCCAATGGTGCACCTTTAGCTGCTAAAGCTTCCTCATAGCCTTGATTTGCTGGAGGTAATCAGTACTGGAACGTGAGCCTTTCTAGAGAGTTTGGATGCACCTTTTGAGCTGAAGCACATGAGATATTGTGATGGTTGCAAATATCCTTTCAGTATAACCCAAATTGCTCCCACAGTGGAAGAGCCAACAGTCAAAGGGAGAGTTTTTGGATCAGTGCCGTTAGGCTAGGTGAGAAACTTTACTGGGAGATGTGATTTGATAGAGAAAGGTAGTTGTGTATTATATGAATTGCCTCAATTTATGTACATACCTCCAATATTATGGAGGATTTGCTACATCACCAAGCATAAGTAACCCTCTCTTAGCGGGTCCACAAACTATGGTGGGACCCAACCATGACATGCATGCCATAGCCCGACATACAACCTACCCCGTGGTGGTCGGAAGCAGCCAAGACCTCGCCGGGAAGCAACCTTCCCGGCCTTGCCAAGTTATCTTCACAAACATGCTTTCTAAGACTAGAATAGTGGTTTTGCATCCCACATCTAAGAAAATGTAAAGGAGAGGGGTTCCCTTACCTATAAAAGGGACCCCTCCTCCCACTTAAACCCCATCCCATTACATCTCTTATAATCCCCTTTGGGCCGCAAAGCCCAAACACACCAGTTAAGCTTTCAAGTGGATGTATTCTCTCGCTAAGGATGGAGACGAACCACTATACTTCTTGTGTCTCACTCTCTCTCTCTCTCTCTCTCTCTCTCTCTCTCTCTCTCTCTCTCTATTTAACGTTAATTAGAGCCTTCGGTTTCTAAACATTAACATCGGCGCTGTCTGTGGGAAGCCAACACAAAGGCTTCGTCACGTACCATGAACTTTGGCCCGCTAGCGTCAAGTTAACACTCGGTCAATGCTTGGTCAACGCCCCCAAAGGGCTAGTTAATGCCAATAATAAAAGGTCAACGCTGCAATACTTATTTGAAAAAAAAAAAAAACTGAAGTGCCAATTTACTCTAGACACCCAAAGATCTACTGTGAAAACTTTGGCACTCCAGAAATCATCATCACCGCTAGTCGCTAGGCATTGATTCATCAAGCATCAGCTCTAGCTAGCGAGCTCCACTGCCAGCGCCCAAGCAGCGGTAGCAAGCTTTTGATCTTTAGTTGGCGACAGCAGCGGAACTCCAGTCAGCAGCAAGGCTAGCCAGTGCCAAGCTTCAATCAGCGGCACTGCTAAACTTCAATCAGCGACACCGCCGAGCTTCTGTTAGCAGCACCGCCGAACTTCAGTCAGCGGCAGTGCTAAGCTTTAATCAATTGCACCGCCGAGCTTCCATCAGCTGTAGCGCTCAGCTTCCATCGGTGACAGCGCCGAGCTCCAATCACGGCAATCCAGAACTCCAATCACATCAGCACTAGCGCCCGGCTCCAATCACAGCAGCACTAGCAAGGCCAACGCTCCACTAGCAACAACCATTAGTACCAGAGCCATGCGGCCTCCACCTAGCGAGGCTAGCACTCATCCAGCAAGGCTACCGCCCCGCCAACCCTCCAGGGCACCAGCCTTCAACTACGGTTTCGAGCTCCGGCGGCAATCAAAGTTTCCAAATTCCAAAACACACAACCACTAATGATTGCTGGGTCGTCTTTTGGGATGGATTGGAGCAAGAAATCTGCAAAAACAGAAACCACAGTCATTCCATAATTGCTATAGACACCCATAGCTGGTTTAGCTTCAACAGCAGCTGCAACCACAGCACAACTAACTCACTCCGCCAACATCACTTGTGCACACAAGAATTTGGTGCCCATTTACTTTGGACACCCAGCCTTCCTCATTCCTTTGCACCATGCTTTCTTCTTCGGTGCATTCAACCGCCAAGCTCCATCCTCTGATCAGAATCAGAGCCAAAGCTTTGTCCTCTTCATTTGCTCACTTGTATTGACTTGCCGGATGCACACAACCAAAACACCAAACTCAGCCATCTTCTTGATTGGAATCTACCTCTACCTCACTAGGTACCTGTAATTAGCCTATTATGAACACCTAGCATGCCTTCGATCTTCAAATTACAGCCTCCCTGCAAAGATAAGACGTTGTACATACACAACAATTCAATTGAAGTTCCAAGCATGCTTTCACTCGTGCTCCACTTTATGCATTATCTATAAAGCTAGTTTAAATACCACATATCAAGCACATATATAATATATGTCCATGCACAACTACATCGTCTTCATCCATGATATAGTTACACGTGCCCTGCACATTTATTCAATGACACATGCAACAACACCTAGCTTGTTCTATTCTTCTGTCAACACATAGGCTTCCTATAATTGCATGTTGCCCACAGTACTAGATATGTAATCATCTATGTATGTCTTATGGAGCATGATTACTTGATATTTTCAATCAAAACTCATGTACTTGCCCCACTAAGTTTCGTTGTTAAATGGAAATTCAAGGTTGAGATTAAAAACATGCTAGCTCTCTTAAACATGATCATATCTTACTAATTTTGGTACTTGTTCATTGGTCGCATACGCCATTTCTATTGGTCTTTTAACACATATGCCTTATGTCATTGAAACCAGCTATGTAAACTAAGCATATTAAGTTATTAGTCACAGACTTTATTTGAACTGCTACATCCCAAATGGTATGCACACTAACTGCATGTAACCATGTTGCTATTGTGGCGACCCGAAGGGGTATACCACAGTGCCGTAATATTAAGCTAATAGGAGCTCGATACGTCATAGACGTACCGTAGATCTACCAACTTAATACTACAAGGCCTTTTGAAAACGCAAATTTTAGAAAATAGGAGACCAAGAAAATTTTTAAGAAAGGACTTTAAATCAACAACCCAACTTTCAAATTAACAAGTCTGGAAATGCTTCAAAATAAAGTGGGAAAGTGCATTGTGACACCTTAGGGCTTACATCATAACCAAAATAAAAGGAATTCAACAACAACAGTAAAACAAGGAGTGAGGCGCGCTCCCAGGTAAGCGGACCTCACATAATTCAACTGAGTACAACACCAAAAGGAAAGCAGGCAAATTGATAGAGTACCAAAGCAGAAGGACCTCAAGCAACAACAACACACGAACTCGGCCAACGACCCACTTGTAATCCAAATCGTCCAGAATGACCTCGTTGTAACCTGAAATGTAGGGGTGAGCATTATGGCTTTCTAAATTATAATTTTGTTTCCTGCAACTAGTTGAGGACAAAAGATTTGCTGCAAGATCTTGCATTATATAAGAAATCACATGCAAAAGCAGTGTCAGTAGCAGCCCAGTACCAATTTGTGAAAACACTACTAGTCAAGCCAATTATGTAGGATTAAATAGTTTTATCAGTTATGAATTAACAATGATATGAAGTTTCCTAATTGAACACCATAAATCTATACATGAGTGACGTAACTTGTTCTGAAAAGTGGGCTTTAAGATGGTAATAAGCCTTGGGGAATCACTGTTCTTTTTTTATTGTTTGGGTTTTTAAGTCAGTAGCCATGGTCAGACATGGTTTGCATTTTGGAAATTGGTACAGTAATAAGCTATCATAGAAAACATATACACCAATTAAGCTCTTCTTTTCTTTTAGTTTTATATATAGACTACTGATAACGTCATAGTTACATGTTGGCTTTTCTGTGTGGCTTGTTGGTTTGGTTCTTGCTGCTTGCAGCTCTTTAATATAGTTTTAATTCAACCAAAAATAGTTCGATGATGATTGTGTTCTTAAAAACTGGTCCTTATCATATCATCTTCATTAATTCATGAACCCGATCAAGGATGAATGGCATTTTCCAGGATAAGGGGTACCTGCAAAATCTTGGTCAGAAAAAACAAGCAGGTGTGTTTTGTCTATATATGGATGCTTATCTAAATGCTATTAAGATTGAGAAAATGTACGAATTTGATGATGGAAATTTAGCAGCTTATTACTAGTTTCGTGTACTCAATTTTCAAACTCTTATTATTGTGGATGATGTTGTTCATTTCTATTTCCTTATGTTTGTAGATTAGAGGGCACGCATATTAGCTTAATCCTAATGCCCCTAAAGAAAGAGTTGATAAGAGAGTACCATGAGCAAAAATTTGGGCAGGAGTGCAGCTTCTTTTCTTAAAGCTTCCAAGTCAACCAACTGCCTTATCGATTGTGAATCAGTAAATGATAATAAAGATTCTCTACAGGGCACTTTCGAGATTAAACCAAAGGATGATATGCAGACCAACAAAGGAAACAGATCCAGTCTCTGGTTTCTTTTTGGAGATTGGTTTAGTCATATGTGGTCAAAACAAAAGCACCAAGATGGAATCTTATCCACACAATATGTAGATGAGACCTCACATCTAAATCTGCACCTTTGTAAGATTACATGGGTTGGTTTTCCAAACTTCTGATGTGAAGAGTACAACGACAATTATGGCACTGGTTGTGTCACTTACTTGCAAAATTTAATTCACTTGGTTTGAGACATGTATCATGCTGCATAGTTGGATTTCTGTAAATTTAGAGTTTTTGAAATCTGTTAGGATGAGAATGCAAGTCACTGGCCAATTGTAAACTCCAGCTTATTAAATCAATTGTTAGTTTAGTGTTCCTTAATGAAACATTACTTTTTATAGAACTTCTGCAGCAATTCAAATTTTAGGCATATTTTGAATTCACCAAGTCACTGTCACTGGCCATGTTCAATGTTAAATCACATGTCACTCGTTAATTCACTGGCCAGGTTACTATTTACATGATCAGTGACTTGGTTAGTGACATGTTCATGACCGTGACATGACCAGTGACTTGAGGTTAACAGTGATCAGTGATATGTTCATGAGTGTGACATGTCCAGTAACTTGGCTAGTGGCATAGCCAGTGACTTGAGGTTAATATTGATTTGCCCAGTAACCTCACTAACTAGGGACTTGGGCTGGCTAATGACTTGGTCAGTAACTTGCGATTGACTTGGCAAGTGACACAAGATTGACAGTGACTTGACAAGTGACACATGATTGAAATTGACTTTGACAATGACATGACCAGTAACTTGGCTAGTGACTTGAGATTAACAATGACTTGGCCAATACCTCACTAACTAGAGACCTAGGCTGGCTAACGACTTCACTGGCCAGTAACATGGCTAGTGACTTGGTGAGTGACATGTGTATAACAATTGAATTGGCCAGTGACTTCACTAACTAGAGACTTGGGCTGGCCAATGACATGGTCAGTGATATGCAATGTGACCTGACCAGTGAATGGATATAACATGTGATTGACAATGACTTGGTCAACGACATCAGTTACATGATAAATGACTGGACCAGTGACATAGCCAGTGACTTAAGGTTAACAGTAGCTTGGCCAATGACTTCACTGGCAAGCGACATAATCAGTGACATGTGTATAACAGTGGCATGGTCAATGACATGCAATGTGAGCTAACTAGTGACATGCAATGTGAGCTAGCCAGTGACATGGATATAATAGTGACTTTGCCAGTGACATATGATTGATAGTGACTTGGTCAGTGACTTCAGTTACATAATCAATGAATTGGTCAATGACCTCACTAACTAAGGACCTAGGCTGGCCAATGACTTCACTGGTCAGTGACATGCAATATAACTTAGCTAGTGACTTAGTCAATGACAAGTGTATAATAGTAACATGGTTAGTGACATGCAATATGACTTGGTCAGTAACAAGGTAAATGACAAGTGTATAACAGTGACATGGTCAGTGATGCAATGTGACTTGGTTAGTAACGTGTATTACGGTAACATGTAGTGTAACTTGCAATGCGACCTAGCTAGTGACATGAATATAACAGTGATCGACTTGGCAAGTGACATGTGATTAATAGTAACTTGGTCAGTGACTTGACTACTGACTTGAAATCTAGATACAACAGGGATTGACAGTGACATGGTCAGTGACTTGTGTACTAACTTGTGATCAACATTGGACATGATCAGTGACATTCACTTGTCTGAATTTAGAAAATCCCTGAAATTTGAATGTGCTGTAAAAAATCTATAAAAGAAATGTTTCATTAAGGAAAACTAAACATAACCGTGACACCATAAAAAGAGACAAAAAGCTAATTGATTTAGTAAGCTGGAGTTTACAATTGGCCAGTGATTTGCATCCTAAGCCCTAAACAAATTTCTAAAACTCTAACTCTGTAGAGATCCAAGTGTGCCTATGTTTCGCAAATGTCTTGATTATATGAGCTCTATATTGCAAATTATACTTCTTGCTAAGTGTTTTCTGAATCCCCTCCTCTTTCCAAAGTTTCTACATGTAGTACATCACAAAAATTCCACAATCCAATCTGTTGGCCATGAAAAAATTATAGTCAATGAATTTCAACAGTATAACAATAAAGTGACATTTTAAAGTGTTGAATACTTATAAGATTTCTTTCTTGTGAAAATGAGAAAATCATCAGTAACTTTAACAGTTACATGATCAGTGGCATGGTCAATAACATGTTCATGACTTTGACATGACTAATGACTTGAGGTTAATAGTTAACCGACCACTGACCTAGATATAACAATGATTAAAAATTTTCAAAATATGACAGTGACATGCAATATGACTTGTTCAGTGCAAGATGACTTGACCAGTGACATAGTCAATGACGTGGATATAACAGTGACTTGGTCAATGACTTAGCAAGTGACATGTGATTGACATTGGACAAGACCAGTAACCTGGCCACTAACAACAAATTTAACACATAGTTCTACAATTAGCACATAGTTCTCAAATTTGACCAGAGAAATTGAGCAAGCATACCAAGAACCAAAGCAAAATCGACAAGAGTCAAGAAATGATAACTGAGCCATTCAAAGCGCACCCAAACAAAAGTTGCAACAGTTAAAACACTAGCTGATATGTTTTTGTTCCTCCGCAACAACACATCATCAGCAACTAAACAATTCAGACATTAAAAAAACATATTATTATAGTACAAGTAACAATTTTTAAATTGCATAAAAGGCTTCCTAATGTTCTTTCTTTGTTCTCTTTCTTTCATTAAAGACTATACTTCAAAATTTGTTATTGTATGACCATGAAGAAAAAAAAACGTATGAAACATAATGATCCTACAAATACCAAGATTTTTCATTAAAGACTATATATTTCAAAATTTATTACTGTACGACCACGAACAAAAAAAAATGTATAAAACATAATGATCCTACAAATACCAAGATTAGCATTAAACGTGATTATGCACCTTAAAACATAAAAAAGATACACTACCCACAAAAAGATTCTACTGTTTAGTTGCTTGAAATATTGAGCATACAGTGGCATCTATACAAAACTGTACAATTTAATATAGACATTAGCTTTGCATATTTATAGAGCGTACCTCCCCAGCTATTAAAATTTCAATCAATGCTAGCAACTTTTGGCTCTGGGGGACTAGAACATGATGCACTTCTTCCTATGAGAAACTTAAAAAAAAATAAAAATAATAATAATAATAATAAAAGACAAAGGTTTAAAGATCAACATTAAAATCATCGTATTCCACTAATGAACATGTTATCAGTAGAAGAAGCTCACCGCCGGGACTGTATCACAAAACCGAAATCATTCAGACTCATCTTGATAACCCTGACATTTTATGGTAGCTGACTTCATGCATTTGCCACTGAGCTTAATGAATTCAAACTTAAATCTCTTCCGACACTGATAAAAAAGACCAATAGATATTAAAGACTCTCAAAGCCTCCCTCATCTCTAATATTACTAACCTAAGCAGCACTGGAACACACAGTGACAGGCTCAAACTTTGAAATTGCAGATGCTACCCTAGCAAACACTGACTGACCAGGCACTACATTATTTCTCCAGATATTTGGGTGCTCCTATAAATCATCATGAAGATGAGATTGTAATTAGAGACTGAACTAAGTAGATTAAACCTTCTCTATGACAAACGTTGCGCATTAAAACAAATAGAGAACCGAGTATAGCACAGAGTTTCACTTGTAATAGCTCAAAATTTTCAGACATAAGCTTAATCATTGACTGCGGTAAGACGAAGAAGCCGAATTCTGTTTGTTCATCATTCAATTAGCGCTTCCTACACAATCACTACTTTATACACATATCCAAAACATGAAATTACTATTTCGGTAACAGCAGGATCAGGCAGATATATAATTGACAATGTTCAGGAACTAAAAGTAAAAAATTATTAAAGATGAAATCAATCGGATTTAAAACAAGCTAACCTTCGAGCACTTTCATGGCTCACAGTGAATGATAGCAACCCAATTCCTTCACTGTTGCTTTGATCTTTGAAGTTGAGTTACTGTAGAAGGTTTCAGGAAACTTAAGAAAAATAATAACAGAGAAGAACACCAGCGATGAAGATGAGCCGTATAAAAGAATCGAGGAATTCAGATATGAGAAAGAGAGAGATTGGAACTAAAGAAACGCACCGTTTGGAGGAAATTGAATCCCTTCAGTCCCATTCAATCAAACTACGAAATGCTGAGGAGAGGTCTTAGAGGCTCCGGCGTCGGCGACTTGAAGTGGTGCTCGTCATCGGACATGGCAGGCTCCGACCTCAGAGAGAGAGAGAGAGAGAGAGAGATAATTTTGTAAGGGTCAAGACTCGAGACTCCGAACAGAAAAGGGTTCAGATGGGCATGGTAACGGGAGGGGGAGGACGAGATAGAGATAGAGAGAGCTGTCAGTGGCACTTTTTGTAATTAAGTTTAACTCTAGTGTTAGGTTGTTAATAGGTGACTTTAATTATCATGGGGACATTTGTGATACCTGAATTATCATAAGGCACTTTAAAATGACCTTTTTATTATTGTCCCTTTATTTTATGGGCCTCATGATTAATTATTTAAATATTTGTTTTAAAAAATTGCTAGCTCTTTTTTTTTTTAATATAATGGATAGACTTAGATTTAGGTCATAATATGATTTGTTTTGTTTTCCTTCACCAATACGCGTACAACATGTATATCATATATTTTTATGTCACGTAATCATTGTTTTAACTCTTATTAAATATATATGAATGCTTTAATGAGTATGTAGTGAAATTGGAAAATTAAAATAGATAAAGAATGAAATCTAACATTATTGAATTGGAAAGTCTATAGAAAATCAATGTAATATTTTGTTAGTATAATTATTGTCCTTAATAGTCATTTTATAATAGGTTATTTATGTCATTTAATAATTCATAATATAATGAGATTAAGTGAGCAGATTTGAAGGTCTCAATAGCAACACTCTTTAGGGATAGTGAGGAAAGATAAAATAAGATTCCCTAAATTTACAGCAATCTCTAAAATATTAAGGAAAAATTATGAAAATTTTAGAGATTGTAGTAAAATAAAGAATTTTTTGAAGTTGGAGAAGAAAAATTATGGAAAGTTTTGACTTTTGCTTCCCTATGATACAAAAATTATGGAAAATCTGTTGGAGTAGCTCTTCTAAGAGTATCCTTAGCAATGTTAAAGAGCATCTTTAGTAGACTCTCTATTTAGGTTCCTTAGCTATTTTAGAGAGCATGTTTAACTTTTTATCTATTTTAGCAGCTGCACTGAACTCCTAAGAGCGTCTTTAGCAATGCTAGCCATTTTTGAGTCAAATTTTAGCTAAAGTAGCTAAAAAGTTATTTTAGCTAGCCACTTTAGAATTACATCTGCATCAATGCTCTCTATTTTAGCTAGTTTTGAATTTATATTATTTTTAAAATGAAAATTAAATAGTTTAAATGTATTTATAAATTACATAAAATAACTTAAAAGGAATGTTTTAAATTATAGAGAGCCTCATCCCGCTCTCTATATTTAGGAGCGAGATAGCTAAAAGTTATAATAGAGAGCCACTTAGGAGTTTGGTGCAGCTGCTAAAATAGATAAAAAGCTATACATGCTCTCCAAAATAGCTAAGGAGTCAAAATAGAGAGTCTGCTAAAGATGCTCTTAAGTAGCTCTATATTATAACTTTTAACTATCTCGCTACGAAATAGAGAGAGCGAGATGAGGCTCTCTATAATTTAAAACATTTATTTTGAGTTAGTTTATGTAATTTATAAATACATAAACCATGTAATCTTCATTTATAAAAAAATATAAATTTAAAATTAACTAAAATAGAGAGCACTGATATAGATGTATTTCTAAAGTGGCTAGCTAAAATGACTTTTTAGTTACTTTGGCTAAAATTTGACTTAAAAATAGCTAGCATTACTAATGATGCTCAAAATTGCTAATGGTCCATTTACAGTAATGTAATTAAAAATTAGATCTCCCTAAACTCTCCCAACTAAAATTAAAAATGTGACATTACTGCCAAAAAAGCATAATTGTCATATGGAAACTGCCATTTTGGGGTCGGATGTAAGCCCCTCGATCCTAGGCTCCTACGGGGATAATAGAAAAGACTATATCTTTTTCATTTTATGTCTCGCAATTAGATCTACCTTCACGTGGTTATGAAAATGTCAAAGTCTTCCATTGTTGATAGTTGTTAAAGAAAAACTTGTTGGACTTTAATTATGGTGACAAATGACTTGTCATGCTGTGATAGCTAGCCGTGGTCGAAACTCTTATTCACTCTTGTTCATTCATTCCACTATTTACCGAGGGGACTATGCCACGTAAAATCATGTAATTCCATAGGCTGGGTTTAGTAAACGAAAGATGTTGGGCAGCTAATGGTTTTGAAGCAATTAGGCAGCTCTCACTGTAGTGGGATGTGTTGGAGATTCCTTTTCGACCAAAGAAATGTAACATAACTTGGTTCATTCTCGAAGTGGAACATTTTATTTGATTATAGGATGAGTCTGATTGGCTTGTAAGTAAATAGTGCAAGATAATTAGTTTGTATTTTCTAATTGAAATTTTAGAAAATTACATACAAGTGTCATTATAAAACTTTAATTAATTATAAGGCCACCTAATCTTTTCTGTATACATAAGGCAATTTCAAGCTTAAACTATTTTCAACCATGACAATTATACCCCTTCACCAGTATGACAATAAAATTTTCTAATCTCTCACTCCGGGGATTCAAATCCATTCTCTCTCTCTCTCTCTCTCTCTCTCTCTCTCCAATTCCCAAACTGAGCCATAGATTGAATCTGTCTTCACTAATACTCTCCGGATCTCATTTCCCGGCACTCTCTATATGCCGGAACCTAATTCAAGAGAGGACTCGACTCTCTGCCTCGTCAACGTCACCGCCATTTAGGTTTCGACACCTTACTCATTGAGCTTGGGACAATTTCAGGGTGGCTACGATAAGGTCATATTCGGTAGGAGATGCCGATTGAAGCGCAATCTGAGTTTTGGTTCGAATAAGCCAAGAGATATTGTGTCTCGTAAGCCTCTCTCTCTCTCTCGAATGATCAAATGATCGTGTTTTTAGTGCAATTTGTGTGTTTGGAGTTATTTGATTTGCGACTGTTTAGGATGGTTCACTTAGATTGGTGGTGGAATTTGGGGGATTTTGATTTTCTAGGGTTTTGAATTTTTTGATCGGATTAAGAGAATGTCCATGGATATTGTATCATATAATAGTCATGAACAAAGAATGCAAGAGTTCTCAATTAAGAGAAGCTAGTGGTGCAATGGCTTCTCAAACATGAATATTGTATAGATAGGAATGGATCAGTAATATAATCCTGAATAAATGTCAAGTAGTTGGTACAGATACTAATAAAATAACAATGGATGAGAATGAATTATATTAGGAAGACATTTATAATAGGCTGGGCAACTACTTGATTAAGCTTAGCATTTGATACAATATTCATATAGTTGGAATTTTAACCTGTGTTTATTCTGTTAGTTTCTCATAGTGATTTAGGCATATTGTGTAGGCTAATTACAGGAGCATCAATGATCCCAGGGAGGAGATTGAAGCTCGCAAAATCAGGATGATCCACTCTTGCAACTCCTTATTGTGATGTGAAGCTAACAGTGAACCTTCGCTCTCTATTTCTCTTCACTTTTTTCAATCTTTTGGCTAAGTTGTACATGTGATTGAATAAGAGTTTTGTGTAGCTAAATCTGAGCATAACCGAAGCTTTGTTTGGCTGATTTTGTGCCTAATCCAAGTTATGTGCCTATGTTAGTTCTGTTTGACTGATTTCTACGTTTAAGTTCTGTACCTATTTATTATTACACAGTGATAGTAGCTTTTCTATATCTATGTTAGTATCTTTTCAAGCTAATGTCAGTATCTTCTGTTTTCATTTTAATGGATTTTAAGTCAGTAGCTTTCTATAACTGTTATATTGATTTTTCAACACAGTCATAGTAGCTTTGTATGTCTATGTTGGTATCTTTTCAAGATGATGTCAGAAGCTGGTGTCAAGCATGATTCTCAATGAAATTCAATTTTCTTTTTGTTGTGATTTCATATCAGAGTAGCTTTTGTTGCTAGTGACAGTAGTTTTTGTTGCAACCCTTCGACATTGTAAATTTATAGTTGTTTTAATGTTTCATAGTAGTTTTTGTGTTGGTTGGTAATAGCTTTTTCAGTCGGTGATAATAGTTTTGTTAGTCTCTGGTAGTAGTTTTTTCAATCTTATGAATAAATTTTGTTTTGCATGGTAATAGTTTTTGGTGTTGCTGTGAGTAACTTTTAGTGATGGTTAAAGTAGTTTTTTGTGTTGGTGAGAGTAGTTTTTTTTATATTGGGGAGAGTAGCTTTTGTTGCTGGTGACAGTAGCTTTTGTTAATGGTGATAGTAGTTTTTGTTGCTGGTGACAGTGACTTTTGTTTCTGTTGTTGGTGACAGCAGTTTTTGTTGTTGGTGGGAGTAGCATTTAGTGTTGCTGAGAGTAGTTTTTGTTGATGATGACAGTAACTTTTGTTGCTGATGACAGTAGTTTTTGTGACCTCACCGAAGAACTCATCAAAGTAGCTTTTGTTGCTAGTGACAATAATATTTGTTGTTGGTGGAAGTAGCTTTTAGTGTTTGTGACAGTAGATTTTGTGACCTCACATAAAATCGTCAGAAATTTTATCAGAGTAGCTTTTGTTGCTGGTGACAGTAGCTTTTGTGACATTGCCGGAGGTTACGGGAAATCTCACCAAAATAGTTTTTTTAGCTGGTGACAGTAGTTTTTGTCATCGCCGGAAGTTGGCCGGAGACCCACCGGAGGTCGGCCAGAGACTCATGGGAGTTGGCCGGAGACCTCGCCGGAGAGGAGAGAGAATGATTGTTGATTTTTTATTCTAGTGGCATTTCTGTAAATATGTTAGTTTTTATATCCAAAATATAACACCATTTTTAATCTAGTGGCCTTATGACTAATAAAACATTCAAAGATGCACTTATATGTAATTAACCCTTGGAATTTTGGCTAAATGCCTACTCTTTATAGATGATTATGTCTCTAATTAAGTACTTAAGATCTCTTCAAAAAGAGAAATATCGTTGCTAATTGATTAATCTTGCATAACCTTTTCTTTTATTTCTTCTGTAAAACTAATTTTACAGCAGATGTTTTGGCACTTTATAGAAGCTTGTAAGCTATTCTTGGGCCTGTGATGGCCATTATCTACAAGTCCATCATGTACAAAGTGTAGGTTCTTCTTTGTTTTCCTTCTTCTACTCGATCTTTCTAGCTGTGCATGAATACATGATTTGAGAGTTTAGTCTAATGAGTTCAAATATTTAAAAAACAAAAAAAAAAAAAAAGGTAAAATAAAAACTCTTGTAGCCACAGCACTTCGTCTGGTAAGTTCTTCCACAAATGTGAATTTATGAAAAAAAAAAAAAAAAAAAAAGGACATGCTTTTCTTTTCGACTATTGCTGTTGTGAATTGTGATCTCCTCAAAATAAAAAAAAATAAAAAATAAAAAATAAAAAATAAATAAAAAAAACTATTGCTGTTGTGATCATGATGGAGATATGAAGACCGTGTCATTCGGTTCTAGGCTTCTAGCTTAGACTTCATCATAGACTTACAGTCAAGCCGTCAAGGTCTCAAGTCTTCTATTGATGCCAATAGTTTTTATTTTTTATTTATTTATTTATTTTTTATTTTTTATTTCTTTTTTCTTTTTAAAGAGGATCAAAGGGTTTCACTCTTGCCTCCATGGTGACTTGAACCCATGACTTCGTACATAGGTAGTAGGTGCTCTAACCATTGAGCTAACGCCACTTCGTCAATTGATGCCAATAGTTTGATTTATCTAGAAATTAATATTGAAATCGAAATAGACAAGTTCCTTGCACTATGGTATAGAGATGGCAAAAATCCCCAGCGGGGCGGAGCTCCATTGGATACCCGCCCCTAATGGGGAGAGAATTCGGGGACAAATGGGGAATGGGGATGGGGATCCCCGATCCCCGCTATCTAAGATTGGGGATGGGGCGGGGATGGTATTGTGATCTCCATCCCCAAACCCGCCCCAATAATATATAAATATATTTTAATTTATTTTTTATAATATAAATCACAAATATATACATTTACTACTTTACTTTAATAGCTACAGTTTTACTGTAATGGTGTTTTGACTTTTGCACTCACTGAATTATGATTTATGAATTTAATCATATTTTAAATTTATTTGTTGTAGATTTTGATTTTAAAAAAGACAATATGAGAAATAATTATTTTATTTATTAAATTCTTATTGGGGATTTGGGGCGGGTTTGGAGGCTTAGTCCCCAATGGGGATGGGGACGGGGAATCTCCAACATATTTTTATTGGGGATTGGGGCGGGGATGGGGCTAGAAAATGACCCCGGGGATGGGGATGGTATTGCGATCCCCATCCCCAACCCGCCCCATTGCCATCCCTATGGTAGCCGTGTTTGACAGATTCTACTTTAGGCAATTCATAAATGGACATATCCTCTAAAGTCATCTCAACCTCTTAGAACGTACGTTCATTTACTAAAGACTTGTAAACGTAGTATTCACTTATGCCCCACATATTAAGATTGAATTTTTCTATGAAGACCTTCAAATTTTCTATTTGACCTCTTGGTTTTGAATTATCAAATTACTTATTAATCTTAATATAAACTTATGATTAAGGACAACAAATCATAGGCAAAAATTATTTCTCTACACATTCTAATTTATAAATGACATAAACCCTATTTTCATGTCTTCATCTAATTAATGTGATGATCACTTATTAAATTCAATATGCTAAACATGTACTTGAAACTTTAATTAAAAAAAATATATAGAAAGAATAGTTTTTACTGAAGAAAATCTCAACTTCAACATTCTCATTACATAGAACATTGACTAGTTAGGAATGCAATCAACCTACAAAGAACTATACCAAGTTACTAACATTTATCCGCATGAGAAATTTGCATTTTGACTCACGCACTATGCACATAAGAGAAAAAATACCTTGAACACCTCAAGAATTTTGCATTAGGAAGTAGGAACACCTTGAACTATGTTTGCAAGGAATTAATAATTTTGTATCAGAAATTCAGAAATGAAAAGTCAAGGAGGTTCCACAAAAATGGAGGAACGGCAAAAAAAAAAAAAAAGAAGAAGGAACATTTGTAAAGAAAAATTAATTTTAGTAATGTAATAAAAAAGTAGATCTCTCAAACAGTCAATTAGAAAGTCCTCTTGAAGTCCTCATTAGAAACTCTCCCAACTAGAATTAAATTCGGTTAAAAGTTCGATTAGAGGACTATAAATGTAACATCACTGCCAAAAAAGCAGAATTGTCATATGGAAACTGCCATTATGGGGTTGGGTGTAAGCCCCTCCTACGGGGATAAAAGAAAAGACCATATCATTTTCATTTTATGTCACGCAATTAGATCGACCTTTATGTGGTTATGATAATGTCAAAGTCTTCCATTTTTGATAGTTGTTAAAGAAAAACTTGTTGGACGTTAATTATGGTGACAAATGACTTGTCATGCGGTGATAGCTAGCCGTGGTCGAAACTCTTATACACTCCTGTTCATTCATTCCACTATTTACCGAGGCGACCATGCCACGTAAAATCATGTAATTAGGCAGCTCTCACTGTAGACTGGGTTATGTAAACGAAAGACGAAGGGCAGCTAATGGTTTCGAAGCAATTAGGCAGCTCTCACTGTAGTGGGATGTGTTGGAGATTCCTTTTCGACCAAAGAAATGTAACATAACTTGGTTCATTCTCGAAGTGGAACATTTTATTTGATTATAGGATGAGTCTGATTGGCTTGTAAGTAAATAGTGCTAGATTATTAGTTTGTATTTTCTAATTGGAAGTTAGGCTCAATGCCTACTCTTTATGGATGATTATGTCTCTAATTAAGTACTTAAGATGTCCTCAAAAAGAGAAATATTGTTGCTAATAATTGATTAATCTTGCATAACCTTTTCTTTAATTTTTTTGTAAAACTAATTTTACAACAGATGTTTTGGCACTTTATAGAAACTTATAAGCTATGCTTGGGCATTTTCCCTGTGATAGCCACTATCTACAAGTCCATCATGTACAAAGTGTAGGTTCTTCTTTGTTTTCCTTCTACTCGATCTCTCTAGCTGTGCATGAATACATGATTTGAGAGTTCAGTCTAATGAGTTCAAATATTTTAAAAAAAATAAAAATAAAAAAAGTAAAATAAAAACTCTTGTAGGCACAGCACTTCGTCTGGTAAGTTCTTCCACAAATGTGAATTTATGAAAAAAATAAAAAATAAAAAAAGGTCATGCTTTTCTTTTCGACTATTGCTGTTGTGATCATGATGGAGATATGAAGACTGTGTCATTCGGTTCTAGGCTTCTAGCTTAGACTTCATCATAGACTTACAGTCAAGGTCTCAAGTCTTCTATTGATGCCAATAGTTTGATTTATCTAGAAATTAATATTGACATCGAAATAGACAAGCTCCTTGCACTATGGCAGCCGTGTTTGACAGATTCTACTTTAGGCAATTCATAAATGGACATATCCTCTAATGTCTTAGGCCCCGTTTGTTAGTTAATTAGAAAATCAAATCTGAAATGTGAAATAGTTTTTAATGGAATTGTCGTGTTTGGTTAAGTCATACGTCTGGAAAGGAAAGTAAAATAAATGACTTGACCGGAGTTCAATTCCATAAAAGAGACGGAATAGAAATACCATCTAGAGTGTGGCATTTTAAAAATGGAATTGAAAATTTACTTGTTTAGCTCCTCATAAAATCTAGTCAATTAATAATTCCTATCTCCACTCATTCATTTTAATCTTCCATATTTAATTCGATTAGGCATTATTGGAAAATCATTAACAAATTAATTCTCTCAAACCATTTTCTATTCTCAAGTCTTGAATCTTTCCAAACACCATAAATGGAAATGTTAAATCAATTCCATTCCATCCTTCAAAGGAAAACTAGTACAATTCCTTTGGACTCGGCTTCTCTGCAATAATAGGTAGTACTAGGTGTTTCAGTGGTCTCGAGAGCAGTCTGGCCCAGTTGAACACGGGTTGTACCGGTCTGCTACTATCGCTATCGGTCTCGATTATCTGCAAAACAGACAAAGGTCAGAGGGAAGACCGGGTGTGCCGGCCTTCAACGCTCCAATGCCTAAGTCAGTATCAAGTTAGATAATGATAATGGAAAGAGATAGTAAACAGTTACCTCTTAGGGTTGTTGGAGATGTCCTTAATGTAGCAGGTTTGTGGGAGCTTGGTCCCATTTCTTTCGGTGCGTGATGCTTGGGATTCCGATATCATTCGAAGGGTATCAGAACCCCTCACTTTGGGAGCTTATCTCGCTGGTCTATAGGTGATACGAGTCTTGTGCTTTCGATACTTGTGCCTAGAAGGCATGTGTATACCAACAAGTCCCCCAAGTCCCCGGTCAAGAGTTCTTTTGGGTAGGGAGTTTGTTGCTGGTAAGAGTATCAGATCCCCAAGTCCCCACTTAAGAGGAGTCTTGGCTGGGGTGAGTGAAATCTGTTGGCGTTTGATGTGGTGTCGCTATCGTAAATCTGTGGTGGGGTTGCATGCGTCTTTTAGTGTATAGGCGATGTTCTGGTGACACGTGTGGTGAGTTGATTTGCTTTCGTGTGTGGGAAAACCGGTGTACTGGGAGCCGTAACGTGTAATAATGGTCGAGTGGAAAGTAGCCGAGGCGATGACGCATGACCTCTGTAACGCTCCGGGATGTTGGACACGTGGTGAGATCTAGGGTTGCTGTCCTTGCACGTCCAACGGTTCCGACGTTCTCAAGGTCCTTATATAAGGACAGAGAAGAGAGGTGGATGTGGTTTTGTTTTTGCATTCGTATTAGAGCTTGAGAGAGATTGGGTGAGATTGTAGTTGTAGCTATGTGGAGAGCTTTTGTCTAGACGTGGAGTAATCGTCCCCGTTTCTGTGTTTCGACGTGAGGAGTGAACAGGTACGCTGTCTCTTGACCTTCTTGGTTTATCCGGGGGTATTGGTGTGAGTGTATCTTGTGGGGGGTCATGCTTCGGGAAAGTGAACTGCCGGCGGGTTTAGGGCTGTGTTAGGTCTGGTGAGATTTTGGGGGTTTTGAGCATTCGGTCAAACTGAGTCGCATTTGATCGCTCCGGATAGGGGTCAGGGTTTTAATTTTTGTAGGGGAGTTCTGAGGAAGGCGATATCGAAACGGGACGTGGTTAAGGTTCTGAATCGCGCGAAGTATGGCGCGTGAGAATCCCGGTCGCGGTGGGTGAGATGGTTTCTCTCGTGGAGGCGAGAGGATCCCCTGTGCTGGTGTCAGTGTTTCTCATGGAAAAGGGGAGCGAGCCTCTCGTAGTCTCTGTGGAGGAGGCCCCCAGGGGTTGGAGAGGGTGATTCCCGAGGAGGTGGTAGTGGGGCTCTTCGCGGGGAGGTCCAGAGGGAGTGGCGAAGGTTCCTCTCGCGGAGGCGAGGCTAGGGTTGAGCAACCCGTGGTACCCTATGTGCCTGACGCGGAGGAAGAGCTATTGGAGATCCCGCGCACGCCTCGTGGGCTGTTGCTCCTTGGCGAGACACCCATTAATCAACCTGGCCCGAGTATGACGGAAGAGTAAATCGCCGGATTGAGGGCCACATGGGCGATTCCGGAGAGAGTCATGTTGCTTCCGTTGAGGGAAGGTGAAGTCTTTAGTCACCCCCTGTTGGGGTGGGCAGGCTTTTATGAGTATCAGCTCAGGTGTGGGTTGATGTTTCCGTTGCCCGAGGAATTTCAGTATCTACTGTCCTGCTTGAATATAGCTGTAGGGCAGCTATCGCCCAATGCATTGAGGCATATAATGGGTGTATTACTGTTGTGGAAGCTGAGCAAGCTATTGTGTCCAAGTATCGGCGAGTTCAATTCCCTATTCAAATTGTCGTATTCGACCAAAGGAGGCGATAACGGGTGCGTGAATGTCAGGGGACGCGGCCGCACCGTTATTGAGGACATGCTGTCGAACATATATTCACGTTGGCGGGGACGGCCATGCGTAGTAGGTGGTCGGTGGCAGAATTCAGAAATGGCGCATCGGGCTCCGTGCCTGTTCCAACCCATCTGTGAGTATCGTGATTGTGTTTTGGTGGGTTTTCTAGTCTTTGGTGTATGCTAATAGCCTTTTTGTGCATCGTAGTGAGGCAGGATGTGAAGTTGACCACGTTGGAGCAGAAGCATGTGGCGAGGGTGATGGGGGCGTTTTCGAGGGGACCGAGGTGTTTCTATCGTTTGTGTAGGCTGCCAATCTATGAGAGATTTGGGAGGGCTCCGGGTGAGGATTTTCTCTACTCTTTTTTTTGTTGTATGGGTTGTAAGGTATCACCACTAATATTGTTTGTTTGTTGCACAACCAATATGCCAACCGAGACCCCGAGTAAGAGTGATGCTCCATATGCCAATATTGATCCGGACATCATTATCGAAGCGTTGCTGCGAGAATCGCAGAAGGCGAGGCAAATTGATGTAGACCTCCCTGATAAGGTGCGTGTGACTGATCATCGGGTGAGTATGGTGTTGCTGGACGACATGTATCTAAGGTTCCCCGATGCCGTCTTGGAGTATCTCAATCAACGGGTCGAGGAGGCTGGGGCTGAGGGGGATGAAGTTCCGGTTGCTCGGGAGCAGGCTCGGGGTGGTCAGGATCAGCCCATGTAGGTAGGCGAGGTGGGTGAGCTTCCCCAAGTATGTACTGGCGAGCAGCAGTCTCCCAAGACTCGAAAAACAGAGAGGCAGTCCCCCCAGGTTTCGTTGGAAGGGGAACTTCTTGGTGATGGGGCCCGGGCCTCGGAGCCTATGGTGAAGGTGGAGATCTCTGTGGAGAAGTTACTGGAGGAGGTGGAGCAGCGTCAGAGCTATACTAGTGCTCGGGTTCGCCTGGTGCAAGATGCTATCTTGGAACAGATGGAGAACGTTTTTGGAGAGGGAGGTGATCCTGTCTCGCGGGAAGTCATTACTGTGGATAGTGGGGAGGCGGAGGTGATGAGCCAAGCTGTTGGTGAGACAGGGTCGACAGTCGAGGTGCCTGAAGTACAACCCGAGTTTGGAGAGGGTATAACTGAAGTTGCCCAAGTTGCCGAGATGGGAGCCCAGGATGGTAAGCTGGGAGGAGGTTGAGTATCGAACACTTGTGCTCGTATGGATAGGGTTGGGTCGAGGAAAAGGACGGCGTCTCAACTTCATCTCAGGAGTCCCCCAGTTAGTATCGCTATTGGCACCCGTGGCAGTAAGAAATCTCGGGTGGACAATGTGTCGCGCTCGAGATCAGCGAGCGGGGGTTCGCGAGGTTCACGTGATGAGGTTGCTGGGGGTCTCGCCCGTACCCTGGGTGAGATTGGGATCACTGATGGCGCCATCGTTCATATGGTGGCTGACCTGCAGAACTGTTATCGCGACCACAGTCGTGTGAATACCGAGGATCCGCGTCTCGGGTATCGGGAGGCTCAGGAGAGGTTGAAGAGGGTATGTCTCGCTATGAGTTTACACTATTTTGTTTAGTTCGTGTAAAGGTGTTGACAATGGTATAATGCAGGCTGTGAACTTAAATTATCATGCTTCGGCCGAGTTGGTGGCTCATTTTGATCGGGAGATAGCGCAACTTCAGGGGGAGCTAGAGAGCAAGCGGAATTGGGCATGCAAGCTTCAGCATACGGTAGACCAAGGCCAAGTGGAGCATGAGGATCTTAGGCGAGCCAACAATGATGGGATCGCGAGGAGGATGGAGCTGGAAAGGGCGCTGGCCGCCATAGAGGGGGCCTGTCGTCAAGAGGCTGAGGATGTCGTTGCTCCTCTGAGGGAGGTGAACCTCGATTTAACTAGGAAGCTGCAGCGGGCGGAGGATGGCCTAAGGTTGGTAGATCAGGTTAGGGCTCGGGTGGCAGAGGCCGAGGAGCATCTGTGAGAGTTGGAAAGGCAGGTCCGAGAACGCGATGTTGAGTTGGAGCTTTGAGCTGCGGCCTTGGAGAGTTTGGCTCCCTATTTGGACCATGTGGTGGACCTGGAGGGGCAGGTTGGGAATCTGCAGAGGGAGGTGGACCGTTTACGGGATGTGGAGCTAAAGGCAGGCGAGAGGGAGGCGGAGATGGAGCGGATGAGGAAGGAGTTAGCCTGGGAGGGAACACGATCAAGTGACTTCACCGAAAATTGTCTCCGCCTGCGCGCTGCTGCCGAGACGCACCAGGATAAGCTCACCAAGGCTAGGTGGGACAACATCTTGCTGTGTCAGCGAGACCAGCCGCTGGCGATATCGCATTAACATTCATTTATTCATTCATTGTATTGCACCTGGCAACACAAGGGTTCGTGAGGGACAAGCTCGCCAAGGCTAGGTGGGACAACATCTTGCTGTGTCAGCGAGACCAGCCGCTGGCGATATCGCATTAACATTTATTTATTCATTCATTGTATCGCACCTGGCAACACAAGGGTTCATGAGGGACAGCACTTTGGTGTGTCAGCGAGACCGACCGTGGGCGATATCGCATTTACATTCATTCATTGGCGTATCGAATAGGCAGTAAGTTGGGATTGCTATACAGCGTGCCCTTGCCTGGTGTTAAGGTGGCCATCGGAAGGCCTGTGGTGATTATAGTAAGTAAGCATGACCAATCATAGGTCAACTGGTGATGAGTGCATTGCGAGAGCATTCGAGATATAGGTAATATCATATCATAGATTACTGCGTGAAAGCAGCTGATAAATAGACCAGGAGAAGTAAATAAGATAAGCGCTTACAAGCGTGGGGGGTTCTAGTAGTGCTGTAGAGGTGAGCTTGGGACCCTTGCCCTACTTAGGGTAGTATTGGAGATGCTGGGTGTTCTATGGGTGAAGGAGGGTGATGTCGTATGTGCCCCTTAGGTAGAAGGTGGCAGGTATGACGGCCTCGACAATTTCGTACGGTCCTTCTCATGTTGCTTTAAGCCCTGTTGGGGTTGGCATATTTTCCTTCATTACCCAGTCCCCAACGGAAAGGTGGCGAGGTAGGACCTTGGCGTTGTAGTAGCGAGCGACACGCTGTTTGTTGTTCATATATCTGAGGTGGGCGCGCTTACGACACTCTTCCAGGAGGTCCGAGTGGAGGTTCAACCCCTCTTAGTTGGTGAGTGGGGTCGAAGCATGCCATTCTCTAGCTGCGCACCTCCTGCTCGACCAGGATCACGGCCTCGGTGCTGAAGGATAAGCAGAAGGGGGACTCGCCATTTGTTTCAGTCGGGGTTGTTCGAATTGCCCAGAGCACCTCGGGCATTTTTTCTGCTCACAAGCCCTTGGCATCGTCGAGCCTCTTTTTCAAGTTCTGCTTGATTATCTTGTTGACAGCTTCGACCTGGCCTTTTGTCTGTGGGTGAGCGGGGGAGGCATATCGGATCTGCGTGCCGTACTGGCCGACGTATTCCCGGAGAGTATCATTGTCGAACTTGGCACCGTTGTCTATGATGATGGTCTCGGGGATTCCGAAGTGGCAGTATATGTTCTTCCACAAGAAGTTAATGATCTTTGCAACCGTGATTGTGGCTAGGGCTTCGGCCTTGACCCATTTGGTGTTGTAGTCTACGGCGACGATGGCAAACTTTAGTTGCCCTGGGGCAGTTGGAAACTTGCCTATAAAGTTGAGGCCCCACTGGCAGTATCCCTAAGGGGCAATGATGATTGAAAGTGGTACCGATGGAGCAAGGAGGGAGTTGGCGAATTGGTGGCATTTGAGGCAGGCGCTAGCGATGCGCTTTGCGTCTTGTTCAATGGTGGGCCAGTAATACCCTGGACGCAAAGCTTTGAATGCTAGATTCCTCGCCCCGGCATGATTGCCGCAGACCCCGCTGTGCAGTGACAGTAAGACTCGCTGTCCCTCCTTGAGGGAGATGCACTTTAGCAGGGGGAAAGACCTGCATTTCTTGTATAGTTTGCCCTCCCATATCGTGTATAGCGTGGCTTGTCTGTGGAGCCTGGTAGCGATAATCTTGTCCTAGGGCTCGATGCCCTTGGAGAGGTAGTCCACGAATGGGTCCATCCACGAGGGGGGACTCTCGCTTTCGGTCAGGAATATCTCTGAGAATGGCTTATCGATGCTTGGCTTGTCTAAGGTTTCCACTTGAGTTAAATACTGCTTACTCCCTGTACTTATATGGTTTCATCGTTTCAGTCCCTGACCTTCGAATTTCACCTAAAAAGTCCCTGAACTCCCAATTTCCTCCCAATTAGTCCCTGCCGTCAAGCATTTGTCAAAAACTCCGTTATGTTTTCCTAAAAAGTCTATTATACCTCAGTTACTTTAAAAAAAAAAATTTATCTTCCTCTCTTTTTTTATTTCTTTTTACTTCTTTTTCTTCCGGCTCTCTTGCATCCTTCTATTCATCTCCTCATCAAGATGGTTCCAATCCATCGACCTTCAAGAGGTGAAATGAAAAAAAAAATCAATAAAAGTGAAAGAAAAAATAAATTTAAAAAAAAATAAGTGAGGGCATAATAGACATTTTTGACAACTTTAATAGAAAATTTTGACGGCAGGGACCAATTGGGAGGAAATTGAGAGTTCAGGGACTTTTTAAGCAAAATTCGAAGGTCAGGAACTGAAACGATGAAACCCTATAAGTATAGGGAGTAAACAGTATTTAACCCTTTCCACTTTGAGGCTTCCCAAATTGGTTTCTGGGGGCGATGTCGCCAATTTCGTGACGGCTTCTGCCTTGCTGTTCTGTGTTGGGGGATCAGGGCAATTGTATAGTTGGGGAGACATCGTTGGAGTAAAGTCTTGGTGAGAGCTTGGTAGTGGGATAGGTGCTGCTCCTTGGCGTGGAAATCACCGCCGACTTGGTTGACGACAAGTTGGGAATCATTGAAGATTGTCAGCCTCGTGACACCTAATTCTTTGGCCAGTTGGATGCCGGCGATCAGTGCTTCATACTCGGCTGCGTTGTTGGAGGCCTTGAACTTGAACTGTAGCGCGTACTCATATGCGTTCCCCTCCAGGTCAGTCAAGACCACGCCGGCAGCGCTGAGTTTACTGTTGGAGGATCCGTCCATGTGGAGAGTCCATGTGGGTATGGTGTGGGGTTCCGAGACGGTCTCGTCCGAGGGTGTGGTGTCTTCCAGGGGTATGAACTGGGCAATGAAGTCGGCGGCGGCTTGTCCCTTGATGGCCGTACGTGGTGTGTAATGGATGTCAAACTCGCCAAGTTCAATGGACAATTTGACCAATCTTCCTGAAGACTCTGGCTTCTGAAGGACTTGCTTCAGGGTTGGTTGGTCAACACATGTATTGTGTGTGCTTGGAAATACTGTCGTAATCGTCGTGCGGCCGTGAGGAGTGCAAGGTCAAATTTTTCGATATCGGAGTACCTGGACTCGGCGTCATTGAATCCCTTGCAGGTGTAGTAGACTGGTAGCTCATTGCTGTCCTCTCACTTGACCAAGGCAGCGCTGACCACGGTGACTGACACAGCGAGGTAGATGTATAGCATCTCTCCTGGAATCGGTCTCAAAAGGGTAGGTACTGATGCTAGGTAGTCTCGGAGGCCCTGAAAAGCCTTGTCGTGCTCGGGGCCCCAATTGATTGTCTCGGTATGGTGAGTTTTAAGGAGCTTGAAGAATGGGGCTCATTTGTCTGTTAGACGTGATATGAATCGGGCGAGAGCGACGACCTTCCCAGTCAGGGATTGGACCTCATTCTTGGATTTCGGTGGTGCCATATCTAGAATTACCTGTACCTTCTGGGGATTGGCCTCAATGCCCCTTTCACTGACCACAAAGCCCAAGAAATTTCCTCCCAGAATGCCAAACACACATTTGTCCGGGTTGAATCGCATGCCGTACTAGAGTAAGATATCGAAGACGATACCCAGGTTTTTAATGTCATCTTCAATGGTAATACTTTTGACAAGCATGTTGTCCACATATACCTCCATCTTACCGATGTGATCTGTGAACATGGCGTTAACCAATCTCTGTTATGTGGCCCCGGCATTCTTTAGACCGAATGGCATTACCTTGTAACAATATAGACCCTTATCGGTGGTGAAGGCTGTGTGTTCCTGATCGGAAGGTTCCATGGCGATTTGGTTGTAGCTAGAGAAGGCGTCCATAAAACTGAGGAGCTTGTGGCCTACGGTGGAGTCGACTAACTGATTGATTCATGGAAGGGGAAAGTTGTCTTGTGGGCAAGCCTTGTTCAAGTTCGTGTAGTCGAAACACATTAGCCATTTTCCGTTGGGCTTTTTTACCATCACAACATTAGAGAGCCATGTTGGGTAGGAGACTTCTCGGACGAACCCGATGTCTTGGAGTTTCTTGACCTCTGCCTGGATTGCTTTGTATTTGTCTTCAGTGAAGGCCCTCCGCTTTTGACTGATTGGGGGAATGGCGGGTGAGATGGTGAGTTTGTGGGTGAACAGCTCTGGAGAGATTCCCGGCATATCGGTGTATGACCACGCGAACACCTCCTGACGGGATTTGAGGAAGGCGATAAGCTCTGCCTGGAACTGTGGGTCCGTCTTTGACCCGATCTTAACTTTTCTTTCTAGGTGTGCATCGAAAATGGAACCGATATCAATTCTTCCAGAGCATCTGGTCTCAGGTGCTTGTGCTTGCGCTTATCATCTTTCCTCTTGCTGCCCGTATCGCTGTCCTCTGAAGTGTCGGGATCTTCCCTTGGATCGTCGGGTTTGTCAGATGGGGATGGTAGGTCTAAGGTTAAAAGGACCTCTCGCTTGCCGTGTCCCCTGTCAATAGTCAAGGAGTTGCATTGTACATCACGCGAGCTCTTGGTCACCATTAATGGTGAGGATGCCACCCAGGATGGGTATCTTCATCATCAGCATGTGCCCTGCTACGAAGCATTGGAGCCCCCATATGGCGTCGTGCCCCAAGATGACATTGTAGGATGAGTGGCAGTCGACGATGATGAAATGTGCTGTCATGGTGGCGATAGTGCTACCGCCATCCAGTAGGATCCTCAAGTTATCGGATCCCAGGGGCTGTGTGATTTCACATGCGAAGCTGATCAGGAGTGAGTTTCTTCCTATCTCGGTTCAGTCCTTTGTAATAGTTGCAGAACATGACGCTAGCCGCTACACCCCTATCGACCAAGACGCGGTGGAATCGATAGTGGTCGATGACCATGGTGATTAGGAGTGGGTCGTTGTGGTGCTTCTGGATGGTGTCCTCGTTGCGATGGAAGGCTATAAAGTTCCATTCGACCTAGGGGTGTGGCAGCCGTGGCTTAGTCCCAATATCTCTTGGCCCTGAGGGCATTGGAACTTTTGGGCCTGGTGGGTCTCGGGCGTTCGCGGGCGCCGCCATGTATAGTTAGGATTTGGTCGTAGACTTCGATGGCGTTAAGACCCATAGCAGGAGTGCGATATTGTGAGAGTTGGCCGCTCTGAAGGAGGTGCACGATGGAGTTTTTCAGTGCCCAGCAGATATTGGTGGGGTGGCCGGATTCCTCGTGATATGTGCAGTACTTACCGTTATCCCGTGGTTTGATTGGCCGGGCTTGCACTTTGGTGGGCGTGGAATGATGTCCCTGTGATTGTTCCATATGTCCTCATAAGAGGCAATCAGTGTGGTATAAATCTCGTATCGGGGTGCCGCGATTAGCTGGTGGTCTCGATATCGGGTGCTGCCGTATGGTGCATAGCGATGTCGATTGCCGGAGTTGTATTTTGGCTTCTCGGGGCTCTTGCCGTACTGCTTGTCTATCCTATCGCTATAGCCTTAGTGCTCCCGTGGGGCCCTGTCGTCTTGTTGGGCAGGTTTGTCTCTGCTGATGTCTTTGTTCCCAGTATCGGGATTATTCACCCGAGGTGCGGTTACCGGGTGCGCGTTGGTATCGCGGCCAAAGGTTTCGTACTCAGCCTGAGCGAAGGCTGTAGCGGCATCGAGGAGGTCATCATATGTGGCAGGGGGATTGGTGTTGATTTGCAACAAGAAGTATCCGGGTTGGAGTGCCTGCTTAAACGAGGACACTGCCAGGACCGGATCGAGGGAGCGGCATTGAGTGGCCTGCTTCTGCCACCGGCGGACAAAGTCTTGCAATCGCTCATTTGGCTGCTGTTTGAGCTTGAATAGGTCAGGAGTTGTGTGATATCAACAGCCGAACAAGATGAATCGTCGTAGGAACTTGTCTCCCAGTTCTTGGAAACTATCAATACAGTTGGTGGGTAGGTTGAGGAACCAGCGCAGGGCTTCATCTGTCACAGTTTCCTCAAACTCATGGCAGGCCATGGCGTCAGTGTATCGCGTGCCATGGAGTATGGATTGGAAGACCTCCAGGTGGTGGTATGGGTCCTGGGTCCCGTTATACTTCTAGATCTTGAGAGGCATGGCTTCGGGCGGTCGCTTTTCAGCCTGTATACGGGAAGTGAAGGGTCCTGTCTTACCCTGGAAATCAGCTATGATCAGCTGCCAACCGGCTCTGATCTCGACGCTTTCTACTCGTGCCTGTAAGGATGAGATGGCTTCGCTCATTTGGAGCAACAGCCGAGTGTTGGGATCGGGTGGAGGTAAGTTGGCGGTCTTAGCGGTGGTTGCACCCGAGGTGCCTGCCGTATCGACAATCAGTTGGGGGGTTGGTGTGGCGCTAAGATGACCCGGGAGGAGTGGGGAATTCAAGTAGATCACCTGTGGGTCCGTGCTAGTGTTGATGTGTGTGGGGCCGGTGAGGCTGCCTGATACGAGGTTTGGGGGCACAAAGGTGCCAGTGAGGCCGGTGGAGGGATCGGTGGTGAGGGTCTGTCCCAGTGTGGGGACACCACTAATGGTCAGTATCGGGGTCTCTTGTTGATGGGCCCTGTCGTCATGCGCGACACGCCGCTAGAGTGCTTTTCTTAAGGTGCGGTTCTGGTTGGACATGTTTTCAACCTCTCGGCAGGCAGCCATGGCCGCTGCGCGCTAGGTCTCAACCTGTGCGCATGTCTCCATGAGGTCGCACATTGCTATCTGTAGCACCATTTTGGGTCGGTGGTTACAACTGACCTCGGCTCGGTGTTCGGGCTCTGGAACTCGAGAGTTCGCTGAACCTCGTGAGTGGTGGTCTCATGATGCGAATCATCGCTGCTGGTAGCGAGGTCGCTGGTAGCCATCGATGTGTTGTCCTGTCACAAGGAGCGAGGGGAGTCCTTTTAGCTCCAAATGTTTCAGTGGTCTCGAGAGCAGTCTGGCCCAGCTAAACACGGGCTGTACCGATCTGCTACTATCGCTATCGGTCTCGATTATCTGCAAAACAGACAAAGGTTAGAGGGAAGACCGAGTGTGCCGGCCTTCAATGCTCCGATGCCTAAGTCAGTATCAAGTTACATAATGATAATGGAAAGCGATAGTAAACAGTTACCTCTTAGGGTTGTTGGAGATGTCCTTAATATAGCAGGTTTGTGGGAGCTTGGTTCCATTTCTTTCGTGTGGGACACTTGGGATTCCGATATCGTCCGAAGGGTATCGAAACCCCTCACTTTGGGTGCTTATCTCGCTAGTGTATAGGCTATACGATTCTTGTGCTTCCGATATTTGTGCCTAGGAGGTATGTGTATACCAACACTAGGATCTGCTTGGAGTACTTCACTCCCAAGCTGACACATCATTTATAAGAGATCCAATGGCCAGAAGTGAAAGGTCTTCAAAACATACCATATACCACACATAGGATCTCTCTCTCTCTCTATCTCTCTCTCCACGCCTTCTGTAACAGAACAATAGAAGTCCCAACTCCATCTCCGATCAATTCCTTCTCTGACTCAAAGTGAATTAGAGCCGAAATTGGACTCAGGTACCTTCCTTTATGTCGTTAATAAAACAACAAAACATGACCGAGATTGTCGGTCTCAAGCATCTTCATTTATCGAAATCTATGGCCGTGTCAAAGATCCAAATTCCTCGATGTCATATATTTGATGATGCCATTTCTTATATGGGCTTTTGCGGCTGCATCTGGAACATGGTAGATAATGGAGAAAGCCAGAAAGGAGAGCGTGAGAATTGGGTTGTCAAAGGCTGATTTGGTGTGGTTGGTGTAAGATTTGTGTTTTGGAGTTTGTTAATTGTCTTCCATTGGATCTCTTATAAATGACGTGTCAGCTTGGGAGGGAAGTCCAAGCAGATCCTAGCACTGCTTGTTATAGTAGAGAAGTCGAGTCCAATTCCTTTTCCCACCGTAACATTCCAGTCAACCAAACGGGGCCTTACATTCAAGGTCTCAAGTCTTCTATTGATGCCAATAGTTTGTATCTAGAAATTAATATTGACATTGAAATAGACAAGTTCCTTGCACTATGGTAGCCGTGTTTGACATATTCAACTTTAGGCAATTCATAAATGGACATATCCTCTAAAGTCATCTCTCGTACGTTCGTTTACTAAACGTAGCATTCACTTATGCCCCATATATTAAGATTGAAGTTTTTTTATTAGGACATTCAAATTTTCTCATTTGATCTCTCTTGGTTTTGAATTATCAAATTACTTATATATCTTAATATAAACTTATGATTATGGACAACAAATCTATCGCAAAAATTATTTCTCTACACCTCCTAATTTATAAATGACATAAACCCTATTTTTCATGTCTTCATCTAATTAATGCAATGATCACTTACTAAATTAAATATGCTAAACATGTACTTGAAAGTTTAACTAAAAAAAAATATAGAAAGAGTAGTTTTTACTGAAGAAAATACTCGATTTCAACATTCTCATTATATAGAACACTGATTAGTTAGGAATGCAATCGAAGTGGTGTTAGCTCAGTGGTTAGAGTGCCCACTACCTAAGATTAAGGTCATGAGTTTGAGTCTGTGAGGGTGACTTTGTGATTTTGACTCTTTGCAGCAAGACCCTCCTAGTTGTGCGAGACTAGGCCCAAAATCGTTCAAAGGTTGACCCAAGAACAACTTCGTTGTAACCTGTTAGATGTAACAGCAGCTATTTGGCTTGACGATAACGGCAGCTATTTGGCTTGATGATAACAGCAGCGATTAGACTTGATTTCATAAGAACATGACTTATAGGCGGGCATGGTGTGGGAGCTAGATGCATGAGAGTTTAGCAGAGAGGGAGAATTCCAGCAGTAACATGATTTCTGGATCTTGGGTTAAGGTTGGTTGGGAAGAATTGATGGCTAGGGATTCAGAGATAAAGCTTGATCTCTTGCTTGATGTTTCTGGGCTATTGTGGCTTGGTTTCCTATGGCAATGAACTCGCCTTTTATAGCGGTGATAGACGGGGAGGATTTGCGCCAAGAACCAGAGGCTTTGAAAGGGTATCCTCAGTTTCGATGGGATCATTCTAAAACTTTCAGCTTTTGTTTTCCCCATGAAATCAAAAGAGTGAAAGCTTGCTTTGGCTATGTGGGTAAAGACCGGTGGCGCAGGTATAGGACGGTGATGGGGATCCCAGATTTCGTGCTGCTGTGATTTTGGAGAGATCATAATCCCTTGATTTGTGCTATTGTAAATTGTGATCACAAAAATCTAAGGATTATTGGAAATTGAGATAGGATTTCGGAGGATGAGAGTTGGGAAGCTTTTGTATAGACTTAAGGTTCTTACCAGAAATGGGTGGAGTAGTAATCCCAGCAACAACTTGATGGAACAACGTTCCTGATTTGGGGAAGACGACTCCAACGATTTTTGGGCTACCGGTTCTAGTGTAGTGGACTTTGGGTAGGGGAATGACTCTAGTGGGCTCTAAGTCTTGTTGGGCTTGCTTTCATCTCTCTACTAGCCCATGTTAAGATATTGGCCCTCGAAGCATGAATTTTGGTTCCCAAGTTCAAAATTACCGACGGGCCTTATCATAACAATGGGCCTCGCACGATCCGTTACCTTCCACACCACATCCCGCAGTATAAGCCCCAAACGTAGTTTGGGTCTACGTGTATCGCGTGGTAAATAAGCGTGTTGGCTCATTTGGAAATCCCTGTCAATCGTTTGAATATTTAGGCATCTCGTATCGCTTGTTAAATAGAGAATTTCCTTTCGCCGTGAAACGGGCTTGCTTGAAGGCCCAATTAGGTTATGAGGTCAATGACTCGTTCCCTTTGCCTGTCACTAGTTAAATTTGAACTTGTGGAAATTTGGGTATCAACAAAGTCACCATAGGAGTAGGAATGAAATCCTTTGATCCTTTTTTAAAATAAAATTAAAAATAAAAAACCCACGAAGAACTATACTAAGTTACTAACATTTATCCGCATGAGAAATTTGCATTTTGACTCACGCCCTATGCACAGAAGAGAAAAAATACCTTGAACGCCTCAAGAATTTTGCATTAGGAATACCTTGAACTGTGTTTGCAAGGAATTAATAATTTTGTATCAGAAATTTAGAAAGTAATAGTCACAGAGGTTCAACAAAAATGCAGGTACGGCAAAAAAAAAGAAGAAGGAACATTTGTAAAGAAAAATTAATGAATGGAGTTATGATAAGTAAATCCACCTCAAGTTTCTATATATTATAAAGTTTCTATTGGAGGTCCCAATAAAAACTCTCATTAAGATTTGTATAATTGTATGACAGTATGAGAGTGATTTTGGAAGAACAATTCTTAGGTTCACCCCTAGGTTAAACGTGCATATTCACCCCCATTGTCGATTAACATACTTTTACTTAATAAATTCATAATCCAACGGTCCATATCTCAAATAAGCCTTTAAAGATCATCTCTATAAAAAATCAATCGAATTAGAAATTGTTTAATTATCTAATCAAATCAAACAAATGGATGGTTCTAACAACACTTACTACTATTATGATGAACCATTCATGTATTGCATAGACACGAATAACTGAAAGGTCTTCAATTTGATTGGTTTTTTACAGAGCTAATCTTTGTGTTTCGTTATACAACATGAATGGTCGGATTAGAAAATTATAACGTTATTATGCCTTAATCGCAAGAGAGGGTGAATATGCTCATTCACTCAAGGAGTGAACCTAAGAATTGTTCACTTGAATAATTCTTAGGTTCACCCCTAAGGTGAACACCCCTAGGGTGAACGAGCATATTCACCCTAGGGGTGAACGAGCATATTCACCCTAGGGGTGAATGAGTATATTCACTCCCATTGTCGATTAATATACTTTTACTTAATAAATTTATAATCCAACGGTCCATATCGCAAATAAGTCTTTAAAGATCATCTCTGTAAAAAATCAATCGAATCAGAAATCGTTTAATTATCTAATCGAATCAAACAAATGGATGGTTCTAACAACACTTACTACAATTATGATAACCGTCCATGTATTTCATAGACACGAATAACTAAAAGGTTTTCAATTTGATTTGTTTTTTACAGAGCTAATCTTTGTGTTTCGTTATGCAACATGAATGGTCGGATTAGAAAATTATAACGTTATTATGCCTTAATCGCAAGAGATGGTGAATATGCTCATTCACCCAAGGGGTGAACCTAACAATTCTTAGGTTCACCCCTTGGGTGAAGGAGCATATTCACCCCCATTGTCGATTAACATACTTTTACTTCATAAATTCATAATCCAACAGTCCATATCTCAAATAAGCCTTTAAAGATCATCTCGAATCAGAAATCGTTTAATTATCTAATCGAATCAAACAAATGGATGGAATGCCAAACGGTAATGATTCAAATTAGAAACTTGTAGAATTTGGCGTGAACAAACCAGAGTGCTTTTTGGAATTACCAAATCAATTAGAAGCACTTCCGAGAGAAGCACCGCAGACATATTCCGGTCATACTTCATCTAGCTAAAAAAAGTACTACCAACTAGGGCTAGTCGTTTAAGCCCGAAAACCCGCAAACCCAGACCGGCCTGTCAAAACCCGACCCGTTCGGGCCAGGGCCTATTTTTTTTTTATCACCAAAACGGTTCGGGCGGGCCTGCACTTTCATAGTTACAGTTCGGGTCGGGCCCTGCCTTCCAAAGTAGGAAAAGCCCGTTTAGGCCCGTCTTAGTTAAAAGAGACAGATGTCCATGTATTATTGGAATTAATATAAGGCTCAAAATGTCTACCATAGGATCTACACTCAATTGTTTCTCACTCAAATACCTAGCCTTGTCCTAAATGTTTAGTCGTTTAAACCTAATTGATTCTCAGCCATTTCTCCGCCTCCTTCAGTCGCCTTCCCAAACCCGATCTGAAGTTCTAAACCCAGCGCCGCTCTGACCAATCTCTTGGGGAAAAGAATCATCTCCGGCCACTGGAACGTCACCGACGTCTGCAACGGCCTCCTCGGTTGCTTCGCTGCCATCACCGCACTCCAAGACGATGAGAGCTCAAACTGATAGTCAAATTGTCTGATTGCTTCCAAAACCCGATCTGAACCCAGAGCCAAAACCCTATCTGAACCCAGAGCTGAAACCCGAGAGTAGGGAGGCCGCCATCATCCGTCAGTCAGTGCTTCCGAAACCCGATCTGAACCCATAGACTCCGCCTCCGCCTCCTCCTCCGCCATATCCACCAACGCTGTGAGTTTCTTTCTCTTAGTTTCTTTGATTCTTTCTCTTAATCTCTTTGTATCTCTGTTCATATGTTGTGATATTCTGTTACAGTGAGTTGTTTGATTTTGGAGGTGTCTGAAAACGGAGTTGTGATTGTGGCTTAAGAAGCTCTGAAGGTGTTCTTCTTCGAATTGGTGGCTCTGGAAGTGTCTGATGGAGTTCTAATTGTGGTTTAAGAAGCTCGAACTGATGTCAAGTTTGATCTGTCTTCACTTTATTTTTAACTTATGCTTCAGTTTTGATCTGTCTTCACGCTATTGAATCTCTTGTTCATAATTTTTGTATATTGGCTGGTGTAGGGAAAATCGTCATTGCCAATTGATGGCTGCCTTTGCTAAATTGCTTAGAATACTGGAAAAAAGAAAAACTGCTGAATTGCTCCTTCCAATTTTGACTTTCTGTTTCAATTGCAGATTGTTCTTGACTTCTTCAGCTCTTGAATTTGAATTTGGATAATGAACTCTACATATTCGGATATTTGAATGTGTAGGTTGAACTTTGGATATGGATAGTGTTTTGAACTTCAACATGTTGAAATGAAAGGAATTTGCATCATATATGTGTGGGTAGGTAGCAAAGAATGAATCAATGAAAGAATAAAACTGGTTTTTGGGCCCGAAAGCCTGGAAACTCGGCCCGAATAAAAACAGGCCTGTCCCGGGGCGGTCCCTGTAGGTGCCATAACGGGCTTTAGGCCCGAACTGTATAAAACGGGCCGGGTCCAGGCCCAGTGAAATTTTTATTGAGCCGGCCCATGCCCAGCCCTACTACCAACTGTTTTTCAACCAAAATAAAAAAATAAAACACTACTAACAAAAGTGATACCAAGCAAAAGTACTTCAATACTCCCAAATAGACCGAATCCTAAGATATATTCTGGTGTAACTAAGAGAATTTCTGGTACTATATGTTCGACCGCAACTCAAAATATATTGAATACTACAAATCCCTGCATGAAATTTATTCAATAATTATAAGCAGTTTCTTAGTATGTGCTTACAGACGATACATCACTATAACAATCTTATTCTGTTAACACCTGAGCATGACTGGTTGCTCTTGCTGGCACAGGAATTCTCATTCAACTCGAAGATGAAGTAGAGGCAAAAGGATTAGGAGGCATGGTCAGATTGTCACCTTCCCTTTCCAACATTTGAACTACTGTTTTCATGGAAGGACGGTCTATTGGATACCATTGGATGCACCATAGACCCACAACCGCAAGTTTCTTAGCAATTTCAACATTTCCTTCGTCTCCAATATGGATGCGAAGGTCGTTCCCTTGTTCTAAGAGGTTATAGATCCATTCTGGGAAGTAGACCTGGCTGGTGGAGTCTTCCATAACTTTAAAATTCTTTCTACCCCCAACCATTTCAAGAAGCAATGTTCCAAAACTATAGACATCTGCCTTATATGACACCTTACCGAAGTTCCTAGAGAAGACTTCTGGTGCAATGTAGCCCATGGTTCCCCTCGCTGCAGTCATGGATACCACACTTTGATCCTTAGAGCACAACTTGGCTAAACCAAAATCAGAAACTTTTGGAGTGAAATCATGGTCTAGCAACACATTATGGGGTTTGATGTCAAAGTGGAGGATTTGTTGTTCACAACCTTGGTGAATATATTCAATTCCTTTGGCTATACCTAAAGCAATATGTTGCAACTTATCCCAACCAAGGAACGAACTCTCATTATCTGCTGATGATAAGAAATTCTGGAGTGGACCGTTTGGTAAGAATTCATAAACAAGAGCTCGTATAAAGCCATCAGCACAGTAACCAACCAAGCGTACCACATTGACATGGTGGATTTGACTCATTGTGCCCACTTCATTAATAAAATCATCCCCTTTCTCATTTGAATTGTTGAGGATTTTAACAGCAACAAGTAATTTAGAGGAAAGTTTACCTTTAAAGACAGTTCCATAGGCCCCTTGACCCAGCTTCTCCTTGAACTGCTCTGTTATCCTCTTAATATCTGCATAAGAATATCTGCTTGGCTTAAGAGCTCTGTAGTCATCCAAAAAGCTTTTAATTCTCAGCTGACTTTCTATTCTTTTAGTGAAAAAGGGATAGTAGATTATTGTTCCAGTCACTATAAGAAGATAAGGAACTGTGATAAAAAGTCCGATACATGCTATGACATGATCTGCAAAATATCACCTTCTATGTAAGAACTAAAACATTCGAGCTAAAAACACAATACACCAATTGAGAGAGAAAAAGAGGAAAAAGAACTTCTGGATTCTCACCTAATGTAATTGAAAATTCAAGTCGTTTGTTCCCTGTAAAATTTGTTTAGGGTGAATAAGGACTTTGGATGTTAAAGAAATGAACCAGAATTATCCATATATCATTGATGTGTGAAGCATAAATGATACCTGCTCTGGCTTTGGGTCTATCCAAGCATTGAGTTTGAGGATCTGTCTGATTTGTGAATTGACATAGCTCGCCCTTTTCTTTACAATGTTTACAAGATGGTATGGACCAGTAGAGAGACACGCGTGAATATATATCGTCAAATATATAGTCATCTGTGTATGCAAGAGAATCTTTGTAGTCATGCACCTTGGTACAAGACACCAGGGGAATGTTATCAATAGAACAACAACCTGTCCTAAAAGCAAAAATTTGGTTGCCTGGATTACTATGGCAAGGGCTCAATCTTGCTAGACAACGAGAATTGTACTTGTAGGGATATGCTGTAATATATTGATCTCTCACAGTTGATGGTGGGCAACTGAACAAGCTTGCGTTGCCTACATATTTGAAGCTAGAAGAAGAACCAAGGTCGAAAATGTCTCCGTCCAAGCAATCAGGTGCAAGTTCTGCTTCAATTGTCTGTGATTTGTAGTTAATCTCTGTAACAAAGAGCTTAGATGATGATGGCATCTGAAGTAGTGTCTGGTTGTCGTTGGTGCATGCAAGATCAAAGCCCGGGGAACCACATTGGACCGGTTGCCTACCTTTCAGTCGAAATGGGAACCGGATAGCTGGGCCATCGCTGCTACATCTTGTTTCTGTGCAATTTTTACGACCTACCCCTCCACCATGCACAACATCTACATCTACAAATATCAGGAGCAACCAGAAGAAGAAACTCATAGTTAGAAGCATTTCCAAAGATGAAACTGAATACTAGCTAGCTTCCTTCTTTGTCTGAAACTCAATAGTACAGTTAGGACTTTTATGGAAGATATGGGCCCTACTCACCTTCGCAGAAATCATGCATGCATACATATATCAAGTGGCTCAGCATTGACTTGACTAGCACATCCCAATCAGTCATCACTAGATATTTTTCTTCTTTCCAAATACCAATATATAGGCTCTTAATTAATAACATTCTCGTTCTTGTTCTCCTTCCCCTCCTTTATGATCATGTTTAGAACAGCAAGTCTTCTATTTTCTGTTCACACAGTTTCTCTTCTTTTTCTTCCGCTTTCAAGTCGTTCGCAAACTTCCGGGGCCACTTCCGAATGTACTCCTTCTTGTGGCAACATTAAGATAAGCTCTCCATTTCGTTTACAAGGAGATCCTGGAAACTGCGGCAATAAGAGCTATGAATTATCTTGTGAGGCAGACCGTACCAGTCAATCTCATCATGCCGTATTATACTTGTTTTCAGGAAAATATTATGTACAGGCAATCAATTACAATAACTACACGATCCAACTCGTGGATGCTGGTGTTCACAAGACCAAGGACAACTACTTCTCCAACCCAGTTTACCCTTTAGCCATCTTCAACTTTAGTTCTTATTTTACTCCTTACAGCTTACACTACTCACATTTTAATCCGCCAGATAAGAGATATGAGCAGGATGAGAAGTACCTAACAGTGCCTCTAATTTTCCTCAGCTGCACAAATCAAAAGAATTATTCCGATCTCTTTGTTGAAACAGCTCCATGCATCAAGAATACCGGCATCCACTCTTCCTCTAATCCATCCCTGTCCACAGTGTATTCTTATTTCATGCTTGGGCGCTTGAATGATGATGGCTCCCCAGAAGATTTGAGTCCGACTGATTGGGGGTTGTCCTGCAAAATAACACTCATGGCTCTTGTGTCCCCCCCTCCCACTCCAACTGACAAGTACAGCAAGACGTGTCAAGGCATATATAAACAACTAGCATATGGCTTTGAACTTTCCTGGCTTGGCTATGGATGTGAAAATACAATATGCGGACCAGATGAAAGCTGTGCGTTGAACTTAAACATGACTGGATTAGAGTGCCGTTCTTATAGGTAAACAATTGCCAAAGCTGAAATTCTGCAAGAAAGTCCATTCATTAATTAGTCGTTGGCTGGACAATTTTATTATACTGTTGGATCGAAGTTTACAGTTTAAATAAATGTTTGTCAGAAAATTAATTACTGTTGTCATTCGCACAATGAAGTTAATTAATTTGCCTTCTATAAATGAAATTATTTGCTATTACATATAGAAGTGAAGCAAAGATTAATTTTTATTTTATTTTTTTCAACAATTAATCAAGAAAGAAACTAGCTAAATTTTTTAATACAGCTTGGTTTTCTCTCTTTCCTTCGTCCCTGGTTTTTCTCCTCCGCAGGTTTGAAAGTCGGCGGTGCTTTCTCCACCCTCCATGTGTGGTTTTTGCTTGGGCTTGTCCCAAATCTGAGGCATAAAGCCTCTTTTTTTTTTTTTTTTTCTTTCCTGTTTTCTTGTTTTCTTCTTCAAAACGAAGGGATTGTTCCCTTTTGGTGTTTTCTTTGATGTACCCTTTTCAGCCCCAATTTTCCTATTACCAGATCTAGTTTTTCTCTCAGATCCGTTTCATTCCTTGGTTATTGCTGAAAACAGCGATTTTCTCCGTTCTGGAGGTGATCTGCGATTTCTTATTTTTTTTGTATCTTGCACTAAGCTCTTTGGGTGTTCGATCGGGACAGTGACCGGCAACCCTTAAGTTTACCGGATATGGCTTGGAAATGTTTCGTTCAAGTTTCTGCAACTTCATCGCGGTGGCGCCGACTACCGTGTGGCTTGGGTTGTGGTTATTTGGGCACGCCTAGTTTGGGCCTTACGGTGTTTCTTTCCTTTTGATTGTTGGTTGGCCCTTTTTTTTGGGTTACAAGTTCTCAGTTTCTTTGCAAAAGAAACTAAATAAAAAAATATTGCAAATTAAGGAACAACTATATATAATACTAGTTTTCCTCTACACATGCTCTGCATGTGCAAGTGTTTTTTAAAATTTTTTTTTTTCAGAAAGAAAAAAAGATAATGGATTAAAACAGTTATTGTAGAGAGAAGTTAGTGGGAGACAAAAGTGGGTTGTAGGATTTTATTTATTTATTTTATTTAATAAAAATATAATTTGTAATTGTCATAATTGCCCTTGTGATTTAATTAATTCTCAAAGTTTTTTAATGTTTCAGGGTTATTTCTGTCAAATTTTTTAGTTTTGGCTAACAAAGTCTCTTCTCTTAATAATAGTATAGATATGCAAACAAAGCCGCATGATTTGGAGAATAGTAACACATGCTCAGATTTAGACTTCCTAATGAACAGCTGTTTAGATTTTTCTCTTAAACTGTCATAATAAAATAAAACAAATGCTGTATTAAATGTACTGAAGATGGTTATGCTTATATTGAACTATAATTTTTGACAAATTATGTAAGCTAATGTCATTGCTTTCTTGTGTAATGATGACAGTCGGTTCATGAAGATCATAAGATTCATCACATCCAGAATCCTATACCTCTGTGAGTATAGTGGCTTATAATATAAACTTCTGTCAAACTTTATTTCCATTTATCTCTATCTAACTACCTTAGTCATTGCATGATGAATTTTTTCACCTCTATTGCAGTGCCATCTCTATCTAACTACCGTTATTATCATTTCGACATGGATTACCAGCTGCTTCTGGTCTCTGTGGTCATTTACAGCGGTAAGAGTCTCTTGTAGATCACTAAAAAGCCTAGTTAGCTAGTAATTTTTTGTATTATACGTGAATAAAACAAATACATATGTTTTTTTCAAAAATACTTCTGTATTTCTTATTTAAAAAAAAAAAAGACTCATTAAATTTTCTGTACTTCTAAAGCCAAAAGTATTATACATGTACTATACACAATTTTTACGTTTTCTTCCACATTTTACACATATTATTGAACAAAAATGAATATAAATTAATATTTCTAATTAAAAATTTTAATTATTTAATTAATTAAAAATATTTTGCCGAACTTTTCAACGAACTATTTGATAAAATGTCTGAATAATACACGTATGTATTTTTCGCGTACTATGCATGTCTCGTTTTTTACTAACTATGCTAAAAAGTAAACATATGAAAAATTAAGTATTCAATTTTCGTGAACCAATTAATAAAAATTGATGATTCTATGACAATGGATTTGAAGAGGAATAATATTTACCAAGGAAGATGTTAATAATGTTGCAGCAATCACTAAATATCCTTCTCATGCATTACATTTTCTGCACCACACAGGAGTGTTCCAAGCAGTGAAACTATCATTTGGCCTTCCATTTATAACTGCATTACTAATATACAAATGGCGAAGGAGGCACTTCTCAATGTATGACAATATAGAAGACTTTCTGCAGAGTGACAATAATCTCATGCCAGTGAGGTACTCTTACTCAGAAATCAAAAAGATGGCTAGCGGATTCAAGGACAAATTGGGTGAAGGAGGCTTTGGCACCGTGTACAAGGCAAAGCTCCGCAGTGGTCGCCTTGTGGCTATCAAGATTTTGAGTAAGTCCAAAACTAATGGGCAAGATTTTATCAATGAGGTTGCTACTATCGGAAGGATTCGCCATGTTAACGTGGTGCGACTTATAGGCTTCTGTGTTGACCATTCAAACCGTGCACTTATTTATGATTTCATGTCAAATGGCTCTCTTGACAAGTACATTTTTTCTCAGCAAAGTGCTATCTCCTTAAGCTGTGAGAAAATATTTGAGATTGCAGTTGGAGTGGCTCGTGGAATCCAGTATCTCCATCAAGGATGTAACATGCGAATTTTGCATTTTGACCTCAAGCCTCACAACATTCTTCTTGACGAGAATTTTACTGCCAAGATTTCTGATTTTGGATTAGCAAGGCTATACCCATTGGATAACAGCATTGTGTCTTTGACTGCAGCAAGAGGAACCATAGGATATATGGCTCCAGAGTTATTCTACAAAAACATTGGAGGTGTATCATACAAAGCAGATGTGTATAGTTTTGGTATGTTAATGTTGGAAATGGCTGGTAGAAGGAAGAACTTGAATGCAGCCATAGATCATTCAAGCGAATTTAGCCAAATCTACTTTCCTACATGGGTTTCTGATCAATTGAATCAAGGGAAGGAGATCGAAATAGGAGATGCCACTGAAGATGAAATGAAAATCATTAAGAAGATGATCATAGTGGCATTGTGGTGCATACAAATGAAGCCTATTGAACGCCCTTCAATGAGCAAAGTAGTACAAATGCTTGAAGGAGAAATTGAGAGCCTCCAAATACCTCCAAAGCCTTACTTATATCCACAGCAAATAACTGTAGATGATGTTGAGGATAATTTAAGTGCTACACATGCATCAAGAATGACAGAATCTACAGAGATCAATTTGAGTGCAGATGCAAATTAAGTGAATTTATATCTGTCAATATGTGGATGCAAGGGCCATGAAACTTCTCTATAAATCGATAGCATAAAAACATTTTTAGTTTGTTTTAATGTATGAATACAACTAAATTTAACTTTGATTGCTGTCTTGATATGCAAATACAATGTCTCAAAGTAAGAGAAATAAGACTTATTTGGTTCATTTCTTTGTGAACTATGATAGTTTCAACACAATTTGCCATTTCTTGATATGATTGAAAATGGATTCACCTGAAGGAGTAATACTTTGGTAATTTTGGTTTGGAGATCCAATTACAGGGAAGTGGTGATTTTGACTAAGCTCGTAACTTCGTAAGTTACTAAGTTTAGTATGAGAATCAATTCCTCATAAGATTTCCTTTGAGGTATCAAAATAGCAATGGTGTTTTAAGTTTTATTGCCATACGGCTGTCCTAAGCCTTTTGATGCCCTAGAATACCTATCTTGCAAAGATTCACAAGCAGATAACCGTATCTAATTCCAACCGAAGTCATGGAAACTTAACATTGGAAACACAAAGAAACATACCTGGCAGTGTAATTGCTTTGAAAGAGCAGTTCTACTTGCAGCAATCAACGTTGGCTTATGACCATCCAAGACTCCAAAGTCTAGTTCAACAGTCTGCTTCTGATTTTTCTCCTTTTCTGCAATAGATCGAAATATAGTGAACATTGTTTAAGGATAATAGATTCGAGAGAGAATTGATGAGAGAATTGTATATTCAATATTGATAATAGGAGCCCTATATATAGGGATTACAAAGTACATGTTCTAATGATACAAGGAAAACTATTCCAAATAGAACTACGAATTCTAGAACATTATCTCCTATTACAATCATGGAACTACTCCTAGTTTGATAAGGCACACAAAGCTGATTTCCTTCAACACTCCCCCTTGTGCCACCCAAACTTGGTGGTGACGCTTCATCGGTTGCCTCGTTAAAAACATTGCCAAGAAACAAAAACCCAGTGGGACAAAAATAACCCTGGTCGAAGGACAAAAAGAGCACAACACGTCATTCACTCTTCGAGATCGAACATGTAGACATCATAACTCCCCCTGATGTTGATATCTCCCCCTGATTGCTACAATCATGGGAGTTCGGATAACTTTCTCAATCTAAGACTCTTCACATGTTTCTCGAAGGTGGATTTATGTAACGACTTAGTGAATAAGTCCGCTATATTTTCCTCTGATCGGATTTGATTCACTTCAATCTTTTGAAGTGATTGTTGTTGTTGATTATAAAAGAATTTATGCGATATATGCTTGGTGTTGTCGCCCTTGATGAAACCTAACTTCATTTGTTCAATACAAGCTGCATTATCCTCATAAATGCATGTAGGTTCACCTGTGGTAGACTTCAAACCACTACTTCCTCGAATATGTCTAATTACAGACCTTAGGCATATGCATTCACGTACAGCTTCATGTAGAGCAATAATCTCTACATGATTTGAGGAAGTAGCAACAAGGGTCTGTTTTGTAGACCTCCAAGATATTGCAGTGCTTCCCATGGTAAAGACATAACTTGTTTGGAAGCGACCTTTGTGAGGGTCAGAGAGGTACCCTGCATCAGCAAAACCCATCAAAACATCATTGTCGTTTTGATGGAGTGGAGGAGGTGAGACCAGCCACCCTTGGTGGTGGTGGCGGCAATGTTGCCAGTCATGGCGTTTTTGACGTTGGCTCTTGAGCCAATATGATCCGATCCCATCCTTCCGGCATTCTTTTTCTCTCTGTAGGGATAAAATAGGCCCATATCAAGTATCGAAAGATTGTCTTTACACCAATCCAATGGAGACGTGTTGGCGCAGAGCTATGTCTAACTAACAAGTTCACTGCGAAGGAGATGTCTGGTCTTGTGCATTGAGCTAAGTACAATAATAAGCCCATTGCACTTAAATAGGGCACTTCGGCCTCTAATGATTCTTCGTCCTCATCCTTTGGATGAAACGGATCTTTTCGGGCTCAAGACTACGACCAATCATGGGAGTACTCACAGGCTTTGCTTTATCTTCATTAAAGCGCCTTAAGATTTTCTGAGTATATGCAGACTGATGGATCAAAATCCTATCACTACAGTGCTCGAGTTCTAAACCGAGACAAAACCGTGTTTTCCCAAGATCTTTCATCTCAAATTCGGATTTCAAGTATTTAGCAGTTTCCTTCAACTCGTCTAGAGTTCCAATTAGGTTCATGTCATCGACATAAACTGCTACGATTGCAAATCCAGAACTTGTTCTTTTAATGAGCACACATGGGCATATTTCGTTATTCATATATCCTTTCCCAATCAAGTTGTCACTTAGACGGTTATACCACATCCGTCCGGATTGTTTTAATCCATATCGTGAGCGTTTTAATCTTATTGAAAACGCGCTCCGTGGTTTAGAGCCACTTGATTTGGGTAATTGAAGTACATCTGGAACCTTCATATATATCTCTGAATCTAGATCCCCATAGAGATATGCTGTAACCACATCCATAAGTTGCATGTCAAGTTTTTCAGAAACTAACAAACTGACAAGGTAGCGGAACGTTATAACGTCCATTGCGGGAGAGTATGTCTCCTCATAGTCGATTCCAGGGCGTTGTGAGAAACCTTGCGCCACGAGGCGGGCTTTAAATCTAACCACCTCATTTTTCTCATTACGCTTTCTAACAAAGACCCATTTATGGCCAACAGGTTTTACATCTGGGGGTGTCTGTGTTATAGGCCCAAATACCTGTCTCTTTGCTAGTGAATCTAATTCAGCCTGGATCGCATCTTTCCATTTAGGCCAATCCGCTCTTCGTTGACATTCTTCGACAGAGCGATGTTCGATATCATCATATTCTATAATTCCTTTTGCAACATGATATGCAAATGCATCATCAATTGCCATAGAACTTCTATCCATCATCTCATGTACACTAGTGTAATTCATGGAGATCTCTCTATTCTCTGGAATTGGTTCTGACATTGGAGCGTCCCCCAATGATGTCTCTTGGACATAACCATAATCCGGAATATTCTCATGAGATGGATTATTCACATCGATGATTAATGGATTATTCTGTGCCAAACTCACTTTCTTTCTTGGGTGAGAATCCATCGAACCTAGGGGCCTCCCGCGCTTCCTAGCAGGAGCCGTGGGTCTAGCCACAACGTCACCATCACTGTGAGAGGGGATGTTGGCGCCATGCTCATTTTCCCTTGAGATGGCGTCATGTCCTTTAATTTTAAGGACATCAATCCTTACAGGCACGTTTGCAGCAAGTATATGTGATCTCGTCACTTTAGCAATATCAGAAAACTCACCAGGCATCGATTCTGCTACGTTCTGAAGATCGAGAATTCTCCGCACTTCAATTTCGGACTGTGCGGTTCGGGGTTCAAGATGAGATAGAGTGGGGACAGACCACGATAATTCCTGTTGAACATTGATGTTCTTATCTCCCCCTAACGACGGGAAGACTGTCTCATCAAAGTGACAATCCGCAAATCTAGCGGTGAAGAGATCACCTGTTAAGGGTTCTAAGTAGCGGACAATCGTTGGAGAATCATATCCAACATAAATGCCTAATCGTCTTTGAGGATCCATTTTGGTGTGCTGTGGCAGCGAAATTGGCACATAAACTACACACTCAAATATGCGTAAGTGTGAGACATCCGGCTCATACCCAGTCACCATCTGGGAAGTAGAAAAGGGTTGAGTAGAAGTGGCCCTCAGACAAATAAGCACAACTGCATGTAATATTGCATAGCCCCAAGCACTACGGACATAAAAGAGTCTTAGAGAAACTTATGTGTCGATCTAGTGGGTTGTATGCAACAACTATTCAAATAATTGAATCCAATCATGTTATGAGAGATGATTTATGGGATTCCGACACATATAAGCTTTGGCATTTCCGTTTGGGACACCCAAGTCATGATATGATGATCCGTATATTAAAGACTTCACACAGACATCCATTTTTCCGAACGAAAAGAAGTAAAAATCAGATTTTGGACTCCGAAAGAGCCCCTGCTCCTCAAGGCGCCGTTCACCCCCAAAACCGGCCATCCTTGGCCGGCGCCACCGTCCCCCTGCGGCCTCAAAGTGGCATTGACGCCACTAATGCTCTTTCAACTCCAAATTTTGCTTCTAAAGTCAATTGTGACTTTGTGGCTCAACCAAAATCTTCATTGGTTGTTTCTAAAGCCCATCATTCGTTCTACAAAGCCTGCTTTTTAGCAAAATTAGGATCGAGACCATCCTATGCAAAGGATACTAAAGAAAATATACCATTCTTACAAAGAATCCAAGGTGATATTTGTGGACCTATTCAACCACCATTCGGACCATTTAGATATTTTATGATGTTGGTGGATGCATCGACACGCTGGTCACATGTCATGCTATTGTCCACTAGGAACGCTGCATTTGCTAAACTCCTAGCACAAATTATTAAGTTAAGGGCTCACCACCCTGATCATCCTATTAAGTCTATACGATTAGACAATGCTGGGAAGTTTACATTAAAAACTTTTGATGATTATTGCATGTCAATTGGGATTGAAGTTGAACATCCTGTTCCTCATGTTCACACCCAAAATGATCTCGCAGAAGCCGCCATTAAACGATTACAAATGGTCGCTAGGGCATTGGTAATGCGCACCAATCTCCCTATTTCTGCTTGGGGCTATGCAATATTACATGCAGCTGTGCTTATTCGTCTGAGGCCCACTGCCACTCAACCCTTTTCTGCGTCCCAAATGGTGACTAGGTATGAGCCGGATGTCTAACACTTACACATATTTGGGTGTGTAGTTTATGTGCCTATAGCACCGCCACAGCGCACCAAAATGGGTCCTCAATGACGACTAGGCGTTTACGTTGGATATGATTCTCCAACGATTGTCCGCTATTTAGAACCCTTGATAGGAGATCTCTTTACCGCAAGATTTGCGTATTGTCACTTCGATGAGACAGTCTTCCCGTCGTTAAGGGGAGATAAGAGCATCAATGTTCAACATGAACGACAGGAATTGTCGTGGTCTGTCCCCACTCTGTCTCATCTTGATCCCAGAACCGCACAGTCCAAAATTGAAGTGTGAAGAATTCTCGATCTTCATAACATAGCAGAATCGATGCCTGATGCTTTTTCTGATATCACTAAAGTAACGAGATCACATATACCTGTTGTAAACGTGCCTGCAAGGATTGATGTCCCTAAAATTATAGGACATGATGCCATCTCAAGAGTACATGATTATGGCGCCAACGTCCCCACCATTGGTGACGTTGTGACTAGGCCCACGGCTCCTGCCAGGAAGCGTGAGAGGCCTATAGGTTCGATGGGTTCCTGCCTAAGAAAGAAAGTGAGTTTGGCACAAAATAATCCATTAATCATCGATGGATTTAATCCATCTCATGAGAATATTCCGGATTATGGTTATGTCCAAGAGACATCATTGGGGGACGTTCCAATGTCAGAACCAATTCCAGAGAATAGAGAGATCTCCATGAATTACACTTGTGTACATGAGATGATGGATAGAAGTTCTATGGCAATTGATGATGCATTTGCATATCATGTTGCAAAAGGAATTATAGAATATGATGATATCGAACATCGCTCTGTCGAAGAATGTCAACGAAGAGCGGATTGGCCTAAATGGAAAGATGCGATCCAGGCTGAATTAGATTCACTAGCAAAGAGACAGGTATTTGGGCCTATAACACAGACACCCCCAGATGTAAAACCTGTTGGCCATAAATGGGTCTTTGTTAGAAAGCGTAATGAGAAAAATGAGGTGGTTAGATTTAAAGCCCGCCTCGTGGCGCAAGGTTTCTCACAACGCCCTGGAATCGACTATGAGGAGACATACTCTCCCGCAATGGACGTTATAACGTTCCGCTACCTTGTCAGTTTGTTAGTTTCTGAAAAACTTGACATGCAACTTATGGATGTGGTTACAGCATTTCTCTATGGGGATCTAGATTCAGAGATATATATGAAGGTTCCAGATGGACTTCAATTACCCAACTCAAGTGGCTCTAAACCACGGAGCGCGTTTTCAATAAGATTAAAACGCTCACTATATGGATTAAAACAATCCGGACGGATGTGGTATAACCGTCTAAGTGACAACTTGATTGGGAAAGGATATATGAATAACGAAATATGCCCATGTGTGCTCATTAAAAGAACAAGTTCCGGATTTGCAATCGTAGCAGTTTATGTCGATGACATGAACCTAATTGGAACTCTAGACGAGTTGAAGGAAACTGCTAAATACTTGAAATCCGAATTTGAGATAAAAGATCTAGGGAAAACACGGTTTTTTCTCGGTTTAGAACTCGAGCACTGTAGCGATGGGTTTTTGATCCATCAGTCTGCATGTACTCAAAAAATCTTAAGGCGCTTTAATGAAGATAAAGCAAAGCCTGTGAGTACTCCCATGATTGGTCATAGTCTTGAGCCCGAAAAGATCCGTTTCATCCAAAGGATGAGGACGAAGAACCATTAGAGGCCGAAGTGCACTATTTAAGTGCAATAGGCGCATTATTGTACTTAGCTCAATGCACAAGACCGGACATCTCCTTTGCAGTGAACTTGTTAGCTCGGCATAGCTCTACACCAACATGCCGCCATTGGATTGGTGTAAAGACAATCTTTCGATACCTAAGATGTACGATTGATATGGGCCTATTTTATCCCTACAAAGAGAAAAGGAATGACGGAATTTTGGGACCGGACCCCAAGAGGCAAATTGCCACCGTCCATAACATGACCGCCGACCATGTTGCCACCACCAGCGCCGCCGCCGCCCATGGTGGCCGGCCTCACCCTATTCCCTTCCATCAAAATGACAATAATATTTTGATGGGTTTTGCTGATGCAGGGTACCTCTCTGACCCTCACAAAGGTCGCTCCCAAACGGGTTATGTCTTTACCATGGGAAGCACTGCGATGTTTTGGAGGTCTACAAAACAGACCCTTGTTGCTACTTCCTCAAATCATGCAGAGATTATTGCTCTACATGAAGCCGTGCGTGAATGCATATGGCTAAGGTCTGTAATTAGACATATTCAAGGAAGTTGTGGTTTGAAGTCTACCACGAATGAACCTATATGCATTTATGAGGATAATGCAGCTTGTATTGAGCAAATGAAGTTAGGTTTCATCAAGGGCGACAACACCAAGCACATATCGCCTAAATTCTTTTATAATCAGCAACAACAATCACTTCTAAAGATTGAAGTGAATCAAATCCGATCAGAGGATAATGTAGCGGACTTATTCACTAAGTCGTTACCTAAATCCACCTTCGAGAAACATGTGAGGAGCATCGGAATGAGAAAGTTATCTGAACTCTCATGATTGTAGCAATCAGGGGGAGATATCGACATCAGGAGGAGTTATGATGTCTACATGTTCTATCTCGAAGAGTAGATGACGTGTTGTACTCTTTTTCTCCTCCTGGAGCGTGTTTTTGTCCCACAGGGTTTTTCACTTGAGCAAGGTTTTTAACAAGGCAACGGATAAAGCGTCATCACCAAGTTTGAGCGGCACAAGGGAGAGTGTTGAAGGAAAATCAGCTTTGTGTGTGCCTAATCAAACTAGGAGTAGTAATAGAAGAGAAGGTTCTAGAATTCCTAATCCTACTCGGATTAGTATTCCTTGTAACATTAGAACATGTACTTTGTAATCCCTATATATAGGGCTCCTATTCTCACAATTCTCTTTTCAATCTCTCTCGAATTCTCTCTTCCTTAAACACAGTACATATTTTGTTTTTGATTTGTTAAATTTATTTTGTTTTTCTTTTATTTGTGAACTGACCATTTTGTCTTTCTCAAATATTTCAGTTCAAATGTTTTGTAATATTTGAGGGATATTTTAGTAAAATTTTTCTGTTTTGGTTGACAAACTCTGTTATCTTAATAATAGTATATATACATAAATATACACGTATAGCTTTGTTTTTTTGTAATTAAGTCAATCTCATCCTAAGAAAAACTACCCTGGTTGGACAGTGTAATAACCAAGCCAAAACGAGTCAAACATAGAAGTTCATACAAGTATTTTCGCTTAGTGGTTGAATAGCTATGTATCTAATTTCTACTATCCAGACTCCATTATAGACTGACCCTTCCAGTTTCCACCATTAGCACCCCCAGTGAGTTGTCAAACTCGACACAACATTAAAGCCATACTTGAATTTAGATGCCGCTCACAATCAACAGTTAACAGGCAACACTAATTGTTGACACAAATGAAGGTTAGGCAAGGCCAAATGGCTCATTAAGAAAATAGATGAGAGTTAGCTTGATGAGGATTTCTACGATACTTATGTAATACTAGCTACTCTCTTGGTTAAAAGGATTTACCCTGCACCCTATACCATACATTCTAGGGAGAAGATCCTCTCCTAAGCAACTTAATGACCTGAGCTACCTGAACTTTCTACGAGATGATGACACGTGTAAAAACATCATCTAACGGTTTACATATTGCCACATTGACTCTTCCAACTCTTCTGTCTCTCTAACCCATAGAACCACTACCATCAGAACCATTGGCGAAACCATAACCATTGGCAGAACCACTGTCATCACTGGATTCCGACTTTGCATCAGATTCGAAATCGTTGTTCATTATAGAGATCTCAATCACAACCAAGTTCTATAGAAGATTCTCTCTCCTCAACACTATTTTAGCAGATTATACTCTCTCTATTATCCAAAACCTAGTTTCCCAGGTTCTCTCTCTCTCTCTCTCTTTGTGTCCAGTTTTTTGACTCGTTCTTATGAGTTTTGGTGGTTGCAAATTTCCTTCTGGGATTGGTTGCGATTGAATTGATGGGACGAAATTGCTTGAGATTCAATTGATGGGTTCAATTTCTGGGGACGAAATTGCTTATGCATCATTCTATTTTTGTTTTTGTAAGAGAAGAGCTGCAGGCTTATGTTTTGTTTTTATAAGAAATGGAAAGGGCAATTGTGTAGTGCAGGCTTCTATACAGTTTTTGTAAAAAATGGAGAAGGCAATTGTGCAGTGGCTTCTGTATAGTTTTTGTAAGATATGGAGAAGGCAATTCTGCAGCTCACTGTTTTGTTTTTTTAAGAGAGGGCAAATGTGCAACCTTGTACTTGCTATTGACAACTATTAGTCATTCTGTTACCAATTTCTGGGTTACATATATAGAATACCAAAATGGCTTCCAAACTGGTTTATCTCTGATTTGGCACTCTTTTCATTGCTTTTGTTCATATTGAATACCGCTGGCTATAAACAAGATTAAATGAACTGAGAATGGTGAAAAGAAAATCTATTTATCTTCAACATGATTAATTACACAAAAGTAAGGTTTGTCGAGTATCCTTTATAAAAACAAACAAAAATAAAGAAAATTCTAAGTACCAGCCATGAAAAGATCACGGCTAACATCTCTTTTACTCCACCAAGGAACTATACATGACAAGTACTTTGATTTTGCCATTAGCTAAACCACATAAGAGGTATCTTGGCTGGCTTCTCTGCATACTTCCTTGGCTCCACTAGCAACTTCTGATGCTTTCAAATTCTTAAGAACTGCAGCACTCATATCTAACCCTGCTGTTCAATATAAACTGTTTTGAGTCCATCAATCCAAAATAGCTTATTTGAAAAACAAAATTTCAACACAATGCTTTGGGGTCCATTCACAAACCATTTTACCTTTAGTTTCGAACAACTGGAGGAAATCTTCAAACTGGGCTGCTTCAAAATTAAAGAAGAAAATGCATTGCAAGTATGAGCCTGAGTAGTACTTATGATCATCGTCAATCATGAATCAATCCAAAAAAGCTCACTCTTCCAATTCCTCTTCATTGTAAGCCATCTGCATTGAGTTGTTCTAGTGTAATTGATACTACAAACGTGCACAAGTAAAATTGCATTAATAAAAAAAGGCAATCGAATTTTCTCAGCTTTTCATATATAATAAACGTGCACAATTAAAATTGCATTAATAAAAAAACGCAATAGGTATAATTGCTGGACATGTCACCATTCATGAAAGTAGAATTGCTCAGGGGTTTGACCATAAATGGCATAATTCAAAAAATTTCCATTTCATATAATATTCCCCATCTCAGTGCTTTCAGAGAAAAATCACAATGACTAAACAGTGTATACAACACTTCCATGGAGCTAACTACTTAAACTTGATTAGTGGAACAAGCACTTTGGTGGTGGTCACTCAATTTACACTATTGAACTTAAACGACCCCCCCCAACCTTCCCCATAACTTCTTCACCCATCTCCTCCAATTTTCTTTTCACTCAAACCAAACACCAATAGGGGTTGAATTGAAATTTGGGAAGTTAGCTTTTGGAAAGCTCGAAAACTTATGAGAAAAGATAGCTTACATTTGGGAGGTTAGCCAGTGTGTATGCATATTTTGCAAGTTCATTATCTTACTGGTTCAGAATGATACAACAACCTTTAAAGTAGAGTTTGTAATCTGAAAGTTGTGCGCACATAAATGAGAGAGAGTACCTGCGAAATTGGGTTTTGGATAACAGAGAGAGTATAACCTGCGAAACAGTGTCGAGGAGAGAGAATCTTCTATAGAACTTGGTTGTGATTGAAATCTCTATAATGAACAACGATTACGAATCTGATGTGAAGTCGGAATCCGGTGATGACAGTGGTTTTGCCAATGGTTCCGATGGCAGTGGTTCTATGCGTTAGAGAGACAGAAGAGTTGGAAGAGTCAATGTGGCACTATGTAAACCGTTAGATGATATTTTTACACGTGTCGTCATCTCGTAGAAAGCTCAGGTAACTTAGGTCATTAAGTTGCTCAGGATAGGAACCTCTCCCTACATTCTAAGTACAAAGTCCCAGATTTCCCACGGCATGTTATATTTGGAGGAAACTAAAGTATTCTTACTCAAAAACAGTCCACAAGTGCCCTATTCTCCTCTCTCAATAATCAGCATCATTCCAATTGGTTATAAAGACAACATAAATTTATTCCAAAAAAACAAAAAAAACTACATAAATTATAACAAAAGGACCATTTCAAACATGGATCAAACCAGAAACAACCGAAAGTCCATACTGCTATTAGATCCATAAGTCGGGTCACTAACCATTAAAATATCGCATTCCTTGATCCTAGACTAATAACAATCAGAATAATAAGGTCAGAAATATCAAATTACTCAACAGAACAAACAAAAGAATTGAAGTTAAACTCTATACAGCAATTCAGCAATTGAACCCAACCCCATCAATCTCAAGCTACTAATCTCATTAGTACAAACTCATGCTCCTATAACCATACATATCAAAAACAAATATCAATAGCCCCCATTTCGAAACCGTGAGAAATGTAAGAACTCAAGTGAGAGATAAAACCAGTCAACAGATTGCATCACTCACTCAGACAGCAACGCCGCAATCTCTACCTCCGCCGGTCATAGTCCTGGTCCCATTATTCAAAATCGTAAGCGGCACGTCACGGCACAGCACCCTCAGCAGCCGCCGCCGCCCGCCTTTTCGAAACTGAACCCTAGCCAGCAGCTTGATATTGAAACTCACCGCCCCACGCGCCGCCCTGTCATCGTTGATCAGTCTCGCCACCCAGTCGTCGACTAATGAGTTCGCTGCCGAGAAAGTCGCGTTCACGGCGCTGCGGACTCTATTCCTCGGGGATCTTGGGGCGGAGGATGAGCCAGATCATGAGGAGGAGGGAGCCGATGATGACGAAGAGGAAGACCATGGCGATGATGAAGCAACTTTTTCCAAACCATTTTCACAACTGTTTCCTTAACACAATTTCAATTCAAACTTTGATTCCAAATATCGATCCAGATCACAAATTCATTAACAGACCAATTTCCATCTTTTAATTTAAATATCGATCTCAAGCTATCACAACGACGATCATTTGGTATCACTTAACACACAAACGAGTAGATTCTAACTCCAAGGCAGAAATAAATCAAGAACATCTCTTTCCAAAATCTCGACTTTACCTTCAGGGAGTATAATTTGCGGGTTGAAACGTTTAAGCTCCTATTTTCAACCTCGCAGCAGTTCCTGGAACTCTTTTTCGAACCCAACTGATGGTGAGCTAAAGATTTGATGCCAGCAACCCAGCAAGTTCCCAAATCCAGTTCCCAATCGTGGTCAGCCCTCGTCTACGGAAGCAGTCAAGCCAGAAGGGAACCAAGAAGAGCCGGAAAAGTCGCTGGCGTCGGTAACAGAGTCGAACCCGAAACCAACCCAGAAATGCATATCAGTAAAGATCGATCAGTTTCGAAAAGCTAATTAGACTAACGTATAGAGCGTGACAAGAGGAGTAAGATTCATACCAAATGCAGCTCAATTGGTGGCCAGAGTCGCCGAAATTTTCAGAAAACCCGCACGAGAAACTCAGAGCTCTCGGTTGTCGATTCTCAGTCCACGATCGACGATTGGACAAACGGCGACCCCCGACGTGACATTGACAGCGAGAAGAGAGAATGCGACAGATGCGCCGGCCGGAGGTGACTTGACCACGGAGATACGACGGGGTCACGAACCGGGTCGTCGGGTCCGGTTTCCGGGTCAGAAAACTCTGATCCCCTCTCGATCTCCTCTCCAAATTACAGCACCTGTACCATTTAAGCCTCTTGAAATATCATTAGCAAACCCTTCAGATGGACATCTCCATTGACTTGTAGTCGCAGGGAAGACCGACATTCGACAACTTGTGACGCAGAAGTAGCTTGGAGTGTCTGGGAATAATTACCGGTGCCATTTGAGCAGCTTGATCCATTAAACAAGGGGATTTCAATGACTTGCATGCTCACTATGGAGTCTACGGTTCCTAGTACTACAGTAGTACTAAAAATACCAAGCAGCTGTACCACCAACCACTGAAGCTAATCCTCCTTTGTAATATAAGCAACATGCAGCATTGCAAACAACAGATCAATGAAACTTTCTCTTACCAACCTTATACACCTTACTCTGAGCTTTCTTACGATACCATAAGGCATGCAGAATGGACTCATATCGCTATCCACAACCACCAAAACTATCATGAGGCGTCATCATTCGCTTTAGAGAGGTCAACTGCAGGAGGGAGAAAATAATTGCAGGCTCACCAAATAAAGAGCTTAATTTTATTGAGAACCTTTGAAACACTAGGACCCCAAACCAGGTTCCACACTTTCACTACTAGACTTGCTCCCACTACAACCCCGATTGTTTCCAGGAGCTCTCATTTTTGCTTGCAAAGCCACACCAACCGATCTAATCCTTCCCTTCTAGATACCAGAATTATTGAAATAATAGCTTCTGCAAAAGGGACATTCTAAGTTTTTTACTTTACATGGAATTGGACACATTTTGAATTCTTAAACTCCTCTTACAAGTCTCTCATGCACTCGCACTTTCTAATTGTGCTGTCGATTTTTCAAAAGCTCAACAGTGTTTTATCTTTGAAGACTAGTTTAAAGTTTATCCTTAGCAATGGCACTTCCCTCCACTGGCGATGTCCTGATAAAGCCACTATAGTCCTCTTATTTTTCCTTTTCTGTTTTTTTTTTTCCTTCTATTTTGCTCTGCATTTGTATCCAGATTTAACTTGAATGGTGACTTCTTAGTCCTTTTTATAGAATTTCCGTTCCTTCTTTGGTCCAGCTACAGCAAAAATACTACAAATCTGATACACAATAAAGGTCTATCAAAATGAACTGCCTGCCTAATCTTGTTGACTTGATCGAGACTAAAAGTGTTTTGTAACACTACAACATTTCCATTTACAAGCAAGGCTTTAGCTCCCTGCCCACCGTTGCCCACTCTGACTTTCTACATGATTACGTTGAACAAAGTTCCCTCTTCCACCGGCATGTGATGAACAATTAGCAGCAAAAGGAGGCCGGCTGTGTGCCCAAGGGTCTTGCTGGCCTCTACCTGTACCAGCAAATGGATAGGTGTGCTGCCACGAATTGTGTTGCCCTCTGCCACGGCCCCAAGTATGATAGGACTGTGAAACATGACCAGCAAAGTTTCTGTCTTGAGAGACACTATTTCTAGATGGCCATAAATCATTATTCAATGACTGAACTCCCCTTCCATTAGGCCTCCAGCATTGGCCTGACTCTGATATATTTAATTCCCTGAAGCCATGTTGTAATGTGCCTTTTCTATAATCTGAGGTACCCTTGGCATAGTATGAGCTAGGAGATGACACTACTCTTTGATCCCTGGATATTCCTTTTGGAGCATAAACTCGGTCTCCTGACTTAGAACTACCATTTGTTCCTCTACCACACCCATCCAGAACCAGCAAATTTGTGAATTGAATTGGCAGGAGAGCTTGAAGTGAATTTACCATTGTGAAAACTTGCATTTCCCAAATCATTTGGTTATCTAAACCTTGCCTGTACTTGCTGGATGCTGCATTTTGCTTTTACCAAATGAGTCCGGAGAGAGCATGTAAAAAAAATAAATGAAAGAAAGTTGAAGCACGACTGACACACCTGCGGGAGGTCACATTTCCCTGACATTCATGCCATAGAACTGTTTCCATAAGCTCGTGTTCATTGATTGTCTGCAAATATATATTTGATTTGTTTGGCCAAACATCAGAGCTTCTAATTGTATTGAATATAACATGCTGCAGAAACTTTTTCTCATGATATAATTGGAGGTCAATAATCAAACTTCATAGCATACATTTGGGAGTGATTTCAGTTCAATGATTAAGTGTACTAAAATCCAAAAGAAATCATTATATAGAATGGCAATGGCAAGGAACATATATATCCATACTAAGCAGATATAAAAAGAGAACTATTTACATAAAACAGTTCAAGCAAATTAGAATTAATAAAAATCGTAAGACTTAATGACCTATTTATACCTTGGAAGGATGTTGTACACCATCAAGTAAACGAGGCATATGCAGACTTGTATTAGGAAGCTCATAGAGGGTACATCTGCAACATGATGAAATTAAAAAATAATCCCAAAAATCCAAAAAATAAATAAGCTATTAGCAATGTTGTTGACATACAAGACAGAGTCTTCTTCAGAGCTATCATCTCTTTCTTTGACCTTGGCATCATTGTCATCAAGCTGCCGGATAAAACCACTGATTCCAAAGCTGGAAAGTGAAGAGAACAAACAGTTATGACAAAATGTCAAAAATTAATACTTAGAAGAATACTGAAAATAAGGACTAAGAAAGGCAGAGAACAAACGACCTACCTCAAATTGGTGTCAATCTTGATCGACTGATTGTCACCATTAGACAGTGAAACAATTTGTGATGCCATACCGTGGGTGCTTCGCATGAATAACTGATCAAGTTTCTCAGCATTCCTGTCAATTTCTTCTGCCTAGAAAAGTAACATTAACTTGGAATCAGTTCTAGATAAATTGGTCATGATAAAACGTCTTCTATCGATATAATTGAGAAATAGAAATGGAGTATGATACCATTAGTTCCATTTCCAATTTTCTGGTCTCATGTAGAAGTCGGGATTCTTCTATAAAGGGAAGTTTGCAGATACCCTTTAGAAGACAACATGTTACAACCAATTTTAAAAAATAGAAGATCAGTAGAGTCAATGGAAAGCAACGCGAGAGGATCTTTAACAGAACACTAGAAAAATGGTGCATGTGAAGAAAACAAAACCACCAAACCTGCCACGTAAATCTCTTCCCATCCATGTCAATTTCGAAGTCTAAACATGAAGCAATGCTTAGAGTTAAAACTTTTGAAGTGAACTAATCCACTAGATAAAATATAAATGACATAGTAGCATTACCAGAAGGGTAAAAATCAATGATTGTGGAACACTCTTCCATCATAAGTGTCCTATAATCCTTAGGAAGTGCGTGAGCGCTACAGAAATGAACATTTGTTTCATCTTCTAGGAAAATGGTTAATTTTATAAGAAATACTTGCAAAAAAATTAAAATAAAGCTAAAGCTACCTTCTTGGTGGCAGGACAGCCATGAGTGTATCTATAGGTTTAAATGGGGAACCTTTCTCAAATTGTGGTTTGACCTGAGCTAGGCCCTTCATATCAGAGGCAAATGGTCCATAATGAAAAGGATAAAACCTGATAGGATGTTTCAATGATAATTTACTTTATCTTTAGTTGATTATCATAACAATACTGAGTAGCTGTACATCACAGATATGTCTTACCATTTCCACGATGGGGGGCCGGAAAAGTAGTATAAAAGAACCCAGAGCAGTCCTTCTGTGTAGCTTTTAACCTAATTGTAAACAGCAAATGGAGTTAGAAAGAAACAAAAATTCAAAAGGAAAAGATCTTGTGTTATATATTTTAGTAATTTTTAGGTTGGGTTAGTGAAAAATACGCAGGGGAAACTAAGTTCTCTTGAAACAAACATAAACTCAAATCCCAATATTGTACAAAACTCATACTTAATCAACCAAAATCAGTGCTTGGTATAATTAAAGATAGCTTAATTGTTCAAAAGAAAATAAAATAGAAGTGGAGAAATGAGAAAACATGGACAAATTTGCAAACAGTAAATGCAAGATTAAGCTACAATATATAGCCAGACATACTACTTCCTTCCTTTTGTTTTCAATCTCCTCCGGGCTTTCAGCAGAAAATTTGCATTTGTAATATCTTTCTTTGAATCCTGTAGCACCCAATCGTACCTGTGTGGATGAATGAGAAAACATATATAAGTCAGACTGTAAGTTCAGAAGAAGTATGATATAAGATAATGGAACTTCCAGAAAGGAGTGCTCCATACTTTGTCAGTGCCAAAATCACCATTCCTAAACAGATCAGATTTTCTTCTAATGCTGGCCTTCAATTTTTGCTTGAATTCCTTTGTGTTTTCCACTATCTGCAACATAATGATATAGATAACAAGGAGGCCAAAATATTTAGCCACGTCCGAAAATGAAGAACCACCCGAGTAAAATTATGCAGAAGCATCTGAAAGTAAATATCAATTACCCATAGTCCCACACCAAAAGAAAAAGAAAACAAAAAAACTATGCAAGAGATAATAATCCCCTTAGACATGAACAAGGAGCAAAATAGTAACCGAAGATTTAAGATAATACTGGTCAAATTGGACCAAGAAGTCAAAGCATATCTCTTTGTACACATATACATGGGAAGAGCGTGCATGCATGTCATATACATGGGGAGAACATGCGCGTGTGTGTAAAAGAAAACCAAAAGAACCTCATTCAAAACAGAACAGAACAAAACATACTTTGGAAGATGAAACATTATCCACTGAAACAACTGCAGATTCTTCAATTGCCTCGAAATTAAAGTTTGAATTTCCAGCATCAATGTCTTCCTCTATCTGGAGAAGCATGCAATTAACTCTTTATATCACAATGGTGATTTTAGACAGAGACAAATCTGTCAGCAGTGATACAGTATATGAACATTAAAGTTTGAAACAACGCGCTCAGTGGCCGCTCACCCAATCATTGTTATAGCAAAGACGTCTGAGTTTACGTTCTCGTATATCTGATCTTTTCTTGAATATTTTCTCTTCAAATGCTCCAATAAGGAGAACAAATTTCTCAACTCTAGATAGTTTGATGTACCCCAACTTCTTGTCATGAACCTGCTTTGTGCAAATGATCATGAACCTGTCTAGCTATATTGATTTTGTTGTGAAGAAAAAAACAAGATATGGCTAACTTATATTAATATACCTGAATCATATCAACCAAATAGCCACCAATATTCTTGAATTCTTTCTTGTAGACTGTCATCAGCAAATCAATTGCACCCTGAGAACAAGTATTTCACAAAAGTTAGTTTTCATGTGAATACTTAGTTTCTCATTACATAAACCATTTGATAAGTTAGCATAGAACCTCATGAATTTCCAATGTTGGCATGTGGGGTAAAAAATCATTTCCCGCGAAGAAACATATAAAGATGAAATCATCAATGATACGCTCAAGATCAAACTTAAAGTTCTCAGGAGGATCACTGATTTGCATGTCAAGCTCCAGATATTCCCTCAAAATCCAAACATGCAGAAACTGAAAATTGGATGAAGAAAAAGTTCACACAAAGAAGCAGCTACACTACCCTAATGGAAGTTAATAAAATTAAGATACCTGATAAGGCTTTTTCATCATGTGCGCTGTTCTTTTGTCTGATATTGCAGATGAAATTGTCAATTGACTGTTTGCATGTTGCTGCTGGTTTTGGATTAGTAAATTCTATTTCCCAAAAATGACAAGTTAATAAAAAAGTTCATAATATTGTGTCAGTTTCCATATATGGTAATGCCAATCCTCATGAGTAGTGTTCAAAACCTCTACTTGAATTAGTGCTCAATGCTACCAGAAAACTCTTAACTAAAACTCTGTTTTATAATTCAATAAATTGTAACATGGGTAGAAGTAATTATCACCCTTGAAAACTAGATGACGCCCAGATATTCATCAAGACCAAATTCCAAGCTGTAACATGGTAAAAAAATAAACTGAAAAAAAAAAGAGAGAGAGAGAAAGGAAATTGATAAAACTTGAAAGGTTTGCAAATTCAACCTCTCTTAGTATGGAAAGGTGAACTTCATGTGTTGCCAAAGACAACATTATAAGATCCGCATCCTGTCATGATGCCAAATTGCCAATGGTAATGTATGAGAATGTAAAATCAAGAATCGAGATAAAGTGAAAATTAGATGGACAAAAGGATATATAGGAAATAAATTCTTTATATTTGCATCCCATATAGTCATTTTTTCATACCAGACCATACAAGCAATGGCGGGTGTTTGGATCATAAGAAGGAACAGTTCGCTGGTGACGTATGAACGACATCACTTTATGTTCTCCTTCCCCAGGAACATTGGCATCAGAAAGTATTACCTAAATGAATAAGCAAGGAAATTAACAAAAGAAAATATAGGAATCAAATTTGGAAGGAGACATAAATATAAGCACCAGTGAACACCCTTGGTGCAATATGCATGCATTATTTATGATTTTATTCAACATTGATTAAAATTTTAAAAGGAACTAATCTGCACTTAATCAGTTCATGTACTAGTACTCGTCATATCAATAGACCAGACCTTGATGTCCCTCCAGCCTGAATCTTGGCTTAAACGTAGATTGATGTAGCTTTGAAGAGCCTTGGATAACTTGTACATGAAATCCGTTCCAGGGGTGATTATATTAGAATCAGAAACTTCAGACTCCTGTTCTAGTAGGATTTTTTTCCCTTCCTTTTCAAATTGCTGTCTTAGTTTCTCTTCTTCAGCCTCCTACAAATTATAATTTAAACAACAGTTGGGAACATCAATATGTCTTCATCAAATTAATTCAAAGCATAACACATAGAAAACTCATGTGAATTTCAGATACACCCACAGCAAGATTCTTGTCCATTGCCAACTTAAAACGCCTGGCGCGCTGTTGATTCATTTTAGCCCTCGGAGCAACTCCATCTACAAGAGAAAATTTTAATTGACATCTACTACAATAGTACATTTGTCTAGATAGCGGTAGACCAAAAATACAAATTGAAAGTAAAAGCATCTCAAAAGTCTAATAATTAACGGCAAGACGTTAAAAACAAACAAATTAGTTCAATTTTCTCACCAATGGCTATGTAGAGTAGTTTCCTTGGTCTAACAATATTGAAAAGCCGATCAATGTATTCGAAAATATTGTTGAAGACATCTTCATAAGTTCTTGGTGGTGCAAGCTGAACAACATATATATAAAATAAGCTCTTAAACATGCAGAGGAAGAACTTCATAACTAAGACATAGATTAGAAAGAAATGAAATAGAACTGTGATCTTACTCCATAACCATCATCATCATCTTCTTCCGGATGAAAGCAGGGATGGATAATCCCATTCATGTCTAGAAACAGGTTATCGAACTCTATGCCATTTGGGTTTGGCAAGCTTGCATCTAGAAACTGATCCTCTCCCGCTTCAATGGCTTTCACCACCACTTTAGGGTACTTGTTTACCAACCAACGAAAAAACGATGAAACCCCCATTTATCTCTGAAACGAAGCTAAGCTAAAGGGTAGCTCAAGAGATGCAGTATATATATGCTCTTCGGTGAGTTCGGTCACCGACTCTGAGATCAACTATTGCTTACTAAGCCCAGGTACTGTTCATGCAAACCGCCATTTGATTTGATCCAGTACGAACCATTTCATCGCATTTGTTCCGAGAAATGACTTTTTGCCAATTCAAAGGAAAGTGGGTCGAAGTGTTTAAAAGCTCCCCGACTTCCTATTTAACCTTTTTAGGCATGGTAAATGTAAATGACATTACTTAACATCTTTACACGTTACATCATTAACTCTTTTATGGCATTGAAAGTTTAGGATTTGGGGGGTGTATTGTATTTAGACTTTTAAAGTGTTTTAAAAACTTTTTTGGACTTGAAAAATCTGTGGGTATTCAATTCTGATTTATTAAGACTTTTAAAGAGTTTTTATAAGTATTAGGGTATTCAATTTGGATTTGTAAAAGGAAATTTTAATTCCATAAAAATCTGAAGGTATTCAAAAAATCTACTAATTCTATAGAATTTATAAAATAGTGGACTCTTGTGGATTGTATAGCCTCAGGTATAAATACCAAAGCTCCAAACCAATCCAATGTCTCCACCAAAGATTTTCACAATATTCTCTTTGCAAAGCAGCTTAACATCTAGGTATGTGAAACCTCTTTTCTAGGGTTTCTCCTCTCTGTCATTTTTTCTTGAAATTTGGATCTCCTCTCTCTCGTTTCAATCCATTTCTTTTCTCGTGAACATATTGCTATTGTATGTATCCATATTTTGATCATCTATGAATTCTACCATAAGCCCTAGGTTGACTTGAGTAGTATTCTTGTTGTTGTGAAAATAATTAGTTCTTGTTGCTGTGAAAGGATCAATTATTACTACTGTGAATTCATCTGTAAATGGCTTGAAATTATGTTGTGAAAACAATCAATTTCTGTTGCTATGAAAACATGTATGACATTCTTGTTGGCTATTGCTATGAAACCTACACTTTTCTTAAAACCAAATAGGGTAAAGAAAAAAGAAACAAACAATCAGAGATAGCTTCAACGAAACAAAGGGAATAACTTCAATAAAGAAGCAAATAAAGTTTATGTTACTATTTGTAGATTTATGATAGAAAAAAATTCTAGATCTAAAAACATACAAAAAGAAGAAAAAATCTGATACACCAGAAACATGCATATTGTTTATTAGAGGCACATGCTTAGCTTAGCTAGCTAGCTACAAGGATTAGACGTATCAGTATAGACCACGTCATTAATTTTCATCATGCTGAGTTTTGGTGAGTCGAGTCTGTGTTCATGCTTAGCTTATTTGGGCCTACAAAGAAATTAGGGAAGAAAAAAAAAGAGGGCATCAAAATTAAGACTCGAATTAGTGAAAATAAAAATATGGTGATACAAATATGGGTTTGTTAAAGAATAAAAATTTGCCATATTTGTAAAGCGAATAGAGTAGGCAGAAGTGCACTCTTCGCTAATTGGTGCATGTTAGAATACATATTTTTTTATTGAGACTCTCGTTATTATCTCAAGATGTTCTCCTTATGCTTATTGTAATTTGGGGTTCAGGTATCATGTCCCCCCCCCCCCCCCATGTATTCTGCGGTTTCATTAATGGTAAAGGCTTAAGGGCAGCCGTTCTGGCCCTCTTTCAAAAAAAAAAAAAAAAAAGAATAAAAATTCGCCAAAATATTTTGAAGAAAGACAATGCCAGGGTTTGTCCTGATATTCAAAAGACCTAAGGCGAACAATTAAATTTATTTTATTTTTTTTTGATAAATTTAATGAGAATAACAATAATAACAACAAAAAGAAATATATAAAGTTTATGTTACTATTTATAGATTTATAATAGAAAAAAATTCTAGACCTAAGAACATACAAAAAGAAGAAAAAAAATCTTACACACCAGAAACATTCATATTGTTTATTAGAGGCATAGACTTAGCTTAGCTAGCTAGCTACAAGGATTAGACATATAAGTATAGACCACATCACTAATTTTCATCATGCTAAGTTTTGGTGAGTCTGGTCCGTGTTCGTGCTTAGCTCATTCGGGCCTACAAATAAATTAGGGAAAAAAAGGGAAAGAGGGCATCAAAATTAAGATCCTCGAATTAGCGAAAATAAAAATATGGTGAAACAGATATGGGTTTGTTAAAGAATAAAAATTCGCCAAAATAATTTGGAGAAAGACAATGCCAGAGCCGGTCCTGAGGCGAACAATTAATTTTTTTTTTGATAAATTTAATGAGAATAACAATAATAACAACAAAAAGAAATATATAAAGGTTATGTTACTATTTATAGATTTATAATAGGAAAAAAATTCTAGATGTAAAAACATACAAAAAGAAGAAAAAATCTTATACACCAGAAACATGCATATTGTTTATTAGAGGCACAGGCTTAGCTTAGCACGCTAGCTACAAGGATTAGACATATAAGTATAGACCACGTCATTAATTTTCATCATGCTGAGTTTTGGTGAGTCTGGTCTATGTTTGTGCTTAGCTTATTTTTTATTTTATTTTTGAATTTAAAACATAGGATTAGGCTATATTAGCACCTCGTTAGTGGTCTTTGAGCAGAGCGCCTACCCTCCCCGTAAAGAGGAAGGGACCACTACACCCTGAAACCCACCGCCCGTCCCTCTATTTAATTTTATTGAATAAAAAAGAAAAAAAGTACAAAGGGGGAGAGGGGGACATAAACCAAAACCCCTCCCAAAAACAAAAAAGAACAACCCGAAACAAAAACTTGGGAGTTACTAAGGACACCCAAAAATAAGAACTAACAAAACACAGTCCTTTGGAGGCCAAAAAGCAACAAACCAGAAACCAATGACAGAATCCAGTGCTTCTGCAAAGGTGACTTCAATTACTGAAGTGCATAGCAAGCCAAGTTGCTTTATCAACACCATGTCCCACCAAGTCAAGGCACTGATGATACATAATTAAATAGCCGAACAAACAGTAGCCATAGACCCCATTGACCAGCTCATATGAAGAAGGCAATAAGAGAAGAATAAGTCAAGATAAGGTACACCACCCGCAGCAAAGTAGCTCCACAAACTGAGCCAAAACTAGAGCAACAGCTTTCAAATTAAGAGAATAGCAGGGAAAGCTAGCTTCCTTTGACGTTGGTCCATAGATTCAAAACCTGGAGACAGCCACTGATCATTCAAAAATTAAAGCGATAGTTGGGAAAACCAGTTAAATCATGGGAATAGGCTGCAATTGCACAAGGAGGACACAAATCCCACCAATGAACTCCCATATTATCCACACCAAAATTAGCTAAGCAATCAGCGACACTATTACCTTCCCAAAAAATATGTGAAGTTTTTACATTCATAGTAGCAAGAGTAGCTCGACAATTAAACCAATCAGTAGTAAGACGCCATGACACATCCACATTAAGTGATGAAAGGAAGCGAATCACTAAAGTAGAATCACTTTCAATCCAAATGGAATGCCAACCTTTCTGTGAGGCCAGTTGAATGGCATGAATGACTGCACGCAACTTAGCTTCCAAAGCAGTAGTGACACCAAGATTACCCGCAAAACAACCAAGAACCCAACCTAAATGATCTCGGAAAATGCCCCCAAAACCTGCCAAACTAGGAGAGCCATGAGCTGCACCATCTGTGTTGATCTTGATTTGATGAATAGAGGGAGCATGCCACATAACTTCAACAATTCTTGGTGCTTTAGAAGGTCGGCCACTAATACCAATCCGATGCAAAATACAAAGCTCAGTAACTGTATTCTTCATAGTACCGGTACTCAAAAAATTAGTCTCATGGAGTTGCATCCAAATAGAATGAAATAATGAACTCGGTAAAAGAATTGAATGCTGAAAACAGAGAGCATTCCTAGCATGCCAAATAGCATAAAAACCAGCTCCGATCATTCCCCACCATAACACAGATAACTAAGAGCTAAAACCATGATGTACCGGATAAGAAAAGAAAGAGAAAACATCATTGAAAGTACTATGAACCTAAAACAAATCCAAAAGACTCCTCCAAATAGCAGTTGCAAAAAGAACAATGCAAGAAGAGGTGCTCTGCAGTCTCAACACTAAGATGGAGGGAGCAGACTGATGACAAATGGTGACCTCGATGTTGTCGAATATCATTAGTAAGCAGTTTCCATGTAAGTATTTCCATAAAATTACCAAGTTCCTAGGACGAAAACTAGAATGCCAGACAAAACGAGCCCATGGAACACGGTTAGGATGTGTGCGCTTCAGATCATTATGTCATCCCAAATAGGTGCACAAATTAATTGCAAATTAGTGGGACAAGCCCAGCTACCATTGTCAATGAACTCTGAAAGATTCTTTTGAAGTGCTTTTGACAGGACCCGCCCCAGATTTCACCCTGAAATCCGAGGTGGCCCTGTGGGGCCCACCTTAGAGATAACTCTACCGAGAATTGGCCGAGTCACCCCTAAAGTGAACTACCCAAAACATTAACTCACAATATATCATAGCCAAATGAAGAAGTGTGGAAGCTATTCATCAACTATGCCTCGAACCATGTACGCCCGACCTCAACTAATAACGCCTGCAAACTGGGCATTAGAAACCGAAAGGCCCAAGGGAAAGTAGACGAAAAAACGTTAGCGTGAGTGGACAAAAATAAACAATTTAAAAGAAAAAGGATTTCATACTTTCCCACATTTATTTCATTAAAAACCGATGCATGCAACAATTAGAAAAACACATTTAGCTTTAAATCCAAGAATTTCAAAACGATAAACTGACTAGCCTCGCTAGTCACAACATTCAAAAAAATAGATCGTAAAACCAAAATCTCGTTTCTCAAAAAGATAAGACCAGCCCCGCTGGCTACAGTGAAAATCAGACTAGCCCCGCTAGTCAAGCAACGATAAGATATGGGGAAGAAGTATCACCATACGAAAGAAGAGAGCCTCCCAGGCTAGGATCGGAGTGTCCCACACTCTGGAGCATCCCATGCTCTGCTCTACTCACCCACGAACACATAGTAAGTAGGGATGAGTACTAATAGGCTAGCTAGCAATAAAATATAGCGACCCAGGTATGGCGGGTAAAAACCATTCAAATCCAGTAAATCTATAAGGCTTCCCCATAAGTCCGGCGAATAAACAAAACACGGGTACGTTTCCCAACCGTACCCGGAAATTCTCGTAAAAAGTTACATAAATTAACAGCGTGTCTCACACGCTAAAAGAATAATTAGATTATCATCAAGGCATTCCCAATGCCAAAACCGAAAGTCGATAAACAAATAAGAAATAACTTCATCGAAATCCCATTTCGAAAATCTTTCCAAAAATCTCAAATCAACAAATAGAAATATACTTAATTCCGGAAATCACCTCGGAAAATACTCCATCGAAAATCACATAAATCACAAATTCAAATCGAGCATAACAAACTTCAATTCGAAAAACCAATTGACATAGTAATAAAATATTTAAATCCGTTTAATATGCTTGATAAATGAAAACAATAATTTAAGTCACTAATTCATTTCCCAAATCAAATCAAGACAAATCAACAATAATTTTCCGAAGGTAGAAAATAATAACATGGATTAAATAAAGGATTAATTTCAGTTTACCCCCCTGAGGTTTGGGGGTGTCATCATTTCACCCCCTCTACTTTCAATTTTGAATTTTTACCCCCTAAACTTTCCAATTTCAATCAGTCGTGTCCAATTTCTACTATTCCGTCCAAGTTGGACGTTAAGTTTGACTTTTGAGGGCTAAAATGGTCATTTCATCATAAATTTTTTTTGTTTTAAAAATAAATAATAATTTTTTTTCTTCTGTTTTTTAGTTTTTTTTATTTAATTTTTTTTTTTTCTGTTTCTTCCCTTTTAAAAAAAAAAAAAAAATTATTTTGTCTTCAACATATACACCACAAGTTATAATAGGTTTATAAAAACAAAAAAATACTCTAGGTGGTTGAAAGCAGCTCACTGGTCTACGATATTTGTGATATATCTCCGATAAAGTGAAGAATTTTAGGATATATCCCCAATAAAATGAAGAAATATCTGTGTAAAATCATCTTTGGTCTACGATATTTATGATATATCTCCAATAAATTGAAGAATTTTATGATATATCCCCAATAAAGTAAAGAAATATCTGTAAAAAATGATTTTACACTTTATCTGTAAATATCTGTATATCCCCAATAAAGTGAAGAAATATCTGTGTAAAATTATTTTTTACAGATATTTATTTACAGATAAAGTGTAAAATCATTTTTTACAGATATTTCTTCACTTTATTGGGGATATATCCTAAATTCTTCACTTTATAGGAGATATGTCACAAATATCGTAGACCAGCGAACGGCTTTCAACTACCTAGAGTATTTTTTTGTTTTTATAAACCTATTATAACTTGTGGTGTATAGGTTGAAGACAAAATAAATAAAAAATAAAAAAATGAAGAAATAGAAGAAAAAAAAAAAAAAAACTAAAAAACAGAATTTTTTTTTTAATTTTTTAATGATGAAATGACCATTTTAGCCCTCAAAAGTCAAACTTAAAATCCAATTTGGACGGAATAGTAGAAATTGGACACGGCTGATTGAAATTGGAAAGTTTAGGGGGTAAAAATTCAAAATTGAAAGTAGAGGGGGTGAAATGATGACACCCCCAAACCTCAGGGGGTAAACTGAAATTAATCCTTAAATAAATAAATAATTAATTCGGGAAAAATATTTGCATGCATCCTTATTTAAAAGCAAAGGTCCACTCACAGTACTATTGGGCGACCACGCAAACAAGTTCCTTCATCTAGCCGTAGCTCGCGACATCGTCCTGTACACAATTATATTTCCGTAAACGGCAATCCGATAAAATAATTACGAACCTAAACGAAACCCGAAAATCCCTATCTCCATTACTTCTCAAATTCAACCCAAATCTCTCCCACAACACCAATTCCTCAATTACATATTCCACAACGAAAACGAGGGAAATCCGACGGCCGGATTTCCCACAATTCAATCACAAAACTCCGAATTTCGAAAATTCACAAACAATTCCAAACTCCTCCAAAATTCACCAAACTTCACATACAAGATCTACAATATTTCTACAATTTAATGGGCTAAAAACTGAAATTAAAACACTGCCCTACACGCCTCCACGCGCCACCAATAGTGGCAGCGCGTGGGCCCCACGCGCCGGCAGCCACCACCTCCGATGGCCACCAAATTTTGGCAGCACCACCTACTCAACAGACCCAACATTTTTCACAACTACAACAAGTTCCAATTTTACCTGTAAGTGATCGAAATTGGCCTGTGAAGTTTTTCCACAAAAACCCAAGAACCCTAGGATTTGAAATCGTCGATTCGACCTCCACACTGCAAATCGTGGCTCAAGGCTAGGGGCAAAATGATCCATGGAAAAAACCGAACCTTCGACGCCAGTTCGGTGGCCGGGGACAGCCGGAATCGCCAGAAATCGATGAAAATCCCGATCAGCTACAGTGAACTTCACAGCTCAAAATCGAGCTCCTCCGGTCGAATCGCTGCAAAACACCACCACAGACGTGACAAGGATGAACAGGCGAGCTTGCTGGTGCCCGGATTCCATCGTGGGTCGGCCGGAGAAGGAAGAAATCAGAGGAGGAAGAATCAGACCGAAGAGGAGAAAATGATCGGGGAAGAAGAGAGAGAAAAACTGGGTAAGTTTCCAAAAATGGCAACTTACCACAGTAACTTCCTAAATTATAGAAACTTATCATGAACAGTAAATTTTACATTTTCACTTATAACTTTCGCATACAAACTCCGATTTTTACGTACCACATATGCACGCGCTCGGTTTAACGTCCTCTACAACTTTCATGAAGGAAATTTTCTCAAATTTTGACCCGAACAAAAAGTCAACTTTTAGGGCCACTAAAAGTATCGAAACAAAGTAAAAAGTGAAAGTAGTTGTCGTTTACTGTCCAAATGACTAGTAAACGGGTCAATTGAGATACAGGACGTTACAGCTTTAGCTACTGTAGTCGGAATACTCAAACGATCAATGATAGAAGAACCCAACCAATTATGGTGCCAGAAGTCAAGCTTTGTATCAGAACCAATAATCCACTACGAACCATTCCAAATATCATGAAAGAGAGGACAAAAACCAGGCCAAATGGAAGAACGCTTATAGTAAGTGCATGGTTGCCCTAATCTATTGAAAAAACGATGGTGTAAAAATATCGAAGCCATGGAAGAAGAAGTTAAAACATCCCAAAATTTCTTCACGAGAAATGCCTTATTAAGAACCGGGAAATTCTTGAGACCAAGCCCTCTTTCATTGACAGGAGAACAACATTTCATCCATGCAACAGTAGAATAACCACGAGTAAGCACATTTCCTGTCCAAACAAAGTTCTTTACCCACCGCTGTAAATCTAATAACACTGTCTGAGGCCAGGCATAAATAAAAAAAACTATAAGAGAACATGCTGTTGATCACTAAATTAAGAAGAACTACCCGACCAGCCATAGAAAGAGCGCTTCCACGCCATTGTGAGAAACGACTTTTTACCCTATCAGCAAGCCCTTGAAAGTAAAGCCGCTTTGGGCGACCAGTGAAAATTGAAACCCCCAAATAAGTAATGGGAAGCTTACCAATTGGAATGTCTAACCATTTAGAAATCAATGATCGCCGACGAGTAGCTGATTTACCCAGAAAAACCGAATTAGGAAAAACAATTGGAAAGAGGGCATCAAAATTAAGACTCGAATTAGCGAAAATAAAAATATGGTGAAACAGATATGGGTTTGTTAAAGAATAAAAATTCGCCAAAATAATTTGGAGAAAGACAATGGTCACAATGCAAAAGGCTTGAATTCCGAACATATGAAAGTACACGTTTTAGTGTCTTGTTGGAGTTCATGTACTAATTTGATGACTTCAAAATTCAAATTATAGCAATCTACTGGTCTATAGTTCAAACACTACTACTAATAAATACTTTTTATGTTTTTCTAGAGTCATGTCTATCACAATAAATTTATGTGTAATTCTTAGCATTCACACCACATTGATAATTTTTTTGATAAAAAGATGTCAAAATTTGTGTTGATGTTTGGACCTGAATTTAGCTACTCTCGTGTACGACCATGTTTAGAAGAAACAGGACTGGGTTGGCACCCAATCAAGAAAAATAGTTGGTGAAGTCATACAACCGAGGAAAAAGTGTCGGTCGGTCACCCAGCTTGGTTTGAGGTTTTAGCAACGGACGACCCAAAAATCAGCAAGTTGGATCATGCGGCCATATGTTCGGTTTAATCCAGGTTCAAAAGGGTGGTTATTCATGTGGGCCGAAATGAAAATTAATGTTCGGCCAAGTCTAGGAAAAAATATCGGCTGAAGAATCCTCACAAGGAAAGAGTTCGAGTCAATCTGTGATTTTATTTGTGAAGATTTCGGATATCAGCCAAGTCAGGATTTTATGAGACGAATCAATCCTAAAAGGAAGGAGAATCCTACTTAAGTTTCACGTCTTGGAGGACAAATTAGCTAGGGTTTTTGACTTGTATATGTAGCACATTGTAACTCATTGTAAGAGGTCCTGCACCACACAAACAAATCAATATACAACTTTTACTCAAACATTTCTCTTACTCTTTCATAGGTACTTTGCCTTCTATTCAACTTTCATAACTTGTTTTCATTTTGTAGTTTCTTACTTTTATTTCAGTCGTTACATTCAAGCACTTTACTTTCTTGTTCTTTATTTTATATGTACTTTACTTTTCGCACTTAGGAGTAGATCGTAACATAGAATTATCATCCATTGATCTCTTTCGGCCAGTCCGGATTGGATTGATGCAATTCGCCATTCACACACATATCATCTCACAACGTTTTGACAACCGAGTCCACTTCAACTTCGTCTTCACCGTGATTTGCGAGTACCTTCACCCTATAGATTTCTCGCTTGTCACCCGAACCTTTGAGTTTACCCAAGAAGTGAACGTGATAGAAGATCCCGGTCAGGATTGACGCCTAACCGAAGTCCTTGCAACAGAGGCATCAGAACCTAACGGCCGAGAGGGTTCCTTCCTCGGCCTACAATCATTTGAAAGAAGTCAGATCACGCACCATTCCAATCATAAACCTCGCTTGGCCATTCGGCCGCGAGTTGGCACGCCGGCGCAATTTCAGAAGGACGATTCAACCACAAGTCCCTCGGCCCTCATTCGGCCGAGATGATTTTGAGGCAAATAGTTGAACTATAGAAGAATGCATACATAAAGAAACTAAACAATACGAATGGAACATATGCACAAAATGCATCGAAAATACAAGGAAATTAAAGGAGCAATAGCAGCAGCGTCTAAAAGTAGAGCTGATTTTACAGTACGGATTGCAGCCATGTAGCGGATTGAATAGTTGGTGGTTTGACTACCCATGCAAATTCAACGCACAAAATGAAAAAAGTCAATTTGGCGTTGACCAGAGGGCAATCTTCCACCCAAAGAACAAAGCCGGCCAAGATTGTCAAAACATGGCCGTGTTTGCAGACGATCTTTCACAAATAAATACCATAGACATGGGTCTCGAATACAATACCAGTAACGCACAGGAGCCCCAAGCCAATCTAGCAAGTGATAAACAACCCACCAAAGATAGTGGGCAGTAGTCCAAGCCTAAACCCCACCAGGATCCCAGATCTGGACCCATTTGCAAAACCCACCCATATCCTAGATTTGGATCCTTCTACATAGCCGCCAGCGCGATCCTTGACCGCCAGCCCAACACCACCGCCGGTTTGATCCCTGACCGCTAGCCCACCAACGGCATGGAGAATTCGAAGAAAAAGATCAGACCAACCTGCATAAACAAAACTAGAATCCAATATCACAGGATCCCACAATCTCTAAATAGCCAAGCTCAAAGAGGATACCCAGTCGTTATCACCATCAGACATAACACCACCGCCCTCACACGCGACCCAATCACTAGATCCATCGTCACCAGATCTATGTGAACCATCACTTGCGCCGACAGACCACGACAACGCCATCTCTCAACGTTCAGAATCCACAGAACATCCTTCGAAGACCATGATTGGTAGAGATAAACATCACTGAAAGATGTCGACGATGCCCAGCCTCTAAACAAGATCAGCATCGTCAATCGTCCTTGAAATTGCAGACGACCGCCGCTGTCAATCGCACCACCATCGCTACTGTTGAGAGCGACAAAAGCAACTAGGTACAGGCTGAAAGATGATAGTGGCTCCATGAAGATGGAGCATGTACAGGAACGACAAACCAAAGAGGCCACTGATTCCCAAACCCTAGTAGAGCTAGGTTGGGTGCTCTTGATTTTCTTAAATTGACAAAGCTACACCATATTGATAAATATAGTTTCACTTTATAATTTCATGATCTTTATATTATTGGATACATCATAAACAATTGGATCATAAAATTATAAAGTAAAAATACTTTAATCACAGGAGGGGTGAACAAGCAAGAGTGAAATTATTAGTGAGGCTCCACTTGTCCTTTATGTATTACACACATCTTATACATAAGACTTTATCTCCTAAAGTATATCAAGGGGTTTGCTTTTCAAAAAATTGGTGTCACAAAAGAACCTTGTTTAACCCAAATGTAATTTTTGGCTTTATTTTTATGCAAGAATGAAAGACTTACAAGATAAAATCTCTAAAACAGCCACCTTCCAGCTGATCCAAATGGAAAATTGAGAACACAGAAAGAAAGAGGCAATTAAACCAAATGGAAGTATCCCTACTAGAATGGCCAAAGCTAGCTAACTTATCAGCAACAAAATTAGCCTCTCTAAACTTGATGTGCATCTTTCATATATTTAGTGTTAGTCCAAAAAAAATATATATATATATATAAATATATAAATATGTATCTCTCTCTCTCTCTGAAAGAGATTAGCTCCTCATTGCTATTACAGGTCACCAAAGCAAAATCTTGACTTAACACGCCTACAATCTCTAGATTTTACAACATGACATTAATTGTACATATTGTAAGTGTATTCAAACGCTCAACCTTGTATATGTTGTGCAAATCTAGTAGTTACACATTAATAATTTTTTTTTTTTTTAGGGCTCTTGACTTGGCCCAAGAAATGCCAACTTAATCCACTAAAAGATTATGTGCCAACTTACCCCATTTTATGCTAAAAAGACAAGTTTACCCTCCGAATAATTAAAAAGTCATTAGAGACTTCACTGGAATTCGGTCGCCGGTCGCCCGACTCCCATCACCGATCACCTGTTGCCGAAGGTTACCGGAGATCCCTAAAGAGATCGTCAGAGATCTTATAAGTCATCGGAGATGTCGCCCGAGACTTCTATTATCCCCAATAAAACTTAGTAATTTTTATTCGGGGACAGTAAAAGTTTATTGGGTTTTGTCATGGGGGGCAGTAAAAGTATATTAGATATTTTTTTTCTTCATTTTTAAAAGAGGATCAAAGAATTTCACTCCTACCCCCATGGTGACTCGAACCCAGGACCTGGACTAGGCAGTGGGCTCTCTAACCACTGAATTAATAAAAGTTTATTAGATATTATTGGGGGGAAATAAAACCGGACAGGGGACTCTAGTCATCGGAGGTTCTCAAAGAGGTCGTTGAAAATCTTATAGGTCATTAGAGAGGTTGCCTGGTCATTAGATACTTTTATTACCCCCAATAAAAGCCAATAAATTTTTATTGGGGGGCAATAAAAGTTTATCGAGTATTATTAGGGGCAATAAAATCGGACGCCGGACTCCCGTCACCAATCACCGGTCGTCAGAGGTTGCAGGAGGTCCCCAAAAAGGTCGTCGGAGATCTTATAGGTCACCGGAGACTTTTATTACCCCCTAATAAAAATTTATGGGTTAAATACTGTTTACTCCTCGTACTTTTGCTCGAAAAACACTTCAGTCCCTTGCTTTTTAATTTCACACGTTTACTCCCTGTACTCTCAAATTTTGGACCAATAGGTCCTTCCGTCTAATTTTGACGTTAAATCAAGGGTAAAAATGTCTTTTTCCTCTCTTTTCTCTCTCCATAAACAAATTCCCAACTTTTTTTTTTGGGTCTGATCCCACTCCAAGTGCTCCGACCTCCTCTCCCTCCACTGCATCACCCAGGCCGGCGTCTCGCCCAACATCATCACCCACAACCTCATCTTCCAGACCTATCTGGACTACCGGAAACCCGATACTATTATGGAGCATTACAAGCAACTCATCAACGACGCACCGTTTAATCCTTCTCCGACGACGTACCAGATTTTTTTTTTCAAAGTGCAAGGTGGAGAGGGCGGTGGAGCTGAAAGAGGAGATGGCTGATGTGAAGGGTTTCGAGCCAGACCCGGTTGTCTTCGTCGTCGTCTCGCTCTCCTTGTTGTGAGATTCAGAGGGTTTCACCGAACCGCATCTACACCTTCATTCTCCACCGAAACAAGAAATCGCTCTCTTCTCTACTCGATTCTTGCTTGACAGCAGAGCTTCAAGGCCAAGAACATGTATGCCAATCTTTCCCATTCCAAGCCCAACCCCAAGTGAGTCCGATCTGCATGTGTGTTCGATTTGAGTGGTCAAGTTTTGATCTTGGTTAGAAGTTAGGTGTTTTAATCAATTTTTGTTCATTGATTTTGGAAGTGTGATTTGAAGTTTTTCTGATGGCCGATGTCGAAGAGAGTATAGGAAGCTGAGATTGAGAAGAGTATGGATTAAGGTTTTGCATGTCTCCATTGGAGAAGAGGGAGATTTTCATTTCGGATATGGTTTTGGGCTGCGGAGCAGTGGTGTTGGTGATGGCGGTGGGGATTGGGGCATGGAGTTGGTTGGCCTTGAATTGGGATTTTATGGTACTGGGTTTTTGCAGGGTTTGGATGGAGCTCATGGATTGTTGATTATTAGGGCATAGAGCTCCATCTCCTCTCGGGTTTTTGTCAATGGGAGAGAGAAGCATTTGACAATGGGTTTTTATTTATTTGAAGGAGGAGGGGAAGGTTGCTAAGGAGATCGACGGAGGTGTTGTGTTGATCACTGAGGTTTCTGCAGGGGAGAGGGAAGAAGAGATAAACCGGAAAAAGAAAAAAAGAAAAAAAAAAAAGAGAAAAGAATAAAAAAAAATTAAAAAAAAAAGTGAGGGTATAATGGACATTTTCCAGCAGAATGACTGCCACATCAGCAAGTTAACAGAAAGTTTGGACGGAGACTAACGGAATGGACCTATTGGTCCAAAATTTGAGAGTACAGGGAGTAAACATGTGAAATTAAAAAGCGAGGGACTGAAGTGTTTTTCGAGCAAAAGTACGAGGAGTAAATAGTATTTAACCCAAAATTTATTTTTGGGTAATGCCACGAGGGCGAAATAATATATTCATCACAAGCCAGAATAGGCCGTTACATACCCTTCCGCTTTCATTTATAGATAGACATGAAGTTAGTGGTAGTACCCACAAGCGGTACGTACATATAGTCCTACTCATTGTACAATCAAATATGTAGAGATAGCAGATATCCTCCTTCGGTACTACTCCAGATACGCTAAAGAGATATTGGGTGCACATTAGTGCACAGGTTCCTAAAACAAAGGAAATTATTGTAATTAGACAAACTAATTAACATAGGGATGGGCCTACGGAAAAAACCCTAGCCCAACTTCTTCAGTTCAACGCAGATCCAAAGAGGAGCCCACGCAAAGCCAAGCAGCCCTGACCGGGTCCAGGCCCAACCTTCATCTCCACACAAGCCTAGCCAGCAAACTGTTCCAGCCTCGCTCCGCCGACCATGCTGCGCCTGCTCCACCATGATCCCGCCTCCACGATTCAATCTCCACAACCGAAATCACCCGGAACCATGCGACCATACCCAACATCACCACGACACGCCCCGATCCAACGCCAGCAATCCACGTTGCCGCATAAAGGAAACCATTCCCGGAAGGTCGTCGATCCAGCAGCAAATCGAGGTCCCGATTCCACCCACATAGCCACCGCATCATAGAGATTTCACCCCAAGCCTGAAGCCCAAGCCAACCTGCAAAAACTCAAGCAAGACCCCTCATAGGAGCTCCCTGAAATGTTAACTTTCATCCCCGTCTGGCAGCAGACCTTGCGGCATCGGCGAGGCCAAAAGGCCAGCCTAGATGCCTGGGTCACCACCGGACGAGGGCGATCTTTTGGTCTAAAACTGCCGCCGACCCTAGGGTTTTGCTCTCCTCGCTAAGAGAGAGAGGGAGAGAGTCAAGTCGACACTATTTGTTTTACTTGTGTTTAATTCCAATAAAAATTTATTTAGTTTTATTGGGGGGGGGGGGGGGGCAATAAAAGTTTATTAGCCGGACGCCAGACTCCTATCATCGGTCTAGAGGTTGTCGGAGGTCCTCAAATAGGTCGCCGAAGACTTTTATTACCACCCAATAAAACCCAATAAATTTTTATAGGGGCAATAAATGCTTATTGGGTATTATTTGGAGGCAATAAAACTGGACGCCGGATTACGGCGGCCGGTGAACGAAGCTTGGCGAAGTCTTCGATGACTTTTCTCTCTCTAATTGACAAAGAGAGAGAGGGAAAAATTTTCCCAAAAAAAAAAAAAAAATTAATTGGATATTAGGGCAAAAAATATGTAATTTATTGGATGAGTGGGTAATCTTATAAGATGTTTGGGTAAGAGCATCTTTAGTAATGCTAGTCATTTTTAAGTCAAATTTGAGCTAAAGTAGCTAAAAAGTCATTTTAGCTAAAGTAGCTAAAAAGTCATTTTAGCTAGCCACTTTAGAATTACGTTTGCATCAATGCTCTCTATTTTAGCTAGTTTTGAATTTATATTATTTTTTAAATGAATATTAAATAGTTTAAATGTATTTATAAATTACATAAAATAACTTAAAAGAAATGTTTTAAATTATAGAGAGCCTCATCCCGCTCTCTATATTTAGGAGCGAGATAGCTAAAAGTTATAATAGAGAGTCACTTAGGAGTCTGGTGCAGTTGCTAAAATAGATTAAAAAAAACTAAACATGCTCTCCAAAATAGCTAAGGAGCCATAGAGAGTCTGCTAAAGATGCTCTTAGTGTAGCTCAAATTTGGACAAATGGACATTTTCCTTCTTCTTTTTTAATCAAACTAAAATTTTATTATAATAAATTGTAATTAGAAGCTGACTGCAATTACAATACCAAGTGATTATATCCACGAAGACAACCACCAATAAACTAAAACTATGCATCCTCACTCGAAATATGAGACTAACATGCCAATGGAATCGACGATGAGAACAAGATTGAGCAACTAACCAAATCAAATTAAGCAAAATTAGCAATAGTTGGGACATGTGATTAGAACAGTAAATTGTTGAATGAGCCATCCCAAGATATGTCAATCACATCTGAACAGGTAAATACTAAACCACACACCCTCAAATCGACTAGGGACTAGGTCCTATTGATAACAAATTAACTACCTAAATACAGATGCCCATTGGAATCCAAGACTACAACACTGACTCGAAAGAGTGTGAACTCAATAAATTGAAACTTGCACGAAATAAAGTAGGTTGAACTCACACGACTAAAGAGCGAGTCATTTGCATGTCAAATCGCCGACACGAATGAACTTGTATAACTCATTATTAAAAGGATTAGGTTTGGTGAGTAATATTCACATGGTTACCGGTGACCAAGGATTTTGTGGTCACTCACCGTAAAATTTACTATCAAGGGTTGAGATTAAAAGAATAAATTTAAAGTGCTATTAATCTCAACCCTTGAAATTAAATCCAAGGGTGAGTGACTACAAAATCCTTAATCACTTGGTGATCGTGTGATCATCGCTGTAGATTTGTTATATATAATCCGCAGACACAATCCATTAAAAGTAACTTTAAATTTAGGGCAAATTTTATTTTACCTTCCTGATATTTACACGTTAAATTATTTGTGCCCTTGCACTTTTAATTTCATCACGTGTGCCCTTGTACTTACTAATTTCGATCAATCTTGTCTAACCCTTGGCTTTTTTGCCAACTATTATGTGACGTATTTTGAAATTGTAGTCACATACGATATAATTTTGCATGCCATATTAATGAATCGTCATCATATATAAGAGAGCCACATTTTCAATTTACAAAATACTTGACAAAAAAATGAACTATTGGACATGATTGATTAAATTTGAGAGCACAGGGGGTACATGTGACGAAATTAAAAGTGCAAGGCCACAACTGATTTAACAAGTAAATGTTACGGATGTAAAATGAAATTAGCTCTTAAATTTATGAATAAATTCATCCTCTATGTTGGTGCACATCCACACAAATCTTTTTTGTTAATTGCGGTCCAGTAACTCACCTGTCATATTAGAATTAGTGCATTAATTTTTATAAAGTTCTTATATATGGGTTAAGCACCCAACAGTCCCAACGTTTCCTTCTTTTTCCTATTGAATCATCTCTTTCTTCCTTTGCTTCGTCCATGGCTATCTTTCTTGCAACAACTTTTTTTTTTATCTCCACAATTTCCCACCCTTGATGGAGCTCTAACATATGACCTCCCAAATAGAAAGTCATTGTCTTAATTACCACCCCACCAAACATAGGCACACATCTTTCTTCCAACACATGGTTCTCATTTCTTTGTTTCTTTCTTCTTATCTCATATCTATATCTTTGGTGTGACTTCTCATTTCTTAGTTCATTTTTATGTCTTGCTAATCTAACTTCTTCAGTTTGTAGCTACCTTTATTATAGACTTGGTAAGAAGTTTTTGCGTACCTTTAATATAGAATCGATTATGGTGTTAGTCAATATTTTTCCTACAATTTGATTAGACATTTTTATTTTACATTTATATGCCTTATTTGTAGGTAAGATCTCGCAAGTTTTAAAAAATTCAAGTTTCTATGTATCTCTATATCTGAGGTTACATTTGTCTCTATATTTAGGACTTCAACGTCTTCGATGGCCCAGCTTGAGAAGTTTTGCACTATATGTTATTTCAAGATTTCATGCATAATTTTCAGTTAAGTCGCTAAAATGTCTTCAATGGATCAGAAGGTGGGGTGTGCTTTCAATAAGGACCATTAAAATGGGGACTTCATGAGGACTTTCTAATCAACCATTGTGAGACACATTTTTCGATCACACTTCGGAAAATCAACTGTAAGATGTTTTTAGATATTCATGAGTAGATCACTTATGCAAATTTTCATCCAAATTGAAAATCGTTAAGGCATTCACCCAATCGTGGTTTATCATTTATTAACATGAATGGTTCAGATTTGACAGATTATCGTTTATTAGCATATCTAAACATCTAACAGTTGATTTGCCAAAAAGTAATTGAAAAGTAGGTCTCACAACCAGTGGCGTAGCCAGAATTTTTTTCTAGGAGGGTCAAAATTTAAATAGCTATTACTATATCTAATAACACATAAAATTCTAGATTTTGATTCAGAGAAGTGCATGCATCTTACAACATAACATTGAAGATTGAATCAGTAGTTAGCTTGTCAACCTATACCAGTGTCAAGAAGAAATAAAAGAAAATGGCTGAACAAAAGGAACATAAAAGTAAAATATAAGATTTTTGACTGGAGATTAGGGTTTAGAAAATAAAGGGATTTAATGGGCTTTGGTATTCTTTGTATTTATGTTTTTATTTCCTATTCTATCATAAGGGTCAAGATGTTGAATGATATTACATTCTGAGAAAAGTAGAAGGCACTTTCCTATTCTATCAGAAGGGTCAAGATGTTGAATTATGATATTACATTTTGAGATCATATTCTATCAGAAGGGTCAAGATGTTGAATGATATTACATTTTGAGAAAAGTAGAAGGCACTTTCCTATTCTATCAGAAGGGTAAAGATGTTGAATTATGATATTACATTTTGAGAAAAGTAGAAGGCACTTTCCTATTCTATCAGAAGGGTCAAGATGTTGAATGATATTACATTTTGAGAAAAGTAGAATGCACTTTCCTATTCTATCAGAAGGGTCAAGATGTTGAATTATGATATTACATTTTGAGAAAAGTAGAAGGCAGTCAACCAATCAAATGACATTGTAAAAAGTTGAGAAGGTTTAATTAACTCTTCTAACCCCACCATAACTACGCTATGCTCACAACTACTAATTAGAAAGTTCTCATGAAGTTCTCGTTTTAAAGTAGAAGCTCTTCTTGAAAAGGTAACCCTTTTATATGGTGAGAATAATTTATTAAATTAAACTTGACATGACCTATCACTACTAGAAAAACATGATTTAAGGACATTGAAACCGTGTCCTTAAATACATATAAGGACTCTTTAAAAAAGAGTCCTCTATCCGGGAGTCATCGTAAGTCCCAAACAAGGACACTAGAAATGTGTCCTCTTATCTATACGAGGACACAGTTTGTGTGTCCTAGAAGCTGCAGTCATGGCGTCCTTATATCCATAGGAGGACACCTAAATTGCATCCTCATATTATCTAATCTGTGTCCTCTTTTCTATACAAGGACACACAAATTGTGTCCTAAAAACTCTGAAAATGGAGTCCTTATATCTATAAGAGGACACAGACAATAAATTCTCATGTGTCCTCTTTTCTATTATAAGACACTCAAATTGTGTTCCCAAAGATTTGAAAATGGAGTCCTTAAATCAATAAGAGGACTCGAAAACCACATTCCCATATGTCCTCTTTTCTGTACTAAGACACCTTGGAATGCATTTTGTGTCCTATCTTCTATACATTCTCATCAAATTTGCATACATATTACACTTCAACAAGTCCTTATAATATGAGAACTGATATAGAAAAACATCCAATACAAGTAATCTACAATACACCAAAAGTCCATCTCATTAAAGGGGAATAAAGATCCAAAATGTCATACTATACTGTTTTGACTAATTCTTCAAAGTTGATGTTACACTAAGTAGGCTTCAAATATATATAACTAATCTGATTCATACCAGAAGTAAGAAATCTGCATATACATATGTTGTGCCTCATGGAGCTCCATTCCATGCAAGACGTGTGCAGATTGTGATTCTTGTTCTTCCTTCTTCCTTTTCCTCCTCACATCACCGTGCCATTGCTTTACAATGCCAGCCATGTTATCTTCTAGTATCTTACCCTTGATCTGTGGACGCATCTGTGTGTACATATAATCAAGAAGTCAGATATCAACCAAACTAGAAAGATTGCCTGCATGTTGCTACAGTGTTGACTATTATGAATGAAATGGAGAAAGAAGTGCTGATTGAAGTGAAGGAGATGTTTCTATGAATCACAAAGTTCTATTCATATTTACACAAAGTGATTTGATTACTTTATGCAACATATTGAAAGATCAAAAGCAGAGAGAAATCATGACAGCTAATTGTTTTAATCCAATTAGTTCTCAGGGCTTAAATATCTATATGAAAACCAATATTTAGAACAGAAATTTACTTCAAAATGTAGTCAGTCTGGAGGTTTTTCTTTTGTCCTTCAAATAAGATTGTCTACCAGCATTATATGTGTTAATGTCTATATGTTTGACAGAAATATAAATTTATCAAAGGCAATACTATTCAATTTTATGGTTACCTTCATTTTAGTGTCAATATTTGGATCAGCAACAATTCCTTCCTTCTTTTCTCTCCTGCTGACATGTAGCATTATATCTGCATGAGCAAATCAACCTCTGACTTCACATCTCGATGATGGAAATAAAGAACTAACCCAAAAAAAAAATAGGACAAAATACTGTTTACTCCCTATACTTATAGGGTTTCGACGTTTCAGTCCCTGACGTTTCAATTTCACCTAAAAAGTCCTTGAACTTTCCAATTTCACCTAAAAAGTCCCTGCCGTCAATTTTCCGTTAAAAAGTCTGTTATCTTGCTGACGTGGCACTATTTCAACAGTAAAATGACTATTTTACCCTTACTGACCCAAAAAAAAAAAATTTACTCTTTTTTTCCTATTTTTAAGTTTGTTCTTTTTTTTTTTAACTCTTTTTCTCTATTTTTTAATTTTTTCTTTTTTATTCCTACTTTTTTTTTTAACTCTTTTTACTCTATTTTTTTAATTTGTTCTCTTTTTTTTTCCTACTCTTTTTTCTCTATTTTTTTAATTTGTTCTTTTTTATTCCTACTTTTTTTTTAACTCTTTTTTCTCTATTTTTTTAATTTGTTCTTTTTTTTTCCTACTCTTTTTTTAACTCTCTTCTCTTTTTTTTTTATTTGTTCTCTCTTTTTTTTTAACACCATTTTCTCTTTTTTTATTTATTTGTTCGCTCTCCTTATATATATATATATATATATATATATATTTCTTTCTATTTTCTATTTAGCTCTTCTTCCTCTTCCTCCTCTCTGCTCTTCGGCCTTATTTTCCTCCTCCTTGATCGCAGCTCATGTTTTCGGCCACGCTTGGAAGCCGGAATGGTCGGGTTCTCTTCCCTTCAGATTCCGGCCCCTTCGTGGTGTTGGAGCTATATCAGAAGCTTTCTCTCGACGTCAATAACGTTTCTTTGGTGTTAGTTTGCTGAGATGATGAGCCAATAGAGATTCAAAGAGGATAAGATATTTGAGTTTTCCTGCGAGTTTCCTTGTTTGGTCTATTTGGCAGTTTCTGATCATAACTTTAGAGAGAAATGTTTGAACTGTTTTGGCACCGAAGAAAGGGAGGTGGCACGTGAATTGATTTGATTTGGGTGTGCTCCGATTTGGTTTGGAACCGCTGTATGGATAGGGGTGATTAGGAGAGGTGGTGATGCTTGCTAGCATGACGGGGATGATGGATGGACAGTGGAATGGTCAGCACTTGCTTGGAGCGGCGGGCACGCCAACGGTGATAAGGAGAGGTGGTGATGCTCGCCGAAAACTGGAGCTGAGATCAGGGAGGAGGAAAAGAAGGCCGAAGAGCAGAGAGGAGGGAGAGGAAGAAGAGGTAAACAGAAAAGAGAAAGAAATAAAAAAAAAACAAAAGAGAGAGAACAAATACAAAAAAGAGGAAAAAAGTTTTTTTTTTAAAAAAGAGTAGGAAAAAAAAAAGAGAAAAGAGGGTTAAAAAAAAAGGAGAACAAATAAATAAATAAATAAGAGAAAAGAGAGTTAAAAAAAGAGAGAGAAAAGAGTAAAAAAAAAAAGAGTAGGGAAAAAAAAAAGAGTAGGAAAAAAAAAGACAGAAGAAATTAAAAAAAATAGAGAAAAAAAGTAGGAATAAAAAAGAACAAATTAAAAAAATAGAGAAAAAAGAGTTAAAAAAAAAAAAGAACAAACTAAAAAGATAGAAAAAAAAAAGAGCTAAAAAAAGAAAAAAAAAGAGTAAATTTTTTTTTTTTGGGGTCAATAAGGGTAAAATAGTCATTTTACTGTTGAAATAGTGCCACGTCAGCAAGATAACAGATTTTTTAACGGAAAATTGACGGCAGGGACTTTTTAGATGAAATTGGAAAGTTCAGGGACTTTTTAGGTGAAATTGAAACGTCAGGGACTGAAACGTCGAAACCCTATAAGTATAGGGAGTAAACAGTATTTTGTCCAAAAAAATATCACAAGAGATGAGGAATGTACCAGCTCTGCTTCCAAGACATTAACAGCAGGCTGAAAATTTGATTATTTCTGTTACAGTCATCTCAGGTATGTGAAGGTTGTGTTGGTTTACAATCATTTGAGAAAGATGGCTGCCATGAAGCTTACGAAAGGATATTTAGTAAACATGTGCAGCAAGAACATGTCAAGTTGTCAAGTTATGCGCTTCCAATTCAAGAAATAGTTGAATGTAAGTAAATCTGAGAACAACTATCATTGCAAAGTTTCCAAAAGACATTGATGGAACCCAGACCACGAAAATATGTAAACTTAATACTGCAAACAAAAGAAATAGCTGAAATTTATCGTGACAATTACCAAACTACAGATACCACCATCAATAACATATCTGAAAGTGGCGCACAGAAACAAACTAAAAGAAATGATCAACAAGAAGCAATAAGAATTCTTACCATACACATCCTTCAGCATAAAAATAGCTACAACAAACCACATTGCAGGGCTGGGGAAGCAAAAAAGAGGCCACATTAATAAAAAATATGTAAAACAGTGTAACTTTCCATGATAATTACAAAGACAGTGCATAAAGAATAAAAAACCTTATGCCAACCAATGTCTTGAAATCTTCCTCCAAGGATCGCTATATGTATTTTTGGATATCAAAGTTGTTGTCCCTGCTTGATAGGTGAGCCTGCAGAAAGATTCATTGATTAGAGGCTTAATTGATTCTGTTGAAAAGACTTTTTCATCAAACAATACACAAAATTGGCTTAATTGATTCTGCTGAAAAAACTTTTCTCATCATACCAGAAGAATTATATCATATGGGTATCATGCCCAGCATATGATTCTCCGGTTATGTAAAAGTCATTCTTTGCCAACTCAAGATGCTCAGCAAAGAAGGCCTAATATCATAGAGAGATCACAATATGTCAATACTAATAAACTTAAAATTTTGCTTTCCTCCACCGAAATTCTAAAGGTGAAAAAGCAGATTTTCCCAAAAAGATGCAGCCTTCAAGTTTGAGATTTATTACATATACCATAAACAACTTTAAGTACTTAACTATCAGTTCAGTGGTTTTAGAAACTAAAAATTCAGTAACTCTAGCAAAATTACACTGAATTTCATTTTTTCGAACAATGAAGGCTAAATGACACACCTGTAATTAAGAAGTCATAGAGGTCATTACTAACACCAGCTGTCAAATTTCAAAGTGGCAAATATCACGTCTATCAGAAATATAATTGAATCATGTACCAATAGGCTGGTCGACATACAACAGATTAGATGCCTGCAAAAGAAAGGAAAGAGCATTGTTACAGCTCTTGCAAAGGAACATAAAACCAATAGACACAGAGTCACATACCTTCAATTCAAATATTCAGAAAGTATTATACTTTGGATGGCCTTAAGACATGCAGTACTTCTCATATTTGGCATATAGATAAAATGTATTGATCAATAACAGAGACCCTAACACAGAAGTTGCAATTAACTCCTCTAACAACATATACCAAAGTTGTATCAATCCTTTAACAAGAACGGAAATACACAATCATGTCCAACCATAACACAGAAGAAATGCATTAACAGAGACCAATTACCTTATCCCAACCATACTCATTCCATACAAGAGACAAGTTATTCACTACTGCAACCTGAGCCTCCAGTCAGCCATGTCACAATAGGGTCCTTCTTATTGGTGCGAGACTCAAAGAATAGGTGGAACACCCTACATGATCATACAAATTGAACAGTAAGCACACCAAAACAAAATCTAAATCGGATCAAAATCACTAATTTCCCAAAATTGAACAAATTTCAAACTCATTTACATAGAACTTCAACTCAGCTCGCTATCAAACCTAAACTTCATATAAAATCCAACAAAAAAAAAAAAAATCAAACCACAACAGATTAATTGACGACTACGATTTGAACAAACCTAACCACAACAGATTAATTCCACTAATCAACAAATCCACCTCAACAAAGATCTCAAAATTCGACAACCTGGATTGTTCAACAAAAAAAAAGAGAACTTGGTGTTGATAAAGGAATGTATTGGGTGAAGCTAGCACGATGGAAATTCTATACCTTTGGCTTGTACATGACGGGTTAGTTCGAGACCCATATCTATCCTCCAGCTACAAGAGGATTCAAAGAAGCAATTACTCTTCAAGCCGAGAGTATCCATGAAATGAAAATAAACAATGTAATCCCCAACCATAAACCCATAAATCTGAGTACCCACCCATTGAAAATTAGGGAGATGACAGTACCTGAAATTCCGCATCTTCTATAGTTCTGATTTTAGAGTTATTGACTCCTCAACCTTCTATCTGGGTTGATAGAATGAAATTAGATCAGGGAGAGCATAACACGAAAATCAGAAAACCAATTTGTCACAACCCAGAATATGTTTCACACCTTACTACGAGTTGAACTCAGAATCTCTCAAATCCAGTGATTGTTACAAGTCGCTGCCTTCTCCGCCGAGTCGAATCAGATCGATTGTGTTTTCAGCTCGAGTTTGTTTTTCTCTTTCCATTACAACTGAAAAATGGAAATAGAGGGAATGAAACAACAACTTTTGTTTTATGGTGGGTTTCAATTGAAGAGGGAAGTCAAAAATTGGGGGAGGAGGGAAGTGAAATTTGGAGAGTGGGAAAACGCACAGTGCGTTTTGTTATTTTCAATTGGAGCTGAATTAATTAGGACACAAATGGACATCATGTGTCGTTGAAAGAGACTCCCTCCACTAGAAATTTTCATTTATCCGGATGAGTGTCCTCACAAACTATCAAGGACTCCACATAATTTATGTGTCCTTATTGGGAGTCCTTATATCTGTTTTTTCTAGTAGTGTATTTATTAAACAAGTTAGGCAAATCATGGTGATAAATAAGTTGTATTTGGGCTTGAGTTTGTCTATTATGACACGTTTAATACTTTAACACAACATGAATCTCATGACTCATTTCACTGATATATGATATGGGTGGGTAGAACTTGAGGAAAAAACAAAACAAAAAACCACTACAACCAAATCAAAAAGGCAATACCCCGGAGTTTGCTTAGGTTGTGAAAGGGATGGCCGGGTGGGGGTTGTTAGAAATTAAGTTAAGACTAGACTAACTTAGAGCTAGAGGTTCAATTCTTTGAAAAAAAAATATATATATATATATATATATATCAACCAAGGATTGAAATATCTGCAATATTTTCTCCGATATATTCCTTTTTGGATGGGCTGATATATCTTAGGGGGTTAATGTCTTATCTTCTACCGTTTCCCCCGAAATTTCTCTAAATGTTAATCTGTGTGAAGAGAGATCTCTTCAAGGGAAATCTGGGTGAGGAGAAATCCCCTCAAGGTGAATCCAGGTGAGGAGAAATACCCTCAATGTGCGATTCTGTGTGAGAAGTAATTCTCTAAAATTCTAAATGCAAATCTATGTGAGGAGAGATCTCCTCAAAGTGAATATGGGTGAAGAGAAATCTTCTCAAAGCGAATTTGGATAAGGAGTATTTCCTTTGAGGAAAATCCGAGTGAGGAGTGGAATTCAAGTGAGGAGAAATTCCCTGAAGACAAATCTGGACTAGGAGAATTCATGATGAAGCAATTTCACAAAGTAACTCATTCACTTCATCTTTCGAGATTGACCTCAATTATATTAAATTTTCAGATGAAGAGAACAGACTCTTAAGTTATTATCCCCTTATAAGGGAAACAGCCAGTAGCTGTAGCTCTAAAGAGATCTATAAATATCATGTTCATCACTACAATTTGTACTATATGGGTCATACGTCTTGGTCTGATTATTGCATTTTCGTAGACCAACGAGCGGCTTTTCAACCACCTAGAGTCTCTTTTTGGATGTAGAAGAAGCTGACATTCATATGTATTTATATGTAATTTAAATAAATTAACTCTATCAAAAATGATATATTTTCTCTTATATCCTCGATATATTCCCGATATCTCCATTTTTCAAAATTCCGATAGGTATGTAGATATAGATATTTTAATCCTTGAGATTAACAACTACAAAGTGCATTATCAATGCCCACCGAAGAAAATAAAAAATAGAAAAATTATATGAAAACTGCCAATTTTGGGTTCTGATCAAAGCCCCTCATTTTGGGCATGAAAGAAAAGACCAAATCATTCCTTTATTGAGTCTCGCACTTAGATACTACCTTCACGTGGTTATGGAAAGGTCAAAGTCTTCCATTTTTGATAGACGCCGAAATAATTTTTGGAACTTAAAATGTAGACAAGTGACATCAATAATCAATAATTAAGTAGTAGTCGTGTTTGAAACTGTATTCAGTATTGTTCATTCCTTCGACTAGTTGTCGAGGGGACCGTGTGCCCCTTAAAATAATGATAGACTGGATTTACTAAACGAAATACATGAGACACCTAATGGTTTTAAAGTAATTAAGCAGCTCTCATTGTAGCGGAATGTTGTCATGAGTTCGATTCACGGACGACTAATAAGATTTATGGCTAAGGTTTCCAATCTCAGAAAAGATCATGCTCTTAAAATTTTGATCTTCTTATAATTTTGACAATGTGGGTGTGTTGTTCGGGATTTTCCAACTGATGACCATTATGTACAAAGTGTAGTTCTTTCTTACTTCCTTACTCTACATGTCTTTTTAGATGTACATAAAGAAACTTTTATGGTAGCGCTACTCAGTGACGGATGCAAAAACTTTTGGACATGGGGGCGAAAAAAAGAATGAACATCCATAAAATAAAACTTCGATGAATGAAACAAACTTCAATCGCTCCATTTTCTATCAAATGTAAAGATCAACTTTCAATTAGTACATTTCTTTAAAACACAAACTATTTTCACTCAACTATTCCAAAAACAAGCATAGGACAAGCAACAATAAATCAAAACTACCATTACTTATCTTTGAATTCCATGCAAAACTTACTAATAATTCAATCATTCAGCACAAAAATGAACAAAATAACACATTAAAAGAGCACTTGAACCCTGTTAGGGTCTAATTGATGCTATTATCATAATAAGTTGTGCTGCTGGGAAGAAAAAATTGATTATGAATAAAATCCTCAAAATTAAAAAGGTAATTAACTTGCAAAAGCAATTGATCAACATTTGTAAAAGAACATGCAATTGATCAATACGCTCAAATTAGTGTGTGCTTTTATCATATAGCCCGGTACTTGCAGCTGGATTCTTTAAGTTCATATATATATGTCTCCCTCTCTTTGCATGAAATCAAACTTTATAAATCACTGAATTTCTCTGTTTCCATTATTTCAGTCAGGATGGTAATAGAAAGTGAGGAAGAGAAGCTCCATCTTATCCTCTGAAATAAAGTTTTATCATTTGAATGAAAAGGGTGGTAAAGCTGAATATCTCAAGAGGTTAAGAGGTTGAACTTAATCATGACCTTCAATAAAAAGTGAAGCCCAATTCAAAAAAATAAAAAGCCACTCGGGGCAGTGGCCCCCACTTGGCCCTGCCGCCCCCACACATTCTTCACACGCTTCTACCTAATAATATCATAGAAAGAATGAAAACCACTGCAAGTGGCCTAGTGGTTCTTGCCTAGTTGGGTGTGCTCCCTAACCTAGGTTCGAACCCCGAAGCTGTTAAAGTGGCCAGGCATTATGCTGCAATGCACAGTTAGAGCAATTCACATGCGTCGAAAAGGTTTATCTTGGGCCTATAAAGCTTTTAGATTCCCCTTGACACAGTCCAAAAAAAAAAAATCATAGAAAAAATGAAAGTAAAAAGAAGGGCATTGCTTTTCTTTTCAATTTTTGCGGCAGATATCAGGAACCTGTCTATCATAGCCCGACTATCAAGGGGTAAAGTAACCACACGTTCTTCACAAGCTTCCTAGTTCCTGCCTAATAATCATAGAAAAAAATGGAAGTTCCGTCCGCTAATTGGAGAAATCTTCTCAAGTCATCTCAACCTCTTAATTCATACTCTGATTCTCCACTAATTCGAAATATTATTTTCTCTAATGGGGGTTTAGCCTCAATGTTTACTCTTTATGTATGATTAATTATGTCGCCAAGTAAGTACTGAAGATCTCTTCAAAAAGAGAAATGTTGTTGCCAATTAACCTTGCATAACCAACGTCAGCCACTTTACAAAAAGATGCTTGTAATTCCACAAATTTTCCCTGTGATGCCCATTATGTACAAATTAAAGTGTAGGTTCTTCTTTGTTTTTCTTCTTCTACTCTTTATCCTTTTACCTGTACATGAATTTGAGTGTTCAGTCTAACGAATGCAATATTTATTTATTGAAACTCCTATAGCCACGCCACTTCATCTGGTAAATTCTTCTATAATATGTCAATTATGAATAAAAAGGAAAGAAGAAGGGCTTGCTTTTCTATTCGACTATTGCTGGAGTGATCATGATAGAGATGTCAAGACTTCTATTGATGCCAATAGTATGATTTATCTTGAGGTTAATATTGACGAGCCCCTTGCACTATGGCAGCCGTGTTTGACAGATCTTGTTTAGGCAATCCATTATTGGGCATAAAGTCATCTGAACCCCTTGCCACGTTCATTTTAATCGCATTCACTTATTATGTCCTATATATGTCAAGAACTCAAGATACGTATAACTGTTTGAGAGTGACTTTGGAATGCCAAAAGATGAAACGATAATGATTAAACACTTGTAGACCATTTGGCAAGAACAAATTAGAGTGCTTTTTGGAATTACCAAATCAATTAGAAGCACTTCCGAGAGAAGCACCGCAAAGATGTTCTGGTCAAACTTGATTTAGCTAAAACAAAGTACTACTAACAAGAGTGACACCAAGTAAAAGCACTTCAATACTCTCAAATAGACCAAACTAAGAGATGTATTCTGGTACAACTAAGAGAATTTCTCGTACTACATATTCGACCGCAACTAACAAAATATATAATACTAGAAATCCATGCATGAAATTATTCAACAATTGGAAGCAGTTTCGTAGTACATCTGCTAATAATACATCACTATAACAATTTTATTCTGTTAACACCTGAGCTTGACTGGTTGCTCTTGCTGGCGCATGAATTCTCATTCAACTCGAAGATGAAGTAGAGGCAAAAGGATTAGGAGGCATGGTCAGATTGTCACCTTCCCTTTCCAACATTTGAACTACTGTTTTCATGGAAGGACGGTCTATTGGATACCATTGGATGCACCATAGACCCACAACTGCAAGTTTCTTAGCAATTTCAACATTTCCTTCGTCCCCAATATGGATGCGAAGGTCGTTCCCTTGTTCTAAGAGGTTATAGATCCATTCTGGGAAGTAGACTTGGCTGGTGGAGTCTTCCATGACTTTAAAATTCTTTCTGCCCCCAACCATTTCAAGAAGCAATGTTCCAAAACTATAGACATCTGCCTTATATGACACGTTACCAAAGTTCCTTGAGAAGACTTCTGGTGCAATATAGCCCATGGTTCCCCTCGCTGCAGTCATGGATACGGCGCTTTGATCCCTAGAGCACAACTTGGCTAAACCAAAATCGGAAACTTTTGGAGTGAAATCATGGTCTAGCAACACATTATGGGGTTTGATGTCAAAGTGGAGGATTTGTTGTTCACAACCTTGGTGAAGATATTCAATTCCTTTCGCTATACCTAAAGCAATATCTTGCAACTTACCCCAACCAAGGAACAAACTCTCATTATCTGCTGATGATAAGAAATTCTGGAGTGGACCGTTTGGTAAGAATTCATAAACAAGAGCTCGTATAAATCCATCAGCACAGTAACCAACCAAGCGTACCACATTGACATGGTGGATTTGACCCATTGTGCCCACTTCATTAATAAAATCTTCCCCTTTCTCATTTGAATTGTTGAGGATTTTCACAGCAACAAGAAATTCAGAAGAAAGTTTACCTTTAAACACAGTTCCATAGGCCCCTTGACCCAGCTTCTCCTTGAACTGCTCTGTTATCCTCTTAATATCTACATAAGAATATCTGCTTGGCTTAAGAGCTCTGTAGTCATCCAAAAATCTTTTAATTCTCAGCTGATTTTCTTCTTCTCTTTTGACAGAGCTATAGACATAGTAGATTATTGTTCCTGTCGCTATAAGAATAATAGAAACTGTGCAATAACCTGCAAAATATCACCTTCTGTGTAAGAACAAAAACATTCGAGCTAAAAACACAATACATGCACCAATTGAGAGAGAAAAAGAGGAAAAAGAACTACTGGATTCTCACCTAATATCTTTTTAGTTGGAGCTCCAAGTTTGTGACCTGTAAAATTTGTTTAGGGTGAATAAGGACTTGGGATGTTAAAGAAATGAACCAGAATTATCTATCTATCATTGATGTGTGAAGCATAAATGATACCTTTGGCTTTGGGTACATCCAAGCACTGAGTTTGAGGATCTGTCTGATTTGTGAATTCATTCTTCAGCCGACAGCCCTTCTCTTCACAATGTTGACAAGATGGTATGGACCAGTGGAGATATATGCTTGAGAAACCATATCGGTATCCAAGAGCATCTTTGCAGTCATACACCTTGGTACAAGACACTAGGGGTATTTTATCAATAGAACAACCTGGCCCAAAAGCATAAATATGGTTGCCTGGATTACCATGGCAAGGGCTCAATCTTGCCAGACAATCATTGTAGGAATCTGTAATATATTGATCTCTCTCAGTTGATGGTGGGCAACTGAACAAGCTTGTGTTGCCGACATATTTGAAGGTAGAAGAACCGTGGTAGAAAATGTCTCTGTCCAAGCAATCAAGTGCATGAGGTTCTGCTTCAATTGTCTGTGATGTGTAATCAATCTCTATAACAAAGAGCTTAGATGATGATGGCATCTCAAGCAGTGTCCGATTGTCGTTAGTGCATGAAAGATCAAAGCCCTGGTAACCACAATGGACCGGTTGCCTACCTTTAAGTCGAAATGGGAACCGGATAGCTGGGCCATAGCTGCCACATCTTGTTTCTGTGCAATTTTCAAGACCTACTCCTCCACCATGCACAACATCTACTTCTACAAATGTCAGGAGCAACCAGAACAACAAACTCATAGTCGGAAGCATTTCCAAAGATGAAACTGACTACTAGCTAGCTTCCTGCTTCTTTGTTTGAAACTCATAGCACAGTTAGGACTTTTTAGGAAGATATGGACCCTACTCACCTTCGCAGAAATGATGCATGCATACATATAACAAGTGGCTCAGCATTGACTTGACTTGCACATCCCCAACGAAGATTGCACACGAGTCATCACTAGATCATTTTCTTCTTTCCAAATACCAATATATAGGCTCTTAATTAATAACATTCTCGTTCTTGTTCTCCTTCCCCTCCTTTATGATCATGTTTAGAACAGCAAGTCTCCCATTTGTTGTTCACACAGTTTCTCTTCTTTTTCTTCCGCTTTCAAGTCGTTCGCAAACATCCGGGGCTACTTCAGAATGTACTCCTTCTTGTGGCAACATTAAGATAAGCTCTCCATTTCGTTTACAAGGAGATCCTGGACACTGCGGCAACAAGAGCTATGAGTTATCTTGTGAGGCAGACAGTACCGGTCAATCTCATCAGGCCATATTATACTTGTATAAAGGAAAATATTACGTACAGGCAATCAATTACAATAACTACACGATCCGACTCGTGGATGCTGGTGTTCACAAGACCAAGGACAACTACTTCTCCAACCCAGTTTTCCCTTTAACTACCTTCAACTTTAGTCCTTATATCAATGATCCCTACAGCTTACCCTACTACTATGCAGATAAAGGTTACCAGTATACAACGGTGCCTCTAATTTTCCTGAGCTGCAATAATCAAATGAATCATTCTGATCTCTTTGTTGAAACAGCTCCATGCATCAAGAATACCGGCATCCACTCTTCCTCTGATTCTTCCCTGTCCACAGTGTATTCTTATTTCATGCTTGGGCGCTTGGATGATTATGGCTCCCTAGAAGATTTGAGTCCGGCTGAATGGGGGTTGTCCTGCAAAATAACACTCATGGCTCTTGTGTCCCCCCCTCCCACTCCCACTGACAAGTACAGCAAGTCGTGTCAAGGCATATATAAACAACTAGCATATGGCTTTGAACTCTCCTGGATTCGCTATGGATGTGCAAATAAAAAATGCGGACCAGATGAAAGCTGTAGGTTGAACTTAAAGACCGGATTAGAGTGCCGCTCTGACTCTTATAGGTAAACAATTGCCAAACCTGAAATTTTGCAAGAAAGTCCATTCACGAAAAACTCGTTGGTGGGACAATTTTATAAGTAATTTGCCTTTTATAGATGAAATTATTTTGGAAGCAAAAATTAATTTTTTTTTCTTTTTCACCAATTATCCTCCATTGTGTGGTTTTTGCTTGGGCTTGTCCCAAATCTTAGGTTTTATGCCTCTTTTTTATATTTCTTTCCTGTTTTCTTGTTTTCTACTTCAAAACGAAGGGATTGTTACCTTTTGGTGTTGTCTTTGATGTACCCTCTTCAGCCCCAATTTTCCTATTACCAGATCTAGTTTTTCTCTCAGATCCGTTTCATTCCTTGGTTATCGCTGAAAACAGCGATTTTCTCTTATACCTTCCGCCGCGGTTTATGGTTTAAGCAGGATTTACCGGCTAGTGTACATGGGTCAATATACCCACAAGTCAACATCGGATTGTCTATCCTTTTCGGTAGATGTCCTTTGGATCCCTTTGTGGATCATCTCCGTTTTCTTTTCCTCTAGTTTTAGAGCTTCGTTGGCGGTGGAAGAGATTCTCGGTTCTGGAGGTGATCTGGAATTTCCTATTCTCTGTCTCTTGCACTCAGCTCTTTAGGTGTTCGATCGGGACGGTGACCGGCACCCCTCAAGTTTACCGGTCAAGTTGCTGCAGCTTCATCGCGGTGACGCCGTCTACTGTGTGGACATCGGGTTGTGTTTATTTGGGCCTTGCGGTCTTTCTTTCCTTTTGTTTGTTGGTTGGCCCTTGTTTTTGGGTTATAAGTTCTCAGTTTGTTTGCAAATAAAAATTAAAAAAAAATTAAGGAAGAACTATAAATGCAAACAAAGCTGGATGATTTGGAGAATAGTAACATATGCTCAGATCTAGACTTCCTAATGAACAGCTGTTTAGATTTTTCTCTTCAACTGACATAATAAAAGAAAACAAATGTACTGAAGATGGTTATGCTTATATTGAATTATAATTTTTGACAAATTAAGTAAGCTAATGTCATTGCTTTCTTGTGTAATGATGACAGTTGGTTCACGATTATCATCCAGTACATCTCCATGATCATCACATTCATCCCAGGCTACATCCTATACTACGGTGAGCATAGTGGCTACATCCTAAACTTTTGTCAAACTTTATTTCCATTTATCTCTATCTAACGACCTTATGAATTTTTTCAGATCCACCTGTCGAAGGCCCGCGTATTCCTATCTTCAAGGTTTACCAGGAATACCAGCTGCTTCTGGTCTCTGTGGTCGTTGACTGCGGTAAGAGTCTTGTAGATTACTAAAAAGTAATCACATGAACAAATTTCGTGAACCAATTAATAAAAATTGATGATTCTATGACAATGGATTTGGAGAGGAATAATATTTACCAAGTAAGATGTTAATAAAGTTGCAGCAATCACTAAATATATATCCTTCTCATGGATTACATTTTCTGAACCACACAGGAGTGTTCCAAGCAGTGAAACTCTTATTTGGCCTTCCATTTATAGCTGCATTACTAATATACAAATGGCAACGGAGGCACTTCTCAATGTATGACAATATTGAAGACTTTCTGCAGAGTAACAATAATCTCATGCCAGTAAGGTACTCTTACTCGGACATCAAAAAGATGACTAATGGTTTCAAGGACAAATTGGGTGAAGGAGGCTTTGGCATCGTGTACAAGGCAAAACTCCGCAGTGGTCGCCTTGTGGCCATCAAGATTTTGAGTAAGTCCAAAACTAATGGGCAAGATTTTATCAATGAGGTTGCTACTATCGGAAGGATTCACCATGTTAACGTGGTGCGACTTATAGGCTTCTGTGTTGACCGTTCAAACCATGCACTTGTTTATGATTTCATGTCAAATGGCTCTCTTGACAAGTACATTTTCTCTCAGCAAGGTGCTATCTGCTTAAGCTGTGAGAAAATATTTGAGATTGCAGTTGGAGTGGCTCGTGGAATCCAATATCTCCATCAAGGATGTGACGTGCGAATTCTGCATTTTGACCTCAAGCCTCACAACATTCTTCTTGACGAGAATTTTACTGCCAAGGTTTCTGATTTTGGATTAGCAAGGCTATACCCATTGGATAACAGCATTGTGTCTTTGACTGCAGCAAGAGGAACCATAGGATACATGGCTCCAGAGTTATTCTACAAAAACATCGGAGGTGTATCATACAAAGCGGATGTATATAGTTTTGGAATGTTAATGTTAGAAATGGCTGGTAGAAGGAAGAACTTGAATGCAGCCATAGATCATTCAAGCGAATTTAGCCAAATGTACTTTCCTACATGGGTTTCTAAACAATTGATTCAAGGGAAGGAGATCGAAATAGGAGATGCCACTGAAGATGAAATGAAAATCATAAAGAAGATGATCATAGTGGCATTGTGGTGCATACAAATGAAGCCTATTGAACGCCCTTCAATGAGCAAAGTAGTCGAAATGCTTGAAGGAGAAATTGAGAGCCTCCAAATACCTCCAAAGCCTTTCTTATATCCACAGCAAATACCAGAAGATGATGTTGAGGAAAATTTAAGTACTACATGTGCATCAAGAATGACAGAATCTACAGAGATCATCAATGCGATTGCAGATGGAAGTTAAGTGATTTTGTATATGTCAATATGTGATGTTAGGGCCATGAAATTTCTCTATAAATTTGATAGCTTAAAAACATTTTAAGTTTGAATTAATGTACGAATACAATTAAACTTGCTTTTGATTGCTGTCTTGAACTCCTGATATACAAATACAATGTTTCAAAGAATGAGAAATAAGATTTATTTGGTTCATTGCTTTGTGACTTATGAGAATTACAAAATATTTTGCCATTTCTTGGTATGCTTGAAAATGGGTTCACCTGAATGAGTAATGCTTTGCATAGGCAATTTTGGCTTGGAATATACTACGAATTGGGAAGATAATATTGGTTCAGTGACAAAAGGTGTGGCATATTAAGTCTGAGGTGGGTTTTGGGAGCTCACTGTTAGATTCCAATTACAGGGCATTGGTGATTTTGACTGTGTAATATGAGAATCAAATCCTTACAAGATTTGTTTTGACGTATCAAAATATCAATGGTGTTTTAGGTGTTATTGACATATGGCTGTCCTAAGCCTTTTAATGCCATAGAATACCGGTTTTGCAAAGATTCAGAAGCAGATAACACAATCTATTTTTATCCTAGTCATGGAAAACTAACAATGGAAACACAAAGAAACAATACTTGACACTGTAATTGCTTTGAAATGGCAATTCTACTTGCAGCAGTCAACATTGGCTTATGACCATCCAAGACTCCAAAGTTAAGTTCAGTAGTCTGAGTCTGCTTCTGATTTTTCTCCTTTTCTGCAATAAATGGAAATCTTATAGTGAACATGAGAGCACAGATGTAGAAACCGGAAAAACAAGGTAAGAACCAACTGAAGAGAGATTGCTTTTCACAAACCCATTCCAGTTCCACAATTTGGGCAGAAGGAATTGGATGGCAAACTTGGGGTCTCCTCATTTACCGCTGGTGCCCGACTTTTATCCACAAATTTGGTAAGTAGGGCAATTATCTTTTATGTAGGGCTATAAACTTACAATCAAAGAATGGGACAATCCAAACTCGGATATTGTCTTTTTACCCCACTTTTCAGTAGTATATTGCCTTTTCTCTCAATTTATAATAATAAAAACAGTTTATATCAGAAATGGTCCTGGAACTGATATCCGGACTATTATCATGCTAATGGAATGTTCTCTCTTTAGTTATATTTATCTGTAGAATTGCGATTATTTGCAACCGGGCAACAGAGATTGTTCTTGTGGGTGATGTTGAGGGCTAGCACATTGCCGGAGTACCTCTCGGAGCATTCATTGAACCACTGCACCCAGGAGACAGCTTTGATCCATCAGAGCTTGCAGACAGTTGACCCTGAATAATTTACAAAGCTCGTGGTAAAGAGCTTGAGCTTGCAAAGTTTGGCATCTTTGTGCAGGCCATTATAACCTTTTGATCTTCTCAAATGTCCATTTTGAATGAATAAGATTAGCATTTAACTGGTTCGTCACTAGTAAACGCCCGCTTATGCCCGTCCCTAATAAGATGGCAATGAACAGCTCATGTACGAGCTAGCATTTGCAGAATGGTAGATCACCAATAATTGATTTCATCTCCACTCCAAGATTAGCAAGTGCGTCAGCCACTCAATTTTCTGGATTGACTAGCTCAAAAGTTCTCTCTCCGTGTTTCAAGTCTGTCGGTAGACTGGTAGTTGTAAACAGGTCACTTCAAGTGAAAATCTTAACAAATGGCAAAACGGCAAGGAAAACCAGCCAAGAAAAACAATTTGTGCTTCTTTCCACAGCAGCGTAGAGGATATCGATATTAGTTTAGTAGAGTACTCATTCATCTTCTTGTAAACATAAACATACACGTATAGCTTTGTTTTTTTTTTTTTTTTGCAAGTCAATCTTATCCAAAGAAATACTACTCTGGTTGGACGGAGTAATAACCTAGCCAAAACGAGTCAAACATGGATGTTTCAAACAGGTATTTCAGTGGTTGAGCAGCTATGAATCTAATTTCTACTATCCAGACTCCATAACAGACTGTCCTTTCCAGTTTCAACATCTGGACTTTAAGAATCAAATAACACTTGAGGGCCGAAAAGAAGTTATATGAGTTCCACCATTAGCACCCCCAGTGAGTTGACACGACATAGAAGCCATACTTGAATTTAGATACCGCTTGCAATCAGCATTTAACAGGCAACACTAATCGTCGACACACAAGAAAGTTAGGCAAGACCAAATGGCTCATCAAGTATATAATTGAGAGTTAGCTTGATGAGGATTTCTAGGATACTTATGTAATACTAGCCACTCTCTTGATTCAGAGGATTTACCCTGCACCCTACACTATACAACCCAAGTACAAAGTCCCGAGTTTCCCGCTGCATGTTATATTTGGAGGAAACTGGAGTATTCTTACTCAAAAACAGTCCACAAGTGCCCTATTCTCCTCTCTCAATAATCAGCATCATTCAAATTGGGTTATAAAGACTACATCAATTATAACAAAATAACTATTTCAAACATGGATCAAACCGGAAACAACCGAAAGTCCATATCCATAAGTCGGGTCACTAACCATTAAAATATCACATTCCTTGATCCTAAACTAATAACAATCAGAATAATAAGGTTAGAAATATCAAATTACTGAACAGAACAAACAAAAGAATTGAAGTTAAACTCTATACAGCAATTGAACCTAACCCCATCAATCTCAAGGTACTAATCTCATTAGTAAAAACTCATGCTCCTATAACCATACATATCAATATCAATAGCCCCATTTCGAAACCGTGAGAATTGGAGAAATGTAAGAACTCGAGTGAGAGATCAAACCAGTCAACAGAGGCATCACTCACTCAGACAGCAACGCCGCAATCTCCACCTCCGCCGGTCATCGTCCCGGTCCCATTATTCGAAATCGTAAGCGGCACATCACGGCACAGCACCCTCAGCAGCCGCCGCCTCAGCCTCCACCCGCCTTTCCGAAACTGAACCCTAGCCAGCAGCTTGATATTGAAACTCACCGCCCCACGCGCCGCCCTGTCCGCGTCTATCCCACTCGCCACCCTGTCGCCGACGAACGAGTTCGCCGCTGAGAAGGTCGAGTTCACGGCGCTGCGGACTCTCTTCCCCTGCCGGAACGGCAGGATTTTGGTCTCGAAAATGAAGCCGGAGCGGTAGAAGACGGTGGAGCCGATCTCGTCGTACTCGATGGTCATCTTGTTGTTGGGTTGAAGACGTTGAAATTGGTGACGGTGAAGGAGTCGACTCGGAAGTCGGGGATCTTGGGGCGGAGGATGGAGGGAGCCGATGATGAGGAAGAGGAAGACCATGGCGATGATGAAGCAACCTTTTCCAAACCATTTTCACAACCGTTTCCTTAAACACAATTTCAATTCCAAATATCGATCCAGATCACAATTTCCAAATATCGATCCAGATCACAATTTCCATCTTTTAATTTAAATATCGATCTCAAACTATCACAACGACGATCATTTGGTATCACTTAACACACAAGCGAGTAGATTCTAACTCCAAGACAGAAATAAATCAAGAACATCTCTGTCCAAAATCTCGAATTTACCTTCAGGGAGTATAATTTTCGGGTTGAAACCTTAAGCTCGTATTTTCAACCTCGCAGCAGCTCCTGGAACTCTTTTTCGAACCCGACTGATGGTGGACTAAAGATTTGATGCCAGCAACCCATTAAGTTCCCAAATCTACGGAAGCATTCAATCCAGAAGCGAACCAAGAAGAGCCGGAAAAGTCGCTGGCGTCGGTGACAAAGTCGAACCCCAAACCAACCCAGAAATGCATATGCGTAAAAATCGATCAGTTTCGAAAAACTAATTAGACTAACGTATAGAGCGTGACAAGAGGAGTAAGATTCATACCAAATGCAGCTCAATTGGTGGCAGTGACAATGAGAAGAGAGGATGCGACAGGTGCGCAGGCCAGAGGTGAATTGACGACGAAGATACGACCGGGTCACGAACAGGGTCGTCGGGCAGGTTTCCGGGTCAGAGAACTCTGATCCCCTCTCGCTCTCCTCTCTAAATTACAACACTTGTACCTTTTCAAATATCATTAGCAAACCCTTCAGATGGACTTCTCCATTGACTTGTAGTCGCAGGGTAGGCCGACATTCGACAACTTGTGACGCAGAAGTAGTAGCTTGGAGTGTCTGGGAATAATTACCGGTGCCATTTGAGTAGCTTGATCAATTAAACAAGGGGATTTAATGACTTGCATGCTCACTATGGAGTCTACGGTTCCTAGTACAGTAGTACTGAAAATAACAATCAGCTGTACCACCAACCACTGAAGCTAATCCTCCTTTGTAATATAAGCAACATGCAGCATTGCAAACAACAGATCAATGAAACTTTCTCTTTCCAACCTTATACACCGTACTCTGATACCATAAGGCATGCAGAATGGATTCATATCGCTATCCACAACCACCACAACTATCATGAGGAGTCATCATTCGCTTTAGAGAGGTCAACTGCAGTATAGGGAGAAAATAATTGCAGGCTCACCGAATAAAGAGCTTAATTTTATTGAGAACCTTTGAAACACTAGGACCCCAAACCAGGTTCCACACATTCACTGCTAGACTTACTCCCACTATTACCCCATTGTTTCCAGGAGCTCCCATTTTTGCTTGTAATTAAAGCCACACCAACGGATCTAATCCTTCCCTTCTAGATACCAGAATTGAAAGAATAGCTTCTGCAAAAGGGACATTCTAAGTTCTTTAATTACTTTACATGGAATTGGACACATTTTGAATTCTTAAACTCCTCTTATAAGTCTCTCATGCACTTGCACTTTCTAATTGTGCTGTCGATTTTTCAAAAGCTCAACAGTGTTTTATCTTTGAAGACTAGTTTAAAGTTAAACCTTAGCAATGGCACTTCCCTCCACTGGCGGTGCCCTAATAAAGCCACTATAAGTCCTCTTATTTTTTTTTTTCTGTTTTTTTTTTTTCCTTCTATTTTGCTCTGCATTTGTATCCAAAAAATCAGATTGGTAACTTGAATGTTGACTTCGTAGTCCTTTTTATAGAATTTCCATTCCTTCTTTGGTCCAACTACTGCAAAAATACTACAAATCTGATACACAAGAAAGGTCTATCAAAATGAACTGCCTGCCTAATCTTGTTGACTTGATCGTAGACTAAATCTTGTACAAAATACTACAACATTTCCATTTACATGCAAGGCTTTAGCTCCCTGCCCACCGCTGCCCATTCTGACTTTCTACATGATTACGTTGAACAAAGTTCCCTCTTCCACCGGCATGTGATGATGAACGGTTAGCAGCAAAATAAGGCCGGGTGTGTGTCCAAGGGCTTTGCTGGCCTTTACCTGTACCAGCAAATGGATAGGTGTGCTGCCACAAATTGTGTTGCCCTCTGCCACGGCCCCAAGTATGATATGACTGTGAACCATTTGTGTCTTGAGAGACACTATTTCTAGATGGCCATAAATCATTATTCAATGACTGAACTCCCCTTCCATTAGGCCTCCAGCATTGGCCTGACTCTGATATATTTAATTCCCTGAAGCCGTGTTGTAACGTGCCTTTTGTTTAAGTAAAAGAGATTCGAGAGAGAATTGATGAGAGAATTGTAATCATATTATTGAGAATAGGAGCCCTATATATAGGGATTACAAAGTACTAGTTCTAATGTTACAAGGAATACCAATACGTCCGTGTAGGATTGGGAAATCTACAACCTTCTCTCCTATTGCTACTCCTAGTTTGATAAGGCACACTAAATCGATATTCCTTCAACACTCCCCCTTGTGCTGTTCAAACTTGGTGGTGACGCTTCATTCCTTGCCTCGTTAAAAACCTTGCTAGGTAACAAAAACCTTGTGGGACAAAAAGAGCACAACACGTCCTTCACTCTTCGAGATCGAACATGTAGACATCATAACTCCCCCTGATGTCGATATCTCCCCCTGATTGCTACAATCATGGGAGTTCGGATAACTTTCTTAATCTGATGCTCTTCACATGTTTCTCAAAGGTGGATTTAGGTAACGACTTAGTGAATAAGTCCGCTACATTATCCTCTGATCAGATTTGATTTACTTCAATCTTTAGAAGTGATTGTTGTTGCTGATTATAAAAGAATTTAGGCGATATATGCTTGGTGTTGTCGCCCTTGATGAAACCTAACTTCATTTGTTCAATACAAGTTGCATTATCCTCATAAATGCATGTAGGTTCATCTGTGGTAGACTTCAAACCACAACTTCCTTGAATATGTCTAATTACAGACTTTAGCCATATACATTCACGAACGGCTTCATGTAGAGCAATAATCTCTGCATGATTCGAGGAAGTACCAACAAGGGTCTGTTTCGTAGACCTCCAAGATATCGCAGTGCTTCCCATGGTAAAGACATAACCCATTTGGGAGCGACATTTGTGAGGGTCAGAGAGGTACCCTGCATCAACAAAACCCATCAAAACATTGTTGTCGTTTTGATGGAGGGGAATAGAGTGAGGCCTGCCACCATGGGCGGCGGCGGCGCTGGTATTGACAACATGGCCGACGGTCATGTTATGGACGGCGGCTCCATACCTAATGGGGTCCGATCCCATTCTTCCGTCATTCCTCTTCTCCCTGTAGGGATAAAATAGGCCCATATCAATCGTACCTCTTAGGTATCGAAAGATTGTCTTTACACCAATCCAATGGCGGCGTGTTGGCACAGAGCTATGTTGAGCTAACAAGTTAACTGCGAATGAGATATCCGGTCTTGTGCATTGAGCTAAGTACAATAATGCGCCTATTACACTTAAATAGGGCACTTTAGCCTCTAATGGTTCTTCATCCTCACCCTTTGGACGAAACGGATCTTTTCCTGGCTCAAGACTACGACCAATCATGGGAGTACTCACAGGCTTTGCTTTATCTTCATGAAAGCGCCTTAGAATTTTCTGAGTATATGCAGACTGATGGATCAAAATCCTATCACTACGGTGCTCGAGTTCTAAACCGAGACAAAACCATGTTTTCCAAAGATCTTTCATCTCAAATTCAGATTTCAAGTATTTAGCAGTTTCCTTCAACTCATCTAGAGTTCTAATTAGGTTCATGTCATCGACATAGACTGCTACGATTGCAAATCCGAAACTTGTTCTCTTAATGAACACGCATGGGCATATTTCATTGTTAATATATCCCTTCCCAATCAAGTAGTCACTTAGACGGTTATACCACATCCTGCCAGATTGTTTTAATCTTATTGAAAAAGCGCTCCGTGGTTTAGAGCCACTTGATTTGGGTAATTGAAGTCCATCTGGAACCTTCATATATATCTCTGAATCTAGATCCCCATAGAGATATGCTGTAACCACATCCATAAGCTGCATGTCAAGTTTTTTGGAAACTACCAAACTGACAAGGTAGCGGAACGTTATAACGTCCATTACGGGAGAATATGTCTCCTCATAGTAGATTCCAGGGCGTTGTGAGAAACCTTGCCCCACAAGGCGGGCTTTATATCTTACCACCTCATTTTTCTCATTACGCTTTCTAACAATGACCCATTTATGGCCAACAGGCTTTACATTTGGGGGTGTCTGCGTTACAGGCCCAAATACCTGTCTCTTTGTTAGTGAATCCAATTCAACCTGGATCTCATCTTTCCATCTAGGCCAATCTGCTCTTCATTGACATTCTTCAACAGAGCGAGGTTCGATATCATCATATTCTATAATTCCTTTTGCAATATGATATGCAAATGCATCATCAATCTCCATAGAATTTCTATCCATCATCTCATGTACACTAGTGTAATTTATGGAGATCTCTCTATTGTCTGGAGTTGGTTCTGACATTGGAGCGTCCCCCAATGATTTCTCTTGGACATAACCATAATCCGGAATATTCTCATGAGATGGATTATTCACATCGATGATTAATGGATTATTCTGTGCCAAACTCGCTTTCTTTCTTGGACGAGAATCCATCGAACCTATGGGCCTCCCGCGCTTCCTGGCAGGGGCCATGGGCCTAGCCACAACGTCACCATCACTGTGAGAGGGGACGTTGGCGCCATGCTCAATTGCCCTTGAGATGGCGTCATGTCCTCTATTTTTAGGGACATCAATCCTTGCAGGCACGTTTGCAGCAGGTATGTGTGATCTCGTCACTTTAGCGATATCAGAAAACGCATCAGGCATCGATTCTGCTACGTTCTGAAGATCGAGAATTCTCCGCACTTCAATTTCGAACTGTGCGGTTCGGGGATCAAGATGAGACAGAGTGGGAACAGACCACTATAATTCCTGTCTTTCCTGTTGAACATTGATGTTCTTATCTCCCCCTAACGATGGGAAGATTGTCTCATCGAAGTGACAATCCTCAAATCTAGCGGTAAAGAGATCGCTTGTCAAGGGTTCTAAGTAGTGGACAATCGTTGGAGAATCATATCCAACATAAATGCCTAATCGTCGTTGAGGACCCATTTTGGTGCGCTGTGGTGGCGCTATAGGCACATAAACTGCACACCCAAATATGCATAAGTGTGAGACATTAGGCTCATACCCAGTCACCATCTGGGACGCAGAGAAGGGTTGAGTGGCAGTGGGCCTCAAACGAATAAGCACAGCTGCATGCAATATTGCATAGCCCCCAGCAGAAATAAGGAGATTGGTGCACAGTACCAATGCCCTAGCGACCATTTGTAGTTGTTTAATGGCGGCTTCTGTGAGACCATTTTGGGTGTGAACATGAGGAACTGGATGTTCAACTTCTATCCCAATGAACATGCAATAATCATCAAAAGTTTTTGATGTAAACTCCCTAGCATTGTCTAATCTTATAGACTTAATAGGATGATCAGGGTGGTGAGCCCTTAACTTAATTATTTGTGCTAGGAGTTTAGCAAATGCAGCGTTCCTTGTGGACAAGAGCATGACATGTGACCAGCGTGTCGATGCATCAACCAACACCATAAAATATCTAAATGGTCCGCATGGTGGTTGAATAGGTCCACAAATATCACCTTGGACTCTTTGCAAGAATGGTATATTTTCTTTGGTGTTCTTTGCATAGGATGGTCTCGATCCTAATTTTGCTAAAGAGTAGGCTTTGCAGAACTAATCACGGGCTTGAGAAACAACCAATGAGGATTTTGGCTGAGCCACAAAGTCATAATTGACTTTAGAAGTAGAAATTGGAGTCAGGGGAGCAGGGGTGGCGTCAAAGCCACCCTTGGGCAGCAGGAGGATGGCGGCGCAGGCCTGTGGTGGCCGGACTTGAAGGGGGAAGGCGTCGTGGGGTGTAGGTGCTCCTCCTTGATCCAAATTTCGAAGTTTACTTCCTTTCGTTCTGAAAAAGGGATGTCCGTGTGAAGTCTTTAATATATGGATCATCATGTCACGACCTGGGTGTCCCAAACGGTCGTGCCAAAGCCTATATGTGTCGGAATCCCATAAATCATCTCTCATGACATGGTTGGATTCAATGACTCGAATAGTGGTTACATACAACCCACTAGAGCGACACATAAGTTTATCTAAGACTCTTTTATGTCCGTGATGCAAAGAAACTCTTGTCCATTCTCACAATGCGTTTCCGCATGAAAACCATTGGCTCTTATATCTTTGAAACTCAATAAGGTTTTCCTGCCCTAGGAGCATAAAGAGCTTCGGTGACATTTAATGTTGTGCCATTTGGCAACATAAATTGGGCTGGTCCTCTACCATGAATCAATTGAGATGATCCAGCCATTGTAGTCACGGAAGATCGAGATGGTGTCATCCATAGAAATAGCTGCCTATTTCGAAGGATAGTATGTGCAGTTGCACTATCCACGAGGCATTCTAGCTCTCCGGGAAACATACTGAAAAATAATAAAGTTCAAAATTAAAACATGTCCAAGACATTGAATAAAAATAAATCGAGACTTTATTAATAATAGCCAATGATTATATCAAAGTTTCTTGACCAAAATCCAATCCGACATAAAAATCAAACCGTAGACAAATCGTAGTCACTCAATCCGTTTGGTAATTTCAATTTAGTTGTGACCAGCTAAGGTAAGGCGAGATTTTGGTGGAGCGTTGCTCACTTTTAAAACCGTTCTCTCAGATCAAACCTTGCCTAGACATCACAAGTACTCTTGAGTACGCCTAGAGGGAAAGAGTTAATACAATAAGTCATTTTATTGATTTAAGGCATAATTGCCATTACATAATTCTTGGAAAATATAAAGGACACACTAATCAAAATCTACAGCATCCTTGTGCAATTCTTTGTCAGATTTGAAGTCCGCTATGTGAGATTGACGTTGGCATCATCACCATCTTCTTCTTCTTCTTCAGCAAAATGGGCTTCATGCTCTCTGAAGTCTCTATATGCCTTGTAATGTGCAGCTAATTATTTGCTTGCATTGCACTTCTTGAACCAATGTTCAATAGATGCACATCTATGGCATGCATCATTACGATTTCCTCCCTTGAATTGAGATGCATCATGTGCATGGGGACGAGATTGACGTCATTGTTGGACAATGGCGCCACCTCTATGGTCGGCGGCCTTGTGTCCCCCTCTCCCACGTTGGCCTTTGTTGCCACGTGCTCCCGCTCCATTTTGGCCGTTTCCTTCCTTTGTAGGGAGGTTATATGGACCAAAACATCCGTTGTGTCCCTTAATTTTAGGGTTCCGCTCCTTGCGCCCTCCTTTGGGTGCATTATTATAATTTGCCTCATGAACGCTCTTAGTTCCGATAGGCCTTGAATTATAATTCCTCACGAGAATATTATCATGTTTTTTAGCTACTGACATAGCATTAATTAGCTGATGAAACCTCGTGAGCCGTCCAGTGTTGAATTTAGTTCGATATTGCTTTGATAGCAAAATAGCTGAGACGGGGAAGGTGGAGAGAGTTTTCTCAATTAGTTCTTGCTCTGTGACCGGTTGTCGACAGAACCCCAACATGGTTTTGAGGCGTAGAACTTCTGAATGATATTTAGCTACAGACTTGAAGTCGGCGAATCGTAGATTGCTCCATTAAACTTTCAAGTCGGGGAGGAGGGTATCATTTACATTACCAAAACGCTCTTCTAGCGCAACCCATAATTCTCTAGCATCCTTGATTTCCATGTACTCCAATTGGAGTGATTTATCCATGTGGCGCCTTATCAAGATAAGGGCGGTGGCATTATTCGTAGCCGTACGCTCGAATAGGAGATCTGGATTTGGTGCCTGAATTACGGGTAGGATCCCTTTTGAAGTGAGATGGTTCTCAACATCTGTAACCCAACTATGATATTCCGAGCTAGTTGAGTCAAGGATAGGAAAGTCAAGCTTTGACATCTTGAAATAAGAAGAAGAAATATATTACTTTCAGAGTTAAAACTTCCACGACAACTAAATAATAAGATTTCCGAGCTAAGCTACCAAGAAATCGATTTCCAAGAATGATTGGATTAGACCCAAAACAATGATGTTTATAAGGTCATCAATCGATGCTTGCGGACGCTCTTAGTCCGAAGTCTTACGAACGCTCTTAGTTCGTTAATAGCGTGAATCCCCATGATTCCGCTTTTCAATGATCGAACCCATGTTATAAGAAAGGTGGGATGTAGAAGAAGGGAGGTTTTCAAGTCCCCGAAAAAAAGAAGAAGGAGGAATTAAATTCGAAAACGGGAACCTTAATGTAAATACTTACTTGTTTGTTTGAAGCTTGAGAGAATTAATGAGAGAATTGTAATCATATTATTGAGAATAGGAGCCCTATATATAGGGATTACAAAGTACTAGTTCTAATGTTACAAGGAATACCAATCCATGTAGAATTGGGAAATCTAGAACCTTCTCTCCTATTGCTACTCCTAGTTTGATAAGGCACACTAAATCAATATTCCTTCAACACCTTTTCTATAATCTGAGGTACCCTTGGCATAGTATGAGGTAGGAGATAACACTACTCTTTGATCCCTGGATATTCCTTTTGGAGCATAAACTCAATCCCCTGACTTACAACTACCATTTGTTCCTCTACCACACCCCCATCCAGAACCAGCAAATCTGTGAATTGAATTGGTAGGAGAGCTTGAAATGAATTTACCATTGGCAATAAGCCTCGACTGGAAAAATAATATCAAGATCATTTTACCCCGACAACATGTCACCCGAATTAATATCAATATCATTTTACCCCCGATAACATCTCACCCTACTTATCCCAGTTGTAAGGCTTGAAATAAACATTTAGAGTAGAAGAAAGAAAGTAACCTGATTACAGAAAACTTTTGCATAATCCAAATCTTCTTCCCACGGGCATTCTGACCAAAAGTTCTCAAAGCCTTCCTACAAAAACCCACTCATCAAAGCCAGCCCTTTTTTCTACCCAGAACAAATTAGCAAAAGAAGATAAGTATTCGTATATTCTCATAATAATCCAACGCTGAATCAAAACTGAACATACAGAAAGAGCTAAGCAGAATCTGAATATCTCAAATATTAAATGTTTCGAAATCAACAACACAAAAAGTTCACAAATTTGTTCTACTTTTTCAATACCCAAAAGAATATATCATCTCTATCCAAATGGGTTTGATGTAAACATAATTGAAACCAAATTTTGAGGTAGAAGGCGGTGCAGGAGTGACCGGCGGCGTGGAGGAGACGGAGGGCGACACTGCTATTGACCCCGACCCAAATCTGGGGCACGAGGGATTGCAGCAATGGAGCCCGTTTCTAAAGCTCTGCAACTTGTCAATTGCTTCGCTCTTTTGGGTTGTGATCTCAGAGCTAGAGGAGGAGGAGACAGTTTGTTTTGAAGCTTTGACTTCAAATTACGGTGAAGTTTGAGCGGGGTTTACGGCGAGATTTGATTGGTATGGTGTGGGTGGCTGGATTGATCTGGTGATGAGCTTTTGGTTTAAATTGGGGGAAATAGAAGACAGAGAGGGTATGGGTGAGAGTTTAGGATCGATGGATTGGAAATCTAAGCTTGAGGAAGAAGAAGAGATGAGAGAAACAAGGAGAGTTGGGAGGAAGAAGAAGATGAAGAAAGCGAGAGGAAGAAGAGATTGAGTGAAGGGATGAGAATACCCCTCAAATTTTGCTACTTGGCTAACACCGTAACTGCCAAAAGTGTTTTAGGTACTAATGTTGGGTCGAGGTCTGAACTTCAGGTACCAAAGTGATATTTTTTTTTTGTCAGGTACTAAAGTTACTAATGGGCCAAAAGTCGGGTACTGTTTGCATTTTTTTCCCTTGTTTTTTTGTAAGTCAATCTCATCCTAAGGAAAACTACTCTGGTTGGACAGACTAATAACCAAGCCGAAATGAGTCAAACATAGAAGTTCATATAGGACTACTCTGGTTGGACAGACTAATAACCAAGCCGAAACGAGTGAAACATAGAAGTTCATATAGGTATTTCCACTTGGTGGTTGAATAGCTATGTATCTAATTTCTACTATCCAGACTCCATAACAAACTGACCTTTCCAGTTTCAACATCTGGACTTTAAGAATCAAATAACACTAAAGGGCTGAGAAGAAGTAATATGAGTTCCACCATTAGCACCCCCTAGTGATTTGTCAAACCCGACACGACATAGAAGCTATACTTGAATTCAGATACTACTCGTAATCAGTAGTTAACAGGGAACACTAATCGTCAACACACAAGAAGATTAGCCAAGACCAAATGGCTCATTAAGCAAAGAAATGAGAGTTAGCTTGATGAGGATTTCTAGGATACTTAGGCAGGACTAGCTACTCTCTTGGTTATGAGGATTAACTCCTACACCCAACACCCGAAGTCCCGAGTTTCCCACAGCAAGTTATATTTGGAGGATAACTAGAGAATGCTTACTCAAAAACAGTCCACAACTGCCCTACTCTTCTTTCTCAATAATCGGCATCATTTATATTGGGTTATAAAGTGTTTAAAAACCACATGTAAAAGTAAAAATGGATTGGGATTGGTCTACTCATTTCATTCATAACCCCTTTATATAGGGATAGGATTACAATGGAAATATCAATTACAATGATGATACTAAATGCTGATTGAGCTGTGATTTGTAATTGCTTGATTCCCTCTTCGTCTGTTTCTTTGACGAAGGCACATAATGTGATTTTCCTTTAACACTCCCCCTTGTGCCAAGTCAAAGACGAAATGGTGCATGAGTTGTTGCCTCACTAAAAACCTTGCCAAGTAACAATAAAAACCCTGTGGGACAAAAATAAAACTTGGTCGAAGGAAAAGAGCACAACGCACCTTCTACATTTGAGAATGACATGTGTGTGTTAGACTCCCCCTGACGTCTACACCTCCCCCTGATCATTACATTAATCAAGTGAGCTTGGAAAGTCTTCGCATTCCTATGCTTTTCACATGTTTCTCAACTGTGGCCTTAGGCAGTGATTTGGTGAACAAATCTGCCACATTCTCCTCAGACCTTACTTGATTCACTTGAATCGTGAGGAGGGCCTGTTGTTGCTGATTGTAGAACAACTTTGGCGATATGTGTTTTGTGTTATCACCCTTAATATAACCTAGCTTCATCTGTTCGATGCAAGCTGCATTGTGTTCATAAATGCAAATAGGCTCTTCAGTGGTAGAACTCAAACCACTAGTCTCTCGAATATGTGTGATGATAGCTCTTAACCATACACACTCACGAACCGCCTCATGTAGAGCGATGATCTCTGAGTGGTTCGAGGAGGTAGCCACAAGGGTATGCTTGGTTGATCTCCAAGATATCGCCGTGTTCCCAATGGTGAATACATAACCATTTTGGGAACGACCTTTATGTGGGTCAGAGAGGTACCCAGTATCAGCAAAACCAACCAAAACGTCATTTGGTGTTTCAGTGTAATGAGTGGCGCTTTCGCCATCAACATTTCCTTTAGGGATTGCAGTTCTATATGCGGTCCCTCTTGTCTCTCTGTAGGGAAAGAACAGTCCCAAGTCAATGGTTCATTTTAGGTATCGAAAATGTTCTTGATACCATTCCAGTGACTCTGCGTTGGTGCTGAGCTAAATCTAGCTAACAAGTTCATTGAGAATGCAATGTCTGGTCGAGTACATGCCTAAGTACAATAATGCACCTATTGTACTTAGATAGGGAATATCAGCTCCCAACACCTCTTCGTCATCTTCCTTTGGACGAAATGGATCTTTCTTTACATCCAAGCTTCGACCGATCATGGGAGTGCTAGCAGGATGTGCTTTGTCCATGTTATATCGCCTGACTTTTGGACATATGCAGACTGGTGGATTAGTATTCCACAAACTCAGTGTTCTAGTTCAAGGCCTAGATAGAATCGAGTTTTCCCAAGATCCTTCATCTCAAATTCGGATTTCAAGTAGCTCGCGGTTTCTCTTATTTCATCAAGAGTACCTATTATGTTCATATCATTGACATATACTACTATAATTGCAAATCCGGAACTTGTTTTCTTTATGAATATGCAGGGGCATAATTGATCGTTCTTATATCCCTTCCCAATCGAGTAGTCACTTAGACGGGTATACCACATCCGCCTGGATTGTTTTAATCCGTAAAGTGAGCGTTTCAACCTAGTTGCAAAAGCACTTCGTGGTTTAGAGTCACTTGGCTTAGGTAATGTAAGGCCATCAGGCACTTTCTTATATATCTCTGAATCTAGTCCCCATGGTGATATGCAGTAACCACATCTATGAGCTGCATTTCCAGTCCTTTGGAAACTACTACGCTAACTAAGTAGCGGAACGTTATAACGTCCATTTTTGGGAGAGAATGTCTCCTCGTAGTCAATTCCAGGGCATTGTGAGAAACCTTGCGCCACAAGGCGAGCCTTGTACCTTAGGACTTCATTCTTCTCATTACGCTTTCTGACAAAGGTCCATTTATGTCCTACAGGCTTTACACTTGGTGGGGTTTGCACTACCGGACCAAATACCTGTCTCTTTGTCAGAGAATCTAATTCTACCTGGATTGATTCATTCCATTTAGGCCAATCTGCTCTTTGTTGACATTTTTCAACAGAGCGTGGTTCGATATCATCGTGCTCTATGATTCCTTGAGCAACAGTATATATCATCAATGTGTATGGAAGATATTTCTATCAACTCATACACACTCTCGTAATCCTTTGAGATTTCTTTGTTCTCTAGAATCATTTCAAACATCGGAGCGTCCTCCAATATTGATTCATGGACATAACTATAATAAGAGATAATCTCATGAGAGGGATTCTATACATTGATGATTGGTTTATGCCTTACTCACCCTCTTCTTCCTTGGGTGAGTGTCAATCGAACCAAGTGACCTCCCCCTCTTCCTTGGGGAGCCACGGCCTTAACCACACCTCCACTAAGTGCGGTTGCAGTGCCTCTATCTGCGGCACCGTGACCCTTGTTGGGGACTTCTAACCTTGCAGGCACATTTGCAGCTGGTATATGTGATCTCGTCACTTTTGCGATATCAGTAAACGTATCAGGCATCGAATCTGCTACGTTCTGAAGTTCGATTATTATTTTCACTTCACTTTCACTTTGTGAAGTGCGGGGATCAAAATGAGACAGAGTGGGGACAAACCACGACAATTCCTGTCGTTCTCTTGGAAAATCCTTTTTCCTATCTCTCCCTAACGACGGGAAGACTGTCTCATCAAAATGACAATCCGCAAATCTAGCGGTAGAGAGATCGCCTGTCAAGGGTTCCAAATAGTGGATAATCGTTGGGGATTCGTATCCAACATAAATACTTAATCGTCTCTGAGGACCCATTATGGTGCGCTGTGGGGGCGCAATAGGCACATATACTGCGCAACCAAATATGCGTAAGTGTGAAATGTCAGGCTCATATCCAGTTACCAACTGGTACGCAGAAAATGGTTGGCTAGCAATGGGTCTGAAACGAATAAGTAGGGCTGCGTGCAATATTGCATAACCCCATGCAGATATAGGCAGGTTGGTCCGCATAACCAATGCCCTAGCCACCATCTGTAGCCTTTTGATGGTGGCTTTTGCGAGACCATTTTGTGTATGCACATGGGGTACAAGATGCTCTACATCGATCCAAATAGATATGCAATAATCATCAAATGCTTTTGATGTAAACTCTCCAGCATTATCGAGCCTTATAGACTTGATAGGGTGATCAGGGTGGTGAGCCCTTAAACGTATAATCTGTGCTAGGAGTATTGCAGCATTTCTTGTGGACAATAAAACGACATGTGACCAGATTGTCGAAGCATCCACCAGAACCATAAAGTACTTGAATGGTCCGCATTCTGGATGGATATGTCACAGACATTTCTTTGTATCCTTTGTAAGAATGAAATGTTTTGTTTTGTATCTTTAGCATAGATGAAATGTTTTGTTTTGTATCTTTAGCATAGGAAGATCTCGATCCTGTTTTTGCTAAAGAGCAGGCTTTGCAAAACGAGTGATATGCCTTTGAAATAGTCAATGAGGCATAATGGGTGGGAGGTAGTGCTTCTGGTACTTCAGAAGGCAATGACTACATTTGAGCAAATACTAGAACCGACACCTTGCAGTGTGGCAGATTTTTCTCCCATTTTTCACTCAAAAGAAGGGATGTCCGTGTGAGTTCTTTAAAAATATGAATCATCATGTCACGACCTTGGTGCCATAGGCGGTCATGCAAAAGCCTGTATGAGTCAGTGTCCCACATTTCATTGTTGGTGACAGTATAGGATTCAATGATCCGAATCATAGTGAGGTACAGTCCACTAAATTGACTCATAAGTTTCTCTAAGATGTGTTTCCTTCCACAGTCATTAGATGTAATATCAAGGTATTCAGTTCCATTCTCACGGTGTGTTTTTACATGATAACCGTTGGCACAAATTGCTTTGAAACATTAACAAGGTTCGATTAGCTCTTGGTGCATACAGAGCGTCTTTGACTTTAAATATATCTCAGATTCTTTAGAGTAATTCTATTTTAGTAGAATGATAATCTTTTCATTCTAATAATAATTTTTTCTCTAGATGTATTGCTTGACATCTTTATATTGCAATTTCGAACCATGTAAATACGTGTATAGAAAATAAATTTGAATTAATTCAGTGCTTCAGAATAAAATTCGAAATTTATTAATAAGCCAACGATAAGCAAATCAAGGTCTTTGTTCAGAAATCTTATTCATCAATCCATGATTGAAAATAAACTTTAAGACCAAACAATAGTCTAATTAAAAATGAGGCATTATGCCTTCACAACTGTCTTTGGAAAATAAAATGAATAAAGCAGATCAGTCAAGATTGAGAGCATCCATTGACTTAGCAAGTTCCTCTTTGCCATTGGAGTCTGCAACTGTAAGGTTGACGTCTAGGTCATGACCTCCTTCTTATATAGTGAGCCACTTGTTCTTTAGACTCTCTATACCTCTTGTAATTGGCTGCTACTCTGTTGTTTGCTTGGCAGTTCTTGTACCAATGTCCAATGGATCCACACCTATAGCATGGTTCATTATCAACTCTTTCCTTTTGCATCTTGTTTCCATGATCCCCATGTCCCTTTCCACATGGTGCATTGTTGCCACGTGGGTAGGGATCAACACGTCTAAACCCCCTTGCATTGGAGTTATTTCCACCTTTCATTTTGCCATAATTAGCCTCGGGAATTTTCTTTGTCCCAGTGGGCCTGACATTGTTATTCAAGAGAATCTCATTTTGTCTCTCAGCCACTTGCAGTAGGCTTATCAACTTATTGAAGGTTGTGATTCTTTTGTTGTCATAATCCAACTGATACTGGTTCGCTAGTATAAAAGCTGAATTAGGAAAGGTGGTAAGAGTCTTGCAGATCATATCATCTTCTGTGATTTCCCTTCCACAGAAATTGAGACGTGCCTTTAAGCGCAACATGTCCTTGTTGAAGTCATTGACCTTTTTATAGTCAAGCAAGCGGATTCCATTATACTGAACAGCCAGTCTTGGGAGCAAAGTATCGTGAATGTTCCCAAAACGTCCTTTAAGGGCATCCCACAGTGCTTTGGGTGTCTTCAACTGAAGGTACTCCCAGCGTAGGCTAGGATCAATATGTCGCCTCAGAAAAATTAAGGCATCTGCTTTCACCTTATTAGATAGTTCATCATCTTTGGGATCAGTAATGGTGGCAGTGCAGTCTTTTGCCACAAAGGCAGTTTCCATATCGGAAACCCAACGATGGTACTCAAGTCCTTCTGAGTCCAAAATGTCAAACTCAGGTCGAGTTGGATCAGCCATCTACATAAACAAGAGAGAAGAAATAAATTACGCAGTCATAAAGACATCCACGTGAATTATTTTCCAAAATATGAATTAGATTTCAAGACCAACATTCGTAATGGTCACATTTTTCGATGCTATGTGAAAATACTTTATCACAATAAGTGTGTGTATAATGCGCATGAATTTTCATTATCATGGCCAAACGGTATTGATATGTTGCATTAAAAAATAATCATAGCACATTTAAATATAGCATATAAAAATAAACTACATGGCATGCTCAAATTTCACAAATATACAACAAATTATATACTACACATAATCATAGCAAATTATATAATAATAGCAAGAATATATCATGCATAATTTAAAATGTAAACAATAGTAAAGTACAAAGCATGTGTAGACATAATTTATAAGCGTAAATAAAATAAAAACATGCTCAAAATTTCATAAATAATATATAACAATTTATATAGATATATATGGCATGCTCAAAAATAAAATATATAATCATGCTTAAAGATAATTATATAAAGCATAAATGACAAAGCATGCTTAAAATGATTAAAATTATTTAACTAAACATGCTCAAAAAATCCTAATTAAATATACCATAGTATGAGATTAAATAAATAAAAGAAAACATACTTGATTTTGAGAAAATAAAATGATCCTAACGCACGAGCGTGTTGATGCAGGCGTGCGTAGCGATGTTTTTTTTTTTTTTTTTTTTTTTTTTTTTTTCGGGTTCTGCTGGGCCGGCTGATTTGTTGGGTTGAGAATTAGCACTTTTTTTTCTCTGGGCCTGATCTTTACTTTGGGTCTTCTCCTTTTTTTCTCTGTTTTTTTTTTCTGTTTTTTTTTTTTTTTTTTGTTTCTAGGTGCCGGAATTGAGCCTCGTCGGAGCTGGGTCGGGTCTTTGTTTAAGATTACTTCTAGAGTGGGTGTCCAAAGGGGATGCTTGGGTGTCCAAAGGGGTCGCTCAGGGGGGATGAGAGCGGTCTGGGCGAGCTGTGTCTGTGAGGCCGGTCTGTTGCAGGCGCTGGGCGAGGTTGTGTGCAGCAGTGCGCAGGGCTGGAGGCTGCCAGGGAGAGGTTGATTGGAATCTGGCCTCAGTGCATCAAGCCGACTTGGAGATCTGTTTTTTTTTTTTTTTTATCGTGGCGGCAGAAAAAAAAATTTTCCTCTAGGGTTTTGGGGGGTTTTTTTTTTTCTTTGGCTATTGGCTCTGAGCGTGCTGATAACGTGTAAAAGTAAAAATGGATTGGGATTGGTCTACTCATTTCATTTATAACCCCTTTATATAGGGATAGGATTACAACGGAAATATCAATTACATTGATGATACTAAATGCTGATTGAGCTGTGATTTGTAATTGCTTAATTCATTCTTCGTCTGTTTCTTTGACGAAGGCACATAATGTGCTTTTCCTTTAACACCACATAGATTATAACAAAATAACTCTCTGTTTTTTTTCTTTGTTTTTTTTGGAGAAATGAATAACTTCATTAAAAGGGCCAGGCCCAGGGAGGCCCAAAGGGTAGACATTAACGAAACAAACAGAAGACAAAGCATACAATTCTCCTAAATCAGATCGAAATAGGGAACTAACAAGAACACACAAAAGCTGGAGCTACAACTCCAGAAAATTATAGTAGTTCAAAGTTTGGGCATGGAAGGCCATCACTCCGCAGAACCATGGTCAAGGAGGGTGGTGGCTGTGAAGCCCATCTCAGAGGATCCACCGACCTAAGGGCAAGCGAGGCTACATGATCCGCAGCTCGATTCGCTTCACGAGGAGTCCAATGCCAGTTAATGTTCTCAAACCCAAAGCTTTTCCTCCTGATTTCCTCTAGTAATGGGAAAATCCTCCAATTTTTACTAGATGTTTGGCTTGTGATATTAGAAATCAAATTCTTTGAGTCTGACTCCAAAATGATGTTTCCCAGGTGGAGATCGATTGCTAGGTTGATGCCAGCTAGGATGGCCCTAGCTTCAGCCATCTCCACCGAGCTTGAGTCTTTGCGGCATCCAGAGGAAGATGCACATACCAAAGATCTATCTGAGTTTCGAATTACGACTCCAATACCGGACGAGTTTGGGGGTTTCCAGGAAGCATCCACATTAATCTTCAAGAAACCATGGGGCGAAGGCGTCCAGCAAGTTAGCCTGACAGGGGATGGGTACTGACTTGGGGAGGCAGGGCTAGGCTTCATCAAAGCATTCGCAGACCAGAACTCACCAGTCAGCCTCAACACATTATCCAGAACTAGAGTAGGAGAGATCGGCCTGTGCTGGTAAATGAAAGAGCATCTCGCCTTCCAAATGGCCTAGCAGATAAAGCTCACCAAGGTAAGCATCCTCTTCTTATCACAAGCATTAGAAATAGACTTAGCTAGACCCTGTAGCCAAGTATCAAACTGTGTGATATGTTGCTTCTTGATTTTAATACCTAGAGGCGATCCAAACCAGATTAAGTCGACCCAAGGGCACAGAAGCAGAATGTGCTCAGAGGATTCATCTCTTTCACCACACAAAGGGCAAATGGGTGATTGAGCAAGTTTCCTCTTGTATAGGTTGAGCAGAGTAGGGAGAGCCCCGTTAAGTATCCTCCAGAAGAAGATCCTAATCTTTGGTAGAGTATCTATGCGCCAGATTAGCTTCCAGCAATTGGGGTAGACTGAATGTGAAGAACCACTTGGAGCATTAGCCAGAGTGACCTGCTTGGAATGTGTGAGGTGATAGCCAGATTTGACTGAAAAGCTCCCATCCTTAGTCCAAGGCCAAATTAACCTATCTTCCCCAATGTCGTCCCCAATAGGGACAGCTAGAATTCTAGCTACCTCACATGGTTGAATGAGATGTAAAATATGATCGAGGAACCAGGAATGAGTGTCCCAATCGATTAGGGAACAGACCAGTTTAGGAGCATCTGTAGGGCTAGGACCTGTGGATAGGATATGGCCCTCATTAGGAGGGGAGAGCCACTTATCATTCCAAATATTTATGGATGAGCCATCGATGACTTGCCAGGCAGAACCATCAGACACCAAATCTCTTGCTTCCAAAAGACTAGCCCAGCCCCAAAAAGCTCTATGGCCTCTTACCGCCTCAAAAAAGTTACAATTAGGGAAGTACCTGCTCTTCAGAACCCTTGCCCATAAAGAATTCGGGTCATGAACTAAGCGCCAACATTGCCAAGCTAAGAGGGCGATGTTAAAATCATTTAAGTCCCTGAAGCCCATTCCACCAGTTCCTTTCGGGCGACATAAGAATTCCCAACTTTTCCAATGCAACTTATTCCTACCACTACAAAAAAGAATTGTATTAGCTTCACCAATTTGCGACGGCCTTCAATTGCCGTCGCCAATGCCTCCTCTTTTGCGACGGCAAAAACTGAGGGGTCGCGATTGTGCAAAATATTTGCGACGGTAACAACTGCCGTCGCCACTGGGCGTGGCAAACCCAATGGTTTACTTCGGAAAGAGTTAGCCGTAGTAAAATAATATGCTTACGATATGTTTGTTGCAGGGGATTACGATCCCACCTAAATCTAAGTCGCTAACCCTAATCCCTCATTCCCTCAGCCTCTATTCGAGATTTCGACTGACCCTGACCCTTAGCCTCTCTTCGACTCACTCCCTCTGTCCCTCAGTTTCAGTCGCCGCCGACCCACCGCAAAGTTCGACGGTTCGGCCTTATCTCTAAGCTAGCTCTAACCTCTCAGTCAGTCATCTCACTCCCTCAGCCACTCAGTCTCAGTCTTCCTATTCGTAATCTCGAACCGCTGAACCGCCGACCCACGGCTTTGCTTCGACCCACTGTAAGTAAACCTTCTCTCTATACTTCATTGTTGGGATGTTGGTCTCCGACCCATCGATCTCCAGTTAATAGATTTGATTATTTGAATGTTTTGATTGATTTTGAGTTGTGAATTGTAGAAGAGATCCATTATTTTATTTCAATTAAATGATTAACGGTACTTTCTGTTTTGATAGGGATTTTAGTATTTTACTCTTAATATGGCCACTGATGATTCGAGTCATTTGACAATGGAGAAAGAAATTGTTCCAGCTTCTGAAAAAGAAGGAAAAGATGGGTTTCAGTTTAGGATTCTTGGTCGGCATCTTTGGAGTTCTAATTCTCTCTCATGCCGCTTAATCAACTGTTCAGTGTAAGCCCCTAAACTCCCAATATATACAAATAGATATATGAAATTGAATTTCAGAACAATAATTGCTTTTTGATGTGATTAGAAAGAGAAGAAGAAAGATCCACGATCCAGAAAGAAAGAGAATGATCTTTTTTCACTTTGATCTTTTTGAATTATTTTTTTCTTTTCTGCAAGTTCTCTTATCTTATCTATCTTTCTCTCATGTGCCTGTATATGTCTGTATCTATATGTTATATCTGTGTTTTTTTTTTTTAGAGGTTTTCTTTGTGGGCGTCTTTGCTGTGTTGGGTTTTTGTTGATTTTTCGAGCCTATCTGAGATTCCAGATCTGTGGTGAATCATGTGGCTTTTCTGTGGGTATGATTTGAATTAATATTTGAAGATTAAGAAATAGCCATGTGATCCTCTTTTCTTTCTTTAATTTTTTGTTTTCGAATTTTGATATTAAATCTGAGTTAGAGGAGGAATGAATATCAGTACAGATCACCAGATTAGTTCAGACAGATTGGTGGGTCATTATTCCTATGGACTCTGTACAGGCTTTTATTGCAATAGTTGACCCTATTGTTTCGTTGAAAGGAGATTTATCCTATTTGACTGTTTAAACCTTCTTTAAGTGAACTAAAGTGGAACCTTTACATTGTTTATAACATGTTGGTGGAGAATTTCCTGTGCTGTTCACAATTCAGATGGCATGTTAATAAAATAAATTGCTGGTTGGAAACTGAGAATTCAATTGAATGGAAATGGGAATTCCGGGATTTTTTGTTTTTGCTTTCCAAAATAATATAACTAACTGACCCTTAGGCTACTTTTCCCTTTGATATCTGGTGCCTTACTGTTTAGGTGAAAGAAATGACTGACCAGATAAAAAGGTTAATTACTTGATCATGAAGGTCAAAGAAGTTTTTCTTTCTGGTATATATCAGATGAAAAAAATCTGGGTTGACTGCTTTGTGGCTCACATATAAATTTTCAAAATATGTCATCTCATTTACAATAATTAGACCTTTTTTCCTTCTTCTGAAAATCCAATCGATGTTGGAAAAATGCAGGCTGGTCTTTAATCCTATAATCAAGAAGCTGAGAAAACCAAGACTTTTGCTACTCCCAAAGACAGAGGTTTGGACTGGAAACAAAGAGGAAAGGTTTGGTTTTTAATCTCCTTCACCTGTTTTGTTGTTTAGTAAATGGTCCTGCTTATGGCTTTGAATGGAAGATACTGGATTCATGATATTTGTTTTTTCTGTTTAATTATTTAATTTTCACATTCATTACATTAGCTTGGATGAAAAGAAATTTGATGTCAAACTTTGATTTTCGGACTAGGTTGAGAGAATTTGATTTAGCAACAAACTAAAGATTGTCCATTGATTAGATTGGTTTTGGTTGAGTCCAGCTTTCAATGAAGTCTTAATATTTTGAGCTTATATGCATGCATTTGCATAGTAACTTCAATAAAGGTGAACACTTTCATTTCATTTTGTGATGGTGGATTTTTGGAAGTACTCCCATTCTGTTTGCCAAATGGTTACTGTCAACTATGTGTCTTTGCTTTATTTCGCTTAGATATTATAAAATTTTATTTATTTATTGATTATTGTTATCATTGGTTGACATTGAAAATTTGATTTGTAATTTTTTGTGTAGTTGGGGATTGAACATTACGTATATTGAGGGAGTTTGAAAGATCAAGTTTTAAAATTCCTACAAGCCAAAGCAGAAGAGAGAAAAAGGTCTAATTTTTTTTTCCTCCCCTGTAAAGGAGGCTGATAGTTATTATTCAAAACGTCAAGGGACGTACTTTTTTGGTAAGTGGTTTGTTCTTTCCTATTTTTTTATTTTACGATATGCTAAACAGCAAAGAGAGTTAGTGTTATGTTTCTTTTATTTGGCAAAGAGTTGTTCAAAAATCATACAGTAAAACATTGCAGAAAATTCTTTTAAAAGTGAGCAAGTCCTTTATCGCTAGAAAAGACAAAAACAAATGTTTTTGTAACCTCTGTGAAAAGAGAAGCAGCCTTTCCTATTCAGATTGTTGATTCAGATGTATTGGTTATGCCTTGCGGATGTCATATAATGGTTTCAGTTTTGTCATGGAAATGTTTGCATACTGTTTATTGGATTTTAGAGTTTAATGATGAAGTAAGAGTGGAACAAGAGTAATGGCAAAGAAAGTTTTGATCAAATAAATGTTGTGTTCAAGTCCTTCAATTTTTGTGTCAAAAATTGTTTTTCTTCTTTTCTGCAGTGTACATTGAATAGTGCTTTTTGGTTTTATGTATCTATTTTGTTCTGCAGTGTACATTGATTTTTTTTTTTTGCAGATTTTATGCATAAAAGTTTTGGCACCATTTTTCTGCTGCTGTTCCTTTGTCTGCTACCCAATATAGTCTTGGTTTCATATTGTTATTCAGGTATAAACTTTAAAGTCCTATAAGAGTATTTCTATGTTCACTTTATAACGTGTTCGGCCGTAGTAGCATCAATTCCTTTTAACTGTTATTTCATTTTGCAGATTTTAGGAACAGTTTGCAGTCAGATTCTTTAACAGTTTTGGATCCAGGTATAACTTTCGAAGGACTATCGATCATCTTTGTTCCTATTGTAGTAAAAATCACAACCTAATTTTGTGCAACTATGCTTAATATAGAGCTATTTATCTTTTGTTTGTTCAATTTGTTTTTGAGTTTAACTGAGCTTGATTCTTTGTGGAAAACAGTCTTAACTTTTCTTTTTGTTTAAATTTTGTAATTTTATTTTTATTCATGAAAATCTAAATTTCATGAATTTCTGAATTTCTATTCTTTTATTGTTATGTATTTTCTCATTTAAAGACATTGTTGGATTGCCTGGTTTTGCTTTGCCAAGAGATAATTTATTATTCATTTAACACTTACTCTAAAAACATAGCTGCCAAGTAGAGGAATCAATATTGATATTTCTTTTATATATATATATATATTCTGCTCTCTGTCTGTTCTCATGACAATGAACTGCAAACATAATTGAAACTGTAATGGTGTAATGATGAGTAACCAACAACAGAACATTAACATTTATCTACTTTATTTGATAGCATTTTTAACCTTTGTTATTCATGTATGGTAAAGGTTTCTAAAATTTGTTTCAATTTGTTTTCTTTGATCTTATTTTGATTTCCAGTTTTACATCTGTACTTGATAGATGATAGTTTTAAAGTACAGTTATGGTGTCAAGAACTCGAAGAGTAAAATCGAAAAGTTCTTTCATTCATTGCTGAAATTACTCAAATTAGTGATACTTGACATGTTGTGACTATTGGCTATTGCAGTAACAATGAATTGTGGAATAGAAGAAGACTTCGTTTTTCTGGTTGCAGGGGTGGAGATCATGTGCAGTGACCACGCTGGGTAGAGATGGTAGTGATTTGACAGCTACAACCATTGGTAAAACACGTTGGCAGGAACTTGACCATGTTGTGGAAGAACTGGAGAAAATTGTTGTTGTCAATCTTCAGCACCGATCAATAATATCTCTCATTGGAAATGTGCAGAAATCATAACTAATATTAGAGAAGGTGTTGTACTGTGTTGGGCCAAGTACTTAGAAAGCATTCCCTATTTTCTTTTGTTCTCTGGTTGATGACAAGTGTTGTTCAATTGATCAAACATGGTTATCAGCTATATATGTATTTGAATCTGGTATTCATGTTTTGGTGCATTTTATATAAAATTTATTATTTGGCTTCTTTTGCTCCAAAAATAAAAATCTGGTATGCAAAATTGCATGCCAGGTTTTTTTTTAATCAATGATATGCATTTTGCGACGGCACTGTTGCCGTCGCCAATGACCAACGGCGACGGCAATGTCGCCGATGTCGTTGGTGGCGTCGCCATTGCTATTTGCGACGGCGTAAATACCGTCGCCAAAGTTCATGCGACGGCCAAATTGCCGTCGCCAATAGCAATGGCGACGCCACCAACGACATCGGCGACATTGCCGTCGCCTAGCCGTCGCCGTTGGTCATTGGCAACGGCAATTTGGCTTTTGGCGACGGCCTTGCGCCGTGGCCAATTGAATTTTTTTTTGTAGTGTACCGTCATTAGAACCCCACCAGAAATTTCCGAGAGCAGCATTCAGTTCATTACAGAGCCCTTTAGGAAGCTTAAAACAGGCCATGGGATAGGCTGGCACCGCTAGGGCCGCCGACTAAATTAGCGTCTCTCTTCCTGCCATGGAGAAATTACACTGCTTCCAGCCTTCAATCTTCTTCAGCAATATTTCTTTAATGTAACTGAGGGTAGCTTTCTTGGATCTTCCCCAGAGAGTTGGTAAACCCACATAGGTTCTCAGATTGCAAGTATCCTCAATCGTTAGGAGCTCACACATGAGTCTCACCATCTGATTTGGTGTATTGGGGGAGAAATAGATGCTAGACTTCTCCGTATTGATCATTTGACCAGAGGCACAACAGCACTCGAAAAAAATATAGGACAGATTCCAGCAATTCAAGAGAGTAGCCTTCATAAAAAACAATGCATCATCTCCAAAAATAAGTGGGAAAGAATAGGGCCACCTCTGCTAATCTTGACTCCCATAATTGCCCTATCCTGAATCGCCTTTGTTAACCTTAGAGAAAGGACCTCACTGACCAATAAGAAAAGGTACAGAGATAAGGGATCCCCTTACCGGAGCCCTCTACATGGCCTGAATCGCCTTTGTTAACCTTAGATTTCAGCCGATTCGCTAATAATTTTGACAAAATCTTGTACGAATTGTTACAAAGGCTAATAGGTCTAAAATGGGAGGTTCTTTCAGGGTTTGGGATTTTCGGGATTAAGACAATATGTGTCTGGTTCAAGCCCCTCATTCTCACCATACTAGCCTGAAAATCCACTGTTGTAGCACTTACTAACTCATTCACTATTTTCCCTAAACAAAATAACTCTTTCAAACATGAATCAAACCAGAAACAACCAAAAGTCCATACTGCTATTAGATCCATAAGTCGGGTCACTTACCAATAAAATATCACATTCCTTGATCCTAAACTAATAACAATCGGAATAATAAGGTCAGAAATATCAAATTACTGAACAGAACAAACAAAAGAATTGAAGTTAAACTCTATACAGCAATTGAACCTAACCCCATCAAGCTACAAATCTCATTGGTAAAAACTCATGCTCCTAAAACCATACATATCAATATCAATAGCCCCATTTCGAAACCGTGAGAATTGGAGAAATGTAAGAACTCAAGTGAGAGATAAAACCAATCAACAAATTGCATCACTCACTCAGACAGCAACGCCACAATCTCTACCTCCGCCAGTCATTGTCTCGGTCCCATTATTCGAAACCGTAAGCGGCACGTCACGACACAGCACCCTCAGCAGCCGCCGCCTCAGCCTCCACCCGCCTTTCCGAAACTAAACCCTCACCAGCAGCTTGATATTGAAACTCACCGCCCCACGCGTCGCCCTGTCCGTGTAGATCCCACTCGCCACCCTGTTGCTGACGAACGAGTTCGCCGCCGAGAAAGTCGCGTTCACGGGACTGCAGACTCTCTTCCCCTGCCGGAACGGTGGGATTTGGGTCTCGGAAATGAAGCCGGAGCGGTAGAAGACGGAGGAGCCGATCTCGTCGTACTCGATGGTCATCTTCTTGTTGGGGTTAAAGACGTTGAAGCCGACTGACCAGGTGCCGGTGAGGGACTGCCGGGAAGAGGAGACGTTGAGGTTGGTGACGGTGAACGAGTCGACTCGGAAGTCGGGGATCTTGGGGGGTTTAAAAGCCCAAAAGAGTGAGAAGGAAATGTGGGTTTTGTAAAGGAAAATTAATCAAGTGAAGAATCTGGCGGTGAAGAACTTTACTCATTTGATTTTTACTGAACTTCGAATTTTCCGGAAATGACTTGAGATGAAAACGAACGGTGCCGTCGTGCCTCTGGGAATATGACGCGTAGAATGTGGAATCTTCCAGCTTAAAGGGACTACTTAGAAATCAGGACAAAAGTCTCGTCTGTTTCAACAAATTTGACTCTGAGTCCGTGAAAATGGACTATTTACTCCTGTTTTTTTTTTTTTTTTTTTCAAACAAATGGAGAGTATTATGGCAAATACCCCCAAATGAAAGAGACGTTTGTACCTGTTTTTTCTTTGGTCGAGAAAGGGACAATTCGGGTCTGAAATATATATATATATATATTTTTGTCGGTTGCAAAACTAGCTTTGTCCCAGAGCTCTTAAAGGAGTTTGTGCCTTTGGGATGAAGGCTTCACCTTAAGAAACGACAAAAGTCGAAATGTTTTATTTTATTATTTTTTAGATTAAAAGAAACGTCTAATATTAATAATTTTTTTTCCACATTAAGAAAAGCTTGATACAGAGGTGGACTAGCTCCATTCATTGGTAGACACGCTTAGTCTGATCTCGAGTTAAGCTTAGTTTGGGATTGCTGTGCTGTGAGAGGAAGCACTTCCGAACTTGCTGTGAGAGGAAGCACTTCCGAAGTTGCTGTGAGAAGAAGCAGTTGAGGTGTTTGGTAAACTGTTTTTAAAAGTGTTGTGAGAACGAAAAGCAATTTGTAGGTGTTCGGTAAGTTGCAAGGCAAAAGTGCTTTGGCTGGGTATAATTACCAAAATAGGCATACATACTAATATTGATCATAATTTTGTTTGTAACATGTACCCTTTGTTAGATCGAATAAAAGATTTACTTTAAACTCTTCAATATGCATATTATGTTTTACTATTACACAAAGTTGTAGAAATCATCAAAATGAGAATAAAAGTAGGGAGAAGGGGACATAATGCCTAAACTTCTCCAAATACAACAAAAGAAAAGAGCAAGAAACCGTAGGAGAAGAGATTTTTACTACTAGCATAAACTAGGACAAACATAGAAGCTGGATTACATCTTATTCATATGAGAAAGGACTATTCGGATACTTCCACTTCATGCAATCACTCTCGCTAATTGCAGTTCCTTGAGAAAGTCCACATTGTCAACCTAGTTATGTGAGCGCAACAAATAGATGCGTATTACATTAAACAAGCCTATCAGATACATAAGGCACGGTTATATACAAACACAACCCGAGTGCCTAACATGTTTTAGCTGAGTGGAACTCCAACTGGGGTAAACCCACTTGAGTGGTGACATTACAAGGACGTCGATCTTTGCAAATTGCTTTAATAATTCCCATGATCTTCCTGCAACTATGAAAGATTAATGAGCAATCTAGTCATTATTTGAAATTCTGAATGATGCAAATACTTGATATCTACATAGTTGATATGTATTCACCAAGTCTGCACATCGACGGACTTATCCAATAAAAAACATAAAATCTTAATGTGTTTTAAAGAAGTAGTAATTCTTATGACATGGGATAATTGAGTAGGGAATGTAGTGATATATAGCAAAGATGAGACATGACCATCGTGATTGGCATGAAAGCATGTGTGAGTAAACATAACAGAGAAAGTGTAATCAGTGACTAAATAGCCTAAACCACAAAAAATTCATGAATCATAACCAATCAAAAGTAATACCTTAACTCTTGGATTGTGCATTTGATCAAGTGTGGTGTATAGTGAATAGTCAAACCTCGAATGATAGAGAATTTGCATTGCCTGAACCAGATTAGTAGGCTATTGAATAAAATTAAAAGCTGCCCAACAAATTAAAGGATAAGAATCTTTGAGAACTTCAGAATAATGGTAGTAACTTGGTCCAAACAGTCTCTTCTCATTACCTGCTGCAATAGTATGGATGAGAGAAAAGATTTAAGGACCAAATGAAAACTCTAAACTATAAATGACTGAGGCTGTCAAGCAATAACCTAGCATTCTCATTAACCAACCTTAAACACAATAATCTCAAGGTAGATACGCAAATAGGATATTGAGGTAGAAAGTATATAGCAGAAAACATAGGTGTATGTGATATTCCTTTGTATTTTACTGATACACACAATATTATTTAATTGAACCATATCAAAAGGAAACAATTTATACTTTACTGGTGGGTAACTCAGGCAAAGCAACAAAAGTTTTGGTCAATCATAATGCTTAAGAAGAGTGCAATATAGTAGTAAACAATTCATACTTTACCATGTACTGTTATTTTAAGATCAAATATGTTGATCTTTTCAGATTTTGTCATGAAGCCAATTTAGTAGTTTACTGCTCTCAGAAATTACAAAACTGTGGGGGGGGGGGGGGGGGGGGAATACACACACACACACAAATGCAGAACACCCAAATTGTTCATATAGAAAACCGTACTTTTGGTCTGGAAGTATTTGAGAGAACATATAACTATAATATAGTTATGATACAACAAATTGTCAAGAGGAAAGGAACACAACCTGTATTGCTATGCCACCATGGTCAAGTCCAGGTATTATCACCTCAATTGCAGATATCGTTGAGATGGGTATATGAGCAAGGGGTGAGCATGGTAGCGAAAAGCTACAACAAAGAAAGAATGAGGCAGAACCTTGATATCTTCGACTGGTCCTTCACTGAGGAGGAGTTGCAGAAGATGAGTCGTCTTTCACAGATCAAAGGCTTCGTTTTTGCTTCACTTTTGGGACAGCATGATCTACTGCTTCAGATTGACACTAGATTATGATCGAATGATCGATTATTCATTCCATCATGTCAAGATAAGATACCTAGACAACCATAAAACGGAAAATCTCAGTCCACAAATATCAAGATCACAAATATCACTTCCACGAATGGGATAATATATGCTGGGAGGAGGAAAAAGAAGGAAGATGTGGAGAGTGGTTCTGATGAGGAGCTTACCAAGTACGAAAGGAGGTTGAAGAAGGTCCGGGAATGCTTTGGGTTTGGGGCGTGTGGCGGAGGAGCGACGGAATCGGGTTTTGAAGACACAGGAGAGATCGATCGATGGGAAGAAAGTGTTTTGAGTTTTGACGGTAGAGGAGGCTGGGAAGACTGGAAGAGAGAAGCTGAGAATAATAAAACCCTAAAAAGATGAGGACATAATTGGAAAAAAGAGTAAAATTTCATTTAATGAATCCTGTTCACTCCGTGTTTCCATGAAGCAGTTTTCCAAAGCTGGTAGTAGGCTACTTCTCAATTTCAGCTTTGAGGAGAATCAATTCGGACCAAAAGCCGCTTCTACACACTTTACCAAACACCATAGCATTAGCCCAAAAGTAGAAGCAGGTTCGAAAGCACCTCCAAAATCAATCCCAAACTGGGCCTTAGTCTATAACTATAGAAAACGGGTCTGCTGCTGTAGGGAAATTGTACATATTTAATGTATCGATGCGTTAATATAACGTAGAACTTTTCTTGAATAATTTAAAATTACAAAATACAGCCTCGCCTACAAAATCTGCTAACTATGGTCACCAAGATCTTATAGAATTGCTAGCGGAATAGGAGATGCCACTAAAGATGAAATGAAAATAATAAAGAAGATGATCATAGTGGCATTGTGGTGCATACAAATGAAGCCTATTGAACACCCTTCAATGAGCAGAGTAGTAGAAATGCTTGAAGGAGAAACTGAGAGCCTCCAAATATCTCCAAAGCCTTTTTTATATCCACAGCAAATACCAGTAGATATATTGACTATAATTTAAGTACTACATGGGCATCAAGAATGATAGACTCTACAGAGATCAATTTGAGTGCAGATACAAATAAGTGAATTAATATTTGTCAATAGGTGGATGTAAGGGCTATTGAAACTTCTCTCTAAATTTGATAGGATACACTACTAGAATTTACCTAATGAGTGACAAATCACTTTTGTCACCTATTCTTAAAATTTCGTCACTAGATTTGTCACCTATAGTGCTTTACTGATTCCTTTAGGTGACAAAATGCTAAGTTCGTCACTAAAATTAATGGGTAGGGGTGACGAAATTAATTTGTCACCCAATCTCTAATATTTCGTTACCCATTCTTTTTCAAAACTTATCCCTTTTTTTTCAGCTCCCAATTTTTTTTCTACCAAATTTGACTTTATTAAGGACGAAAATTGTTTGTCACTATTTTTGAATCATTTTTAAATTTTGGTGCCAAAAAATACAATACTAAAGGTGAAAATTAATTTCGTTTTGTTGAAGGAAAACCTATTTTGTGTTTAGCCCAAACCCTAGGTTACTTGACCTAGTGGTAATAGGATTTAATTAGAAGGATCTAGAATCCTAATCAATGTAGAATTACTTTCCTTGTATGATTGAGATTCTATGCATTGTAATCCTCTATATAAAGAGGCCCCTATTATCAATGAGAATACACAGCAAATTCCTCTCAAATTCAGTTTCTCTACAACACGTTTCTAATTATAAAATATTAATTTTCAATTTTGGGAGTAGGTGGCAAATACACTTTTTTCCCCAATATATAGTATACATGAAAATTAATTTTAAATTAATAATTATAATTATCAACACTCAACCACAAGTAATAGGCAAGTAAATAAGTAGCATAAATATATGTTACATGCTTATCAGCCAGTACTTTACAAAGACGGTAACTTGAAAAGTTACATATCAGGTACTGAAAACTTTTTGATCAGTAGGAGCACTGGCCTTGTTGATCCTCAATGGTGAAAAAGTAGCATAAATATATGTTACATGCTTATCAGCTAGTACTTTACAAAGAAAGTAACTTGAAAAGTTACATATCAGGTACTGAAAACTTTTTGATCAGTAGGAGCACTGGCCTTGTTGATCCTCAATGGTGAAGATTTGAAGAAGATGGTTGCTTGATGGCTAGGACTGCAATTCATGAAGTTTCAGGTGAATCTTGATGTCATACCTTGTACATACATGTACATTTGCAAGCATAATTAGCTATAATGGGCCACGCTCATTGTACCGCCAAAGGTACTGATTCCAACCAAAGGAATGACATGCGAACACACTGCCAGGTGGCCTACAGCCTCGGCGTCGGACCGCTGCTAGATCGCCACCGACGCGCCGCCACGCGCCGCGTCAAGATAGCATCAGAAGCCTCTGAAGCTGGGAACTGAAGCATATCAGTCCCACATCGAAAACAAAGACAAGATCAGTCTCTCCCTCACCTATAAAAGGTTCTCTCCTCTCTCCTCATTAATCACGCATTCAATACTTACCTACTGTTACTTTGTCAACATAAATACATTGACTAACTTAGGCATCGGAGAGTTGAAGACCGCCCAGCGCGGTCTCCCTCTGACGCCCGTTGTATTTTACTTGACAGGTAACGGGAGCTACAACATCAACACAAGTATCGATCCGCCCATCGGATCAGCGTTAATTAAGGTCCGGCTACCGCCAGACTTTTAGACATTAACATACCTATTTTCCTTTCTCCCAAACCATACGCATCCTAGTTTTCAAGCAAAAGACCAAAACCTTAGGAATTGGACTTGTAGTAGTCTATCAAGCACTTCATTTGGACAATCACAAATCAATATACTTGAATTCAAAGCAGATTCTTCATTAAAGTAGGATTAACAAAAGTGGCAATTTGAGAAGGTACCATAATAAAGAGTGTGAAAGCATCAACGAGGATGTCACCGTACTGGTCACGAGTGTAGAGTTTGTTAACAAAAGGATTGACGTAGTAGTTCTGAACGAAGTCACTACTGCCAGCACTCAATTAGTGCACCCTTGATGATTGTTGCTGCTTTCTTACTACCTGCAACCTGGTTTAGCTTGCCCTGGTATTCCTTGAAGTATTGTAACTGTTGGGGCAAAGAGATTGCATGCTGCCAAAACAAGTTCAATTGTATGAAACATGTGAATTAATCCACATATATATAACATAATTAGACGGTAACAAAGTAAAAAATATATAAAAAAAAATTACATTCAAGTTTGCCACCTTTTCATCATAACCGGATGGAGCAGAAGCAAAGTTGGCTCTAATCAGAAGGTTCTTCCCTGATGTATAAACCAGATGATGAACAAAAACACTATCGTTATCATTTTCTCTTCCTAATTGAACCTTACTGTTGGTACAAGTTTTTTTGTCATATTGGCATTAATTCCTATACAAACTGATATGTTGGGAAATTATCTTTTGGTTTCAATGTTTATTTAGAAAAGGTATTCCCGTGGCTTTTAAGGTGATGTAGTGTAATCCTAAGTTTTCTAGGACTTGATATTTTATTTGGTCAATATTCAATCACCAAGATCCTTTCCTATTAGGAGTCTATTAGGGTTGGCATTGCTGCTACACATATATAGAGAAGGCAATCTGCACAGGTAGCTGAGGGAGGAACGCAAGAATAATTGAGAGTCTTACTTGATATTGTGTCATGATAAAAATCCTAAACACTTGTTCCTTGGCTAAGTGTTATAGGTTAGTTGCTCATGCGTATGGAGTTACATGTGATCTAAAGAGTTGCTGTGAAGCAAGAAAATGAAAAATTGAAGAACAATCAAGTGAAGAAGGAGTTCGAGATTGAAGACAAACTGCATATTAGTTTTGTCTATTCATTGTAGCCGCGCTAGTGCTATTTGAAGTTGTAAAGAACATATCCTTCATCATAATTCAATTGTTCTTATTTTGGGTTCTCAAGAGTAAGAGCCCCGCAGTGTTTGTAATATCATATTTGAGATTTTCACTGCGTAACCAAAAATCTGGAGTTTGGTTCGTTATCTCTGATTTCTGCCCAGTAGAGATTGATTCGTATACTGCAATCCCCATTTTCCAGAAAACGTATTCTGTCCTTGTATTTTCTCCTGTCATCAGATTAGGTTCTAAAGCATTTTAGTTGATCCATGGTCAAGGATGGAACGTGAATATAACAGAGCCTCCAGTTCGATAAATTGCCCTCCTTTGTTTGATGGTGAAAATTTCTCACAATGGAAGATCATGATGAGGGCTTTTCTCTACTGTCAAGATGAAAACATGTGGAATATAGTTGAGAATGGATGGGAACACCCAACCAAGGCAGAAGAATCAAAGAAAGTAGAAGGGTCCTCTGCAAGGGTTCTCAAACCTAGGAAGGAATGGACAGAAGAGGAAGTTCTTGATAGAACTTGTGACTTTAAGGCAAGGAATTCACTATTCATAGCCTTGTCCAAGAAGGAGAGGATGAGAATTAGCCACTGTGACACATTCAAACAAGCTTGGGATCACTTCAGGCTACTTATGAGGGAAACAAGAAGGTTAGAGGTCAGAAGCTTCAAAGACTCGTATTGGAATTTGAGAACATGACCATGGGGGAAGATGAATCAATTGATGATTTTCACGCTTGATTTCTCAATGTGACAAACCAATGTCGTAGCCTTGATGATCCATTTGAGGAGCACCGAATAGTCAAGAAATTTCTCAGGGCTCTTCCTTCAAAATTTCAAGCCAGGCAAATTGCCATAGAGGAGACGCAAGACCTGGACACCTATTCTCTTGACGAACTGACAGGTAATCTCAAAACCTTTGAGATGAGGATCAAGCCCGAGAAAAAGGTAAAAAATATTGCTTTCTCTTCTGTTAAAAAGAAAGATGATGATTATGTGGATTTATCGTTGTTGACAAAAGAGTTCAAAAATTTTCTGAAAAACAAAAACTCCTTTGGAAGCTCTTCAAAAAAATTTCCTAACAAACCTAAATGCTTTGAGTGTGGTGGAATTGGACATCTTGCTGCCAATTGTGGCAACAAGAAGTATAACTCACATGGGAACAAGGCTTTAAAATCCACATGGAGTGATAGTGATGAAGGCTCTCAATCTGATGGTGAAGAGGTAAATGTTGCTCTTACTTCCTTTATTGATATTAATTTATCTGATGATTCTGACTTTGAAGATGATACTCTTGATGAAAAAACAAATGAAAAATGCAAGAAATTGTAAAATGCCTCTAGGATTGTTTTTCAAAAAAATAATAAACTTGAAAAAGAAATCGAATCCTTAGGAGTGGAAAAGATAAAAATTGAGCAGAAATTTGAAGTTTCTTTGAGAGATTGGGAAGAAGAGCGTACTAACTTTGTTGATAAGATCAAAGTTTTGCAGGGTAATACTAGGTCTTAAGATTGGAACAAGGAACATGATGAGCTTACTAACAAAATCAAAGTTTTGCAGGTTGAAATAAAAGCTCAATAGAATTTAAATGATTCCCTAACCCTTGAAAATGAAAAATTGCAGGAAGAATTATTGAGGGTCAAGGAAAGGTTTAGCAAATTCTCTATAGGGTCTGAAAAAGTCTCTAAGATGATGGGAATTGGCAAAGCTCATGGTAATAAAGAAGGATTAGGTTATAATGGTGAGTCCTGCAAACCTTTGGTGTTTGTAAAAAGTGTGGGAGGTGAGAATTCCTCAAGTCAGGCACAAAGCTCAAGTAACAACAAGTCTGCCACCAAATTGAATGTAAGACCAAAACCTCATAAAACCATTCAATCACATCAGAAAGGCTTTTCGGTAAGTTCTGACATGCACACTTCTGTGAGTCAGCCCAGGTATATTCACAACTCCAAAAACTTTGTTCCTACTTGTCATTATTGTGGAAAATTAGGACACATTCGTCCTAGGTACAATATGCTTTGCAGGGCTACTCAAAATCAGAGGAGAACGTTGAGAATTAACTCACCTACCTCATTGCAAGCTACGTTGAAAGAGGGTCTGAATTTGATCGCTAGGATTGCAAAGCTGGCTTCAATCCCCGTGGATCTGGAAACAAAAACGAAGCAGAAGCAAATCTGGATTAAAAAAGGTTCAAATAATCGTTTTTCTACTCATACGGATAATCTTGATAATATCCTTGAGTGTGCTTTTGTTCCTACTGATCACAAATTGGCTAATTCGTTTACTAGGCCTTTAGACATAACTCAATTTGAATCACTTAGAAGCACCGTTGGTGGATGCTCTAAGTATTGATACTCTCACTTCACTTGATCTATTTTGCATGCATTCATGGTGTATGTCTTCATGATAGTATAGGTGCATTTTCTTTATGGTTATGCATTGTTAGGTTCAGTTTGTGGAAATTTAGGATTGAAAAATAGTGGTTTGTATCCCCGAGTGTCTGACAGATTATTTTGAACTTACATTGACAAGGGCCATACTCTTTTCTTTAAATCTGTGTGCAATAAGGTGCCTAGCACGTTTTGAACTTGTACTTACATTACTCTGTAATTGTGAGCTTGAACAACATATTCTCTACAATCTTGAAACCTCACATGCACACATACTCTAAGTGGTGGTAAGTCTTAATTAATGGTTGGCTTGTTCTCATTGCTCATGTACGAAATTACTCTTGTTGGTTGCTCCTTCATATATATAAAAAAAAATGTAGTTGGTTAATGGAGCATGGCCAGGCTATTCTAAAAGTAAACAGGCCTCGGTCATGACGAACGCTATGAGGATTGGGAAGAAACGAGAATGGTTTGGTCACCCCGGTGGATTGTAAAACTATTGACTCGAGTAGATGTGCTCTTTGGGATGTCCTTGTTACATCTAATACCCTAAAGTCATCAGACTTGGGAGCTGCTAGCATAATACTCATTACAAGGGTCGTAGTCTTCTTGAGCAAAAATGTTACTTTGTGTGAAAGGCCAAAAGAAAAATTCAAAATCATGCCCACACGGTGTTATAAGGGGGAATAAAGTTTATGTGCTTATATGTGTTTCGTATGTGAGCCTTGCTTTTCAGGTTTCCACAAATATTACACACCCCATCTTGAGATATGTTCACTATTCACAACAAGAGGTATAAAATACTCGATCACCCTCTATCTTACCTTGTGATTGTTGGAATCCATTCACTCGTGTGAACTTATTTTGTTGCACTCTTGTTTATGGTTAAGTGGTATTGCTCTTGTTGGAAAAGCTATGCGAATTAAATATGTTCTTAGCATTTGGATACAACCCACTCATTGTGTGTTTGCATTTCATTCTTGCATCTCTCATCACATGATCACACTTAAGGGGAGTATTAATACTTGGACTATCTTCCTCTGATTGATTCGACTTGGGCTCGTGTCTACTAAGCAACATCTCTTTGTGATTCTCTTTTTACATACCTTCCGCTACAAAAGTTGCCTTTGTCATTCCTATTCAAAAAGGGGGAGAAATATGATGTTAAATGTGTTGTGTGATCTGCTGGATTTACATGCTTTGTTTAATCAGTGGTAACATTATTCTATCTTGTGTATTTTCACAATGTGTGTGTGATAAGTGTTTCAGGATTGATAGGTGTGTTCACAAGGGAAAGTTCTCAAGTACCTGTTGAGGGGGAGTTTTCATACGGTAAAGTTGTTTTGTATAGGAATGCCAAAAGGGGAGATTGTTGGTACAAGTTTTTTTTGTCATATTGGCATTCCTATACAAACTGATATGTTGGGAAATTATCTTTTGGTTTCAATGTTTATTTAGAAAAGGTATTCCCGTGGCTTTTAAAGTGATGTAGTGTAATCCTAAGTTTTCTAGGACTTGATATTTTATTTGGTCAATATTCAATCACCAAGATCCTTTCCTATTAGGAGTCTATTAGGGTTGGCGTTACTTCTACACATATATAGAGAATGCAAACCGCACAGGTAGCCGAGGGAGGAACGCAAGAATAATTGAGAGTCTTGCTTGATATTGTGTCGTGATAAAAATCCTAAACACTTGTTCCTTGGTTAAGTGTTATAGGTCAGTTGCTCATGCGTATGGAGTTACATGTGATCTAAAGAGTTGCTGTGAAGCAAGAAAAGGAAAAATCAAAGAACAATCAAGTGAAGAAGGAGTTCGAGATTGAAGACAAACTGCATATTAGTTTTGTCTATTCATTTTAGCCGCGCTAGTGTTATTTGAAGTTGTAAAGAACATATCCTTCATCATAATTCAATTGTTCTTATTTTGGGTTCTCAAGAGTAAGAGCCCCGCAGTGTTTGTAATATCATATTTGAGATTTTCACTGCGTAACCAAAAATCTGGAGTTTGGTTCGTTATCTCTTATTTGTGCCTAGTAGGGATTGATCCGTATACTGCAACCTCCATTTTCCAGAAAACGTATTCTATCCTTGTATTTTCACTACTTCACAATAATCTAAACATTGCAGTCATAGTAGAGCTTGCCTCAAATGAGATTCCCAATCTTTTCTTAATTATTTGAACTAGTAAATGACAAGGTTCTGATATATATGGGGAAATTATTAAGAAAGAATTTGTGTTCTGGATGTTAATTGTAATGCATAAGAAGTCAGTAGCATCTTTTAATATGATAAATATGTAGCCTTATTTATCATTACTAAAGCCATTTTTGGAAATGACAAAGTCAAATCTAGCAGGTATTATTTATTAATTAGCCTATTTCAACTTGTTTAGCATAAACAATACATTAAGGACTAAAAAGATTTCAAGCAAAGCAAGGAAATATTCCAAAGCTTCGTTAATTCCAGAACAGAGGACAGATCTACTCATCTACCTGAACTCCTAAACTTATAATATATACATGTATGTGTATGCAAACATTGAGATGTCAATAGCCAAAAGAGGTATTTTTATTCATTGAAGAAGATGCTATATTTTACAGAGTCACCCAACAATACTACGTATATATCTCAAACTATTTGCTACAGGGAGCCCTAAAAACTTGTGAGTAGCTATCCTGTGTCACCAACATGTCACATGCACAGTGACTCAGATGAACCATATAGGGACCCCATTTCCCACCAAGACCATGCTATTAACAGAAACTTTCCTCAAAGCTTATTAAGTAAAAAGAAGACAATCCGTGAAAAGACTATTCAAAAGGCGATCCATGAGGATGATTCATTTACGAATCGAATTTTATTATTTTACATTTAATCGTCAAGTTGTGAAAATTGTTTTGTGGAAATAAATATTTGTTTTAAACGTATTGCTTCCTCGTGGCTAAACCAACAATTATTTTCTTAAACACGGTCTCAAGTTTTTGAAATACTCAATCGACTATTTGAAAATATCCTCATATGGGAAATGGGGGCGCTTAAATAGTGAGTATTTTTTTTAAAAAAAATTAGCCTTTAATAGGCTAAAGGCATTAAATTAGAAAAAAAAATAAAAAAAAATAAAAAAAAACCTGCCCCATATTGAAAAAGGATAAATTGGTGGGTATGAGTTTACCCGTTTAGAAATTGATTAGGTAAATACCAATACCTGCGAATTATTTGATGGATATTACCCACAAACTATTATTGGGTGGGTATTACCCAATGGGTATGAATGCCAACTATAAAATTTTCGACCAAAGTCATGGAAACTTAACAATGGAAACACAGAGAGACAATACCTTGCACTGTAATTGCTTTGAACTAGCAATTCTACTTGTAGCAGTCCGGCTTATGATCATGCAAGAGTCCAAAGTCTAGTTCAACAGTCGCTTCTGATTTTTCTCCTCCTCTGCAATAAATCGAAATTGTAAGTGAACATGAGGTAGAAACAGCAAAACAAGGTAAGAACCAACTAAAGAGAGATTGCTTTTCACAAACCCATTCCATTTCCACAATTTGGACAGAAGGAATAGGATAGTAAACCCCTTCTCATTCACCGCTGGTGCCTGACTTTTATCCACAATTTGATAATTTGGGCAATTATCTTTTTATGTTGGGCTATTATCAAGAATGAGATAATCTAAACTCGGGAATTGTCTTTTCACCCAACTTTTCAATAGTATATTCGTCTTTTCTCTTACTTTTCAATAATAAAAACAAATTTGATATCAGAAATGGCCCTCAAACTTATACCCGACTACACAATTGATCAATTACGTAGTCAAACTTAAAGGAATGTTCTCTCTTACATTTTATTTATGTGTTGAATTGTGATTCTTCACAATTGGGTAACACAAATTGTTCTTGTGGATGCTGTTGACGGCTACCATATTGCCAGAGAACTGCTCGAAGCGCAATGGCGGAGCTAGGATTTTTTTTTTTTTTTTTGAGAATAACGAGACTTTTATTCAAAGATTAACCAAATTACAAAACATGGGAATAACCGGTGGTGGACAAAAATTCCCCACTCTCCTCCCTATAACCTGAACCAGTTACGGGTCCGTCATTAACAATGACATCCATGAGCCAAGGAGGCCCAACCCCTAACCAACTACTACGCCCATTACCCCGGGCTACAACTCCTGCCACCATATGAGCCGCCATGTTAGCCGCCCTTGGAACATGATGAATATTGGGGATATCCAAAGCGGCCAAAATCTCTCTAATTCGCTCCACCAGGATACCCTCACTTGCAAGACATTCATCACTTCCGTTTACCATCCTCACAGCCTCCAAACAATCTGTTTCAATTACCAAACCATTCCACCCCTGGTCCATAGCCCATTCAAGACCCCTCAATATCGAGGACAACTCAGCTGCACATGGACTTAATCTTCCAACAAGCCTCTCTCCCAATCCTGCCACAAAATTTCCTTCACTATCGCGGCATACAATACCAACACCCACTTGTTCACCATTAACAGCCACTGATGCATCACAGTTTAATTTAACCCTTCCAATTGGTGGTGGAACCCAAATCATATTTGCATAACCATCTCCATTATAGTCAATCACGTGACCCCCATTACCACGTAGCTTTACTTGCTTAATGCTCTCCCATATGGAAGCACCCATTTCATATACCACCAAAGGATCTTTTCCTTGCTCCCTATGATAAACAGCATTTCTTTCTTTCCAATTAACCCAAAGGAGAACAATTAAAAAACTAACCTCATCCACTGATAGTTTCCTTCTAGCATCTTCTAGAAACTCCATAAAGCTGCCCCATGCACCATAGCCCAACTTTGAGAAAAAACACACCTTTTCCAACACCGCAACACTCGATGGACACTGATATGTTGCGTGGAAAGGTGTTTCATAAGCTTGCTGGCATCTAGGGCACATAGGAACGTTCACAATGCGTCTCGTGTATAAAGAGCTCATGCATGGCATAGTCCCCGTTGAACATCTCCAAATAAAATGCAACATCTTTGGAGGGAGTTTAAGTTTCCAGAGGTGACGCCAATAATCTGCGGCCACTGGTGCCGGATTCTGGTACTCTCTTCTCCCTCTTACATTCTTAAGAGCCAACCAATACCCACTCTTTACTGAGTACTTACCATGTCGATTTTGATTCCAGATTAATTGATCACGTCCACCCAGCCTCACTAATGGGATACGTAGAATAGCATCAACCTCCTGAGCCGTACCTATTTGCTCCAACTTGGATATATCCCATCCTCCTGAAACTGATATCAATTCTGACACCTTCATTGACATATTCACACCAGATTTATAAGTCACACCAAAACCATTCAAATCAGGTACCCACGGGTCAAGAAAGACTCTTATACCTTCGCCATTACCCACTCTCCATCTCAACCCTTGCTTCAATAATTCCCCACCCCAAACGATAGCCCGCCATATAGATGAAGGATTCTTCCCCACCTCAGCCTCAAGGAAACTGGAATTTGAGAAATACCGCGCCTTGAGCATTCTGCCAACTAGGGATTCAGGATAACGTAATAGTCTCCATCCTTGTTTTGCCACAAGAGCTTTGTTAAATTGCTGGAACTCCCTAAAACCCAAACCACCTTCATTCTTACTCATACACATACGATCCCAACTCTTCCAATGAATCCCTCTACCACCTGGCTTACTCCACCAAAACCGTGCTAAATGTTTATTTATCTCCTCACATGTACCAATTGGTAGCTGAAATACACTCATAGTATATGTAGGAATTGCCTGCGCAACTGCTTTGATAAGGATCTCCCTGCCCCCTTTGGATAAGATCTTGCCTTCCCAACCTTGAACTCGTTTCCAAACTTTATCCGCCACACCTCGAAATGTACGTTTCTTATCTCTCCCTGTAATTGTAGGTAATCCTAGGTACCTTTCATGGCACGGTACCATCTTCATGTCAAGGATTTCACAACACTCCTCCTTCACCCCATATGACGTTCTCGGGCTAAAACTAACAGCAGATTTATCTGTATTAATTTTCTGCCTTGAAGCTAATTCATACAACCCAAAAACCTCCTTTAGCCAGATGCAATCCTCCTTCGAAGCATCACAGAAAAGTAAACTGTCATCTGCGAAAAACAAATGAGATATAGAAGGAGCTCCCCTCGCTATTGCAACACCATGTATCTGATTATCAGCCTCTGCTTTTCGTAATAAAGAAGAGAAGCCCTCAGCAACAATGATAAAGAGATATGGGGAAATCGGATCACCTTGCCTAAGTCCACGCTTAGGCCTCACCATCCCAAAAGGTTTGCCCTGGAGTAAAATAGAGTAAGTAACAGTTTGTATGCACTCCATAATAAGCTCCACAAATCTGCTAGGGAAACCCAACACCTCCATCATCTTTTTCAGAAAATTCCATTCCACTCTATCATAGGCTTTAGCCATGTCCAGCTTCAATGCCACCTTCTGTCTACTCTTCTTACCTCGCCTTTTCAGATTATGAATTACCTCAAAGGCCGCAATCACATTATCATGAATAGACCGGTTTGGTATAAATGCACTCTGGTAGTCAGAAATAACATCCGGAAGCACCAACTTCAATCTATTAGCCAAAGTCTTCGACACCAACTTATATAACACATTACAGAGACTAATTGGTCTAAACTCCATCACCTTCTTTGGACTTTCAACTTTCGGAATTAATGCAATTAAAGTATGGTTAAGCTCCGCAATAGAACCTTGTCCATTTAGAAAATCCAAACATCTCGTTACCACCTCTGAACCCACAACAGACCAATACTTCTGATAGAAAATGGGAGGCATTCCATCCGGTCCTGGAGCCTTCGTAGCTCCCATTCCTTTGAGAGCCCTTTCCACTTCTGCCCTTGTAAAATTTTTTGAAAGCGAATCCACATGAGCTTCAGAAACTCTTACATTAATGGCCTGGAACATACTATCATTAAACTGCCCACCAGGAGAGGAAAACAATTGCCGAAAATAAGTTACAAACTCATATCCAATATCATGCGTAGTAGTTCTCCACCGATTATCTTCTCCCAATATACCCGAAATTTTATTGGTACGTCCCCTCTGCCTTGCATAGCTGTGGAAAAATTTAGTATTCCGATCCCCATGTTGGAGCCAATTAACCCTAGATCTTTGACACCACATAATTTCCTCCCTCTCCAACACTTTGTCTAAGTTAATTTCCACTTCCCTTCTCTTCTGCATGATTCCAGAGGAGGGTGATTGACGCTGCAAATCATCAAGTTCCTGTCTTAATTCAGTCACCTGCCGACGTACACTACCAAATTTTTCCTTTCCCCATATTTTCAATCTCTCAGCCACCCTTCTAATTTTGACAACTACACCACTGTTACTACCATCAGCCCATGTTTGTTGAACTAAAAGACCACACTCCTCCAACGGAGCTAGGATTTTAAAATAGGGTGGGCTAAAAAAAAAAAAAAAAAAAAAAAAAAATTAATAAAAGTTTATTAATGCTTTAAATTATTTTTTTTTCCTAAGTTTTACTAGTAACATGTTTTATTCTTTCCTTAAATTAAACCACATCATATATTAATTACATATTAAATAATCAAATAGTTAACTGATCCAAAAAATCAACATTATAACGTTTGATAGAAATTCTATAACAAAAGTCTAAGACAAAAGAACATATCTACTCAAATTTTATCTTGTGCTCTTGAATAGAACCAAAAATCTTTAATTATTGAATTTGTATCATAATTCTCAGCCAACTTTTATTCTGACTTAATTTACCTAAAAAAACGCAAGCTTTTTATGCGAATATGTCTCTTAAAGCAGAATAGAAAATAAACACAACTAAATACTTCAAGCAAAGAAATAACATAGATATGATCCAAAAAAATTAACATATAGGCTAACCTTAGAAATTTGAAGTGGGCTGCTTTTTAATATTTAATTTTTTTAACTAAAATTAAGCTATAAATTAATATTTTTTCAAATTTGGGGTGGGCTGTAGCCCAGCAGAGCCCGTGTGTAGCTACGCCTTTGTCGAAGCGTTCATTGACCTGTTGCACCCAGGCGACAGCTTAGATCCGTAGCTTGCAGACGAGTCGACCCAGAATAATTTGTGGTTAAAGAGCTTGAGAATGAGAGATACCCTGTTCTCAAAGTTTGGCATCTTCACGCAGGCCATTGTAAGAACTTTTCATATACTCAAGTCCATTTACCAAATGTCCATTTTGAATGAATAAGATCAGCATTTAACTGGTTCATGAGTATCAAAGGGTCCCTTAGTAAACCCCGCTTATGTCCGTCTCTAATAGAAGGGTAATGAACATATGCGAAATGGTAGATCATCAATAATTGATTTCATGCTCCAGTCCAAGATTAGCAAGGGCGTCTGCCACTCAATTTTCTGGATTGGCTAGCTCAAAAGTTCTATATCTTTGTTTCAAGTCTATGGGGGGGGGGTAGACTGGTTGTTGTAAACAGGTCACACTTTTAAGTTTTAAGTGAAAATCTTAACAAATGGCAAAACGACGAGGAAACCAGCCAAGAAAAACAATCTATGATTCCTCTCACAGCAGCATAGAGGAGATCGATATTAGTTTAGCAGAGTACTCATCTTTCTTCTTGTATACATAAATACACTATTAGAAAAACAGGTAATTTCACACGTATCCGAGAGGTTCACACGGACAATTATCCGTGTATAAAGTGCTATAGTACACACGGAAAATTGTGTGTATATATTTTCCACACAGACTATTGTGACCACATAAGGTTCAAACTGGGACTCAATATTTTTCAATCCAATTTACACATAGAGTCCGTGTGAAATAAAGTACAATTCAGATAATCCTATAAATTTGTCAGAGGGTAAATTAAAAATTCACACTGACAGGACTCGCCCCGGATTTCACCCAAAATCCGAAGTAGTCCTGCGGGGCCCACCTTAGAAGAAATTCTACTAAAAATTTGGCGGAACTTCCCCTAAAATGGACTACCCAAAACCTGTAGAAAAACATTTACACTTCTAAATCATCCATCCTTACTCTCCTGAATCCACCCTGCTCCCCATATCACAACATTCTCCAATTCACATTGCACAATTCCCAACTTAATAACGTAATTCCACGGTTATCAGAGCAATTCTAAAACGAAAGGTATAACAGAATGAAAAGTAAAGAGGGTAAAGGATCAATAAATCCTACAATGCGAAAGCAATGACAACTAAGTCTCAACTCCATGTACGCCCGATCTCAACTAATCTAGCCTGCAAACTGGGCATTTGAAACAAAAGGGCTCAGGAGAAAAGTATTGAAAAACACGTTAGAGTGAGTGGACAAAAATAAATAATCAAGATAATTTAAATGAAGCAAACTTGAATACTTTCCCACGTATTTAAACTTATAAAACCTCGATGATGCATGCAACGTTTATAAAACGCATTTCTTTAAACTCAAAATCTCTTGAAAATATATCAGCCCCACTGGTTAAGAGAAATCGGACTAGCCCCGCTAGTCAAGTAATAATAGGATATGGGGAAGAAATATCACCATACGGGTAAATGAGCCCCTTAGGCTCTACCTACCCTCGACTACCACTCACACATAGATTGTGTGAGGAGGAGAACTAATAACCTCGACTATCACTCACGTGAGGAGGAGAATAAATCACCTCGACTGCCACTCACAAACACAATGTAAGTGAGGAGGAGACACAATCCGAACGACCCGAGTATGGTGAGGAAAACAATCGAAAACCAGTAAATCCATAAATCCATAAAACTTCCCCAATATCTCACGAGAAAAATAAGTATATTCTAGTGACGTGACCCCGCACACCAAAATATTCTCGAAAACATAAACAAATAGGCGAGAAATAATAAATAACTATAATTCCAATGAAAATCTCATCATAAATCTGAATAAAGCAACGACGTGTCCCACACGTCAAATTAATTTCAAACGGGTAAAATTCATAAGATTAAATTATAAATAGTAAATCAGAAACAAAACCGAATCCAAAATTATCATTAAGGCATTCCCAATGCCAAAACCGAAAATCGATAAATAAATAGGAAATATAACTCCATCGAAATCCCATTTCGAAAATCCTTTAAAAATCTCAAATCGACAAATAGAATATAATTAAAAAGTATAATTCCCACCTCGGAAATAAATACTTCGTCAAATAATATTATAAATCATAACCAACTTCGGAAACAAATCATTATCGAAAGTAATTATATGAGATAAAGCGAAATCAATCCCCGAAATTAAATCACATGCTCGAAATGTAATATGACAATTAAATAGAGCATACTTTAAGAAATAAATGCATGCATCATTTACTTAAAAAAATAGTCCACTCACAGTACTATATAGGCGACCACGCATACGAATTTCCTTCGTCGAGCTGTAACTCGGTATGTCGCTCTGTACACAATTATATTCCGTTAATAACAATTCGGTAATTAAATACGAATCCCAAAATCAATCCTCTCAAGCCAACATCTCTATTTCCTTCTCCGATCCAACCCAAACTTTACCACTAACACCATTCCATTAATTTACAAGTTCTAGGGAAAATTCGACAGAAATCAGACGGTCAGATTCTCAGAAATTCTGAATTTCCAGGAATTATAATCGATTCAAAACTTCCCCAATCTTCACCAAACTTCATATATAAGCTCTACAACATTTATAGGATTTAATAGGCTAAAAATTGAAATTAAAAAATCTGCCCTACTCGCCTCCGCGAGCAACCTACAGTAGCGCCACGCGCCGACGGCCACCAAATTTTGGCAGCAACAACTACTCAACACGCCCAACATTTTTTCTCAACTACAACACATTCCAATTTTACCTTTAAGCGCACGAATTCAGGTTGTGAAAAAATCTAAGAAAACTCCAAACCCTAGAATCGGGTTTTCCTTGATTCTCCTTCTACGCTGCAAATAGGAATCAATGGCCTTAGGGGAAATTATCACCGGCTCGAAGCGCCTCTACTTGCCCAATTTGGTGGTTGGAAACGGCCGGAAATGGCAGAATCGCCGGAAAATCTCAAACTGCCCCCGTGAGGTTCCTTGCTACGATTCGGGGTTTTCCGGCCAAATCGTTGAAACCCAAGGGCACTAGCGTGGAAAGGAGGAAGAGGCGATCACGTGGTGGCCGGTTGATGGCCGGACGGCGGTGAATCAAGAGGAAGAAGAAGAAAGCCGAAAGGGGAAAGAGAGAGAACTCGGGGGAGAGGAGAGAGAAAGGTGGGTTTCCGGTTTTGAAAACCTACCACAGTAAAAATCCCATATCTATAACTAATTTACCATGAACAGTAACTTTCGTATTTCACTCATAACTTCCGCATACGAGCTCCGATTTTTACGTACCACATATGCACACGCTCGGTTTAACGACCTCTACAACTTTCATGAAGGAAATTTTCTCAAATTTTGACCCAAATAAAAAGTCAGCTTTTAGGGCCACTAAAAGTATCAAAACAAAGTAAAAAGTGAAAGTAATTGCCGTTTACCGTCCAAATGACTAGTAAACCGGTAAATTTAGGTTCAGGACGTAACACACACTGTTTTCTGTGTGAAATATCGCTTCACACGGATATCTATGTAAAAATATGAATAATAAGATTCCAGCACCAGCTTTTAGTCATGTCAAATAAGTGTAAATTTAATTTACCCACTGTATTCCGGGTGAATATGTAAAAGCATAAAATTCTAATATCAGCGTTTAGTCTTATCAAATTTTTATATTCAGTTTACACACAGACTACCGTGTATAGGTTACAACAATTTTTCTTCAGTATCCTCTATAAATTTAGCATCACCTTTCCTTCTTCTCCGAAAAATATCATATTCTTTTGTTAACTTTGCCTTCGAACTGAGTTCTGAAGTTCAGTCTTCGCATTTTTAGTCTTTCAGTTAATTTTGTCAATGTGTTCTAAGCGTCCAAATAGGAGTCATAATCATGGACTAAGTCGTATTCGCTCTACATCTCCTCCAAATGATAATTATGTTTGTAACTCCAGTATAGATGTTGGTGCACAAATGCCTCCAGTTAACTCATCACTTGGTTTGAGTTATATCAATGGTACGTTCAACCTGCTGCACCTCCATTGCCTACTATACAGGTGAACCCTTTACATTCAGGCGTTGTTAATTGTCCGAGAGGCCGAGTTTTACCAGCTTGGTTTTATCCCGGGACAGACCCTCGTTACTCTATTTATCTCAGTAATGACGATCTTGAAGTAAAGCCTCATGTTTCCTATACTCGGGTAAAGATTGAAAAACCAGAAGCCGGCCCATCTCGTCCAATCTCTACCATTGTGATTGATGTCTCATCTGATGAAAATTCAGAATGTATAAGTTGTACGCATCTTATAATAAGAGCATATTTGATTTTAATTTCTTGCCTTTTAGTAATTGTTTGTAAAATTATGTAGTGTTTGTACTACATTTGCTTGCATGCTAGTGATGCACAAATGTTTTATTTCTTTATCTATGTTATGTGAATGTTATAAGTTTTTATGTGTTATGTATTCATATTCATCTAATAATATAACATTACATAATATTATAGGGCAGGAAGGACACGGCATAGGATTACACTACATCACTTTAAAAGCTTAGGATTACAACAGTCATGGTGAACTTAGGATTACACTACATCACTACATCACTTTAAAAGCCACGGGAATACCTTTTCTAAATAAACATTGAAACCAAAAGATAATTTCCCAACATATCAGTTTGTATAGGAATGCCAATATGACAAAAAAAACTTGTACCAACAATCTCCCCTTTTGGCATTCCTATACAAAACAACTTTACCGTATGAAAACTCCCCCTCAACAGGTACTTGAGAACTTTCCCTTGTGAACACACCTATCAATCCTGAAACACTTATCACACACACATTGTGAAAATACACAAGATAGAATAATGTTACCACTGATTAAACAAAGCATGTAAATCCAGCAGATCACACAACACATTTAACATCATATTTCTCCCCCTTTTTGAATAGGAATGACAAAGGCAACTTTTGTAGCGGAAGGTATGTAAAAAGAGAATCACAAAGAGATGTTGCTTAGTAGACACGAGCCCAAGTCGAATCAATCAGAGGAAGATAGTCCAAGTATTAATACTCCCCTTAAGTGTGATCATGTGATGAGAGATGCAAGAATGAAATGCAAACACACAATGAGTGGGTTGTATCCAAATGCTAAGAACATATTTAATTCGCATAGCTTTTCCAACAAGAGCAATACCACTTAACCATAAACAAGAGTGCAACAAAATAAGTTCACACGAGTGAATGGATTCCAACAATCACAAGGTAAGATAGAGGGTGATCGAGTATTTTATACCTCTTGTTGTGAATAGTGAACATATCTCAAGATGGGGTGTGTAATATTTGTGGAAACCTGAAAAGCAAGGCTCACATACGAAACACATATAAGCACATAAACTTTATTCCCCCTTATAACACCGTGTGGGCATGATTTTGAATTTTTCTTTTGGCCTTTCACACAAAGTAACATTTTTGCTCAAGAAGACTACGACCCTTGTAACGAGTATTATGCTAGCAGCTCCCAAGTCTGATGACTTTAGGGTATTAGATGTAACAAGGACATCCCAAAGAGCACATCTACTCGAGTCAATAGTTTTACAATCCACCGGGGTGACCAAACCATTCTCGTTTCTTCCCAATCCTCATAGCGTTCGTCATGACCGAGGCCTGTTTACTTTTAGAATAGCCTGGCCATGCTCCATTAACCAACTACATTTTTTTTTATATATATGAAGGAGCAACCAACAAGAGTAATTTCGTACATGAGCAATGAGAACAAGCCAACCATTAATTAAGACTTACCACCACTTAGAGTATGTGTGCATGTGAGGTTTCAAGATTGTAGAGAATATGTTGTTCAAGCTCACAATTACAGAGTAATGTAAGTACAAGTTCAAAACGTGCTAGGCACCTTATTGCACACAGATTTAAAGAAAAGAGTATGGCCCTTGTCAATGTAAGTTCAAAATAATCTGTCAGACACTCGGGGATACAAACCACTATTTTTCAATCCTAAATTTCCACAAACTGAACCTAACAATGCATAACCATAAAGAAAATGCACCTATACTATCATGAAGACATACACCATGAATGCATGCAAAATAGATCAAGCGAAGTGAGAGTATCAATACTTAGAGCATCCACCAACGGTGCTTCTAAGTGATTCAAATTGAGTTATGTCTAAAGGCCTAGTAAACGAATTAGCCAATTTGTGATCAGTAGGAACAAAAGCACACTCAAGGATATTATCAAGATTATCCGTATGAGTAGAAAAACGATTATTTGAACCTTTTTTAATCCAGATTTGCTTCTGCTTCGTTTTTGTTTCCAGATCCACGGGGATTGAAGCCAGCTTTGCAATCCTAGCGATCAAATTCAGACCCTCTTTCAACGTAGCTTGCAATGAGGTAGGTGAGTTAATTCTCAACGTTCTCCTCTGATTTTGAGTAGCCCTGCAAAGCATATTGTACCTAGGACGAATGTGTCCTAATTTTCCACAATAATGACAAGTAGGAACAAAGTTTTTGGAGTTGTGAATATACCTGGGCTGACTCACAGAAGTGTGCATGTCAGAACTTACCGAAAAGCCTTTCTGATGTGATTGAATGGTTTTATGAGGTTTTGGTCTTACATTCAATTTGGTGGCAGACTTGTTGTTACTTGAGCTTTGTGCCTGACTTGAGGAATTCTCACCTCCCACACTTTTTACAAACACCAAAGGTTTGCAGGACTCACCATTATAACCTAATCCTTCTTTATTACCATGAGCTTTGCCAATTCCCATCATCTTAGAGACTTTTCAGACCCTATAGAGAATTTGCTAAACCTTTCCTTGACCCTCAATAATTCTTCCTGCAATTTTTCATTTTCAAGGGTTAGGGAATCATTTAAATTCTATTGAGCTTTTATTTCAACCTGCAAAACTTTGATTTTGTTAGTAAGCTCATCATGTTCCTTGTTCCAATCTTAAGACCTAGTATTACCCTGCAAAACTTTGATCTTATCAACAAAGTTAGTACGCTCTTCTTCCCAATCTCTCAAAGAAACTTCAAATTTCTGCTCAATTTTTATCTTTTCCACTCCTAAGGATTCGATTTCTTTTTCAAGTTTATTATTTTTTTGAAAAACAATCCTAGAGGCATTTTACAATTTCTTGCATTTTTCATTTGTTTTTTCATCAAGAGTATCATCTTCAAAGTCAGAATCATCAGATAAATTAATATCAATAAAGGAAGTAAGAGCAACATTTACCTCTTCACCATCAGATTGAGAGCCTTCATCACTATCACTCCATGTGGATTTTAAAGCCTTGTTCCCATGTGAGTTATACTTCTTGTTGCCACAATTGGCAGCAAGATGTCCAATTCCACCACACTCAAAGCATTTAGGTTTGTTAGGAAATTTTTTTGAAGAGCTTCCAAAGGAGTTTTTGTTTTTCAGAAAATTTTTGAACTCTTTTGTCAACAACGATAAATCCACATAATCATCATCTTTCTTTTTAACAGAAGAGAAAGCAATATTTTTTACCTTTTTCTCGGGCTTGATCCTCATCTCAAAGGTTTTGAGATTACCTGTCAGTTCGTCAAGAGAATAGGTGTCCAGGTCTTGCGTCTCCTCTATGGCAATTTGCCTGGCTTGAAATTTTGAAGGAAGAGCCCTGAGAAATTTCTTGACTATTCGGTGCTCCTCAAATGGATCATCAAGGCTACGACATTGGTTTGTCACATTGAGAAATCAAGCGTGAAAATCATCAATTGATTCATCTTCCCCCATGGTCATGTTCTCAAATTCCAATACGAGTCTTTGAAGCTTCTGACCTCTAACCTTCTTGTTTCCCTCATAAGTAGCCTGAAGTGATCCCAAGCTTGTTTGAATGTGTCACAGTGGCTAATTCTCATCCTCTCCTTCTTGGACAAGGCTATGAATAGTGAATTCCTTGCCTTAAAGTCACAAGTTCTATCAAGAACTTCCTCTTCTGTCCATTCCTTCCTAGGTTTGAGAACCCTTGCAGAGGACCCTTCTACTTTCTTTGATTCTTCTGCCTTGGTTGGGTGTTCCCATCCATTCTCAACTATATTCCACATGTTTTCATCTTGACAGTAGAGAAAAGCCCTCATCATGATCTTCCATTGTGAGAAATTTTCACCATCAAACAAAGGAGGGCAATTTATCGAACTGGAGGCTCTGTTATATTCACGTTCCATCCTTGACCATGGATCAACTAAAATGCTTTAGAACCTAATCTGATGACAGGTGAAAATACAAGGACAGAATACGTTTTCTGGAAAATGGGGATTGCAGTATACGAATCAATCTCTACTGGGCAGAAATCAGAGATAACGAACCAAACTCCAGATTTTTGGTTACGCAGTGAAAATCTCAAATATGATATTACAAACACTGCGGGGCTCTTACTCTTGAGAACCCAAAATAAGAACAATTGAATTATGATGAAGGATATGTTCTTTACAACTTCAAATAGCACTAGCGCGGCTACAATGAATAGACAAAACTAATATGCAGTTTGTCTTCAATCTCGAACTCCTTCTTCACTTGATTGTTCTTCAATTTTTCATTTTCTTGCTTCACAGCAACTCTTTAGATCACATGTAACTCCATACGCATGAGCAACTAACCTATAACACTTAGCCAAGGAACAAGTGTTTAGGATTTTTATCATGACACAATATCAAGTAAGACTCTCAATTATTCTTGCGTTCCTCCCTCAGCTACCTGTGCAGATTGCCTTCTCTATATATGTGTAGCAGCAATGCCAACCCTAATAGACTCCTAATAGGAAAGGATCTTGGTGATTGAATATTGACCAAATAAAATATCAAGTCCTAGAAAACTTAGGATTACACTACATCACCTTAAAAGCCACGGGAATACCTTTTCTAAATAAACATTGAAACCAAAAGATAATTTCCCAACATATCAGTTTGTATAGGAATTAATGCCAATATGACAAAAAAACTTGTACCAACAGTAAGGTTCAATTAGGAAGAGAAAATGATAACGATAGTGTTTTTGTTCATCATCTGGTTTATACATCAGGGAAGAACCTTCTGATTAGAGCCAACTTTGCTTCTGCTCCATCCGGTTATGATGAAAAGGTGGCGAACTTGAATGTAATTTTTTTTTATATATTTTTTACTTTGTTACCGTCTAATTATGTTTTATATATGTGGATTAATTCACATGTTTCATACAATTGAACTTGTTTTGGCAGCATGCAATCTCTTTGCCCCAACAGTTACAATACTTCAAGGAATACCAGGGCAAGCTAAACCAGGTTGCTGGTAGTAAGAAAGCAGCAACAATCATCAAGGGTGCACTAATTGAGTGCTGGCAGTAGTGACTTCGTTCAGAACTACTACGTCAATCCTTTTGTTAACAAACTCTACACTCGTGACCAGTACGGTGACATCCTCGTTGATGCTTTCACACTCTTTATTATGGTACCTTCTCAAATTGCCACTTTTGTTAATCCTACTTTAATGAAGAATCTGCTTTGAATTCAAGTATATTGATTTGTGATTGTCCAAATGAAGTGCTTGATAGACTACTACAAGTCCAATTCCTAAGGTTTTGGTCTTTTGCTTGAAAAATAGGATGCGTATGGTTTGGGAGAAAGGAAAATAGGTATGTTAATGTCTAAAAGTCTGGCGGTAGCCGGACCTTAATTAACGCTGATCCGATGGGCGGATCGATACTTGTGTTGATGTTGTAGCTCCCGTTACCTGTCAAGTAAAATACAACGGGCGTCAGAGGGAGACCGCGCTGGGCGGTCTTCAACTCTCCGATGCCTAAGTTAGTCAATGTATTTATGTTGACAAAGTAACAGTAGGTAAGTATTGAATGCGTGATTAATGAGGAGAGAGGAGAGAACCTTTTATAGGTGAGGGAGAGACTGATCTTGTCTTTGTTTTCGATGTGGGACTGATATGCTTCAGTTCCCAGCTTCAGAGGCTTCTGATGCTATCTTGACGCGGCGCGTGGCGGCGCGTCGGTGGCGATCTAGCAGCGGTCCGACGCCGAGGCTGTAGGCCACCTGGCAGTGTGTTCGCATGTCATTCCTTTGGTTGGAATCAGTACCTTTGGCGGTACAATGAGCGTGGCCCATTATAGCTAATTATGCTTGCAAATGTACATGTATGTACAAGGTATGACATCAAGATTCACCTGAAACTTCATGAATTGCAGTCCTAGCCATCAAGCAACCATCTTCTTCAAATCTTCACCATTGAGGATCAACAAGGCCAGTGCTCCTACTGATCAAAAAGTTTTCAGTACCTGATATGTAACTTTTCAAGTTACTTTCTTTGTAAAGTACTAGCTGATAAGCATGTAACATATATTTATGCTACTTTTTCACCATTGAGGATCAACAAGGCCAGTGCTCCTACTGATCAAAAAGTTTTCAGTACCTGATATGTAACTTTTCAAGTTACCGTCTTTGTAAAGTACTGGCTGATAAGCATGTAACATATATTTATGCTACTTATTTACTTGCCTATTACTTGTGGTTGAGTGTTGATAATTATAATTATTAATTTAAAATTAATTTCATGTATACTATATATTGGGGAAAAAAGTGTATTTGCCACCTACTCCCAAAATTGAAAATTAATATTTTATAATTAGAAACGTGTTGTAGAGAAACTGAATTTGAGAGGAATTTGCTGTGTATTCTCATTGATAATAGGGGCCTCTTTATATAGAGGATTACAATGCATAGAATCTCAATCATACAAGGAAAGTAATTCTACATTGATTATGATTCTAGATCCTTCTAATTAAATAGTGAGTATTTTTTTTTAAAAAATTAGCCTTTAATAGGCTAAAGGCATTAAATTAGAAAAAAAAATAAAAAAAAATAAAAAAAAACCTGCCCCATATTGAAAAAGGATAAATTGGTGGGTATGAGTTTACCCGTTTAGAAATTGATTAGGTAAATACCAATACCTGCGAATTATTTGATGGATATTACCCACAAACTATTATTGGGTGGGTATTACCCAATGGGTATGAATGCCAACTATAAAATTTTCGACCAAAGTCATGGAAACTTAACAATGGAAACACAGAGAGACAATACCTTGCACTGTAATTGCTTTGAACTAGCAATTCTACTTGTAGCAGTCCGGCTTATGATCATGCAAGAGTCCAAAGTCTAGTTCAACAGTCGCTTCTGATTTTTCTCCTCCTCTGCAATAAATCGAAATTGTAAGTGAACATGAGGTAGAAACAGCAAAACAAGGTAAGAACCAACTAAAGAGAGATTGCTTTTCACAAACCCATTCCATTTCCACAATTTGGACAGAAGGAATAGGATAGTAAACCCCTTCTCATTCACCGCTGGTGCCTGACTTTTATCCACAATTTGATAATTTGGGCAATTATCTTTTTATGTTGGGCTATTATCAAGAATGAGATAATCTAAACTCGGGAATTGTCTTTTCACCCAACTTTTCAATAGTATATTCGTCTTTTCTCTTACTTTTCAATAATAAAAACAAATTTGATATCAGAAATGGCCCTCAAACTTATACCCGACTACACAATTGATCAATTACGTAGTCAAACTTAAAGGAATGTTCTCTCTTACATTTTATTTATGTGTTGAATTGTGATTCTTCACAATTGGGTAACACAAATTGTTCTTGTGGATGCTGTTGACGGCTACCATATTGCCAGAGAACTGCTCGAAGCGCAATGGCGGAGCTAGGATTTTTTTTTTTTTTTTTTGAGAATAACGAGACTTTTATTCAAAGATTAACCAAATTACAAAACATGGGAATAACCGGTGGTGGACAAAAATTCCCCACTCTCCTCCCTAGAACCTGAACCAGTTACGGGTCCGTCATTAACAATGACATCCATGAGCCAAGGAGGCCCAACCCCTAACCAACTACTACGCCCATTACCCCGGGCTACAACTCCTGCCACCATATGAGCCGCCATGTTAGCCGCCCTTGGAACATGATGAATATTGGGGATATCCAAAGCGGCCAAAATCTCTCTAATTCGCTCCACCAGGATACCCTCACTTGCAAGACATTCATCACTTCCGTTTACCATCCTCACAGCCTCCAAACAATATGTTTCAATTACCAAACCATTCCACCCCTGGTCCATAGCCCATTCAAGACCCCTCAATATCGAGGACAACTCAGCTGCACATGGACTTAATCTTCCAACAAGCCTCTCTCCCAATCCTGCCACAAAATTTCCTTCACTATCGCGGCATACAATACCAACACCCACTTGTTCACCATTAACAGCCACTGATGCATCACAGTTTAATTTAACCCTTCCAATTGGTGGTGGAACCCAAATCATATTTGCATAACCATCTCCATTATAGTCAATCACGTGACCCCCATTACCACGTAGCTTTACTTGCTTAATGCTCTCCCATATGGAAGCACCCATTTCATATACCACCAAAGGATCTTTTCCTTGCTCCCTATGATAAACAGCATTTCTTTCTTTCCAATTAACCCAAAGGAGAACAATTAAAAAACTAACCTCATCCACTGATAGTTTCCTTCTAGCATCTTCTAGAAACTCCATAAAGCTGCCCCATGCACCATAGCCCAACTTTGAGAAAAAACACACCTTTTCCAACACCGCAACACTCGATGGACACTGATATGTTGCGTGGAAAGGTGTTTCATAAGCTTGCTGGCATCTAGGGCACATAGGAACGTTCACAATGCGTCTCGTGTATAAAGAGCTCATGCATGGCATAGTCCCCGTTGAACATCTCCAAATAAAATGCAACATCTTTGGAGGGAGTTTAAGTTTCCAGAGGTGACGCCAATAATCTGCGGCCACTGGTGCCGGATTCTGGTACTCTCTTCTCCCTCTTACATTCTTAAGAGCCAACCAATACCCACTCTTTACTGAGTACTTACCATGTCGATTTTGATTCCAGATTAATTGATCACGTCCACCCAGCCTCACTAATGGGATACGTAGAATAGCATCAACCTCCTGAGCCGTACCTATTTGCTCCAACTTGGATATATCCCATCCTCCTGAAACTGATATCAATTCTGACACCTTCATTGACATATTCACACCAGATTTATAAGTCACACCAAAACCATTCAAATCAGGTACCCACGGGTCAAGAAAGACTCTTATACCTTCGCCATTACCCACTCTCCATCTCAACCCTTGCTTCAATAATTCCCCACCCCAAACGATAGCCCGCCATATAGATGAAGGATTCTTCCCCACCTCAGCCTCAAGGAAACTGGAATTTGAGAAATACCGCGCCTTGAGCATTCTGCCAACTAGGGATTCAGGATAACGTAATAGTCTCCATCCTTGTTTTGCCACAAGAGCTTTGTTAAATTGCTGGAACTCCCTAAAACCCAAACCACCTTCATTCTTACTCATACACATACGATCCCAACTCTTCCAATGAATCCCTCTACCACCTGGCTTACTCCACCAAAACCGTGCTAAATGTTTATTTATCTCCTCACATGTACCAATTGGTAGCTGAAATACACTCATAGTATATGTAGGAATTGCCTGCGCAACTGCTTTGATAAGGATCTCCCTGCCCCCTTTGGATAAGATCTTGCCTTCCCAACCTTGAACTCGTTTCCAAACTTTATCCGCCACACCTCGAAATGTACGTTTCTTATCTCTCCCTGTAATTGTAGGTAATCCTAGGTACCTTTCATGGCACGGTACCATCTTCATGTCAAGGATTTCACAACACTCCTCCTTCACCCCATATGACGTTCTCGGGCTAAAACTAACAGCAGATTTATCTGTATTAATTTTCTGCCTTGAAGCTAATTCATACAACCCAAAAACCTCCTTTAGCCAGATGCAATCCTCCTTCGAAGCATCACAGAAAAGTAAACTGTCATCTGCGAAAAACAAATGAGATATAGAAGGAGCTCCCCTCGCTATTGCAACACCATGTATCTGATTATCAGCCTCTGCTTTTCGTAATAAAGAAGAGAAGCCCTCAGCAACAATGATAAAGAGATATGGGGAAATCGGATCACCTTGCCTAAGTCCACGCTTAGGCCTCACCATCCCAAAAGGTTTGCCCTGGAGTAAAATAGAGTAAGTAACAGTTTGTATGCACTCCATAATAAGCTCCACAAATCTGCTAGGGAAACCCAACACCTCCATCATCTTTTTCAGAAAATTCCATTCCACTCTATCATAGGCTTTAGCCATGTCCAGCTTCAATGCCACCTTCTGTCTACTCTTCTTACCTCGCCTTTTCAGATTATGAATTACCTCAAAGGCCGCAATCACATTATCATGAATAGACCGGTTTGGTATAAATGCACTCTGGTAGTCAGAAATAACATCCGGAAGCACCAACTTCAATCTATTAGCCAAAGTCTTCGACACCAACTTATATAACACATTACAGAGACTAATTGGTCTAAACTCCATCACCTTCTTTGGACTTTCAACTTTCGGAATTAATGCAATTAAAGTATGGTTAAGCTCCGCAATAGAACCTTGTCCATTTAGAAAATCCAAACATCTCGTTACCACCTCTGAACCCACAACAGACCAATACTTCTGATAGAAAATGGGAGGCATTCCATCCGGTCCTGGAGCCTTCGTAGCTCCCATTCCTTTGAGAGCCCTTTCCACTTCTGCCCTTGTAAAATTTTTTGAAAGCGAATCCACATGAGCTTCAGAAACTCTTACATTAATGGCCTGGAACATACTATCATTAAACTGCCCACCAGGAGAGGAAAACAATTGCCGAAAATAAGTTACAAACTCATATCCAATATCATGCGTAGTAGTTCTCCACCGATTATCTTCTCCCAATATACCCGAAATTTTATTGGTACGTCCCCTCTGCCTTGCATAGCTGTGGAAAAATTTAGTATTCCGATCCCCATGTTGGAGCCAATTAACCCTAGATCTTTGACACCACATAATTTCCTCCCTCTCCAACACTTTGTCTAAGTTAATTTCCACTTCCCTTCTCTTCTGCATGATTCCAGAGGAGGGTGATTGACGCTGCAAATCATCAAGTTCCTGTCTTAATTCAGTCACCTGCCGACGTACACTACCAAATTTTTCCTTTCCCCATATTTTCAATCTCTCAGCCACCCTTCTAATTTTGACAACTACACCACTGTTACTACCATCAGCCCATGTTTGTTGAACTAAAAGACCACACTCCTCCAACGGAGCTAGGATTTTAAAATAGGGTGGGCTAAAAAAAAAAAAAAAAAAAAAAAAAAATATTAATAAAAGTTTATTAATGCTTTAAATTATTTTTTTTTCCTAAGTTTTACTAGTAACATGTTTTATTCTTTCCTTAAATTAAACCACATCATATATTAATTACATATTAAATAATCAAATAGTTAACTGATCCAAAAAATCAACATTATAACGTTTGATAGAAATTCTATAACAAAAGTCTAAGACAAAAGAACATATCTACTCAAATTTTATCTTGTGCTCTTGAATAGAACCAAAAATCTTTAATTATTGAATTTGTATCATAATTCTCAGCCAACTTTTATTCTGACTTAATTTACCTAAAAAAACGCAAGCTTTTTATGCGAATATGTCTCTTAAAGCAGAATAGAAAATAAACACAACTAAATACTTCAAGCAAAGAAATAACATAGATATGATCCAAAAAAATTAACATATAGGCTAACCTTAGAAATTTGAAGTGGGCTGCTTTTTAATATTTAATTTTTTTAACTAAAATTAAGCTATAAATTAATATTTTTTCAAATTTGGGGTGGGCTGTAGCCCAGCAGAGCCCGTGTGTAGCTACGCCTTTGTCGAAGCGTTCATTGACCTGTTGCACCCAGGCGACAGCTTAGATCCGTAGCTTGCAGACGAGTCGACCCAGAATAATTTGTGGTTAAAGAGCTTGAGAATGAGAGATACCCTGTTCTCAAAGTTTGGCATCTTCACGCAGGCCATTGTAAGAACTTTTCATATACTCAAGTCCATTTACCAAATGTCCATTTTGAATGAATAAGATCAGCATTTAACTGGTTCATGAGTATCAAAGGGTCCCTTAGTAAACCCCGCTTATGTCCGTCTCTAATAGAAGGGTAATGAACATATGCGAAATGGTAGATCATCAATAATTGATTTCATGCTCCAGTCCAAGATTAGCAAGGGCGTCTGCCACTCAATTTTCTGGATTGGCTAGCTCAAAAGTTCTATATCTTTGTTTCAAGTCTATGGGGGGGGGGTAGACTGGTTGTTGTAAACAGGTCACACTTTTAAGTTTTAAGTGAAAATCTTAACAAATGGCAAAACGACGAGGAAACCAGCCAAGAAAAACAATCTATGATTCCTCTCACAGCAGCATAGAGGAGATCGATATTAGTTTAGCAGAGTACTCATCTTTCTTCTTGTATACATAAATACACTATTAGAAAAACAGGTAATTTCACACGTATCCGAGAGGTTCACACGGACAATTATCCGTGTATAAAGTGCTATAGTACACACGGAAAATTGTGTGTATATATTTTCCACACAGACTATTGTGACCACATAAGGTTCAAACTGGGACTCAATATTTTTCAATCCAATTTACACATAGAGTCCGTGTGAAATAAAGTACAATTCAGATAATCCTATAAATTTGTCAGAGGGTAAATTAAAAATTCACACTGACAGGACTCGCCCCGGATTTCACCCAAAATCCGAAGTAGTCCTGCGGGGCCCACCTTAGAAGAAATTCTACTAAAAATTTGGCGGAACTTCCCCTAAAATGGACTACCCAAAACCTGTAGAAAAACATTTACACTTCTAAATCATCCATCCTTACTCTCCTGAATCCACCCTGCTCCCCATATCACAACATTCTCCAATTCACATTGCACAATTCCCAACTTAATAACGTAATTCCACGGTTATCAGAGCAATTCTAAAACGAAAGGTATAACAGAATGAAAAGTAAAGAGGGTAAAGGATCAATAAATCCTACAATGCGAAAGCAATGACAACTAAGTCTCAACTCCATGTACGCCCGATCTCAACTAATCTAGCCTGCAAACTGGGCATTTGAAACAAAAGGGCTCAGGAGAAAAGTATTGAAAAACACGTTAGAGTGAGTGGACAAAAATAAATAATCAAGATAATTTAAATGAAGCAAACTTGAATACTTTCCCACGTATTTAAACTTATAAAACCTCGATGATGCATGCAACGTTTATAAAACGCATTTCTTTAAACTCAAAATCTCTTGAAAATATATCAGCCCCACTGGTTAAGAGAAATCGGACTAGCCCCGCTAGTCAAGTAATAATAGGATATGGGGAAGAAATATCACCATACGGGTAAATGAGCCCCTTAGGCTCTACCTACCCTCGACTACCACTCACACATAGATTGTGTGAGGAGGAGAACTAATAACCTCGACTATCACTCACGTGAGGAGGAGAATAAATCACCTCGACTGCCACTCACAAACACAATGTAAGTGAGGAGGAGACACAATCCGAACGACCCGAGTATGGTGAGGAAAACAATCGAAAACCAGTAAATCCATAAATCCATAAAACTTCCCCAATATCTCACGAGAAAAATAAGTATATTCTAGTGACGTGACCCCGCACACCAAAATATTCTCGAAAACATAAACAAATAGGCGAGAAATAATAAATAACTATAATTCCAATGAAAATCTCATCATAAATCTGAATAAAGCAACGACGTGTCCCACACGTCAAATTAATTTCAAACGGGTAAAATTCATAAGATTAAATTATAAATAGTAAATCAGAAACAAAACCGAATCCAAAATTATCATTAAGGCATTCCCAATGCCAAAACCGAAAATCGATAAATAAATAGGAAATATAACTCCATCGAAATCCCATTTCGAAAATCCTTTAAAAATCTCAAATCGACAAATAGAATATAATTAAAAAGTATAATTCCCACCTCGGAAATAAATACTTCGTCAAATAATATTATAAATCATAACCAACTTCGGAAACAAATCATTATCGAAAGTAATTATATGAGATAAAGCGAAATCAATCCCCGAAATTAAATCACATGCTCGAAATGTAATATGACAATTAAATAGAGCATACTTTAAGAAATAAATGCATGCATCATTTACTTAAAAAAAAGTCCACTCACAGTACTATATAGGCGACCACGCATACGAATTTCCTTCGTCGAGCTGTAACTCGGTATGTCGCTCTGTACACAATTATATTCCGTTAATAACAATTCGGTAATTAAATACGAATCCCAAAATCAATCCTCTCAAGCCAACATCTCTATTTCCTTCTCCGATCCAACCCAAACTTTACCACTAACACCATTCCATTAATTTACAAGTTCTAGGGAAAATTCGACAGAAATCAGACGGGTCAGATTCTCAGAAATTCTGAATTTCCAGGAATTATAATCGATTCAAAACTTCCCCAATCTTCACCAAACTTCATATATAAGCTCTACAACATTTATAGGATTTAATAGGCTAAAAATTGAAATTAAAAAATCTGCCCTACTCGCCTCCGCGAGCAACCTACAGTAACGCCACGCGCCGACGGCCACCAAATTTTGGCAGCAACAACTACTCAACACGCCCAACATTTTTTCTCAACTACAACACATTCCAATTTTACCTTTAAGCGCACGAATTCAGGTTGTGAAAAAATCTAAGAAAACTCCAAACCCTAGAATCGGGTTTTCCTTGATTCTCCTTCTACGCTGCAAATAGGAATCAATGGCCTTAGGGGAAATTATCACCGGCTCGAAGCGCCTCTACTTGCCCAATTTGGTGGTTGGAAACGGCCGGAAATGGCAGAATCGCCGGAAAATCTCAAACTGCCCCCGTGAGGTTCCTTGCTACGATTCGGGGTTTTCCGGCCAAATCGTTGAAACCCAAGGGCACTAGCGTGGAAAGGAGGAAGAGGCGATCACGTGGTGGCCGGTTGATGGCCGGACGGCGGTGAATCAAGAGGAAGAAGAAGAAAGCCGAAAGGGGAAAGAGAGAGAACTCGGGGGAGAGGAGAGAGAAAGGTGGGTTTCCGGTTTTGAAAACCTACCACAGTAAAAATCCCATATCTATAACTAATTTACCATGAACAGTAACTTTCGTATTTCACTCATAACTTCCGCATACGAGCTCCGATTTTTACGTACCACATATGCACACGCTCGGTTTAACGACCTCTACAACTTTCAGGAAGGAAATTTTCTCAAATTTTGACCCAAATAAAAAGTCAGCTTTTAGGGCCACTAAAAGTATCAAAACAAAGTAAAAAGTGAAAGTAATTGCCGTTTACCGTCCAAATGACTAGTAAACCGGTAAATTTAGGTTCAGGACGTAACACACACTGTTTTCTGTGTGAAATATCGCTTCACACGGATATCTATGTAAAAATATGAATAATAAGATTCCAGCACCAACTTTTAGTCATGTCAAATAAGTGTAAATTTAATTTACCCACTGTATTCCGGGTGAATATGTAAAAGCATAAAATTCTAATATCAGCGTTTAGTCTTATCAAATTTTTATATTCAGTTTACACACAGACTACCGTGTATAGGTTACAACAATTTTTCTTCAGTATCCTCTATAAATTTAGCATCACCTTTCCTTCTTCTCCGAAAAATATCATATTCTTTTGTTAACTTTGCCTTCGAACTGAGTTCTGAAGTTCAGTCTTCGCATTTTTAGTCTTTCAGTTAATTTTGTCAATGTGTTCTAAGCGTCCAAATAGGAGTCATAATCATGGACTAAGTCGTATTCGCTCTACATCTCCTCCAAATGATAATTATGTTTGTAACTCCAGTATAGATGTTGGTGCACAAATGCCTCCAGTTAACTCATCACTTGGTTTGAGTTATATCAATGGTACGTTCAACCTGCTGCACCTCCATTGCCTACTATACAGGTGAACCCTTTACATTCAGGCGTTGTTAATTGTCCGAGAGGCCGAGTTTTACCAGCTTGGTTTTATCCCGGGACAGACCCTCGTTACTCTATTTATCTCAGTAATGACGATCTTGAAGTAAAGCCTCATGTTTCCTATACTCGGGTAAAGATTGAAAAACCAGAAGCCGGCCCATCTCGTCCAATCTCTACCATTGTGATTGATGTCTCATCTGATGAAAATTCAGAATGTATAAGTTGTACGCATCTTATAATAAGAGCATATTTGATTTTAATTTCTTGCCTTTTAGTAATTGTTTGTAAAATTATGTAGTGTTTGTACTACATTTGCTTGCATGCTAGTGATGCACAAATGTTTTATTTCTTTATCTATGTTATGTGAATGTTATAAGTTTTTATGTGTTATGTATTCATATTCATCTAATAATATAACATTATTATATTTTCGTTGGGAATTGATACGCTCAAAGCAAGCATATAATTTAATCCTTTAAACATCATTAGTAGTATAAGCAAATAGGGATCGTTCTATTCCGGGGATTGAGGGTACACCTGTCAATGTAGGACAATTTAAACAATTAAAATAAAACAAAGTATAATATTTACACAAAATAAACACTATTCACGAAATTAGGGGGGTTTTTGGTTTTTGGTTTTTTCGAAAATTAAAAGAATTAAAACTAAGTATAAACAAAAACACAAATACAAGAATGAAATGTGAGAAACAAAGATTAAAACCGATTTTATCATTGAATTCGATTGAAACCCTACATTGTTCTTCCAAGTCATGTGAAAGGAGTTGATCATGTGAAACATTCGAAAGCAAACGATTTCCCATATTTTACTTTTCATTGCTAATTAATCTAAGTGAAAGCACAAAGACTAATCCTATCAAACATGTAATCAAACCCTAGAAAGCTAGTCAATCATACATGTTCAACGCAAGAAGTTGAAGGAAAGGCTATCAACTCAAGTGCACAACTTAGTATGAATAAGTTCATCTAATTGCAATCATTTTCAATTGAATTCGATTTTTGTCCAAAACCTTTACTACTTTTGATTTAAGTTACACAAAACAAAAAGTTGATTTCATGTTCTTAAATCTAGCACCACTCATACATAAACCCTAAAAGTTTCGAACCAATTAAGATTAACATACAAGAGATATCTATAAAACAAATTCAATCGAACAATCACACATAAGCAACTATGGAATCACAACATAGAAATCGAAAATCCTTAATCAATCATAAAATTTCAGATTATAAACCTTGTTCAAACATCAATGTTAACTAGAACAACATCCAACGAAATCAAACAAGAAGAATCAAAAGTGATTACAAGAAAGAAGGTTGAATTACACCGTGAATGGAGAGATGGATTAATGATTTGAACAATGAACGAATGAAGCTTGAAAGCAAGCTTCAAAGTACACGACTTCAAGGTGGAATGGATGATGATGCTCATGGCGAAAGCTTGCTTCTTTCTTCCTTGCTTGAAGACGCCAAAAGTTGAACTAGAGAATGGAGAGAGAATGGAGAGAGCTTCCGCGCGTAGAGAGAATTTTCTGAATTGTCAAGTGGTGTCTTTGGAACGTCTAGGGTGATGTATATATAGGGGACGGCATGTCTTGGTCTCCAAGCCGTGAATTTCTGATTTTCTTCCAAGGAATTAAATTAATAATTCCACATAGCTTCCACCAATGAGAAATTGCCAAGTAAGCCCTAGTGTGTAATCCAACCAATCACAAAACTCCAAGAAGATACCCTAATATATTCTTGCCGAAATTCCTTGAATCTTTTCTGATTTTCTTCTTGATATTTCGGCAAAAACATGCTTAGGGTTTCTAGGAATGAACCTAGACGCAATTTGGTTCTTTTCTTGATGTCCACACTTTTTCTTTCCATAAACTTCACCCTAGAAAATCTCTTGCGTAATCTTTGATTCTCCCTTTGATTTTTCACGCCACTTTTGCCTCCTCCCTTTGGTTTTCACGGCAATACATCTTTAGGGTTAGGGTTGTGCGTCACAAACCCTAATGTCATGGGCTTTGATGGGCCTTGATCCATTTTGCTGAAAATCCAAAGTGTTCTTGGGCCACGTTGCTTCATCTTCAGGCCTTCTCATCTTCCAACGCAAAATACATTATTTTTCCATTTCTTTTTCATGGTTGCGTTGGAAACTTGCTCGGGAAGCCTTCCTCCATTTCGCAGGGTTTCCTAGTTGGATTAGGAAAGCTTATTTCTTCATTTCTGCTCAAATGTGTGGTCCGTTTTCTCTCATATTCGTTCGTCTTGATGTTCGCAAGCTCCTCTCTCCATTCGTGCGTTCATTTCCACTTTTTAGCTCGGAGGTCCTGAAAATAGAAAGTAGACTCAAAATAGAAACTTTCTAAAAATTGAAAATAGAAACTTACTAAAAATGAAAAATAGAAACTTTCCTAAACTGAAAAATGGAAACTTGCTAGAAATGAGAAATGAAAATTACAGAAATGGAAACTTTCTACAATAAGGAACTTTCCCAATCAAAGAATGGAAACTTTCCAAAACAGGGATTTTTCAAGGAAATGGAGCAGAAAAATGTAGGGAAATGCAGTTAAAACGTCGCATTAAAATGCTCCTATCAGGAATGTTTGTAATTTTAATTTTTTTATTTTTTATTATTTTTTATTTATAAGTATATAACCTTCTGTCTAACTTTTGTTTAACAATTCCCCACTAATACGTTTCTTTTCATTAAATGATGTATATTCCCACGGATTTCCGTGTGAATATTGGTTTATATCTCGTAAATCGTCTGCAACCACAACAAAGACATAATTACTGTTGTTATCATTTGCAAAAAGAAAAAATCTCTTAAGAGTAGTTCTGCACTTCAAACTGACTTGATGTTCTTCATGGATTCAACTTCAAAATAGTGTTTGTTTCCCTTCCAAGAGATTTGATCCATTCAGCTTATTTTTCCGGTTATAGGAGTTCTTCATGTCTCAAAGATCTAATGATCTGTATGTTAGGAATTAACAGATTCCCTTTCTTCATCCTCCAATTTGATGGAGGTAATTGAACTCTTCATCTCTCTAATCTGATCATGACTATTACATAGTGTATAACGGTACATGCTTGGGTTTTTAATGGATTTCGTTATTTTAGTACAGATCTGAGTTATAGGAAGTTGTTTGTCTAACTCTGTAGCTGAGATGAAATTATTCAGTCAAGAACATTGTTTCGTCAAACATATGATCTAGATAGACAATTGAGATATCATGACCTTGTTTTCTTGTGCTTTTTCTTCTCGTTTCTACTTCCTGCAAAGACATGAACAAAAACTAATGTACCATATCGTTGAACACAAAGGTATTACCTCCAAGGGAAGGGTCGCAACAAGTGGAGCAGATACATCTGGTGAAAGGGAAGCTCCCGTTGGGACAAATATGGTCTTAACCTGTGCATAGTATATAGGTTTTTTTATAGAAGATGTATTTTAGGATTTCAAATATATTCAGTAACAAAATGACATCCGTAACATACCTTATCCCAGTTCTCCTCAATGTCAATTCCTAGGAATGCTCACTAGTGGAACTTGATAAGAACTCAAAAGTTTGGAGTTCTTAAAGATGCTTCCTGGGAAAAGAATGAACTAAAAATTCTCATTCAATCTCGCAGCAATTTAATAATCAGGTCCTAAACCCAAATAACAGTCTTTAACTCAAATAAGGATACATTACATATAAATATTGATGCAGAGAGTGAGAACAGAGAGTAAATTCCAATCAATAATTCTGAATCTAATCTTGCTGCACAGAGAGAAACATAATTCCAATCTAACTGTTGCATAACCATCATGTGGAGATCAGTAACCAAAACCATAAGGCAACATTTCCCAAAATAAACACTCCACGGTTCCAAAAAAGTAGTAACCTAACAAAAATGTAGAGAAAGCAGAGTGAGCCATATCCCTTTTCCCATGATCATTGTGAATGAACAAAAATCACAGTCCCAAATCAACCTAAACCCCCATTGATTAAGTACCCAATTACATGAATTGAAACTGAAATATATACAAAAATGAAATAGAAACTGAAATCAACCTATAATAGATGCAAAACTAGAATTGAAACTGAAATTGAAACCCAAATCAACCTAGAATACCTCTTTTTCAAAGAAATTGAAACTGAAATAGATATAAAACTAACCGTGAATCAAATTGCCAAGCAGCCAGCAATCAAGGATTGAGGCTTCAATTTCAAACACGGATGAGAGGTGAGGTGAAGGCAATCAGGGAGAGAGATTATGCATTTGTGTTTGCAGCGCTGTGTGATGCTTCGAATTGAACATGGAAGAGAAGGTTTCATGGCATTGTGTAATTGCTGAAACGAAGTGAGGACAGAAATTGGTATTTTCAGAAGTTCATTAAACTACACTAATCACCGCTACAATGACAAAAGCCATCTCCTGCTTCTAAAAGTTGGGGTGAGGCGGCTTTGGCTTTTCCATCGAAGAAGTGCTGGCTTCTGGAAAAAGCTGAGGAGAAGCTGGTTTACCAAACGCGAGATGCCGAGGTGCTTATAAGCAGGGGAGCAAAAAAGTCCCCCCCCCAAACAAGCCATAGGCACAAAAGTTGTCTGTCCCCATTTGAAATAATAAGTATTTGTATTTATGTAAAACATGGAATACAGGGACCCACTAGAATATGTGTTTGTATAGATGAACAGTGCTAGTATGTATCATTCAATTTGTATTTGGATGAGTTTACAATATGCGGGGTCCTCATCAGTATATGGGGACACATAAGATGTGTTCCATTTAGCAATAGGAACACTAGCAATAGACACACATATGATATATGTCTCTATAGCTCAATAGGGACACATATTTGTCCCTATAGGTATCAAAAGGCACACGTGAGATGTGTCCCCTTAGGCCCTTTTTCTAATAGTGTAATTATCCTTATGAATTAATTAATTTTCAAAGTTTATTAATCTTCTAGGGTCAATTCTATCAAAATTTTAGATTTTGGCTAATCAAGCCTTTTCTCTTAATAATAGTATAGATGATTATTATTTGACCGTTATATGGTTAATGAGGCTATTGATAGTCATGGTAAGTGTGGCCTATATAAGGGTACATGGCTAGCGTTGGAGGGCATATGGTTGGAAGGCATGTGTGGTTAGACATATTGTTGGATATGAAATGTCGAGATGGTCGGATTAATTTGAGGGATATCGTGAGAAGAAAAGGCACTCCACCATCATGCAACCACTCTAGCACAACACCCTAGCTATCTAAAGTCATCTTCCATATTATACATATATCTACTTTAAATATACACAGTTTTGAGTGCACAGGTAATTAAGGTTCAATGGGGCTTCTTAGCTGCATGACGGAGCTCGAAGAGTTGATGTATCTTTGGGGAAGTTCGTCATTCAACCATGTGCAGTAGGGGATGAATCTTCTCTTAGGATAGTGCACTTGCACGCCTCGACTCAAAAATTTTTCCTATATAAAAACCTGTCACGCCCTTGATTTTTAACACAAATAAAAATTGATATATAATCTCATAATTATACATGCGTGATGGTTAATCCATCAATCCACAATACCTGGAAACTTTTTCCCTTTAAACCAAGTACATATTGATGCCCTGAAACCCACTATGTCAATATTGACCACTCCACAGAGTCATATGTTACATAAGCTTACGAATTAAATTGTCATCACAAAATAAAACTGAAATGCTCCTCAGAGCTTACTACATAGCGGAAGTCATAACAATGGCAAAGCCAACAAAATTTGCTTCCTACCCATTCTGCTGTCAACAAGCTACCTCAGCTTCAGCCATGATTATTCTAACCTGCAGGATTAACCCCTACACCATTGAACAGTGCATCAGGTTGCCACACAACAAACCTGGTAAGCTTATGAGAGCTCGTATGAGTAACTCGTGAACATCAATCAACAACTCACACACAAATCAACTTAAGGAACAATACTACCATGATTCCTTCTAACATTCCATGTCCTTTCCACCGAAAGGACAACATAAGTCACCGCTGTGACAAAGTGCTATTTGCTAACTCAAACAATCAATAAGAAAATCAAGTCTCATCTAGACAATAAAAGAAGAATACTCTCAATACTCTCTTTTAACTATACATTTATGAGTCCCCAGCAACCTTGACCGTTACCCCCATAAGCTATAATGCCAGACAGACTAGACCTCTAACTGATCGTAACCATTCGCCCGACCAACGGCGTGATTCCCGATTTCTTGCCTTGGTCACCATTTGCGACCTGTCACCATTTGTGACATATGATTTTCAGACCCCGTCTGGTCTTAGAATCAAACGTTCAGTAAGTAGGACCCTACCTAAAAATGTTACATATATCTAATTGTAGATTTCCCCATCCCTGCTCATCATCTGTGACTCTTGATACAAAGAATAATACATCTAAAATAAGTCACGATTGACCCAAAAATGTAACATCCAACTCAATACTTTTCAAATAATAGAAAACATCTTTTTCCACCATATTATTTCCCTAAAAATCACCTTCAATAATAGTATGAACACAATCATGCATATTATTCGTCACACATCACTCACAAGAATATATATTTATTTCACGTAAATATATATATATATACGTAGTCATTCACTCAGGAATGCCTACTAATACAAACTATAGTTTGCAGTTAATTAAATAACACCGAAACAATAATGGTAACTCTTTTCGTAAATGAACATTGTGAGATTACTCACCTCGAAATTTCCGCTGCGTCTTCAATACAGAACAAAGCAGCACAACCACAAATAACCGTCCAAGGATACTTCGTCAAGTACCTATCACATACGGTCACAACTAAGCAACAAATCACAATCGATTAAAGTTTGAAACCCCCGTTTTGAACTAAAATCTCCAAAGTGATGCCAATTGAGGCGAAACCACATCTGAGACCACCCAATGTCTTCGGAATACTTCTACGATCAATATGTCAAAACCACAAATCGATCGAAGACTCAAATCCTCACGCATTGAATAATCGAACTGTCCGAAACCGTAAAAATCATAACAAATTCATACGATCTCCAAAAATTACATACTATATATCAAAACTTTCGTATCGATGAGTAGATGATATATAAAACCAGAAACTATCCACTACATGGCTGGAAGGCCACCAAAACGCCTCCACATTCGGTGGCCCAACCACCACCAGCCAAAACTCAAAACTAGATTAATCCAACCATCCAAAATGTCAAGAACACCAAATATATCAACTTTAATACCTAGGGTTCAAGCCAACTCGGCCTGGATCGTCGCCTATTGCTGCCGTGAACTGTTCACCTTGAGTTGATCCAATTCCCACATAAAACGCTCCAAACAACCACCATAGAACCAGGGAGCCTCCTACAAACTCAAAACAGAAAGCTTGAAGCCTCATGTCACCGAAGCTAGGAATTCCAATCGGGTTCAACTGCACCCAAAAGCTACCGCCTTCCAGCACCACACACGGTGAGAATCGTCGATATAGGACGTCACAGGGAGGAGCGCACGGTGGAGGCGAGTCGGTCTAGGTTTGTTTCACCGATAGAGGTCGCCGGAGATCGAAGAAAAAATTGGGTTGGATCGGTAGGATCCGGGTGGGGTCAGTTGAAAATCAGGAGAGAGAAGAGAGGTTTCTGAGTTTCCGGAAATGGAAACTTCCCAAATGAAAATAGTAACCTTCCAAAAACGGAAACCCCTATATATAGAACTTTTAAATTTTTCAAACACTCATAACTTTCTCATACGAACTCCGATTCTGCGATCCGCATGTCCGTGAACTCATATCAACGCACTCAACAACTTTTGTGAAGAAAGTTTTAAGAGATTCCCAACGTACAAAAAGTCAACCTTGAACCCCCCCCTCCTAAATCCACACTTTTTGAATAAATAATTGTCCGAAACAATTCCACTTCACATACGACATACGAATAAAGCATAAAAACAATAATTTGTACAATTGGTCCATTATTAATTACTAAAATTAAATACCAAAAATTCAGGTCATCACAAAACCTATATATTTTTTTGAAAGAAGGTAGTAGCCAATATATGTAAAGTCCCGAACCTGAATTTACCGATTTACTAATTATTTGGACTGTAAACGAGTTTTACTTTCACTTTTATTGTCGTTTCGGTACTTTTAGGGGGCTCTAAAAGATGACTTTTTGTTCGGATCAAAATTTAAGAAAATTTCCTTCATGAAAGTTGTAGAGGACGTTAAACTGAGCTCGTGCATATGTGGTATGTAAAAATCAGAGTACATATACGGAAGTTATAAGCGAAAATGTGAAAGTTACTGTTCATGGTAACTTTCTATATATAGGAAGTTACTGTGGTAGATTTCTATTTCTGGAAATCTACCTTCTCTCTCCTCTCCCCCGAGTTTTCTCCTCATCCGGTTTTCTTCTTCTCTTCTTCCGTCCATTTCTTCGCCGTCCGGCGACCAAACGGAAAGCCACAAGTTGTCACCGGCACGCCTCTTCCCCCCTCTTCACTCTAGTACCCGTGGATCATGGCGATTTGGCAGGAGAAGCGAGAATCGACGGCAAGAAGCAAACTGTAGCAGATTGGGGCTTTCCGGTAATTCTTCCGATTCCGGCTGTCTCCGGCTACCAAACCGGCGTCGAAGGTTCGGTTTTTGACAAGGATCATTTTGCCCCTAGCCTTGAGCCATGATTTGCAGTGTAGAGGGAGAATCGATCAAAACCCGATCCTAGGGTTCTTGGATTTTCTGGGTTTTCTTCACCGGCCAATTTCGATCACTCACAGGTATAATTGGAACTTGTTGTAGTTGAGAAAAATGTTGGGTCTGTTGTGATGTTGCTGCTGCCAAAATTTGATGGCCATCGGAGGTTGTAGCTGCCGCCACTGTAGGTGGCGCGTGGAGGCACGTAGGGCAGTTTTCTGGCTTCGATTTTTAGCCTATTAAATCCTATAATCGATGTAGAGCTCGTAAATGTGAATTTGGTTGGAATTGAAGAAAATTTTTGTTGATTATGAAATTCCATTATCGATTTATGAGAATCCGACCGTCGGATATCTCTCGGTTGTGCCTTGGAACATTTAAATTAACGGATTGTTATTAGTGATGTAATTTGGGTTGAATCCGAGAAGAAGTGGAGACATGATTATGAGGATTTGATTTTAGGAATCGTATTAAATTGTTGAATAGTGATTCACAGAATATAATTGTGTACAGGGCGATGTACCGAGCTATTGCTCGGCGAAGGAACTCGTATGCGTGATCGCCTAAATAGAGCAGTGAGTGGACTTTTGTTTTAAATAATGATGCATGCATTTATTTTGAAATTATTGATTAATTTAATTATCATTTTATTTATTGAGAATAATATTTTGCCTTGGATTATAATTTTGACATTGTCTTTCCATATGAATTTCGGTTACGAATCTATTATGCTCGGATTTGGATTTATGATTTAATTTCGGAAATATGATTTATTTTCGGAGATTAATTATAAATTATTTTCAATTATGATTCGGAAATGGATTTTGAGGCTTTGATAAGTATCTCCGATATATGGCTTTTATTTGAAAGCATGATTTTCGACGAATTATTTTCCGTGGTGATTTCCGGAAATTTATAATACATATCTATTCGTCAATATTGAGATTTCTGGAATATCTTTCGAAAATGGGATTTTCGAGGGAATTATATTTATCGATTATTTCTCGCCTGATGGTTTATAAATTCAAGATTATTTTGGCGTGCAGGCCACGTCGTTGGAATATGTCTTCTCTCGTGAGTAATGGGGAAGCCTTACTGATTTTCGAGTTTTCGTATGGTTTTAAACCACCATACCTGGGTCGCCATATTTATTGCTAGCTAGCCTATTGGTACTCCTCCCTGCTTACTATATGTTCGTGGGTGAGTAGAGCAGAGCATGTGATGCTCCAGAGTGTGGGACACTCCGACCCAAGCCTGGGAGGCTCCCTTATTTGTATGGTGAGAACTTCTTCCCCATATTTGATTTGATACCTTCAGCTAGCGGGGCTAGCTTGATTTCTTTTGACCAGTGGGGCTGAAATGTTTTCACGAATTTTCGTGTTGCGAGAAATATGTTTTATCCACGTTGCATGCATCAAGTTTTTAAAGGAATAAATGTGGGAAAGTATTAAAGCTTTACTTTCATTTGAATTTCTTACTTATTTATTTTTGTCCACTCACTCTAACGTGTTTTAAATTACTTTCCTCTGGGCCCTTCGGTTTCAAATGCCCAGTTTGCAGGCGAATTAGTGGAGGTCGGGCGTACATGGCATTTGAGTCATAGTTGTCCCTACTTCCGGAGTGTAGGATCCCTTGATCCTTTACTCTTCTTTTTATATCCTTGTGTATTAGTATTGCTCTGATAACCTTTTGGGATTAGTATTGTTTAGTTAAGTTTGGTGTTTTGCGAAATTGGAGTTGATGGTATTTGGGAGCAGGGTGGCTCCATGAGTATAAGGGTGGTTTGCTTGAAGTGTTTTGTGTGTTTTACAGGTTTTGGGTAATTCATTTTAGGGGTGATTCTGCTGAATTCTTGGTAGAGCTATTCCTAAGGTGGGCCCCACAGGGCCACCTGAGATTTCAGGGTGAAATTCGGGGCGGGTCCTGTCAATTTGGTATCAGAGCATTAGGTTGTCAGATTCTGTAGACTTGTTCCTATCTTGTTACCGTATATGCTTGATGTTACTCAGTGCCTCTCGAGTGATGGCCCGACTGCAGCAGTTCCCCATCATATACTCTTCGGTGCTGTTGTACTCATCAAGTGTGTACGGTACATGTCTAGTTTGTTTTCCTTTAGGTCTTATGCCTGCTGTACGCCGACCTCATAGGGATTCCGCTGCGTATTAGATTGCTTTCATGCATGCACCTTTCCCTGGTATTGGTAGAGTAAGGCTGCTCTATAGATTCGAGTTGTACTATGAAATATGATTCGAGCAAATGTTATGGTTATCCCTTCCTCGATGCCGACAAGTTCGTTGGGGCATGGTTTAAGGTGCGAGACCAGAGTTTTATTTTGTACTCGATGGTTAGAGATGAGCGACCATTGTTTTGGGCTGTCGCTGAGCACTATAATTCCTTCAGAATCAAGATTGTTGTTAGAATTGGAATTAGTAGTAATGGTGGTTCTGACCTTGAACCAAGTTTTGGAGAAAGTGTTACTTGATACGATCTGCCCTGTAAGCGGCGTGTGGAATATTACTGGAATTCGATGGAGATTCTTTGTGAATCTCATTATTGAAAATCATTCATAGAGAATCCAAATTGGGATATATCCCAGCTAGACACCTTATGTCGGCGTCATGTACGCATCACCTTTGGTAGACAACAGAGAAAATTGAAGAGATATTCTGGGCTGCTACGTCTAGAGGCTGTGTTTTCAAGTGGTTATGGTCACTGATGTTGATAAGTAGGAAGAGATGACAATAAATGATAATTGTAATTAGAATGAGACTTTAAAAATTTTCGGTTTGGGTCATTGATCTAACCAGGGTGTATGAGCATAGTTATGCTAGGAATAACAGAAATTGATGTCAGATACCACAATTTATAGTTTTGTCTTTCTGAGTCTTGGATGGTAACGAGTAGGGAGATGAACAAGAGTGGGCTTTTGAAGTTGTTATGTGCTTGAAATTCGAGAAATCGGAAGAATGTTTAAGGTTTTATATTAGAGTTACGGTTTTGGTCAGTAAATAATTGGGAGAGTTGGAATCAACTCTTCGTATGTGATATTCTACAAATGGGTGTCCTTGGTTATCCGCTTTTGAGTGAAACAGTTACACATAAGATTGGGGAATAGCGGTAATGACCTTGTTGGGTGTCCATAGAAGTTCAAACGGAATTGCTCTGTGATACGAAATCTGATTCGAGTTTTGAATCACAGAGCCTTGAAGGTTGAATTGTGATAGACTCTTGGTGGAAGTTTTGCCTGACGGATGGGTTGTGATATGATATTGGTGGATGGTGGAATAACTTTAAGGAAATAAGTTTTCAGTTAGCTCTAGAAGTATTTTAAGTCAAGTCTTGACCAGGACTCTTGTTATTTTGGGTGGAAGGTATTGTAGCATGTTTGTAAGTGATGTACTTCAGTGATGATTACTTTGAGGAAATTGGATCATTATTGTGGTGGGACCACGTTCGGATCCAGATATCGCTTGGTGTGCTACAAGATGTTGGACGGGTGTCCTTTGATTTTTATTAAGGATCGTTCAGGAAAGATCTTGTGAATTGTGTTAGCTACCTTGGGGAATTGATTATTGCTTGAATCGAATATGTGTAATGGATTTCTTTGGAGGAATTGAGCGAGCATTGCCACCCTGGTGACCCTTAATTAGATATGTATAGGAAATTGTTGGTACGAGTGAATTCTGGTCACCACTTGTCTAATTGTAAGACGACTTAAACATGAAATAGGAGTTGGGTTGGAATTAATTGATTGGACTTATGTTCTATTAAGGCTTCAACAAATATTTAAGTACTAATTGTTGAGCTGCTATGGTTGAGTTATGTTATTGGATTAATGCTTAGGATTAATTCTTAGTGAGGAGATTTGGAAAGGTTTTTGGTACAATTTTGGTTAGCACAGGAAGTCATAGGGATCTTTGTTCTAGTTAAAATCTTATAAGTTAAGTGTCGATCGAAGAGTGGATTTGTGGCTATCTTATCCTCTTTTCGGTAAGGACCGTCGTCCTTTATCAGCATTGGCCTTAAGTTAAATAAGGAGAGCTGGCTATATTCTAGTACTTGCAAGTTCAACGTTGTTTGACATGACTAATTTCTAGTGATTCTTGTAACATCAAATAATGAACTTCTTCGATATGTTATTTTCCTGTCTTGGGAAGTAAACTCTGTTTCTGTGGTACGCAAGGTGTTATTTGTTTAATTAATGGACTTTGAGCTTTTCCATTTGGGCTCTTAGTCGACTTTCTCTCCAGGTTGTTATGAGCAAAGAGTTTTTGCAAATTTTTGCTTAGTAGTCGATAAGACTTTTCGATAATGCTTGAGGGCATATCTATACTTTAGAACTGTTGAGTCAATAAGGGATGCTGTGAATTTTGTTGGGATTGTTGTCTCTGACCAGATTCCAGCTTGAGGATTTTTCATTTCAAATGTTGAATTTCTTTTCCTATTGGTCAAATTTTGAATCAGATTTGGAGCAATTTCTAGTGTTGCTGGATGCATCATAGTCCATTAGAGGTATGTGTCCATTAGAAGATTTAACACATACAGAATTTAGAACTTTTCTATAATGTCATACCTGTAGTAGAATTTTTATGAGGTGATATTGGACAGATAGTTGGAAATGTTCTACTTGGGACTGGCGGAGCGGTTATAAGAGAGAGTTTTTCTAGTTATCTAAGGAAGCTATTTTATTTGAGTTTGATCAGAATTCCAATCAAGTATCTAATAATACGGATAACGGTGTTTTCAGTTGTGAGAATTACATTGGCATATGAAGTAGAATTATCAATTGTGGCAGTAGAGGCCAGCGAGAACGACATGGATTCAACCAGATTTTAGACCTATGATTATTAAAGAAGTGTAGCCTCAGCTAAGAACAGTTTTAGTGTGATGCATCTCCTTTTGGATTTGAGTCTTTGGGCTGGAGTAGAGTGAGTAGTTACAGTTCTTGCTTTGCACCGGGTTTCGAACGACATGTTACTCGTTGCGTACCGTTAGGTAAACACTATCATGTGAGGAATTTTAGCAGTTTTGATTGGGGACGTTGGTAATTAGTAGATTCCTTGAAACACATTTGATTTAGAAGAGTTTTCCACCATATTATAATTATGGGAAGTTTTGAGGGATAATGCTAGTTAGCCAGTTTGAGATACTATAAGTGTGGCCAGCAGGGCAACTATCAAATGAGTTTTCCTAGTCGACTCGGAATGACATTTCAAGGCTGGACCAATGATTTTTAGTCAGGTATCAGAGTAGCGCAGCAGAAGTGGAGTGGCCCCATAACCTACATGATTAAGAACTTATAGGTTGTTCGGAGCTACCTTTGTTATACTTGACAATTGTGGAACCTTTATGTGAATGATATTTGATCAATAATCTGTGCACAACCAGGAAAAAGAGGAAGTGTTGTTTTGGGGTAGCTAAGGAAGTTACTTGTTTTGGACTTGTTGGTTAACAATAACTATCTTGTGGCGTATCAGTAGCGGTTGGGTTACCCCTATGAGCGCACGTGCGAAGGGAAATGTTTTAAGTATGGATTAATATATTAAAAGTTTGGATTAATATGTTTTAAGTAGGGAAATGTTGTTGGTGAATAGGGTGGATCTTCATTGTGCTACTTATATGAAAAGGTTATGGATACTTCTATTCCAATCGAATGACTTGTGATGTCAATACTTTGTGCTATCTGAGCTATAAACATATTGTGATGTGCTTGGGTAGTTGGAATTGTCGGAGACTATATAGATTGTCAAATTAGTGACTTGAGGTTGTAAAAGAAAACTTAACTCGAGAAAGAGACGACAAGTTTAGAGATTCAGGCAGCATTGAATAAAATTGTTTCTTTTACGGGCTGACCTACTTGTCCAATCGGTCAACTCTTGGAATAGTTGCGAAGCTAATTTCTACATGTTTTGAGCAATTTGGCATACCTTTCCTGTGTCTTACCATCTCCACTGTTGTGAGATTGATGTGTTGTCTTTCTTCGTAAATGTGTACTTCGGGTTGGTGTGTACCCTTCAGCAGTATGAAATTTCGAGGATGAAATTTTTATGAGGAGGGGAGATTGTAACGTCCCGAACCTGAATTTACCGATTTACTAATTATTTGGACTGTAAACGAGTTTTACTTTCACTTTTATTGTCTTTTCGGTACTTTTAGGGGGCTCTAAAAGATGACTTTTTGTTCGGATCAAAATTTAAGAAAATTTCCTTCATGAAAGTTGTAGAGGACTTTAAACCGAGCGCGTGCATATGTGGTACGTAAAAATCGGAGTTAGTATACTGAAGTTATAAGCGAAAATGTGAAAGTTACTGTTCATGATAACTTTCTATATATATATAGGAAGTTACTGTGGTAGATTTCTATTTCTGGAAATCTACCTTCTCTCTCCTCTCCCCCGAGTTTTCTCCTCCTCCAGTTTTGTTCTTCTTCTTCCGTCCATTTCTTCGCCGTCCGGCGACCAAACGGCAAGCCACAAGTTGTCACCGGCACGCCTCTTCCCCCCTCTTCACACTAGTACCCGTGGATCACGGCGATTTGGCCGGAGAGGCGAGAATCGACTACAAGAAGCAAACTGTAGCAGATTGGGGTTTTCCGACAATTCTTCCGATTCCGGCCGTCTCTGGCTACCAAACCGGTGTCGAAGGTTCGGTTTTTGACAAGGATCATTTTGCCCCTAGCCTCGAGCCACGATTTGCAGTGTAGAGGGAGAATCGATCAAAACCCGATCCTAGGGTTCTTGGATTTTCTGGGTTTTCTTCACCGGCCAATTTCAATCACTCACAGGTGTAATTGGAACTTGTTGTAGTTGAGAAAAATGTTGGGTCTGTTGTGATGTTGCTGCTGCCAAAATTTGGTGACCATTGGAGGTGGTGGCCGCCGGCGCATGGGCCCCACGCGCCGCCACTGTAGGTGGCGTGTGGAGGCACGTAGGGCAGTTTTCTGGCTTCGATTTTTAGCCTATTAAATCCTATAATTGATATAGAGCTCGTAAATGTGAATTTGGTTGGAATTGAAGAAAATTTGTGTTGATTATGAAATTCCACTATCGATTTACGAGAATCCGACCGTCGGATATCTCTCGGATCTGCCTTAGAGCATTTAAATTAACGGATTGATATTAGTGATGTAATTTGGGTTGAATCGGAGAAGAAGTGGAGACATGATTATGAGGATTTGATTTTAGGAATCGTATTAAATTGTTGAATAGTGATTCACAGAATATATTGTGTACTTGGCGATGTACCGAGCTATTGCTTGACGAAGGAACTCGTATGCGTGATCGCCTAAATAGAGCAGTGAGTGGACTTTTGTTTTAAATAATGATGCATGCATTTATTTTGAAATTATTGATTAATTTAATTATCATTTTATTTATTGAGCATTATATTTTGCCTTGGATTATAATTTTGACATTGTCTTTCCATATGAATTTCGGTTACGAATCTATTATGCTCGGATTTGGATTTATGATTTAATGTCGGAAATATAATTTATTTTCGGAGATTAATTATAAATTATTTTCATTTATGATTCGGAAATGGATTTTGAGCCTTCGATAAGTATCTCTGATATATGGCTTTTATTTGAAAGCATGATTTTCGACGAATTATTTTCCGTCTTGAATTCTGGAAATTTATAATACATTTCTATTTGTCAATATTGAGATTTCTGGAATATCTTTCGAAAATGGGGTTTTCGAGGGAATTATATTTATCGATTATTTCTCGCCTGATGGTTTATAAATTCAAGATTATTTTGGCGTGCGGGCCACGTCGTTGGAATATGTCTTCTCTCGTGAGTAATGGGGAAGCCTTACTGATTTTCAAGTTTTCGTATGGTTTTAAACCACCATACCTGGGTCGCCATATTTATTGCTAGCTAGCCTATAAGTACTCCTCCCTGCTTACCATGTGTTCGTGGGTGAGTAGAGTAGAGCATGGGATGCTCCAGAGTGTGGGACACTCCGACCCGAGCCTGGGAGGCTCCCTTATTTGTATGGTGAGAACTTCTTCCCCATATTTGATTTGATACCTTCAGCTAGCGGGGCTAGCTTGATTTCTTTTGACCAGCTGGGCTGGAATGTTTTCACGAATTTTCGTGTTGCGAGAAATATGTTTTATCCACGTTGCATGTATCGAGTTTTTAAAGGAATAAATGTGGGAAAGTATTAAAGCTTTACTTTCATTTGAATTTCTTACTTATTTATTTTTGTCCACTCACTCTAACGTGTTTTAAATTACTTTCCCCTGAGCCCTTCGGTTTCAAATGCCCAGTTTGCAGGCGAATTAGTGGAGGTTGGGCGTACATGGCATTTGAGGCATAGTTGTCACTACTTCTGCAGTGTAGGATCCCTTGATCCTTTACTCTTCTTTTTATATCTTTGTGTATTAGTATTGCTCTGATAACCTTTTGGGATTAGTATTGTTTAGTTGAGTTTTGTGTTTTGCGAAAGTGGAGTTGATGGTATTTGGGAGCAGGGTGGCTCCATGAGTATAAGGGTGGTTTGCTTGAAGTGTTTTGTGTGTTTTACAGGTTTTTGGGTAGTCCATTTTAGGGGTGGCTCTGCCGAATTTTTGGTAGAGCTATTCCTAAGGTGGGCCCCACAGGGCCACCTCAGATTTCAGGGTGAAATTCGGGGCGGGTCCTGTCAATATATTGATCAAAAGATAGAATGGCTCTTACATACCCTTCAGCTATCATCTATAGACAAACAAGAAAATGTGTTAGTAGCCACAGTGGTACATAGAACTAGGTCACTCATTTGACATTAAATACATCGAAATAGCATGAATTTTCCATCGGTACTACTCCGGAAGATTCGCTAGGGGCACAAAAGTGAGTAGCTTCCTTAAAAATTAGGAACTTATTGAAAGTAATAAAATTACTATCCTAGAGCTGGGCTTAGGGCTAAAAAAACCCCAGCCTAAATAGAAGGCCCAATAGGGCAGCCCAGTGTTCTAAAACTCGGCTGCCCAGGCTGCCTAGGCAGCGCCTAGGCACTGGGCGGTGGCTCTCCGACTCGAGGAATGCCAACTCAGTACTATTGGGCGGGCAAATGTTCGGCGGCCGCCTAGGCAGGTTTAGGCCGGTCTAGGCGGATCTGGGCAGATCGGATTTAGAAATTGAAAATTTTTCAGGATCAATCAATCAAGGGGAAAATATAACCACCAGCTAGGCCGCTCAACACCACAATAATTCTAAGATGTACAAACACAGAGAGCAAGAGAGAGATGAAAACCCAAGTGCAAACTTGAATTGAATCAATCAATAAATCCCTAATTCCAAGTTCAACCTCGAGCTCATCGTCGTCTTTAAACAACTTGAGAAGCCTGGCGTGTTGCTCCTCTCTCTTCTTCCTCTGCCATATCCGGAACATAAACACACCGAACCTAACCACCGCCGCCACGCCCAGCAACACAATAACTACCTTCAGCGCTACCGAAGAACCACCGGCTTTGTTGCTTCCGTCGTCCTTTGCCCGAACTGAATCAAACAACAACGGGATTGTGAGAAGGAGGAGGAATTGCACGCATATGTTGCCGATTCCGGATCCATTCATGGTCTTCAGACCTAGCGAAGTTAAGAAGGAATAGAGAGTTTTAGGGAAGAGGAAAGTGGGTTTGTTTGCTTAAGGGAAATTTTTTTTTTCTTTATTTGTCTTTCCCGTATTCTCTCTCTGACAGAGAATAAATAAGAATTAAGAAATCAATTAATCTTTCCAATGACATCCTTTCCAATGTTCCCCCCTCCTTCTTAATTCATTTATTATCTTAGAATAGTCAGACATTAGAATCTGAAAATAAAATATGTTATTATAGAGCATCTTATTATTCCTGTTTATTAATTATAATAAGTCCATATATATATATATATATATATTTTGAGTCTATATATACTCTTATTTATATTTTTATGCTATAAAATAAATTAAAAATTAAAAAAAATATAAACCGCCTAGGTGCCGCCTGGTCACCCTCCTAGGCGTCTAGGCGCTAGTACCTTGGTCACCGCCCGATTAGCGCCTAGCGATTTTTCGAACCTTGGGGCAGCCCCAGAGAGAAAAGGCCCAATCCATGGCCCAGCAGTACTGGAATGATCCAAGCCCAAAACGTCATCACGCCCTCATATCAGGAGATGACACCGCTGCTTGACCTCACCGCCACCCGTACCGCCACATCCCATGCTGCCTCAGCCTCCGCGACTTGTACGGCCATGCTGCCATAGTACCACGCCACCTCGACCTAAGCAAACCCGCCCACACCATTACGAACCAACAACGATGCAGTGCACCAAATCATAACCTCCACGAGCCAAACGTCTGAAGCCGGTTCTGGAAACCCACAACGAAGCACCAAAACCCACTGTGATTAAAAGACAATGCCCAGAGACTCCACCAAAACCAGCATACCGCAACCACAAGTAGAAACCTCTGTCCCATGAAAGCTCATGGGCAAATAGCATCAATATCCCGTCCGGCAGCAGACCGCGGCACGTCGGTGAGGCCAGAGGCCAGAGAAGACGTTCGGGTGCCATCGAACAGGGCTGATCTGCACGTACACGAATGCCGCCGGCCTTAAGAGTTTTCTCACGCTAGAGAGAAAACCTAGGGTTCTCTATTATCACAAAAGCTATATATTATTATTATATTTTCTTGTTTTATTTAATTTTCTTATCTATATCATTGTTCTTATTTCTCAAGATATTATGATATTATTTGTGTTTTAATTTTACAGAAACTTCGTCACATATTTTTACAGCAGTTCTAACTCAATGATACAGTTCCTGACCATAAAAGATGAAAAATGATGTAGAATTCTTTTTTTTTCCTGCGCAATAATTGTGAAGACTTGAATTAAGTATATACACTTTCTTTCTGTTTAAAAATAACATTTGCTCTTAAACAAGAAGATTATATATACCAAGGAACCTATGAGAGACTAGGTGATGTCCATAAGAAGGAAAATGAAAATCCATATCATAGTAAATGAAAATCCCTCTCCACACAACATGTGCCTCGACACCACAAAAATGAACTTCATAAAAAAAAACACCATAAAAATGAAATTATGCATCACAAATGACCCCATTTAAAAATAATATTTTAAAGATAGCACAAAGTCAAGAGTGTATTAATCATAACAAAATTACATAGAAAACGTGTAAACAATAAATAGCACGAGCGAGCGTAGTCTTTCCACATGCGCAAAGCAGAGGAATGCACAATAATCGTTTTGGAAAATATCAGAATAACATGTACCATTGTAATTTGAAAGAAACGGTATTGTTTCGTTTTTAAATGCTCATGAAGATTATGATCATCACATTTTCAGCAGATCATGCCGAGAGTAGTAATGCTCCAAAGTTGCCAGCCGCGATGCTGCACAATGCAAAAGTAACTTTCGTAACCACTATTGCCCCAGCTAAAATCTTCTTCTTCCGGTAGTTTTTCTGAAAATACAAATACCAGTATTATTGCATAAACTTGCCTTATTAATTAGCATAGTAAAGGTTGTCAGGGGTGAACATTGAACCTACTAAGAATTAACACACAAGTCACAGCCTGTGATCTCTTCGATGATTACTCAACTTTTACAATTGTATCATGCAATAAAATAATCCGTATCGCGACAAATGGCAAAGCGCAATAAAAAAAAAAAACAGATTTATTGATTTATTCTTAAAGAAATTTTTTTAATTAAAATGTAAAATGCATCAATTAAAGTCAGCAAGCCGAGCATGAAACACACAGCCCAAACAGGCCAACAATACAGAGCTCAATGTCTAAAAGGGCCCAAAGACTAGGAGCCCAATAGTTAATGGAAATTTATCTATAAGAATGTTTTACCATAAAATTTCCCCCTCTGATCTTAACAAATCTTTTGTTTCTCCTTGGTTATTCTATGGTGCACACATATAGTGGGTTAGTAAATCACTCCATACTCGAGAATGTCAAAAAAACTAAAAAAATTTGTTGTTCAGTAAATATTTCATGGTGCACTGTGACTTAGTAATTTGTAAAAATGTGCTATTGTGTGTCAATGAAATACAGAAAAAAATAATTTTCATCTGGCCCATTGGGGAACGAAAAATGTTTACAATCTAATTGAGAAAAAAAAATTCCAAAATACTGAAGTTTAGTAAGTAAGATCAACGGACAATATAACATACATTGTTATAGAGTCCCTCTCAGTTAGTCAATTGATTCTATACTCAGTCATGCTCTACTGTCTTTAAATTTAGATCAAATGGTGAATAATAATGAAGCAGTTAGAATGCAATTATTTTCTTCATTATTTTCCACCCTAAGATTTAAATCTAATGATAATTATCCCCATTTGAGTACAAATTGTTTAACTAGGAGGGCATATATAATTCCTAAGTTACGTACATACCAATTCTGAAGTAGCTTCCTTGACAAACTCCTTTGTGTTTTCTTCGAACTTCCTCCACAGCTTCTCACAATGCTGTGGTGTAATTAACGTATCCTTCGAAGAAACCTACAAAGCAATTAATCCATTTGGTTAGGAAATCAAACCATCTTGATACTTGATAATAAAACAATTAAACTGATAAAGCACCATATTACCTCCCGCCAATCACTTGAGGTAATTGCATTTGTAGAATCTCCGGTTTCACTCATTAGAGAAGAAATGAGAGCATTTTCAATACTGTTTGGGTTCTCAACGTCCAAGCAAATGGCAGCCCTAACCGATAAAAGCTTGAGACACTGCAAGAACGAGATAATAAAAATGACTGCATTATGACTAATAATCTAATATAAAGAAGAAGAAGAAAAAACAAAAACAATATATTAATGTTGCACCTGTCGACCTAAAGTTTTAACAATAGTGGCCAAAAGAAAAAATTTTCTCAATGCTTACATTTTTGCGGGCATCCTCAGTATGTTTTCGAATGTTTTCTTTACCCTTCCAGAATTTAAGATTTAACCCTTTGTTGAAGACATGTTCAAACCTGAAAATGATAAGCAAAATATAAGCTACCAAATAAACACAGCAAAGATAAATGATATATATACACACAGACACCCACACCCACACCCACACCCACAGTGGCGGAGCTAGGAATTTAGGTTTACTGGGGCACACAAAAAAATAAAAATATAAAAACATACAAAATCTTTAAATGTAATTTCTATTTATTACAATGATTTGTCCTCGACGAGATTTTATATTTTGAAATCGTTGCATGATAGTCTCATTATCTATACTAGTAAAAATGACTTTCTCAGCATATGAAATTAAGCAATCATTCATAAACTTGTCACTCATTTGACTGCGTAAACGAGTCTTTACAATGTTCATAGCAGAAAATACTATTTCTACACTTGCAGTCGCAACTGGTACAATCAATGCTAACAACAAAAGTAAGTATATCGGTGAATATGTGTCACATCTTTTTTGGTCTGAATTATATGTCACAGATTTGTATTATATATTTTTAGAAAATTTTTATTGAATTTAAAATTCTGTAAGTAATAAGAAATATGAATCTTTAATCATAACAAATTCTATTATTGATGTCAAAGAAATTTAGGAAAAAAAAATATTATATAATATTACTAAAAGTTCAAACGTGTTCCTCCTCGAACAATCCCATAAAAAAAAACAAAAAAGGAGCAGCTAAGCACTTCGGATTAAGTTGAGAAAAAATAATATAAAAATCTATAATACAAATATGATATTAATATAATATTAAATTATATACATATATTAATTTTTTTTCTGAAAATCTGAGTGGGGCACGGGACCCAGTGGGCCCCTGCCTCCCTCCACCCCTGCGCGCACACACACACACACACAACTTTTCTATGTTAAGGTGATCCTTAGATATTAAACTAAGGATTTCCTTGAGAGACCTACTTTTCGATCGCATATCAACATCCAACTGTCCTGCATTTAGTTCCTAATGTATAGATCACTTCTACAAATTTTCAGCCAAATTGATGATCGTTAAGATATCGAACTTGATTAAATCAATGAATGAATTGAATCTGTCCAACCTGAACCGTTCGTGTTCATAATTGTACATCGCAGTTTTGAATGTCTTAATGACTATCAATTTGGCTGAAAATTTACAGAGATGATCTATTCATATATACCTAAAAAGTGAACGGTTAAGATATGGATATGTAATCGAAAAGTAGGTATATTAAGGAAATCCTTAGATATTAATATCTAAAGATCTCCTTAGCAGAAAAGATGTATGTGTGTGTGTGTGTGTGTGTGTGTCTATATATACAGTCCTTCTTGGCTAAGGACATCCTTACCTAAGCTTAGCTACGGATTTCTAGTTTTTGGCCACTTTTCGATCACATATTCACATCTTAACCGTTCAGTTTTTAGGTCCTAATGTATAGATCATCTCTGCAAAATTTCAGCCAAATTGATAATTGTTAAGGCATTCAAAACTGCAAATCATAACAATGTACATGAACAGTTCCGATTCGACTAATTCGGTTCGTTGATGTAAATTGCAGTTTTGGATGCCTTAACGAACATCAATTTGGCTGAAATTTTGCAAAGATGATCTATATATTAGAACCTAAAAACTGAACAATTAAGATGTGAATATGTGATCAAAACTGAAAATCCGTTCCATAAGCTTAGGTAAGGATATCGTTACCTAAGAAATTATATATATATATATATATATTTTTTTTTTTTTCTCAAATACTTTATAGGCTCATAGACTAATCAGTGTCGGGAAGTAATATCAAAATGCTTCATCCTCCTATGACAACCAAGAATAGATTGATATGTTGGCGTGATTTGAACTCGAGTGTGGAAATTACATACCTGAAGACTCTTACTAACTCGAAAATCTGTGGTGGTTAGTGAAGAGAAATGATATAATAACAATTGGTTTTGAAAAGTGAAGATATTTTATGACAATTCCATTACCTATCTTCCATGTCGATTAAAACTTTGTCATCTTCAGCCTCTCTTATTGCTTGTTCCTCCACCACGTTTCTTGCATACACCCTCAATTTTTGCACCATATTGTCAATTGTTACTTTCTCCAACTGAAAACCAGCAATTGCAGTTGATAATTTTGTTACTGCAACTTGAGTCTCATGATTAAGAATCTCTCTTATTTTGATCCAGGCGTCTTGTCCACCATCTTCAAGTAGAGGTTGAGCACTTTCAGCTATAGATTTAAAAAGTTGTTTCTGCAAATATAAAAACTATATGCATTAAAACTAAATTTGAGCAACAATATCTTAATTAACAATTATATCCTAAGATATCAAATCACATTACTTCAGAGTTGATTTGCAATTCCGGCAACTTTCTACTCAGAACGTCAACTTTCGATGCACATGCATTAATATCCAACAGAAGTTTTTCTCGAGTGCTTGAAGAATCCCAATTGGCCCGTTGCATGGCAGTTTCTAGAAGGACAATGAATGTCAATTAATTAAATTGAGCCAAGTAAGTAGAAGAACTGTTAGAAATTTAAAGTGTAGCATGACCAAATAAACAAACCTTTACATTCTTGGTCAAACTCAAGCATGGAAGAGTTGATGCAGGCACGAACAGATGAAGTAAATCCTTCTCCAGAATTGTTTAATGACTGCTCCACTGCTACTTTAAAATTCTCAAGTGTTTTAGAATGCAGGCGGCAGAGCATGGTAGTGTATGCCGGGTGCACAAACTGGAAAGTTCAAAAGAGTGAAAAAGTAAAACTACAATGACTAAGCATATATATAGCCAATTAAATCTCAGTTAAAAATTAGAGAGATAGAGAGAGAGAGAGAGAGAGAGAGAGAGAGAGAGAGAGAGAGAGAGCAGTTAGCCGTAGGCATATATATATACATCCAATGCTTTTTGCTCCAGTAAGTCATGTCGTTTTGAGTCCCTCACACCTTTGTCATAGTACTCGGCCTCCATGTCATATCTGTGATGCAAAATCTTAATCAAAATCCAGGTTTGCAGATCCAAAAACTTGCGCATTGCACAGTGAATTTTAAATGAGCAAACAATGGGCCGTTGTCTTTGTCTAGAGTACTGGAACTTACTTAGAAAGATAGGTGTCTAGAATTGAGCTGAGACGTTTACCCAAACCTTTTACAGGGGGACCTTTTTTGACAGCTTCTACCAGTTTCAACCAATCCTAAAACATGTTCAAACACGTAATGGCCAATTAAACGTACTGCAGAAGTGAACACAGATAGTAGAAACATCAAAAAATGGAGAAAGATAGATAGATACCTCACTAGAGATCAACTGATTGAATTTTTCCTTGGCTTTCTTTTCACACACAATGTTGGCTACCATAACCTAATTCAATTTAAAGTGTACAGATATTGCAAGTGACATATGAGAAATCACGACTCAAGACCACATATCAAGTGCATATTACAATGGAAATTAGATAAAGAAATTAACTAATCAGAAACGACCTCGTGAGAAGGAAGATTCAGATTCAGCTCCTCGTTCTCTTTTATTTGTTTCCAAATTTTCTGTGAACTGCAAGAAAATCCCGAGCCAGGGATGCCACCCTTTCTATCACCAGCTGCAATGCCTCCTGAGGAGATAGACTTGGAAAATCTATGTCTCAGTTGATCAACCTACGTGGTAGAGGCTGTAATTCGTAAGTACCATACCAGACAGTTGCAACGATTCAATTTCTCAATTTGTTCTTTTGCAAATTAATGAAATATGAATCAATGACGTGATAGCATTTGGATCAGTCAGTCTAAATCAAAAGGTTGGGGAAACGAATAATTAGTAGGTTTGGGCTTATTCCTTTTCCACTCTTAAATCTAATTTTCTGTTGATTGATCGAGGTTTTCTTGTTGGCTACTCTTAAATCTAAATTCCTGACCCGGAGAACTATACTGTTGAACAATATATAGAATTTAATTAGAGCATCACTCTATTATTGATCAATTTGCATCATGTGCCCTAATTAGGCAAATTAATATGAATTACTAAGTCATTGATTCATTAAGCATAAGATCAAGCATAAAAGCAAGTTGTCCAATTAGAACTTTAATATTGCAACAATGGTTTGAAAAGAATATTTAAGGAAAACTTCTGCTATAGAGTTTTCTGGTTTTTATTTTTATTTTGTGCCTTGTTCTTGCTCTCATGGACAAGACGCAGAGAATGAGAGATTTAAAACATAATTAGCTCTATAAACCCTAACGTCTTTCGGAAAGTAAAATCAGAAATTCAATGAATAATATTCTGAAAGAAAATAGTGAATTTTTAATATATGTTGAAAATGATGTGGCGTTATAAATCCATGTTGGAAATGATATGGCCAATGTCACATTATTTGGTACATCAGTTTGGTATAAAAATTTGGGTCTCAATCATTTTCCATTCATTAATCTGTAATGTAGTGATAAAAACAAAATATTGAATCTAGATTGAATGGTTTTTATGATAAAATGAAGAGAAATTTTAAATACACACCCCTAATCACTTAATACACATCCCTATTATTTTATATTTCAAATTAGATTTTGTAGGTATGTTAAATGACCAAAACAAACATCTATGCATTAGAAGAAGAAAAAAATAGTCATATTTTCCTTATATTATTCTATTTATGTATAAATAGTTAGATAAACACAACAAATTTCTATACATGGCCTCCCAATTTAATACAAAAATAAAGTTAGAAACTATCTAATTTAATTTTTTCCTTAAATAAATTGTAATTAACTGAGGTTAGAAACCATAATATTTAGAATTTCAAAATCAATGGCATTAAATATTTTTAAAACATATCGCTTTACTCCCATTTTTTAGTTAATTTCCCTTTTTGTTCTAAGAGTTATGATTAATCAATTTATTTTCTAATATAAAACATCACAGGTAAAAAAACTTTGTAATTGTTAATTTGTTTGGCCTTTATGACAACTTTTTAGTTCCGCCACGATTGAGAAACTACTGGTATAGTTTTGGTTAAATGTTCAACTCATAATTTTATACTTGATTGACATGGTGTTTGGTGGATGAGAGCTCAAATAACACAAAATTTATTTATATACATCTATTTAAAGGGAACAATAATAAATCTTTATGGATTTCTCAATAACTAACACAAGTAATCAACATGGTCATTTACAAAACGTCAATATACTATAATATACTAATCATATTAAATAGTAACCTTAATATAGTAAAGAAGTAGGATATTTCATGATTTTTTTAGATTAAGGGTATTTTAGGTACTTTGGGTTGTGTATTTAGTAAAATATTAGAATGAGAAATTAAATGGGTGGTGTATTAAGTATGGAGTGTGTATTAAGTAATTAGAGGTGTGTATTTAAAACTTCTCTAAAATGAAAGAAGAAAAAATATATATAAAAAGATTAACAAAGTTAGTGCAAGAAAACTTTTACGTTTTTTCCTCTTTTCAACAATAACCAGTGCACTGCATGGATATGAAGCTAGTATACGGTAAAGTGGAGTGTGAAAATAATCATCCTTTTTTTTATATATTTTGTTGAGAGATATTCGACATTTAAGCATGGTCAAAGAAGAAATGGAGAATGATTAAAAAAGAAAAAGAAAAAAAATGGAGAAACGATTCTAGTAAAGCAGTAATTAACAAAGTATAACGATAAATGTACCTCCCACTTAAACTTGTCCTCTTCATATAGATAATTGGACAAAGCAACTACTTCTACCTGATTATGCAAACAGCGGTATATTAATCAAACCGAAAATGTACCCAAAAATATAAGGTTCTATTCAGAAAAACCCATAGACATTTTTTTTTTCAATTTACACACATTCTACATAAGCAAACCTTCCATATAGAGTATATGTCTATAATTAATAGTTTTTCTCATTCTTTGATATATCTAATATGTCATTCTAATTATGGAGAGTTAAATTAAGTAGCTTGCTTAATCTTATCATCCATTTGAATTTGAAATATTAAGCTAAAAAATCAATTCCTTTTGACTTTATTATAATCAATTACGTCCTTAATTTCATCCTTACTTTATATTTTGATTACTGACTTGAGTATATCTATATATGCTCATTACAATAGTAGTTCATTTCCAGCACAAATTTCAATTCTTATTTTTCTTATATGTAGGTATTTTCTTTTTGAATAGATTTTCAATTTTCTTTTCCTTGATGGGGTCAATTATTGTTTCAAAAGATGGAAAGAGATTTTGATTCAATCACTAGGAGAAAATGTTTTTCTTGCTTGAAAGAAAAGGGGGGGGGGGGGGGGGCAAGCAGGTATGATACTTCTCACTTGTGTCTTTGAAAAACAACTAAAGAAAAGGATTCGAGATGGGGTCAAGAAATGGGAAAAAAGCTTTTGTTATTGTGTTTTCGCTCCTAGGCTCACATTTGGTTCTCTATATATATATTCTCAAAAGTTTTCTAATTGTAAGGTATGTATCTTGTTCTTGGATTACTTTCTTCTTCTTTTTAGGTATATTGTCATATTAATCCCATGATGGCTTTTACTCTCAACTACTACATTTCTAATTTACCTACTAAGTAATTAGATGTAAGTGAGGCTTGAATACCATAAACCTTCAAGCTAAAGAAAGTCGTATCTTCTACGATCATAGGTATAATATAGTCGAAAACCTAATAAAGAGGTATGATACAAAAAAAAAAAAAATTGATTGTAATATAGAGGTGTTCTGTTGATTAAATTAACTAGAAAAAGTGTTTTGATGATCAGGTACCTTATTATATAGGTATGCATATAGATATAATATAGAGACTTTCAACCTAATAAACATGGTCAACATGGTCAACTCACAATGATAGAATATCTAAGAAAGAGGTTAATGTTAGCATCAGATGAATGTGATGCATGTGATGATGAAGGTTATTGCTGTGTTTGCGAGAAAATTATTGGAGTGCTAAGTTGCTAACAAGTAGCACATTTTTTAGTCATGGGATTTCTAGAAGAAATTACATTATTTACATATATTTATATATACTATATTCGCCCAATACACACACAGACACTCACACACATAACTCACCATAAAAATGTCATGGAGTTGAGTCCCTTTACGTGCTGCAGGCTTCGGAACTTCATCCCATATCTGTGGAATTCTCAACATATTTAATTTTAATAAATACGAAATTATGCTTATCGGCTTGATGAATAAGATATGACGAATATGGTCATATTATCATATTACACAACAAATAAAGAAAGAGCATACATAAAGGGCGATGGAAATCAATAATTTTTACAATTAACCCTCCTTATGATTGTCTGGTGACCTCTCCCCGATCTCTTATTGTTTCTTTGTGTAATTAATGACTCAATTTCATTTTTGTCAATTTAATTCATGTTTCGGTTGCTTAGGGAGGTTTTGGAGTAAGATAGTCCCTCTCCCCTTACTCTTTTCTTCTTCTTTTTTATTAGAGTAGCTAGTAGGCTGCTGCATTCTACCTCTGTTCCGTTAAAAATAAAAAATAAAAACATTAAAGAACTGAAAATGAAAAGGAGTATATATTGAAATAGATCGAGAAGACAATTTTTACCAAGATAGAGTACATGAGGACAGACTTACCTTCTGTATATTGTCCAATAATTGATCCTTAAGGTGATTTACTGGGGTCTAGACCAACGACCACAAACAAGCCAGAATTAGACTAATGTATATGTATATGTATATGTACACACACAAACGATTCATTAAGTTGATCACAAAACCTTTGTTTTATCACGTATAACAAACAATAACGTCTTTTTACGCTTGGCGCCGAATATCTGCATCATGACCTATAAATATGCACAATATTTAAAAATCAATCACCAATATTATTGTCATCCAAAGAAAAGTATCACCAATATTAAGCCAATTTTATAAAGAAATGGTTAAATTTGTAAACTACCCAAAATGTCCCCTCTTAATCAAAAATCAATTAGACAAACCATTTATATGTGAGGACACTATAGTAATTCAATAATATTAAATTAAATGATAATAAAAATAAATGCATTATCTCCACAAAATAAGAACAAATTTCCCTCATAAATAGGAGAAAAATATAATTAACAAACTGTTTATAGTGTGTTTTTTTTCTCAAATAAAAAAAAGGACTTCGCACATGTTAAGGGGCTAGTTATTGTTAAGAGAATTCTCTTTGTGAATCGAATTGGGTGTGAAAAGACATATAGACATTTACATCATATGCTAATATCAAATTATATTTAATACTTGAAGGATAAGATTCTAAATAACAAAATCAAAACCAAAACTAAAAATGATAAGAAAAATGTCTGCAGATAATTTTCTATTATCTACACTAACTTCCGACATGTTCACATTACTTTCTCCATTATCTACACCAACTATCCATAGGTTCAGATAACTTCTCATATTATCTACACTAACTTCCTACATAATAGGATAACTTCTCACCCTACTCATATTAAGATATATAGCATTAATTCACACAAAACAATCGAGACAATCTTAGAAATGAAAAGTGTAAATTGTAAAAATATTGTACTCGAAATACTGTTCTTAGTAAAGGTTTGTTTGCTGCATGCTCCCGACCAATTTCTTTGCAGCACCTGTACATAGCACATGTTAAACACAATAATGTAACACTTAGTACAACAAGTTTAAAATTATACAACCCCATTAAGAGCATCAGCAGTGGGGACTCATTTTTTAGACTCAAATTTAGGTCTAAATAAGCTGGAATAGTGATTTGGGTCCATCTGAATAGTGTACAAAAAGACTTACTTTTATTAGGTGTTGCAGTGGTGCAGGATTTATTTTTGGATCCATATTTTAGACTCATTTTTTTAGAGTTGGCATGATTGAATTGATTAATTGTGCACCATTGGATTGAAGAAGCAACAAATCTGGGCCACCCATTTTAATATCATATAGCCGTGAAGAATGATGGTGTGTGTGATACCCCGGAAATTCATAATTATTTTCTGAAGATTTTCCGGAATTAATTTTATGTTTATTGGACGGTTTCGTGACTCGTGGACGGAGCGGAAGTGTTTCGGATTAATTTTTCATTCGGAAAATGTGACTTTGACTTTTTATACGTTGGGATTCTCCTAAAACTTCCTGCACGAAAGTCGTAGAACACGTCGATACGAGTTCGTAGACATGTGATTCGCGTCAATCGGAGTTCGTATGAGAAAGTTATGGCCATTGGAAGGAGTTTCCATTTTGGTATAAATAGAAGTTTCCCAAGTTGGAAACTTACTATTTTCATTATTTCCAATTCCGGAAGCTCACTTTTCTCTCTCTCTTCTTTCTCGATCGACATCTTCACTATCGAAGTAATCCGACTGACCCAGCCCGGACCCGGCCGACCCGACCCGGCTTTTCCGGCGAACTGCGGCGCTCTTCGGCGACGAAACTTTCCAAATAGGATAGTCTCCTCCGTCTGGTCGTCCCTCTGGTGTCCTCTAGTGCTGATTCTCCTCCACGACGGTGCTGCAAGGAGGCGCAGTTGAGTGTTTTCGGACCCGATCGGTTCTCCTATCTCCGACGTCGGCGGGGCTTCAAGTTGAGCTTGGAGAGCTCAGAGCAGCCTCCTTGATCGATCCTTGGTGGTTGTTTAGAGCAGCCACCTTGATCGATCCTTGGTGGTTGTTTGGATCGATTCACGTAAAACTTGGTTCAACTCAGTTTGGATTACTGTTCACGGCTTGCGAGGTAGTTTTCGACCCTTTATGCTTGTTTTCTGACTTCGAGCTAGTTATGAAAGTTCACAAGCATACTTAGATGAAGCTTTTTGATGTTGGGAGTTTTGTGAAATATTGAGTTTTGGCCGGCGGCGGTGCGCCACAGTCTGTGGCGGCGTTCCGGCCACTTAATGGACTATTTTTGGTATTATGTATGTTCTACTCGTTGATACGAGCGTTTCAATATATAATATGCAAATTTTGGAGTTTGTATGGAATTGTTATGATTTTTGCAGTTTCATACCGATCGATTTATTTGATCCATGAGGATTCGAGCGTCCGATCGACTTGTTGTTTGGTCACATCGATCATGGACATATTCTGGAGACTTTGGAAGGTCTCGGATGTGGTTTTGCCTCGATTGGCGCCACTTTGGGGATTTTAGTTCAAAACAGGGGTTTCAAACTTAAATCAAATGTAAATCGTTACTGATTTGAGATCATTGGTGAATAGGTGCTTCTAAAAGGTGAATTGGACAAGTTGTTGGTGAGAGTGTTAGTTCAGTTCTGTATAGAAGATGCAGCGGGAGTTTCGAGGTGAGTAATCTCACGAAGTTCATTCACGAACGGGCTTACCATATCGTTTTGAGAGTTATTTAGTAACTGCAAACTATAGTTGGTATTAGTAGGCATTTCTGAGCGGATGACTACATGTATATATTTACGTGAAATATATATGTTTTGGTGGCTTGTGGATTTATGAAAAAAATATGCATGAAATGATGCCTTTTATTGTTTTGGGTTGTGGCTTTCGGAAAACAAATGATTGTGGAAATGATTGATTTCGATTTGTTTTGAAAAGCGTTGAGATTTGAGAAAAAGCGTTAAGATTTGGGTATGAAAACAATAGGCATGAATTGATACTTTTTATTGTTTTGTGTTATGGTTTTTTCGGAAAACAATGATTATGGAAATGTTGATTTCGATTGTTTTCAAAAGCGTTGAGATTTGTGTAACATTTTGGGTCCAGTGCGACTCCTTTAATGTTTTGCTCCAAGTGACAGTGCGGCCCGAGGATCGAAGGTCTATGACCTTGGGCAGAATATCATGTAATCACGTCTTTGGCCGGACGAGTGGTTACGTTTTCAGTTAGAGTTCTAATTTGTCTGCTATATAGGTAATTCATGGGGTAACGGGAATTGGTTATTGAAAACTCATAACATTACGTATTTTTAGGGAACAAGGTGTGAGTTGCTTCCTTATTAATGGTTTTAAGGGGACAAGGTGCAAGTTGTTTTCCTTATTAACGATTTGATAGAAATCAAGGTGTGGGTTGCTTTCTATGGTACGATTATGGTACAACTAATAGAATTCAAGGTGTGAGTTGTTTTCTATGTTTTATTGATAGAAATCAAGGTGTGAGTTGCTTTCTATGGTACGCTTATGGTACATTTGATAGAATTCAAGGTGTGAGTTGTTTTCTATGTTTTACTGATAGAATTCAATTGTGGGTTGTTTTCTATGGTACGATTTTGGTACAATTGATAGGAACCAAGGAGTGAGTTGTTTTCTATGTTTCGATTTGAAAGGAGTGAGTTATTCTCCTTTATTTCGTGTTTTAAGAAATCAAAACGCGAGTTGTTTTTCTCGTTTTGGCGTGAGTTGTGCATGTGTGTTTTGAGTTACTCATACGGGCTTGCAAAAGCTTACCGGGTTTGTTGTGTGACAACTCGGTGCACTATTCAAACGGTGTAGGGGTTAATCCTGCAGGTTAGGAAAATCGGGGCTAAAGCTGAGGCAGCGCCTTTGCAGCTTTACGGTAGGAAACCATTTTTATGACTTTACCGTTGATAAGGTTTTCCGTTGTAGTTAAACTCTGAGAAACATTTACGTTTTATCTTATTGTTGACAATTTAATTCGTAAGCTTATGTAATATATGACTTTGTGGAGCGGGTCAATATTGATATAGTAGGTTCAGGGCATCAATATGTGTGTAAGTTAAAGGGAAAAAGTTTTCAGGTATTTGTTATTGATGACTGAACGTTCACGCATGTATAATTATGAGATTATATATCGATTTTTATTTGTTAAAAATCAGGGGCGTGACAGTATGTGATGGTGGTCCCCATGCCATAAGCTTCAGAACACAAACAAGTGGGATTTTCAGATTTTGTCTCTCATGTGGCGGGTCCCACAATTTATGAGTCTAAATGGATTTGAGTCCTTCCTTGGACCAAATCTGTGCCAAACTTTAAGTCTCCGGGAGTTATGAATCCAATTCTCTCCGACCCATTGTAGCACAATTCCAAACTTTTAGACCCAAATTTTGATTTTGGACTCAAAAATAGATCCCCACTGCTGATGCTCTAAGAGATGACTAGCCTCATACCAGTGCAATGCACGTGATGTTATTGAAACTTGAAAGGATGAGCATGTAGAAGTTTCTGACTCATCTACTTCCTTAATCTTATGTTATTTGTGTTTTTTTTTTATTTTACCATAATAACTTTGTTAGATAATTTTGTTATAATCTTTTGCTTTTATTCTTAAAGGTATTATAAACAATTCAAAATTTGATGAGACTTTTGACACTAAAATTTAGATTCCCTTTATAATAGTAAAGATACAATGGGCATAAAGGGATAAGGCTGCATGAAACCCAAAAAAAAAAAAAGGCTAAAACTAGAACCTTTAACTCCATGAGAGACAAGGGTGCGCACGTGGCACTTCATCTATCACAGCTGGATGAGGATAAATAATATGATATGAAGCTAGCAACATTAGAAACTTACATATTTATCAGCACAATGTCAGAAATTGCCATGGCAAATAGGACAATTTGTTTCTCGAAAGAAGTATCATTCTGGAAAAGGGTATAATTGAATATCAGAGGAAGTATAGTTAGTAAATATAAGAACATTAGTAAATTTATATATATTCTCAAATGAATCATTAATCAGAAAAAATTTACTTTCTTTCTAGTGGTCAAACCTACACTCATTTAGTTTCAATGAAAGCCTACTTTCAATAAATAAATATAAAAAAATACCGTTCTCCATAAAAAAATATAGAATTAAGATTTTTTTTTTTTCATATTTTATTTTCACAAAAAATTACCGGGCCTCTCTCCTCGCTATCGTTACCCTCCAAATCCATGGCAATCGTGCAAGGCTCAATTCCAACACATTTGGCAATCCAAACGCCCTTTGTTGTTTGTCTCCTGAGATCCACAATGTAAATATTTTTTTTATGACATCCACAATGTAAATATAATACCCTTTTTATCAAGTGCTATAGTACTGCTACATAGTACTGTTGTGCTGAAAGCTGAGAAACCAACCTCCTATCGTTTGTGTCCATTTCCCTGAAATTCGTCTGGAAAAGATGGTTCAGTAAAGTGCTCTTCCCTGTCATATGCAAATGGCAACTAATCAATTCATCACCAGATTAAAGACGCACCAATTAAGTGATTAACTATTCGATGGGAAGTGAAGTAGCAGCTGCTTACCGCCGGATTGAGGGCCCATAATGGAAACTATGGTACAGGAGCCTGCGCAACTAGCAAGCTTCTCTTCCTTTGCGAAGAAGTCGAGCCCAGAAGCATCGAATTCGCCTTTGCCATTAATGAGTTGCATGACGCAGTCATCTTTCTCCATTCTGAAACCTGTGTTTGATTAATAACTTCGCAAATGGGATTGTGAAAATTGATGATAAGTCAGAGAAACTGGATGCAAATAGGCAATATATATATATATACATGATTGGTTGGACCAAGTCTCATAGTGGATATATATATTGTTTGAAAATTAATTAGGAAATTACAATATTGTAAACCAATATATGTGATAATGTTTGTACGTCTGTATCAATGCTCTCTATTTTAACTGATTTAAATTTATATTATTTTTAAATAAAAATTAAATAGTTTAAATATATTTATAAATTATATAAAATAACTTAAAATGAATATTTTAAATTATAGAGAGTCTCATCTCGCTCTCTATATTTAGGAGCGAGATAGCTAAAAGTTATAATGGAAATCTACTTAGGAGTCTGGTGCAACTGCTAAAATAGATAAAAAGCTAAACATGCTTTCTAAAATATTGGAGGAGTCAAAATAGAGAGTCTGTTAAAAATGCTCTAACTATTAAAATATCGCATTCCTTGATCCTAAACTAATAGCAATCAGAATAATAAGAACAGATAAACAAAAGAATTGTAGTTTCAAATCTATACAACAATTGAACCTAACCCCGTCAATCTCAAGTTGCAGGCAAAAATAATAATAATCTTAGAACGGAAAAAATCACGAATTGAAGACAACTGAAATGAGAGAATGAATGAATCGGTATGAGAATATTTTATTTCCATTAAAAGCTTTACTTACCATATGGAATTGGAATAGGAATACAACCGATTACAATTGATATTGCTTTACTAGTTCATGAGTTGGAATTAAAACTAGTTTGATTACTAAAATACTCCTAGAAAAATAAATGCTGATGAGAGAGGTATTTATATTTATAGGATTATTGAAAATATATAAGGATATTTTGGGTAAAAAAATGCATTCTTGAGGCTTTGATTCCTAAACTCATATCCCCCTCACTTGGGTATCAAACTCTAGGTTATTCAGGAATCGATTCCTGACATTGAGGTGAGACTCACAACCATTTCAATATCTATATAAGTTAGTATACGCAAGAAAACTCATACACCAGAATCATTTCTTTCATTTACATTCTCATTTCGAGTAAGTAAACGTGACATATAAATACTGCTGGTTATTTATAAGACTAACACTGTCACGACTATGGGTGACTACAACAGTCGAGACTCGAAACCTGCATGATTAAAGAACGAGTTATTTGTATGACAATTCGCCAACACAAAATGAGCCCATCTAACTCGTTTATTGAAAAGATTATATTTGGTTCTATATATATTTATGACTATAAAAGTACAACGAAAAAAAAAATCCACGATAGACACCCCCTCAGAGCTGATCCAACTAGAACGCTGGGTACACCGAAAGGGATAAGGAGAAAAACCAGATTCTAGGATTATTAAGGTTATGTGCTAACGAAGCTAGATGATATTAGCTTCTCGATATATATGTCTAAAAATAATATCATGAAATTTCTCCGCAAAATCTTTAATATCTCGGATTAATATCTTCAGAGTCCAAGGAATTGTAGCCCTTCAATGTATGCAATCTATGAGTGACATGGAGTCACTTTCCACTATAATTTGATTGAATCCTTAAAGATAAGCTATATGAAGACCTTTTCTTAATACAATAGCTTCCACAGTTAATGTACCTGTAGAACCCAGCATCTTGCATGCTGCAACTAAAGAATTACCATCAGTATTATGGATAATGAAACCTACAGATGCTGCTGTCCCATTTTTAACCGAACCATCAAAATTTAATTTAACAAAATTATTATTAGGAGGTATCCATCTGATATTATGATTTATAACTTGGTTACCAAAGTGATCATGTGTATTAGCTTTGTAATAAAGATAACCCAACTTAAAGCCATGAAACCAAGTAGCAGCAGGATTAACCTCTTTATGTTGAAAAACAAATTGATTCCTAGTATTCCAGATTGACCAAATCACCATTAAAGCATTAGCCAAAGACTCCTTACTATCTGTAGGTCTTTTACTAAGACAATCTAACCAATCAATAAGTGAACCATAATACTTGCAAACATGACCTATTAAAATTAAATGAATAAATAAATAAATGACTTCAATGCCAAATTACTCCTGACTTTTCCCATGGCTGCCGATTTACCCCATAACATTTCAATTGTGATTATCTACACCCTCACTTTTCTAATTGTTGTCGATTTACACCCTATCGTTATTTTTTAGACTTTCCATCCAATTTTCCGTTAACTTGGTTAGCATGTAAGGGGCTTTTTCGTCTTTTCAACTATCACCCAAAAAAAAAATTAAACAAACCAACACATTGTTAAAGAAATAAAAAATAAAAAAAAATACAAAACTGTTCTTCGTTAAAAGAAGGGGAAAAAAAAACAAACAAAAACTTGCCCTTGGTCACTTCTTCCTTGTCCATCTCTCTTCTTCTTCACTTCATTTATTTCAAGATTGGTCATTAGCTTGCAATTGATAGCTTAATTAATATTTGGTCGTTAGCATCAAAGTAGTTTTGTATTTTTTTTCTTGATTTATTAATATATGAGGGTCATATTGGAAGATTAGAGGCAAAAAATTTATAGTTGGCTGGGGTATACTAAGATTGTTGTTCGGTACAAATAGTAACACTCTTTTTTTGGGGTGACAATTGTAGAGACGAAAAGACCCCTCACATGCTAACCAAGTTAACGGAGAAATTGGATGGAAAATCTAAACTTTAATTATAGGGTGTAAATTGGCAACATTTAGAAAAGTGAGGGTGTACATAATCAAAATTGAAATGTCAGGGGGTAAATCGGCAGTCATGAGAAAAGATAGGGGGTAATTTGGCTATTTTGCCTTAAATTTATCTATTATAACATTTTTAATACCTTGGCACCACATAAGTCCCACGGCTTATTGCCAGCCCTATTTTACTGATATATGATATGGGATTATGGGTGAGTGGGATTGGGGAAAGAAAAAAAAAAAAAAAAAGACGGTGCCCTCGGGATAGTCCTAGTGTATAGAGGGCAAGGTTAAAAATTGGATTAGAACTAAGGAGCACTTAGATAATGAGGTCTTCATGAGGACTTTCTTGTGATACCCACTTTCTACATCATTGATGTAATTTTTTAACTAAATTGAAAATTGTTAAGGCATTCATAATTGTGATTTATCATTTATGAAAATGAATGGTTCAAGTTTGACAGATTTTGCTCGTATATTGACTTGATCTAGTTCGATACCTTAATTAAAGATTAGCAATTTGGAAAAAAATTTCATAAGTGATATACTTATGCATACATAAATATCTAACTATTGATTTGCAGTAATGTAATCGAAAAGTAGATCTCCCAAATCGTTGATTAGAGAGTCTTCTTGAAGTCCTCATTAAAAATTCTCCCAACTAGAATTAAATTAGGTTAAGAGTTCGATTAAAGGACTATAAATGTAACATTACTGCCAAAAAACCAGAATTATCATATGGAAACTGTCATTTTGGGGTCTGATGCAACCCTCCTAACGGGGATAAGAGAAAAGACCATATCATTTTCATTTTATGTCTTGTAATTGGATCTACCTTCTTGTGGTTATGAAATGGTCAAAGTCTTCCAATTTTTATTATTTTGTAGTTGTTAAAGAAAAGGGTGGTTCTAGTTGGACATCTAAATTTGCAATTTGGACCTCTCATACTTTTTACACCTCTAATTTACATTTTAGAATACTTGAAAAGCTAAGTAGACCTTCTTATCTTTACCAAAACACCCTTCAACATGAGATACAACAATCTATTATTCTACTTTTTATCTATATCTTCAACCACGAGAAGAAGAATGAATCAAAATTATATGATATTGCTCTCTTAGGTCTCTCCTCCACCAAAATTAATCTGAGAGTTGGTTCTCGATCTTGATATGTTGCTGGAATCTCTTTGAATTTGTTAAAAGAAGGATTTCAAGGGTTTTGGGTTGGAAGATCGAGTAATAACTATATCATAATATTGAATGAATTTAGTTTAAGGAAATTTCATATCATATTGTTTTGAATTTACTTTTGTATGAAATGATAATTATTATTTATACTTAATTATTTTTGGTAAATTATAAAACTATATAGGCAATATAAGGAAATTTTGGAAAAAAAAAATTAATTGAATGTTATATTTGGGGAGGTAAGAAGTGTATTTATTTATTTTTATATTTTATTTTTCTCTCTTTTTGTCTTTATTTGTCTTTTCATAAGATTTGACAAAGCCTATTAATAATTGAAAAAAATTAAAGATCCAAATATCAAATTTGGAGGTCCAACTAAAACCACCCTAAAGGAAAACTTGTTGAACGTTAATTATGTTGACAAATAACAAGTGACAAGTGGCAAGTAACATCAATAATTAAGGAGTCTTGCGGTGATAGCTAGCCGTGTTCGAAGGAGGAAGCTAGAATACACAGACTGTAACTTACAACTGCTGACAAAAGGAGACGTGGCTCTCCTTACGCCACAAAATGGCTGAAAGTAGGGGCATCATGTAATTTCGCAGTTGACGGTCACTATGAGTAGATTGGTGGCCGTCAAAGGTAAAAAATGTGGTGATTAATTAATCAATTCTCATATGAGGACATTATATAGCCTAGTGTTTTCTTGAAGCCACGAGACATCACCCTCTCTTCTTCATCTCACCGATGAACAAAGCAGGGGATTTTTCTCTTCACAGAGCACATACATAGTGAAGGTAAGTGGTCGGTCAAATATATACGGAGGAGTACGTGAAGATCAGTCTGAAGGATGGTGTAGTTGAAGATGATGAAGACTTTCAACTTTCAGACGATGAAGTCGATGAGGAAACTTTCAGATATTAGAAAACTAGGGTGAAATAGCAAAATTGCGAAATTGCGAAATCTGAAGATTTATGTCATCGCATCTCACAAATATTTTTCAAGATATATAGTGATTAACTGCCCATATCCTTCTAGAACCCATGTAATATATGTCTATCTCCATTTATCAGAAAGAATTTGACGATGGATCATAGGAATAGTTCCCAGTTTCCCAACATAGAGTTCGACTTCATGCTTCTCATTATCTCTTTGATTAAGTAATAATATGACTCAAAAGTTTGGTGGGGAGCTGTCTGTCAAAAATCTAATCTGGGTCTTATAATTAATAAGTTTTGAAGAACATCAACAAAAAATCCTGTGCAGTAGATTTCGACAGCCTAGACGGATTTTTCCTTCGACAGAATACGGTATCTGGTGATAACGTTTACTGAAAACAACAAATTGGGTTCATCAAATCGATGCCAAACAAATTCAAATCTTTGCGGACACGAGTCTAAATCCCATATCAATTTTCATACGGTTGCAGAATGTACTTTCTGGCCAACGAGGAGAAGACGAACGACGGTGTGGCTCTGGAGAAAATGGTTTGTGGATATATAGGCCAACGAAGAGGAGGAAGAAGAAGACGAACAAAATTGGATTGTGGTGGCTGATGTGCTAATGAGCAAGGACCAAAATATCGAGTTTCGAGGAAATAACGATGGTCTTGGAAATGGAAATTTTGAGGGAAATATCGAGGATATATCAATTTCGGTAAATAATTAAGAAAAATGGTGGAAATTTGAGCAAAAACATGGAAATTTTAAGTGAAACTTTAGAAGATTTTTGTTTGATCAATTATGTACTCTATTTTAGATGAAAATGTTGAACCAAGATTACTAAATAATGAGTTAGAGTAATTTAAAGTGAATACTGATACATCGAGTTACTGACAATTCTTGAAATATGATTTAATAATATTTATTATTATGAAACTTATTGTCTTAATACTTCACTACTTTACATAAATAATGAGTTTACTAAAAATAATAATTAAGAGTCAATATTCAGTATTAAAATACCTAATTTTTGTCATATAAAATTAGGAACACAAGAAATATTTGGAGCATAAAAATGAAGTTGTGGAAGATAATGAGCTTAATGAAAATATTTTTATTTATAAAGCAAAATTTTTGAAATGCTTAAACTTAGAATCGTTGGTAAATTTAATATTTTGCAAGGTGTTTTTAGACTCGTGATCCTATATATGTTTAAAGTTGGTACTTACTTACCAATTCAAGTTTCAGCTGGAATGGTTGATATGCATGGGTTTTTCCCTCTCAACCAAGGTTCGAATCTCAGGGTTTCAAATTCGCTTTTTGATCTCAGTTCAAAACCAATTTGGGCCCAAGTTTGGTTGTTGGGCCACATGCAAAAAGGTAAAATATCGAGGATTTTGCGATAATTTCAGAAGTTTAGAGAAATATCGCGAAATATTCAATCTTGGTATATCCCGATAATATCTAGAGGTTAAAAAAAGGGAAATTTCTACGATATTTCAGCGAATTATCGAATTTTAAGACCTTGCAAATGAGCAGGGCTGTACAAGATATTTTACCCCGATTAATACAGTGACTGGAATTGTCATTTAAGCCCCTCCGTTTTAACAGACGTTAGCTGCGCAACTTGCAGCCTACATATTCTAGACTTCCTCGTGTTGGAAACTCTATTCAGTCTTGTTCATTCATTCCACTATTTGTATAGACTGGGTTTAGTAAACGAAAGTTGTAGGGCAGCTAATGATTTTGAAGTAATTAGGCAGCTCTCACAGTAGTAGGATCTGTTAGAGATATGATGTTTCAAAGTAAAAAGGCATGCTTTTGTTTTCGACTATTGATGTTGTGATCATGATGGAGATATGAAGAACGTGTCATTCGGTTCTAGGCTTCTAGCACAGACTTCATCATAAATTTACAATCAAGGCCTCAAGTCTTCTATTGATGCCAATAGTTTGATTTAGCTTGAAATAAATATTGACATCGAAATAGACAAGTCCTTGCACTGTGGCAGCCGTGTTTGACAAACTCTAATTTAGGCAATTCATAAATAGCATATCCTCTGAAGTCATCTCAACCTCTTAGAATGTCTAAAGACTTGTAAACGTTGCATTCACTTATGCCCCATGTATTAAGATTGAGTTTTTGAGACCTCTAAATTTTTTTATTTGACTTCTCTTGATTTTGAATTATCAAATTACTTATTAATCAATACAAAATTACGATTATGGACAACAAATCAAGGAAAAAATTATTTCTCTACACCTCCTATAAATGACATAAACCCTAATTTTATGTCTTCATCTATTTAATGCGAAGATCACTTATTAAATTCAATATGTTAAACATGTGACGGACATAAGTACTTAAAAGTTTAATTAAAAAATATATAGAAAGAGTAGTATTTACTAAAGAGAGTACTCAACTTCAACATTCTCATTATATAGAACACTAACTAGTTAGGAATGCAATCAACCCACGAAAAATTATACTAAGTTACTAACATTTTTCCGCATGAGAAATTTGCATTTTGATTCATGCCCTATGCACATAAGAAAAAAAAATACCTTTTAAGACCTTGCTAATGAGCAGGGCTGTACAAGAAACTTTACCCTGATTAATACAGTGAGTGGAATTGTCATTTAAGCCCCTCCATCTTAACAGACGTTGGCTGCGTAACTTGCAGCCTGTGTATTCTTGACTTCCTCGTGTTGGAAACTCTATTCAGTCTTGTTCATTCATTCCACTATTTGCCGAGGGGACCCTGCCACATAAAATCATCAAATTCAATAGACTGGGTTTAGTAAACGAAAGCAGTAGGGCAGCTAATGATTTCGAAGTAATTAGGTAGCTCTCACAGTAGTAGGATCTGTTAGAGATATGATGTTTCAAAGTAAAAAGGCATGCTTTTGTTTTCGACTATTGATGTTGTGATCATGATGGAGATATGAAGAACATGTCATTCGGTTCTAGGCTACTAGCACAGACTTCATCATAAATTTACAGTCAAGGCCTCAAGTCTTCTATTGATGCCAATAGTTTGATTTAGCTTGAAATAAATATTGACATCGAAATACACAAGCCTTGCACTGTGGCAGCCGTGTTTGACAAACTCTAATTTAGGCAATTCATAAATGGCATATCCTCTGAAGTCATCTCAACCTCTTAGAATGTCTAAAGACTTGTAAACGTTGCATTCACTTATGCCCCATGTATTAAGATTGAGTTTTTGAGACCTCTAAATTTTTTTATTTGACTTCTCTTGATTTTGAATTATCAAATTACTTATTAATCAATACAAAATTACGATTATGGACAACAAATCAAGGAAAAAATTATTTCTCTACACCTCCTATAAATGACATAAACCCTAATTTTATGTCTTCATCTATTTAATGCGAAGATCACTTATTAAATTCAATATGTTAAACATGTGACGGACATAAGTACTTAAAAGTTTAATTAAAAAATATATAGAAAGAGTGGTATTTACTAAAGAGAGTACTCAACTTCAACATTCTCATTATATAGAACACTAACTAGATAGGAATGCAATCAACCCACGAAAAATTATACTAAGTTACTAACATTTTTCCGCATGAGAAATTTGCATTTTGATTCATGCCCTATGCACATAAGAAAAAAAAATACCTTTTAAGACCTTGCTAATGAGCAAGGTTGTAAAAGATATTTTACCCTGATTAATACAGTGAGTGAAATTGTCATTTAAGCCCCTCCATCTTAACAGACGTTGGCCGCGTAACTTGCAGCCTGCGTATTCTAGACTTCCTCGTGTTGGAAACTCTATTCAGTCTTGTTCATTCATTCCACTATTTGCAGAGGGGACCCTGCCACATAAAATCATCAAATTCCATAGACTGGGTTTAGTAAACGAAAGCTGTAGGGCAGCTAATGATTTCGAAGTAATTAGGCAGCTCTCACTGTAGTAGGATCTGTTAGAGATATGATGTTTCAAAGTAAAAAGGCATGCTTTTGTTTTCGACTATTGATGTTGTGATCATGATGGAGATATGAAGAACGTGTCATTCGGTTCTAGGCTTCTAGCACAGACTTCATCATAAATTTACAATCAAGGCCTCAAGTCTTCTATTTATGCCAATAGTTTGATTTAGCTTGAAATAAATATTGACATCGAAATAGACAAGTCCTTGCACTGTGGCAGCCGTGTTTGACAAACTCTAATTTAGGCAATTCATAAATGGCATATCCTCTGAAGTCATCTCAACCTCTTAGAATGTCTAAAGACTTGTAAACGTTGCATTCACTTATGCCCCATGTATTAAGATTGAGTTTTTGAGACCTCTAAATTTTTTTATTTGACTTCTCTTGATTTTGAATTATCAAATTACTTATTAATCAATACAAAATTATGATTATGGACAACAAATCAAGGAAAAAATTATTTCTCTACACCTCCTATAAATGACATAAACCCTAATTTTATGTCTTCATCTATTTAATGCGAAGATCACTTATTAAATTCAATATGTTAAACATGTGACGGACATAAGTACTTAAAAGTTTAATTAAAAAATATATAGAAAGAGTAGTATTTACTAAAGAGAGTACTCAACTTCAACATTCTCATTATATAGAACACTAACTAGTTAGGAATGCAATCAACCCACGAAAAATTATACTAAGTTACTAACATTTTTCCGCATGAGAAATTTGCATTTTGATTCATGCCCTATGCACATAAGAAAAAAAAATACCTTTTAAGACCTTGCTAATGAGCAGGGCTGTACAAGAAACTTTACCCTGATTAATACAGTGAGTGGAATTGTCATTTAAGCCCCTCCATCTTAACAGACGTTGGCTGCGTAACTTGCAGCCTGTGTATTCTTGACTTCCTCGTGTTGGAAACTCTATTCAGTCTTGTTCATTCATTCCACTATTTGCCGAGGGGACCCTGCCACATAAAATCATCAAATTCAATAGACTGGGTTTAGTAAACGAAAGCAGTAGGGCAGCTAATGATTTCGAAGTAATTAGGTAGCTCTCACTGTAGTAGGATCTGTTAGAGATATGATGTTTCAAAGTAAAAAGGCATGCTTTTGTTTTCGACTATTGATGTTGTGATCATGATGGAGATATGAAGAACGTGTCATTCGGTTCTAGGCTACTAGCACAGACTTCATCATAAATTTACAGTCAAGGCCTCAAGTCTTCTATTGATGCCAATAGTTTGATTTAGCTTGAAATAAATATTGACATCGAAATACACAAGCCTTGCACTGTGGCAGCCGTGTTTGACAAACTCTAATTTAGGCAATTCATAAATGGCATATCCTCTGAAGTCATCTCAACCTCTTAGAATGTCTAAAGACTTGTAAACGTTGCATTCACTTATGCCCCATGTATTAAGATTGAGTTTTTGAGACCTCTAAATTTTTTTATTTGACTTCTCTTGATTTTGAATTATCAAATTACTTATTAATCAATACAAAATTACGATTATGGACAACAAATCAAGGAAAAAATTATTTCTCTACACCTCCTATAAATGACATAAACCCTAATTTTATGTCTTCATCTATTTAATGCGAAGATCACTTATTAAATTCAATATGTTAAACATGTGACGGACATAAGTACTTAAAAGTTTAATTAAAAAATATATAGAAAGAGTGGTATTCACTAAAGAGAGTACTCAACTTCAACATTCTCATTATATAGAACACTAACTAGATAGGAATGCAATCAACCCACGAAAAATTATACTAAGTTACTAACATTTTTCCGCATGAGAAATTTGCATTTTGATTCATGCCCTATGCACATAAGAAAAAAAAAATACCTTTTAAGACCTTGCTAATGAGCAAGGTTGTAAAAGATATTTTACCCTGATTAATACAGTGAGTGAAATTGTCATTTAAGCCCCTCCATCTTAACAGACGTTGGCCGCGTAACTTGCAGCCTGCGTATTCTAGACTTCCTCGTGTTGGAAACTCTATTCAGTCTTGTTCATTCATTCCACTATTTGCAGAGGGGACCCTGCCACATAAAATCATCAAATTCCATAGACTGGGTTTAGTAAACGAAAGCTGTAGGGCAGCTAATGATTTCGAAGTAATTAGGCAGCTCTCACTGTAGTAGGATCTGTTAGAGATATGATGTTTCAAAGTAAAAAGGCATGCTTTTGTTTTCGACTATTGATGTTGTGATCATGATGGAGATATGAAGAACGTGTCATTCGGTTCTAGGCTTCTAGCACAGACTTCATCATAAATTTACAGTCAAGGCCTCAAGTCTTCTATTGATGCCAATAGTTTGATTTAGCTTGAAATAAATATTGACATCGAAATAGACAAGTCCTTGCACTATGGCAGGCTGGCAGCCGTGTTTGACAAACTCTAATTTAGGCAATTCATAAATGGCATATCCTCTGAAGTCATCTCAACATCTTAGAATGTCTAAAGACTTGTAAACATTGCATTCACTTATGCCCCATGTATTAAGATTGAGTTTTTGAGACCTCTAAATTTTTTTATTTGACTTCTCTTGATTTTGAATTATCAAATTACTTATTAATCAATACAAAATTACGATTATTGACAACAAATCAAGGAAAAAATTATTTCTCTACACCTCCTATAAATGACATAAACCCTAATTTTATGTCTTCATCTATTTAATGCGAAGATCACTTATTAAATTCAATATGTTAAACATGTGACGGACATAAGTACTTAAAAGTTTAATTAAAAAATATATAGAAAGAGTAGTATTTACTAAAGAGAGTACTCAACTTCAACATTCTCATTCTATAGAACACTAACTAGTTAGGAATGCAATCAACCCAAGAAAAATTATACTAAGTTACTAACATTTTTCCGCATGAGAAATTTGCATTTTGATTCATGCCCTATGCACATAAGAAAAAAATACCTTGAACACCTCAAGAATTTTGCATTAGTTAGGAACACTTTTGTAATACCCCGGAAATTTATTATTAATTTCTTCCAATTTCCTATAATTAATAAAGAGCTCGTTAGTAGGATTTTGTGGTTCGAAGGTAGAACGAAATTATTTCGGACAATTATTCTTTCAGAATGCTTCAATTCAAAGGTTTACTTTTTATATGTTAGGATTCTGTGAAAACTTCCTTCATGAAAGTCATAGAGCGCGACGATGCAAGTTCGTAGATATATGGAACGCGAAAATTGGAGTTTGTATGAAGAAGTTATGGCATTCGGAAAAAGTTTTCATGTTTGGATAAATAGAATAATTTGGAAAAAAAATATATAAAAAATCTAGTTTCCATTTGGGGAAAATCCAGACTCGATTTTCTCTCTCCACTCTGCCCGCAAACCCGATTTCTTCTTCAGGCAATTTCTTAGCCGTCTGGCCACTGTTGGTCATGCCACCAATCCCATTCGCTTCACCTGTTCCTCCTCCATCGTTCTGTGGCGGCTTTGTAGCCTATCTCGGTGTCTACACGGTGGAGCAAGGAGAAACCGAACCTAAACTCAGTTTTCGATCAACGCCAATTTTTTCACCGTCCGGCCACCCTAAGCTTCTCTGCCGGTCATTTCATGAAGCCAGAAGATGGTGATCATGCTCTCCAAATGGCTTGAACAGGTTTGAAGCATGGAGGGAGAATTGAAGCAAATCTAAATATTGGGAAAATCTCCACCCACTGTAGAGGTAATTTCCGGCCAATGCCTTTGATTCAGACTTTGTGCTAGTTGTGAAAGTTGTTGTATATATTGAGATGAAGATTTTGGCATAGATCTCACCACCAAATTCGGAGGTTGCCGACGACTGCACTTGGTGGCATTTCCGGCGATGCTAGGGGCAGTTTCTGGTTCTATATACGATCTACTCGTCCATATGAGCATTTCTATATACAACACGTAATTTTTGGAGATAGTATGATTATGTTAGGGTTTTTACGGTTTCGATCGTTTCAATTTTCTCAGTTTGCGATCCGTGAGGATCCGACCGATGGATTGACTTGTCGTTTTGACATATTGATCTTAGGAGTGTTCCGGAGACCTTGGGAGGTCCTGGAGGAAGTTTTGTCTTGATTGACGAAATCTTCGGTTTTTGGTTCAAGTGATCTGTTCAAACCGTATCCGCATTCATTTTAATCATGTACTAATTTAATGTCTTTCCTCTCTCTATTAGGGTTAGGTTTCACAAGCATCCAGGAGATTTCACTCTCAATTTATGGCGATAAATCCTAATCTTAGAGTTGTTGTCAACAACCACCATGTTTTGTACTGTACTTGGTGGCAACGTGGTACCTTGAGGCTTGTGGCGGAGTTCCCTCTAACATAGTGTCAGCTTTTCAAGCATCTAGTGCTTGATTCTGCTTCAGCAATTGACCATGAACCCTAATCCTAAGTTTTGTTGGTCAAGATATGTTAGTATCTTAAGGCACATACAGTCGATCAGCATCGAGGTTCTTTTCATTTTCCTTTCAGGCGGCGATAGGAGTCTCCTATCTTACGATGAAAAAGTGATTATCTCAAAAGATTAACTATGCGTACTTTTGTTACTAAGTTTTGTGGCGATTGCTTAAGAATTCACCTTTTTGATGAGCCCTTTTTTTGTTGTCATGATTTCGCCGGTCTGTTTGCTTCGCTGCTAGAGGTGTTGTACTTGATGGTGGTAATGACTAGTGATTTGTAGATGATGTCAGCAACTACATTGCTGAAATTTCTGGCGACAACAGTTGTTTGGTATGCACAACGTATACCATACCTGAGTTTCCCTTGGATTAGGCCTGGGAGATCTATATTTGGATTATGCTTTTACTCATGATTAGTTGGGTTCGTGTTTAGGGTTCAGGTGATTTTTGTATAAAAATATGGATCTACATCAAATGGGGTTTAAGTGCAACTCTAACAGCTTCCCTATAATTTCTGTATTATAGGGAAGCAAAAGTCAAAACTTTAGCCTCTTTTTCTTCTCTAACTCCAACAGATTCCTTATTTTACAGCAAGCTCTAAAGTCTCTATAATTCTTCCTTAAAATTTTAGAGATTGCTGTAAATTTAGAGAATTTTGTTTTCTCTTTCCACACTATCCTTAAAATGAGAATAGTTATAGGGAATCTATTGGAGCAAAAGAGGCTCATTTTTTCCTAAAATAGAGAAAAATCAAAATATGGGGAAGCTGTTGGAGTTTCTCTAAGAGTTTGAATATTGAGAGTTTGAATATTGAGAGTTTTATGCTCTTTCATAAAAGCACATGAGTTTATGAGTTCTTAGGTTTTCAATACCTTATTTTATTGATGGTATTAGCTAGAGTTGTGTTCTTTGTGTTATGTATTTATAACAATTGGATCATGTGAGATCTCATGTATTGACTCTTTCCATTGTACTCTAGAGGGAATGGATCATTAAGTGTACTTTCACTCCTAATGTTTATCAATAAGACATTAGCGTCTTTCCTTAAAAAAAAAAAATGATAGTGAAAAACAAAATATTAGGATGTACGAATCGTCCATTTGTTTAATCTAGATGATTAAAAGATCTCCAATTTAATTAGTACTTTTGTTGAAATGCTCTTTTGTTTTTTGTTTTTGTTTTTGTTTTTTTTTTTGGTGTCATGATCATCATCATATGTCATTCAGAATACTTAGGCCAGAACGGCACATATTACATACGTTTCTACTGTTAGAGTGACATGTAAAGTAGAAAAGAAAAATAGTTGTATGTAGAATACTACCATCCATTTGACATCAAACCTCACTTATATAAGTTAGCCTATTAACAATGAAAATCCCACAACAAATAGACAAAATAAAGAAAAAACTTATTAAAATTTTTTGCTTGTCCTTAATATTAGAGTCATGAGACTTTGTTGGATAGGCCAACTTCAATGGCTCCATAAACTTTGTTGAAATGCTATTAGAATTATATTTTGAAGATTATAAATATAATGTGAGTATATTGATCACAACTAGATAAAAAACCTATAATTATGCACTCTATCTTCATTTATAATTTATCGGTCACTTTGACATACAATTCTGTTACTGTCTCCTCCTTATATTCGATAGTTTCATTAATGAAGGCTTGAGGGCAGCCGCACCACCTTCTATTAAAAAAAAAAAACTAAGAAATATATATATTTCTAGAAATTACGCATGTATTGATACAATATCTACTTAAATATTTTCTTTTATATATATATATATATATATAAATAGTCATAATATAGCCTCATCTATTTATATTAGAGTTAATTATTTTAAAGATGAAAGTGACTTTATTTGTACAAGAATTTGTGGCTAATTAAAGTTTTAAAATAGCACTTGTGAGTAATTTTCTATTTTTACATATAAGTGCATATTTGAATGTTTTTTTTAACCATAAGGCCACAAACTCTTTTTTTTCCCTCATAAGGCCACTAGATTAAAAAATGTGTTATATTTTGGATATAAAAACCAACATATTTACATAGATGCCATTATAATAAAAAGTCAACAATTATTCTCTCTCTCCTCTCCGATCAACTTCGGCAGGTCTCCGGCCGACCTCCAGCGATCACAAAAGATACTGTCACTAACACCAAAAGCTACTGTGATGAGATTTCCGGCAACTTCGGCGAGGTCGCAAAAGCTACTATCACTAACAATCAAAGCTACTGTCACTAGCAACAAAAGCTACGTTGGTGAGATTTCCGGTGAGGTCACAAAAACTACTATCACCAGCAACAAAAGCTACGATGTTGAGATTTCCAACGAGGTCACAAAAGTTATTGTCACCAGCAACAAAAGCTACTGCCACTAAAAAAAGCTACGCTGGTGAGATTTTCGAAAAGGTCATAAAAGCTACTGTTACCAACAACAAAAATTACTGTCACTAACAAAAGCTACGCTCTACGAAACTAAAAGCTACTATCTCTACTAACAAAAGCTACGCTCTACGAAACTAAAAGCTACTATCTCTACTAACAAAAGCTACTGTCACCAACACCAAAAGCTACTCTCACCACCAACAAACACTATTGTCACCAACATTAGAAAGCTGCTCTCACCATCATCAAAAGTTACTCCCAACAACGCCAAAAGCAATAACTAAGCAAAACAAAAGCCACTCTGAGAGACTGAAAAAAGCTATTCTCAAAGATTAACAAAGATATGGAAATCTAAAGGATACAACCAAAATAAAAAAGCTACTGCAATTGAGAAATGAAAACATATTCAATGCTATAAAGAGTATGTAGGGTTCAACAATGATATAATTATGTAAAAAGCTACTACCATAGTTGTGAAAATCTATTACAATAGTTGTATAAAACTACTGTCAAGCTCTATCACACTACGCTAACCATAAACATTATTTTGCCACGTTCAGCATCAGACTTCATTTCAACATTTCTTGGTTGGCCGGATAATCTCTTGGTCAATAAAGGCTTCAGTACTCAAATTCACATGATTTTCGGAATCTACTACTGCAAATGCAAAGGGAAAGAATTCTGCAAGAAGATACAACAAAATATTAGTGTTTAAAATATAGACTAAAAACAAGCAATCTAAAAATTTGCTGACATAGACACAGAAAGCTAATATGACACATGTAGAAAGTTACTAAACCAGTAATAAAAAGCTACTGACATACATGCTGATTGAACATAACCACCCTATTCCTTTGTAATCACCTTAGAACAAAACAAAATAAAACACTCTGCGTTTTGAATCACACTTGTAGTTATTCAGTAGTAAATCAAATCTACCTTTTTCATCTTCTTTCACTTTTCACTTTTTATTGAGCAAAGAATATCTAAAAGCTACTAAACTTCACTGGAATTCTAACAAGCAACCCTCACGGTTTCAGTTCCAAAGCGATCAACGTTCATTCACCACATCCAAACAAGTAAAAATCCACATTTCCAAAACGAATTACAAACAAAGGCACCGAAACGCTACCTAGTTGTTATAGATATTGATGTAGATGTTGAACAGGTACCAGAGGCCGAACAACGACCCGAGCTCGAGAGTCTTGAACAAGCTGCTCTTCAGCTCGGCGGTCTAGCCGAAGCTCTCGGCAGTAGCGGCGACCTTGAAACTGCTCCGATCGACGGCAAGAGAAGTCTAGGGCCTGAGCTTGAAATCGGAGGAGGAGAGGAACCAGGGTTGGCGGGAAAGAGCGGCGGAGAGGGCGTCATTGGTGAGGAGGTGAGAGCGGTGTCAGGCTTGAGTAAGGCGGAGACACGTGTGTGGGTGTGAATCTGAGGTGGAGGTTTGGGCGGAGAGGCAGTGAGACTTGAGGAGATGAAATCAACAACATCACAGATTCACAAATTCCGGTCAGCAATGAAATCAACAACATCAATTATGAATAATTAATCAGTGAATCACATAGAGGAGATGACTTACGGCGATTTGGATGAGCTCGTCCAGGCCTTGGCTTGGATCGGGAAGCAGACGCGGCGAGGAGAGAAGAGAGGCGCGTGGACGACGATTCGTTGCGCTAAGTGAAGAATTGCAATTCCATTTACTGAGACGATGCCGCATTACTCTTTGATGAACAACGGCGATTGCTCAGAGCTTAGAGAGAGAGAGGTCGACTGATTGGGGCTTCGCGATTTGGTGATGAGAGAGAGAGAGAGAGAGAGAGAGAGAGAGAGTGAGTTTGAATCAGATCAGAAGATCAATATGGGGCTTGTTTGTTAGTTGAAAGGGTAAAATCGTCATAGGTGAAATATTTTAAAGATGAAAGTGGCTTTATTTGTACAAGAAAAATTTGGTGGACTGTGGCTAATTAAAGTTTCAAAATAGCACCTGTGAGTAATTTTTTATTTATATTATTTGATGGTGGCATCGGATATAGCTAGGTATAACAAGTTTGCTAGCTACTTGTGATAGTGTGGATGATTCTTCAGTGCTCGTATGAAAAGCCACTCACTTGTTTGTCTACTTTTAGTAAAGACACGTACTCACAGATCGTTGTCAATTTCCGTCAGCAACTTTGGTTTGCTATTTTCGGTTAATAAGTAATCTCCTTAATTAAATTAAAAATTGGCATTTCATAAAATGGGAGGTTGAACATTGAGAGTTTATGGTCAATATGTAACAATGCTGGGAAGGTTCTTTAATTCCTTAATTACTTTATTTCGTCTTTTCTAAATTAAGTATCTAATTTTGCTTTTCTTTTTGTTTGTTTCTTTTTTGGGTTGGCCATGAAGTAATTAAGTAGAGTCTTTAAAGCCTTAATTTTGTATAAATTCCCAGTCCTCAGACATTACCATGTTCTTCTGTTTGTGGTTTATACGGGAGTAAAATACTTTTGTCATACTATATTTATACTAAGCTCTCACCCTCCTTGACCCCCTTTAGGTTCAATTTTTGGGTGCTAATGTCTCATCATCTCATTCCTACGATTTATGGTACTTCTTAGACTCATATTGCATGAATGAATCTCTCTAAATTTTATCATGTCGCACAATTAAATGAACGATGTTTTCATTTGCTTTTTATGTGATGACTCAACAACAGTGTCACAAAATAACCAATCATGTATCACATTAATTATTCTTCGGACGTGCTCCTACAAGACTTCCATGCAAGATCCATATTTCTTCTCATGCATGCGGAACTGGAGGAATTGGAATGCGAATTGAATCCCCCTTCTTCACACTCAGAGATCACAAGACCACCTAGTATTTGCGAACCAGAGGAGAATTAGATTCATAAAATCCTTTCATGAAGCCTTCTTTGGAGAGAGTGAAGACGTCCAACCGCATAGTGTGCTTGTTAATTGCAACTTCATCGGATAGTCCCAGAAAGGTTGTAGACATTACAACATGAAGTTTTTTTTTTTTTGGGTCTATCATTACAACATGAAGTTGATAAGAAATGTATAAGCCGTTAGTATAGAAACCCTAGAAGAGAGAGGGGTCGAAGCCATTGTATGTCGTAATTATCATAAACTAATTAATTAGACATTTAATATGAAAAAAAAAACCCATTGATGGCTTTTTATCCCCATCCACAAGGTGAAGCACCTTAAACAAAGGAGCAAACACTTTCAAGCAAAGTGTTACCCCATTCCAAAAAGAGGTGCTCAATACGGTATTATATGCCGCTTTCCCCTAATTGGCACTCACTACTACAAAAAGTTAATCACACAACACCAATCAGATAACGGAACAGAAATTGACTGTTGTGTGTTTAAGTGAACTCTATTGTACAACGGTATTAGTGATGTTCTGTTGTGTGAATGTCAATAAAGTGATAACTTTTTTCTCAGAACTACATTGCACAACACAATTAAGCAATGTCCGTTGTCTGAGTCTTAAAAAATTTAGCGGCAGATTTCCCTCCACTCTTGAGTCTTGGTTGCCTCTTGAAACACTAAAATTTTGGTTACTAGGTACAACGGTTTAGCTATTTCCGTTGTATGATTAAAAACTGGGTGCCAGATTTTGAGGAAGCTCACTTGAATGTCTTCTACTTGATACACCTAGTGCATGCTGCAAAAATTGTACAACAGATTGTAATCATTCTGTTGTCTGAACGAGGAGCATAGGCGGCAAAATTTTCATTTTGGCTCAAATTTATTTGACCTCTCCCACCAGACCTAGTCAGGCGGCAAAAACTCACTCCCTATAATTTTTGTATGTATACATTCATACAACATAATTTTATCTATCTGTTGTGTGTCAGACTTAAAAAAAAAAAAAAAAAAAAAAAAAAGAGTTGCCAGCCCTTGTTGAATGTGTCGAAACCTTCATCCTCACAAAACCTATTATCTCTCTCTTTTCTCACAAAACACGAAACCTCTCTCCTCTGAGCCAAAAGCTCAGAGCTATCTCTTAATCACCTCATCCAAAACCCTCAAATTCCAAATCTCCTTATCTTCATCTCATTCAATTGCTTCCCCGATTTGAATCCCAAACTTCAATTCAACTCTACCATCTCCAGTTCACCGTATTTTGCTACCAAAATGGCATTCCTTGGCTGCTGTTAGCCTTTTCTAGGTCGTCTTTCTTTTTCTCTGAGATCGCACAGCACCAAATCTTCACCTTCCTATTTCAATTTTCTCTTGTGGGGATCTGCGTCACCCTAGGGTTTTCTGATTTCGTGGCCCAAAACCTAGCCTCCTCCGCCAGTGGCTACGTTGTCCACCAATGCTGGGTTAGATCTCTCCTGTTCGATACCAACCAGAAGGCCAATCTCGACCCCTCCGGCGCCATAAATGCGGCAAGGTTCTCTGGTAAGGTTTCACTCTCTTATCCTCCAAATTCGCCCATCTTTTTTTACCTTGGCCCCAATTCAAGTCATTCTCTTAGCTGAGACTTCCTCTTTTTGAGATGGTTGGTAAGAAAGGAAGAAGAAGAAGTCATCGAAGATGAGAAAGTTCAATGCTTGGCTTGTGTTCTTCAAGCGTGAGTGGAATTGGAATTGGCCTTTCCTCGTCGGCTTCGCTATCACCGGGATTCTCATCACCAAGTTCTCTCTCTGTCTCACTGGGTACTCCACTCCATTTCTCTTTCTCATTCTGTGAATATGAGTCCCTTTCAGTGAGCCAGGGTTTTGATTTGATTTGTTTCGGGGTTCTAATTTTGCAAAGGAGGATGCGAAGAACTCGCCTTTTGTACAGAGGCACAAGAAGTAGGTCTCTCGAACAACCCCAATCTATTATAAATTTTTGCATACAACAAGTCCTTTGGCTAAAATTATACTTAGACGGAAGCGAATTAGAAATCATTATCTCTTTGACATATTTATTTTACTCTTAATTGTAGAACAATTATAGCTCTGGTGCAGGAAGTAGTGGTCAAGTTGCCAAAGATGCTCTAGGAAACGATGTAATTGCAGCAGAATGGCTTCAGACTCATGGGCCTGGTGACAAGACTCTCTCACATATACCTAAATGAGGATAAATCACGGTTTGCTCTATATAAGGTAATGCAAGATATCTATCTATAAAGTTTTTAATTCCAAAGGAAGTAAGAAAAGAATGGGGCATTGTAATCATGCTTGGAACCTTACTGTTCTTTCATTCTTTGTTCATAAATTGTCCCTGCTATCCATTGCGAATTCATTGTTTTCCATCATGTTTTAGGTAACATGCCAATCCCATGTGAGGAAATGACGATGTTGAAGTTGAATCCTTACTGTTCTTTCATTATTTGTTTGTATTTCTTGTGGATAAGCAGTGTCCACAACACTTTACGTAGTTTTGAGACATCCTTATATTGCGTTATGACCATGAATTTTTAACAGCTTTCTTATTATAACCCTATGGTAACAAATCTGTATTTGTTATTGTGGTTTGCATTTGACTGATATATATCTAGCCTGCAACATTGTAATATGAGATGTTGCCTGCAACATTGTAATATGAGATGTTGCCTGCAACATTCTTAATGAAATTTGATGCGAGGGATATTATGTTGGAGAGAGAAATAGGTCTATTGGGACTTCGGATAATCGTGATAATAAATTCTTTGTAATATGAGTTGTTGTCGATCACATTCTTGATTGGATTCTCTCTCTCTCTCTCTCTCTCTCTCAACTCACATTTTTTACTGCATCTTGTTTTCCAAATTGAATATTCTTTAAGCTTAAAGGTTGAGTTGACCTCTTTTCATGTCCTTATGCTTTTGCTTTTATTTAACATCACATGCATTCCCGATTTGTTGTCTTTCATGTACTTGAGATTTTACATCTTTATTTTGTTTGTTTTATCTATGCAAATTTATGTGTTGTTGAACTTACTGTTCTTGACCCTTTGGCAGGAGAAAGAGTTTAAAGTTGCAGTTCTCCTTATTTTTGACAATAAGCAGGTAAATACTACTGCCGGAGGGGGAGTTTTACTGTTTAATGTCCTATACAAATGTTATTCCATAGATGGGGACAGTGTAAACAGCCTTCTATTGAAGAAATAAAAATTGAATTGAGGATAGATTTTCCCTTGTATAGTCAAGTAGTCCTTCTGTTGTAGTTTCATGTCTCTATCTCTACACTTTCAATTATCATTTCAATAAATTGTGCAAGTTTTTGCAATATGATATTCTCGTTAGCGATGATATTGGGTTTTCACAAGTTTGTTAACTTAGGTTTGGAATTCCCAGAATTCCCATTTAGTTAGGCTATTGATATTATTTATCTTGTGTAGTGGCATAGTGCTTGAGGAATAAACCTTTAGTTTCCAATTACAGTCAATCACTTTATTTAATAATAAATTGCAGTTTTGTTAGGTTTTCATTTTTAGGATTCTCATATGTATTTAAGTTGTGGCTTACCTTATAATGATTCAATCTACATATGCATGGTGGTTTTTGTCTCTTCTGGCTGGGTAGGGGATAGGCAATACTAGGAATTAATGCTCAGAATTTAGGAATTGAAGGGATTTTGTTCCTTGTACAAAAATATATGAACTGGCTCTTTAATTTTATGTTGCTGGGGATTGCTAGGAAGTAAAAAATGTATGATAGGAGATTTGGAGTTCGCTAGAAAAGCTCTGCCTGTATGATCAAAGAACACGAATTCTGGAATTCAGGTATTGACAGAAACTTTATACTTTGGAAGTTTCACATTCTCTTGTTTTCATTCATTTGGTGTTTACAGTAATGCATATCTATCCTGCTTTAGTTTATTATTTGTATTTGGTTTTGAATGTTGCTAGTTTCCGCCGTTGTTCTGTTATGTAGGTACTCATATGGTAGTTATTCAAGATTTGTAATCACACTTTAAGTAGATATTATGCAATGTGAAACCAACCCAGGCCTGATTCTTCAACCACTGTGTGTCCTCTGCAGCTTAATGATCATTAGTTTTTTTTTTTTTTTCAATCAATCAATGGTTGGGGAAACAGAGTAACTGACTAATCTTGTCAACATATTATGCTTGTTAGGACAAGGAACTTGCTTCTATGATCGAGAGTGTTTCCGAGAAACAACATTTTACCGCAAAATGGCTCCAACTGCCGAGATTGGATGGGATTTTAGTACAAGATGGATGAGGTAGATTTTTGAAACAGGGAGAAGTAATTGATTTAGCATTTATACTCCTACATTAACATTTTATTGAAAGCACAATAGAGTATGTTTTGAGTTTGTCTTTCATGTCATGCACAAGATTATGAGAAGTAAACGAGGCAGGTCATTTAATTGAAGAGCTTGCTCTTGTTTCCGTGCAGGAGCCATATATGTAGGAGTGGACTGAGCAATTGGAAAGCAGTGACTGATTTATGTAGGAGCCATATATGTAGCAGCTGCATATGTGCATATTTTTGGAACAAGTATCTATTGTATTGTATCTACTTTTGTTGTTTATCATTGTTAGTTAAAATGCAGCAGTCATCAAGCTGCTTTATTCTTTTTTTGTTTCATTGTATAGATACTTGAATGTATGGATGATTGACAAATGCTAGCTCTTTTGGTACATTAAATGCTTGAATTAGAGAACTTCAGTACATAATATATTTTGAATATTATATTTGTGCAAATATTTCAGGTAAAACATTGATAATAAACATACAATAGTGAATTACATTACGTTAATCACACAACAAATCATTTTAATCACACAACGGTACCAACTAAATTTTGTTGTCTCATTAAAACTCACACAACAGAACGAATACATATAAGTTGTCCAATGTTAAATCACATAACGGTATAGAAATAAGATGTTGTATGACTTGTGAAGAATTCAACACTGAGCCTCACATATACAACGGTTACTTATGATACCTGTTGTGTGAAGGAACAACCAACAACAGTCGCCATATTTTTCTGTTGTATGATAATATAACCAACAACAGCGTGCACTTGCTTTTGTTGTCTGAGTGTTATTTTTCTGTTGTGTGAGAAGTTAACCAACAACAGCGTGTCTTACTTCTGTTGTCTGATCACCATCGAAAATGCGGCACATCCAATTTCTGGCATTGGCATGCGCAAAATTGGTGCAACGGTTATAAGCAGTGCGTTGTGTCTATGATATTTACATAACGGTGTTTCACCGTTGTGTGATTGTGCTCATCACACAACATCGAGATAGACGACAGACATGGTCCACATCACACAACAGATTTCCACCGTTGTGTGATGCAGTTTTTGTAGTAGTGACTCTTAGAATGTTTGCAAGCGGTCCAATCATCACAAGCAACCATACACCTCAACTCACTCTTCTTCTCCATCAAGCTTTGCAAAGTTAGAAAGGAAGTGGAAAATCTAGTGACTCTCGGCCTCACTAGCTATGTCTCTTTTCTTTGTATGCTTCCTCATCAAAGCCAATGTCTTGTGATGTGCATAGATAAAGATGCCTTCTCAATCACTCATTTGAATCTTGGCTGGTTACCAATCCCTTGAAGCATGAGATTCAATGTATGAGTGGCACATGAAGTCCAAAATATATTTGGCCTCTTTATCTTCAACAAATTCCCCTCTGCCATATTGTTAGTAGCATTATCCGTCACTACTTGAACTACATTTTGCGCCCCGACTTCTTCAATGCATATGTCAACATATTCAAAGATATAGGCCCCGGTGTGTGATTGATCAGAATCTTCCCTTGAAGAAAGAAAAGTAGTGACTTCCTTGCAATTAACACATAAGTTCATAATGCTTCTTCTTTTTCGGTCGCTCCAAGCATCAGTCATAATGGAACAACCATTCTTTGCCCACTCTCCTTCATGCTTCTTGAGTGAATTTTTAGTCCTCTTAACCTCTTCCTTCAACAATGGCTCTCTTAGTTGGTATTGAGTTGGAGGTCGGTAACCTGGGTCAAATTGACCAACTGCTTCTACAAATCTTTTAAAGCTATCATTATCAATGACATGAAATGAAGTGCCGGCTTCATACACCCACGTAGCCAACCATTGATGCACACTATGTGTTCTTTCCTTCCAAATAGCATCATTAATGTTTTGTTGAAGCATCATCTTGCTTCCATCAATTGAAGAATCGAGAGTGATTGAAGATGCAAACTTGTCTATAGGCCCAAGAAAGTGCGATCTTTTTCTTGACAAACTTGGCCCTTCAATTTCTACATCTTCTACATCATGTGATTGAGAAACTTCAACTTCTTCCCTCACTTCCTTCTCATGCATATCCTTTTGCTTTCTCTTAATTTTTGCTCCCTCTATTGTGGCTATACATTTGGTTTTATCGACATCCGTAGAATTCTTGCATGAGGCAACATTCCCCTTGATGTTGGCAATGTGTTGCTTCATTCTATGTATTCCACCACTAATTACTTTCCCACACAACTTACACTTCAACTTATCTAAGTTGTGTGGATCCACCAACATCGCAAAGTCCCATCCAACATCGTTTGACCCAGCCTCAATGATCTATCCACTTCATTAGTAGCATTAGATCCTCCGGAAGATGCCATCAAGGAAGCCCTATTAATAAACAAACAATGATTTAACAATAGTGGCACTGTGGCAGAATGTCTAATTGTACATGCATTAACTAATTTAACTCATTAATTAATTATATATTTATATGCATTAAGCCATTAACTAATTGTCTAATTTAAGTTCTTATAATTTAACTCAATGATAGACTAATAGTAGATTAGGCTATTAGCATTATATGATTATAGCACCAAATCAACAAGCCTACTGCCTACAAGGCTACAACATAAACATCCAGATTATCAATTTCCAAAACAAATGCATTATCAATTTCCACTTTTCTAGCAACAAGAAGAAGATGATTATCAATTTTAGAATTTCCACTTTCCAGCAACAGCTCAACAAGATGATTATCACTTTCCAGTTTCCAGAACAACTTAACTCAACAAGAACATTATCAATTCCAGGCTCCAGCAACAAGAACAATAACATTATCAATTTCCATTTTCTAGCAACAAGCCAACAACTCAACAAGATGATTATCACTTATTCACTTTCCAGCAACAACAAGATTATCAATTTCAGAAACAAGAACAATAAGATTATCAATTTCCATTTTCCAGCAACAACTCAATAAGAACAAAGATTATCAATTTCCAGATTATGATTATCAATTCAAGCAAAGATTATCAATTTCTCAGAACTTACCATGGAGAAGCTGAGGGGAGGAGCTGTGGAGCGGAGGGGCGAAGAAGATTCCGATCTAGTTTCATAGCTCAGCCACACGCAGAGCCGCAGAGAAAAGAGAGAACGATGAAGAAGCTGCCGATTCCGATGATCCGATCTGGTTCCAGAGTGAGTCGCGCACAGAGCCACAGAGAGAAAGAGAGAGTGACAAAGAGACAGAAAGCGACAACACGGAGGAGAGGCTCACCAGCGACCGAGAAGAGATCGAGCACGGAGGAGACTGAGATAGAGATTTGCGGTGTTTTGGCCTTTGGGACGAACTGACCCTATGAATTTGGGACTTTAGGTCTTAATCTCGCAAATTAAAAAAAAAAAAAAAAAAAAACAAAAAAAAGAAGAAGAAAGAAACGCTCGCCCAGCCGCCCGCCTAAATCACAAACCCCCAGAAGCTCCGATTTGCTATTCCTTGAGGTGGAGAGGCGCCACCTGGGCGGCCGCGTTTTAGAACACTGATTTATTTATGTGAAATATATATATATATATATATATTGGTGGATTTGTTGTGATGCAAGCAACAATTGTGAGTGAGTTCATATTATTGTTTTGGAGTATGACTTTTTGGGAAACAATAGATGTGGAAATGGTATTTTCTATGGTTTTGAAAAGTGTTTGAAGATTTAGGAGTCACAAGTTGTGATTTTTCCTTTTTGAGATTTGGGTGACGTTTTGGGTCCAGCGCAACTCGTTTGAATGTTTTGATCTAAGGGTCAGGTTCACCTAAGGATCCGGGGTTACAGGTTGTAACCTTAGTGCAGGAATATCAGGATACCAAGCCTTTGGCCGGGTGATTGGTTACGATTCAGTTATAGCTCTAGTTTGTCTGCCGTTGTACTATCATAGGGCATAACTTTGTGTTTTGGCACTTGTGGGTATATGTTTTTAAAAGAGAGTTTTAGGTGCATACTTTGTTTTATTGTTCAGGTTGGACCGGAGTTTCATATTGAATTGTTCGGTTAACATTTTATATGATTTTGTCACGGTGTGACTTGTATTATTTCTTTTGGGAAAAGATTAATAATGGGTTTTTAAGGATTCATGTTGTGTGTTTCTTTTCCTTGAGTTGAAAGGTTTTCCTAGGGATATGTGTGAGTTACTTTCTTAATTGAGTCGGTAGATTCCTTGTGATTTTGGTGTGAGTTATCTTCTTCGAGTTGAAAGGTTTGCCTCATTATTCGTGTGAGTTGTGGTTTTTGTCTTTGAGTTTACTCATACAAGCTTTCAAAGGCTTACTAGCTTTGTTGTGTGGCAACCCAGTGCACTCTTTGATGGTATAGGGGTTAATCCTGCATGTCAGGGTAATCGTGGGTAAAGCTGAGTTCTAGTACATAGCAGTTGTTCAGTTAGGAAGCTATTTTTGTGACCTTACTACTGTTAAGACTTCCGCGTGTAGTGAGCTTTGAGGAGCATTTACTTATTATTTTTTTATGCAATTTAATTCATAAACTTGTGTAATGTAATATATGACTCTAAAGAATGAGTCGATATTGACATTGTGAGCTCAGATTGTTTTGTTGCTTAGTTTAAATGAAAATTTTTCTAAGTGTTCTTTTTGTACTTGTTAAGTTATCGCGTTTCAGATTCGAATTTCTTTATTCGAAATTCAGGGCATGACAGTTTGGTATCAGAGTGTATTTAGTGATAGTCAATACTACTCGAGTGATGGCCCGTCTGCAGCAGATCCCCATTATATAATCTTCGGTATTGATATAGTCATTGGGTATGTGAGAGTGTAAGGTGTTCTCTTGAACGTTGGGTCATCATAGGAGCTTTGAGTGCCCTCTTTGTGTTAGTGTCTTGGTTAATGCGATCTTGTATTTAACTTATACATGTGTTTAGGTTTTATACAAGTAGTAACCAAGTGTTGCTATGCTTCTCAGGTGATGGATCCTCTGAGAGGCAGAGCTAGAGGCCGAGGTAGGCCCCGAGGAGGGGGCAGAGCTAGGGGTAGAGGTAGGGTTCCTCCTATGGAGGAGTTCTATGAGGAGGAGGTGGAGATACCGTATGTTGTGCATATTCCACATGTTGTGGATATGATAGATGCCACTAATTTGGCGAGATTGGCGAGCTAGGGAGATTACTAGGCTTGGAGCAGTCCCATTTCAGGGGGGTATAGACCACATGTTGGCTGATCAGTGGATTAGGAACATGGAGAACTACTTTAGGTTGGTCGTCTGCACCGACAATTAGGGCTGTTAATGGGTCGTATCAGGTTGGGTTCGTGTCGGGTCAAGGTATTTGTCGTGTCGCAAGAGATAAACCCAAACCCAACCCATTTAATAATCATGTCAAAAATTTAAACCAAAACCCAACCTACTTATTAAACGGGTTACCCGCTTCTAACCCGCTTAACCCATTTAATAAATAGGTCGTGTCATGTTAGACAAAATGACCCATTTAAGAGTTAACAATGTGACCCATTTAACTAAAAAATGGATAAATTGATTAAATTCATTAAAAACTCCACAAGACGAAGAATATAAATAATTATATATAATTCATAAATAATTAAATCCAATAATTATAAAGCAAAATATTTCAAATTGTCTAATCCTATGATCAAATACTCCCAACGTCCAAAATTTCAAGAGGAAATATAGCATAATCGGGTACGGGTTCACTTCGTGTTGGCGGGTTAACCCATGGCGGACCCATTTATTAAATGGGTAATGGCGGGTTGACCCACGGCTGACCCGCATTTTAATTGTGTAGGTTCAACCCGCTTTATTCATGCTGGTTTTGAGACGTGTTATCGGGTCGTGTCGGAATTGACAGCCCTACTGACATTGAGAAGAGGGAAATAGTTACCTTTCTGTTCTACGACGAGACACGGGTATGGTAGGAGTGCATAAAGAGGGCTGAGGATGTGTCCACCATGACTTGGGTGGGTTTTGTGAGACTTTTTAGGGAGAAGTACTTCCCGGCTTCAGTGATGGAGTAGCTAGAGGTGGAGTTCCTCGCTCTAGTTCAAGGAACTATGAGCGTTCGGGACTATGAGTCAAGGTTCTCGATGTTGTATCGATTTGTGAGACCTTGGGATGCTTCGAGTTTGGCTAAGAAGTTTCAGCAAGGGTTGAATGCTTCTCTCAGGCATGGTGTGGCTATGTTGGTGTTGCCTACTTTGGCACTCATCTTGGCTAAGGCCATGGCTCTTAAGCAGGATACCTAGACTCACCAGGTTAAGTTGGCAGCTTTGGAGGAATCCCAGAGAAGGGGAATGGCAACTGCTGAGAGCAATGATGGGATGGACAATCAGGGTACCTCCTAGAAGAGGCGGAGGGCTCATCAGTAGGCTCCTGCTAGGGTAGCAGTTGCACCTGTAGGGCAGGTGGCACCCTTGAGATGTTTTAACTGCAACTGGATGGGCCATACTTCCAAGGATTGCACGAGGCCGAAGAATGTAGTATGCTTTAGATGTGGCCAGGAAGGGCATTACTCCAGGGATTGTACTCAGGCACTGGGTAGAGGACTAGGGAATCAGCAGAGACTACAGCCTTAGAGGCAGGCTTGGAGTATGCTACTCATACCTTATTTTACCAATTCATACCTTATTTTACTATTTCATTTAGATTGCTCTTATTACTAATATTTGTATAACTTTGTAATTTGAGTAGAGTTAAATTTATTGAAATTGTTGGGAAGTTGGTTGTAAATTGTGGTGAGTAGGTAGACTCTAGGAATTGAGGATGGATAAGTTTATTGAAGAGTGCTAGAATGTTTTTATAGGTTTTGGGTAGTTCACTTTTAGGGGAAATTCTGCCAAATTTTTGGTAAAATTTCTTCTAAGGTAGGCCTCACAGGGCCACTTCGGATTTCATGGTGAAATTCAGGGTGAATCTTGTTAACTTGGTATCAAAGCATTAGGTTGATAGGTCTTGTAGACTTTCTTTCCCTCCTGTTACCTTATATGCTTAATGATACTCAGTACCTCTCTAGTGATGGCTCGACTGTAGCGGTTCCCCATCATATACTTTTCGGTGCTGACATAATCATCAAGTGTGTAAGGTACATATCTCGATGTCGTTCCTTTCAGTTATTTGGTCTAGACTTTCCCTTTCTAGTGCTATGCCTCTTAGACGTCGACCTTGTAGGAATTCTTCATGGGTAGAGGAATACGTAATGTTTACATCCGCTTGGTGATTGGAAGAAACTTACATCTTGGGTTAAGCATGGATTACAAAGTGAGCATCGAGATATGATTATCTTTTCTTTTGAAGTCAGCAAGTTAGTTGCTCTAACTTCACGGTGTTAGGCCAGGCTCCAATTACACCATGACTATTAAAGATGTGTAGCCTTAGCTAGGAATAGGCCAAGTGTTATACATTTACTTCAGGAGTTGAGTTTTTGGGTGGAAGTAGATCTTGTAGTTTTTGGTTCTTATGTTGAGCAGAGTTTTGAAAGACGTGGTATAGGACGAGGATGTGGGAAATTTAGTAAGCTAGCTTTAGCAATTTTGGTTGGAGATATTCTTAGTTTCAGTGGAGGCTTTGGTATATGCATGATTGAAGAAATTTCCAGTGTCATACATGTAGTAGAATATCCATTGGGCAATGTCAGATAGTCAGTTGGAGATGTTATATGCCTAGCTAGGTAGTTATATGAAGGAGTTTCTCTAGTTGACTCGGAATATTAGTTCAAGGCATGATCAAGGTTCTAGTAAGGTATCAGAGTGGCGCAGCAGAAGCATAGTGGGCCTTTAACCGACGTATAGTGATACTTACGATGATGCGTCTAATAGTGGGAGTTGCGTAGGCATAGAAGATCTATCGGTACGTTAGGGAGATAGGAATCAACAAGAACGCCTTGCGATCAGACTTTAGGCTAAGTTTCAACATTTTAGAATGAGAGTCAATTCGTTTTTGATGTTAGTTATCCATTTCTAATCAACCAACTCTTGGCTTGCCTAGTTAAAGAGCAATACTTCTTTGGTCTTGAGTAGACTTACTTTCCTATTCAATGTACGATCGCCACCTATTCCATGAGATCGGCACATTATTCTCCTTCTCGAATGTTATACTTCGGATTTGTACGCATGCCCCATTCCTTCTTATAAGGTAGGGAGATTATTATGCCCTGTACCTAAACTTACCTATTTACTAGTCACTCGGACAGTTAATAGTTAAGAATCTTATTTTTTACATTCGTTTCAATCTTTTATGACACCAAAAGTTGACCTTTTGTTTTGTTTAGTTTTTGAGGAAATTTTCTGCATAAAAATTGTAAATGACGTTAAACCGAGTTCGTGGACATGCGACACACTTAAAATGGAGTTCGTTTGAATAAGTTACGATCTACATAAGTTAGTTTCTACATCGGAGTTTTCAGAGGCTTTTCTAGGGGCAATGTAGACAATTCACATCAGTAGAATTAAAAAGAAGCAAACCCTAGCCTCTTTCTCTATTTCTCCTTTTCTCTCTCTCCACGACCTCTCTCTCTCTCTCTCTCTCTTCCCCCGTAATTTATCACTTCCGGTGCCACCAGTAGAACCTGGATTGGAAACTGATCAAAACCTTAGGCCCATCACTGCCATAAATCAATTCCAGAGTCCACACGTTCCCCATGAAGTTTCGACACCATTGCTCCTCTATGTTCGCTGATTTTTGGTCCATTTCTTGGGTCACCACCATCTTAGATAAAAGCGGAGGGATCTGAGGAGCGAAAGCCCAAAGTCTCTTCACTCACCGACTCCGGAAAACCACCATACATGTCGTCGTCGGAGTCATCAAGTATGTGGTTCTTCGTTCATCAATCTCTGGCCACGTCTGAGCTTAAGGATCACCATAATTGAAATCAGTGCCTTAATATCTTGCATAGCCCCATAAGTAAGATCTCCGATTCTGACCAGAGACGCCTCATGTTCCACCGCCGGCCCGTGGGCCACCGTAACTCAGCTGCCAGATTTTCATATTATCTTTTTAGGTAATTTCGTAACCCTTCTTGGTTGGACATGTTGGTTTGATGTAGAATGTAATCCTTAATCTTTTGTCGTTTATTAATTTGGTATTGATGAGGATTGTGGAATTTGTGATTTTGGAGTTTAGAGATGTTGGAGGCTATTGGGAAATTGAATATGGGAGAGAATGAACTGTACTTTTATTGATAATAAATGCCTCTTTATATTGAGGATTACAAGCATAGAATCAGAGTCTTACAAGAAAACATAATCGTACAATTATTAGGATACCTAAAAAGATATCTGTAAGACTAACCCTATTACAACTCTGACAAGTAACTAGAGTTTGGGCCAGACACATAATCTAGGTGTCCTTAAATACTCCCCCTTGTGTCATCTAAACGTCAATGCTCCTCTTATTGCCTAGTCTAAAACCTTGCTGAGTAACAAAAACCTAGTGGGACAAAAATAACCTTTGTCGAAGGAGAAAAAAAGTACAACACACCCTTCACATTTCGATATCGAATGTGTAGACATCTCCCCCTGATGTCTACATCCCCCCCTGATGACTACGACCATGGGAGTTTGCATAACTTTCGTAAACCAATGCTACTCACATTGTGAACAAGTATGCCACATTGTCCTCAGATCGAACTTGGTTCAATTTGATCTTGAGGAGAGTCTGTTGTTGCTAATTATAAAAAAATTTAGGCTCTATGTGTTTGGTATTGTCGCCTTTGATGTAGCATTGCTTCATTTGTTCAATGCAAGCTGCATTATCTTCATAAATGCTCGTAGGATCATCTGTTGTAGACTTCAAACCACAAGTGTTTCGACCATGCATAATTATGGATCTCAGCCATATACATTCACGTGAAGAGCAATAATCTCTGCATGGTTTGAAGATGTAGCAACAAGGGCCTGTTTTGTAGACCTCCAAGATATCACGGTCTTTCCTATGGTGAACACATAATCAGTTTGGGAACGGCCTTTGTGTGGGTTAGATAGATACCCAACATCAGTAAAACCTTCCAAAACGACAATCATGTTTTAGGGATGAGACAGAGAACGCAGGCCAATGTTGGTGGCGTTTCTAGAATGTGATGGGTCTGAATCCATCATCTCTTTATAGGGATAGGTCAATCGTACCACTTAAGTATTGAAAGATATCCTTTACGCACAGTCCAATAGTGTCGCGTAGGCGCAGTGCTATATCTAGCTAACAAGTTCACTGCAAATGAGATGCCATGTCTTGTGCATTGAGAGAATGAAATAGATCCTTTTTAGGATCAAGACTACGGATGACCATGGGAGTGCTTGAAGACTTAGCTTTTTTTGTATTGAAACGCTTAAGTGATGTGCTCATATTTTCCTAATTTGTTATGCCTCTTAATCATGATAATTATGTTTAGTTCTCCTTGTTTATGGTTCATTTACTTATTGTAGTGTTTTTATAGATATGAAGAGCAAGGATGAGAAAAAGAAGCAAAAACAAGAGGAAAAGGATTAAAGGTGCTTTGCAATCCTAAAATCTGAAGTAGCCTCTGTAGAACAGCTAACTTTGAGGATTAAAATGTACTGATCCAGAGACACCTAGAAAACTAGCCTTATATGCACGGAAAGCCCCGAATGTCTAGTTTCTAGAGAATTTTACGGTTCGTGATTTCGATATTTCTAGAGGAAGATATGGTAGTTTAAGTACAGGCAGTTAAGTCAATGCGCGAATCTGCGTTATGTTTCCAAGAGCTCGAGTTTTCAATGCCTGAATGACTTAGCAAGATTCTAGGAAGATTGATATAGCATTATGGACCATCTGAGATTCCAACATATATATTTCCTTGGAATTCTAGAAGTGCCACATCACCTTTCTTTTGTGCTAAGTGATTAAGGAGCTCTAGAGGCCTAAAGCAAGAAGGAAAAGTTGCATCTTATAAAAGCAGAATGTGTCAAGATAGCGAAGTACCATTCACCATCAGATTTGCATCAAAGAGAGCTGCTGCCATCACCTTGTTCACCTTCCATCTCCATTTAACAAGTTCTTTTATGTTTTTAAGATTTTCTATTATGTTTTCTTTGAACATGAGTAGCTAAACTCCTTTTCTAGGGCTAGAATGAGGCCCTAGCATGATTGTTTATATGTTTTGATATTCAATTGATGGATTAGTAGTTTCTTTTCAGATGAATTCTTAATCTCTACTTGAATTGTTGTTTATGTTAAAGTTCTATTGATTCGCGACCTTTAGGGCTTTGCATCTAGTTATCAAAAGATGAATTTGAGGCATAGCTGCAATATAATTCATATTAGTTTCATGTGATTAAGAATTGTAAATTACATTATTACTTGAGAAAGAATAATGATTTGCTTGATTTCCTTGTTTTCTAAAGCGTAATGAGTCCTGCATGTTAAATTTATACTTGAGAAGGATAAACTGCATAGTTAGGATATACGACCATTACCCGAGAAGGGGAGAATCTTGCACTTAAGGAAAACTATGGTCTAGAGTACCTGAGAAGGACTTAGATACGAGAATTATCATCTAGAGAAACGAAAGAATCCATTGGTTGGTTCAAAACGTAGATAAGATTGCTTGTGGTTGATTCCGACACCCTAGGCTCATCATCATCATGTTCTTACTTCTAATCATTAGAGACTCTTTTCAATTCCAATTTATTTAGATTTACTTTCTAGGTTTACGTTTTCAAGAAAATTTTCCATTATCATAAACTCTTTCAAAACCGTGAAAATCATAAATCCTAGTTTGAGTCATTGTTTGTTTTAGTCGATTTGTGTTTCTTGTTTTGTGTGTTTGTTAGTTTAGTTAACTTAGGTTTTCATATTGTGAGTTGAACTAATATCCTCGTGGGAACGACAACCCCTCTTCTTTCATACACTATATTACATCCACCCTGTATACTTGTAGGAATTCCATCACTACGCATCTTTTGGGTATAAGCTTATTGATGAATCCGGATACCATCTATATGGTGCTCAAGTTCTAAACCAAGACAGAACCGTGTTCTCTCAAGATCTTTCATTTTAAACTCGAATTTCAAGTGTTTAGCAATTTTTCTTAATTCTTTAAGGGTTCCAACTATGTTCATGTCATTGACATAAACCGTGACAATGGCGAATTTGGAACTTGGATTCTTTATGAAAACGCATGGGTATAGTTCATTGTTAACATATCCCTTCCTAATCAAGTAGTCACTTAGATGGTTATACCACATCTGTCCGAATTGTTTCAATCCATATAGTGAACGTTTCAGCCTTATTGTAAACGCGCTCTGTAGTCTAGAGCCACTTGATTTGGGTAACTGAAGCCTATATGGGACTTTCATGTATATTTTCATATCTAGATCCCCATAAAGATACGCAGTAACCACATCCATAAGCTGCATGTCCAGTTTTTCAAAAACTATCAAACTGACATGGTAGCGAAACGTAATGACGTGCATTAAGGGAGAATATGTCTCTTAGTAGACGATTTCAGGGCGTTGTGAGAAGCCTTGCACCACAAGGCGAGCTTTATACCTTACAATCTCGTTTTTCTCATTATTCTTTCTAACGAAGACCTATTTATGTCCAACGGGTTTTGTGTTAGGTGGTGTTGGCACAATAGGCTCGAATACCTTCCTCTTTGCTAGAGAATCTAGTTCGACTTGGATTGTATCTCTCCATTTAGGCCAATCTGCTCTATGTTGGCATTCATCACGGAGTGTGGCTCGATGTCATCGGACTCAATAATCTCACATGCAACGGAATATGCGAATACATCATCAATGATAATGAAGTTTCTTTCCTAAGTCCCATGCACACTAGTGTTATTCAAAGAGATTTCTACGTTCTCAGGGATAGGTTCCAACATTGAGGCATTCCCCAATAATGTCTCTTGGACATAACCATTATCCAGAAGATTCTCATGGGATGAATTGATGATCAAATAATCTAGTTATGCCTCAGTCGCTCTCTTTCTAGGGCGAGCTAGTATCATTCAAACCAATCAGCCTCCCGCTCTTTCTCGTGGGACCGGCGGCTATGACGCCACATTACTGCCAATAGGGCACGGTCATAAAAAAAGGGGAAATATTTGAACCCGAAATTATCATACCATGGGGATTGAAAAGCTAACTCCAATCCTTATGCCGATTACTAAGTCACCAACAATTAACAAATAAACCTAGAAAAATAGCACCAAGCTATTTACATGCCCGGCTAGGAACAACCAAGCCAAAAATGGCAAGAGAACCACAAATGAATGAAGAAACTCACAACCAAGTGGATGGACAATGAAAGTGGTTTGTAAAAATTGATTTTGATTGCGAAAAATAAAATTGACAATTGAAAATTAAAATTTTAACTAAAAATAAAGATAATAGAAACTAATCAAGAAATAGAAACTAGGTCACTAGGATATCCTCCTAGCCAAATTCAATGCATAAATATGTTTTGTCAATGGTCAATCAATTTATAATGGCATCAAGAACCGTTCCTAAGGCTTTTCAACGCTCATGGGTCATTAGATTCCACAAAGGATATTCCTACTCCGGATCAACGGTCGTAGAAACTCAATTGGGAGAATCTAGAGCCTTGTTAGGGCCTCTTGTTGCATCAAAAGGTGAAGAGTTCTAGAATCAAGGCTCCCAAGCAAGCCAATACGGCAATCGAAATTGGTATTGTAACTAACCATGTTCTAAACAAGTGTCCTCACCATAAATTAGAGAAGTGATTGGGTTCCTTAATTTGTTCTAGACATGCTCATCTACACATTCAAGAGTTAATCAAGCTCCTACGCATGCATCTAAGCCAAATAATATAGATTAGAACATTTGTCAAACACGAAATTGAAAACCATTAAATCAAAACATATTTATTACATTAAATTCATGCTAGGGCTCAAATCCTAGCTTCCTAAATAGACTACTCACAATCCATCAACAAATCAACAACAATATACACCAATTAAAGAGGTAAAGGTGGAAAGAGGTAAAGGTGAAGAGGAGTCAGAAGTAACAAGAACAAGTCACAAATTGCTATGGTGCAATTATGATAAGCCTTGATTTATGGTTTCCCACTCTACCCAATCTCCAATCTTGATCTTGATGCTCTTTGATGTCCCTTGATGCTGTTTGAAATCTCTTGAAAAATTGATGAAGATTTGATGGTGAAAAAGTGAGGAAAGAAAAATGAAAATTAGAAAATGGGAGTGGTGGCTTGTTGTGGTCCAAAAGGAGAGAATGAATGGTGCGGCGCTGTGATGATCTGTGTCTCTCTAGGTCTCGGTGCAGGAGGAGAGAGTGTATATATATATGGGTGGGTGTGTCGGTGTTAGAGAGAGAGAGACTGATGTGATAGTGCGGCTACTGTAGGTTGAGAGTGTGAAGATGAGGTCATGAATAAAGTTCTGGATTATATATATTGGTCTCTGTTTGGCTGCCAACAAAGAGAAGAGAAGAAATGATCATCTCGCACGTGGGAGCGTGGAAGGAAGAAATGGAATTTGGTCTGCCACGTGTCAAAGCTAGATTGGTTTCCAACCAATTAAATAGCAACTTGTAATTGTAATTGCTGCACGTGATGGCTGTGGCTGAAACCAAATGTAATAAACAGTTTGATTAATCAATCAAAGGTTTGATTAATTAATCAAATCATTGATTAATTAACACAACTCTATTTCTCTTTTATGCAATTTTCTTCTTCTTCTTTTCTATTTTTCTTTCTTCCCCATTTGCCACAATCCCGAATATTTCCATATATATTGTCAAGGGACTAGTCGGGTTTCCCTATCTAGCATGCATTGACCATTGTTGACTTGGCGTTGACTTTTCGTCTTTTTATCGGAAATTCTAATGTGCTCTAATTTTCGCAATTTTCTACCGATTTCCGCAACTTCACTTATTTCCTACAAGATATATATAAATGGATTAATTACATAATAATTGACTTGAAGATTAACTTATTTCCAGTGTTTTAGACACAATTACAAGCATAGAAATACTTGTAATCACACCTCCACACTTGAACATTGCTTGTCCTCAAGCAAACTATATGAAATATAATAAAAAAAATCTACTTTGCTCCGATTTGTGTCGGAAACTCTAATTTGCTCCAATTTTCACAATTTTCTATCGATTTCCGTAACTCCACTTATTTCCTGCAAGTTAAATATAAATGGATTAATTACATAATAATTGACTTGAATATTAACTTATTTCTAGTGTTTTAGATACAATTACAAGCATAGAAATGCTTGTAATCACACTCCCACACTTGAACTTTGCTTGTCCTCAAGCAAACTATATGAAATATAATCCAAAAATCTACTTTGCTCCAATTTTTGTCGGAAACTCTAATTTGCTCAAATTTTCACAATTTTCTATCAATTTCCGCAACTCCACTTATTTCCTACAAGATAAATATAAATGGATTAATTACATAATAATTGACTTTAAGATTAACTTATTTCTAGTGTTTTAGATACAATTACAAGCATAGAAATGCTTGTAATCACACCCCACACTTGAACATTGCTTGTCCCCAAGCAAACTATATGAAATATAATCCAAAAATCTACTTTGCTCCAATTTTTGTTGGAAACTCTAATTTCTCCAATTTTCGCAATTTTCTATCGATTTCTGCAACTCCACTTATTTCCTACAAGATAAATATAAATGGATTAATTACATAATAATTGACTTGAAGATTAACTTATTTCTAGTGTTTTAGATACAATTACAAGCATAGAAATGCTTGTAATCACACTCCACACTTGAACTTTGCTTGTCCTCAAGCAAACTATATGAAATATAATCCAAAAATCTACTTTGCTCCAATTTTTGTCGGAAACTATAATTTGCTCCAATTTTTTCGCAATTTTCTATCGATTTCCGCAACTCCTCTTATTTCCTACAACTTAAATATAAATGGATTAATTACATAATAATTGACTTGAAGATTAACTTATTTCTAGTGTTTTAGATACAATTACAAGCATAGAAATGCTTGTAATCACACCCCCACACTTGAACTTTGCTTGTCCTCAAGCAAACTATATGAAATATAATCCAAAAATCTACTAACTCACAAACACATGTGCTCAACTAAAGAAGATGCGGTATTAGCCTTTCCAACCATAACCATCGGAGAACTAATTATGTATATGACCATGAGGTTGACAAAGCACAACATAGGATCTATGAATTTCTAAGGCAATTAAGATGCACATGTGAGAAATGCTCCAGTATATGCATATGTTGACCATGTGTCAATTCAATCCACCATAATCAAATAAGCATATAGACACTACTAGAGTTATGCTCATAGACATCATGACAATTAAATCGGTGAGAAATACACGCGATGTAAAACAATGTCATTAACATCGATTCCTCAAAAACCGATTTGTATGCATATAACTGACATCGTTTTTTACTGTTGACCCATGTCTATATTTTCATTCTAAAATTTTCAAAAACGCGCTGAAAGACTAAGTTAAAAATTTTCAGGAATGCGGGGAACAAAATTTTCATTCCCCACAGTTATTATTTTTCCAACTCACTTTATCTCTAACTTCACAATTGAAAACTGGGTCGCCCACTTTCTCTCTTGCTATTCCCCGAATCCTAACCTCTCCTCCTACCTCTTCCACTCTCTTTCCAGGACCAACACCACTTCCCTCTCCTCTGCTCACTCCTGCTACTATCTGCCTCTGCCCCCTTGCCGGTGCCATCACCTCCATGAGCAAGCTATCTCTCTCTCTCTCTCTCTCTCTCTCTCTCTCTCTCTCGGAAGACTGCAAGAAGGGGAAGAATCCTTCTCTCAATCTCTCTGTCGAATAAGGAAAATCGATGGCTGCTGCGAGCGCGGAGATATGTGGAAGACCAACGCCCTCTCTATACAGCGGCTCAAGAAGTGGTTTAGAGAGTCGAGGTGGACCGCCAGCTCAGGCACCACCAAATTTTCGCTGACGGTTACTTCTCCTTATACCCCGACAAGCTCGAAGAGGTCAAAATTGAGTCCGCTGAGATCTTATCCCATTTCCTTTGTATGTACCATCCAAACCCCAATATGATTTTTGATTTGCGGTGTTTGTTGGTGATTTAGCGATTGCATGTTAAATGTTGGATTGTTCGAATTTGATATTGAAGGTTGTAGATTGAATAATGTTTGGTTGAAGATAGGAATTCAGATATAGATGTCCAGGTTTTAGGATTTGCGATTTCTTTAGCTTACTTAATGGTTTTATTTCTTTGGTTGAAGACTGCCAATGATGATAGTTCTCAAGCTACACAGTTGTGAGGACATCATTTCCGCCTCAATGATTGCTGGAGGTTTGTATATTGTGCTAAATATTGGTCTATTTTTAACTCAATCCGATTTCGAAATTGATTTTTGCTTTATGTTTCGCTAAAAATACACCTACGTATAATTTGTTGCTTCGATTATGTTTCGGTAAGTGGTGATGTTGTAAAGTTTTTGATAAATTAATAATGTGCAACATTAGTTACTGAGAAAATGCTTGAAAGAGAAAGATATGAGATATTTGATACTGTTGTTTTGCTTAAACAGACGTTTAAGTCCTGTGAATGCAAGTCTGTAATGATTTTAGATAATCCATTTTTGTTACATATGTTTGCTCAAGTGTTGTTGTTTTAAAGCTTTTGATTTATTCATAATGTAAGCTTTTTGTTACTAAGGAAATGCTTGAAAGAAGTGCAAAAGATATCTGATTGTGTTGTTTGGTATAGATAGACTTTGATTCTTGTGACTGCGAGTCTGTGAGGATTTTGGATACTTCAGGTTGCAAGTGGCCTGGGCTGTTTTAGAACTTTTTATGTAGTCATAATCAGTGCACCTTTGGTTGCTTAGAAAATGTCTAGAAGAAAGATATAAAGATCTCTGATATTGTTGTTGTGTTTATAAGACTTTGATTTTTCTGACTGTGAATCTTTGGGGACTTTAATCTTATATTTTGTCTTTCAGAGTCGGATGACCCTGCCAGATCCCTTCCCAGATTGCTAAACTTCTTTCAGCAAAAGACAAAATGCTGGTTTTGTGTCTGTTGCTATGGATCCTTGCAATGGCTGTATTTTTGGTGTTCAGCACTGGATCCCGAGGCAGATTTCATGGACCACTGCCTACTTGAAATCTTATTGTAGAGGTGTCTTAATTGTCTGATCAAGGTTAATGGTAAGGCCTCTTGTTTTGGGACCTCGTAATAGTATTTATGCTTTTATCCTTCCACTAGATATTGCCTTGTCACGCCCCTGATTTTTAACAACGATAAAAATCGATATATATAATCCCATAATTATACATGCGTGAATGTTCAGTCATCAATACAAATACCTGGAACATCTTTCCCTTAAAACAAGTACATACTGAGGAACTGAACCATCCAAGATAACATACACTCGTTCCACAGAGTCATATATTACACAAATTTACGAATTTAAATTGTCATCACAAAATAAAACGTAAATGCTCCTCAGAGCTTATTGCATAGCGGAAGTCATATACTGGCAAAGCTAACAAAATTTTCTTCCTACCCGTCCTGCTGTCAACAAGCTACCTCAGCTTCAGCCACGATTTTCCTGACCTGCAGGATTAGCCCCTACACCGTTTGAATGGTGCATCGGGGTTGCCAAACAACAAACCCGGTAAGCTTTTGCAAGCTCGTATGAGTAACTCATGAACATCAATCAACAACTCACATCAATCTACTTAAGGAAACATGCAGCCATGATTCCTTCTAACATTCCATATCCTTTCCACAGAAAGGACAACATGAGTCACCGCTGTGACCATGCTATATTTGCTAACTTAACCATCAAGTAGCAACTCAAGTCTCATCTAGACAATTAAAGAAGAATACCATCGGAACTCTCCTTTAAACTACATACCTATGAGTCTCAAGCAACCTCAACCGTTACTCCCATAAGCTATCATGACAGACAGGCTATAGCTCTATTGAAATCGTGACCACTCGTCCGACTACGACGTGATTACCTATTTCCTGTCTTGGTCACCATCTGCGACCTATCACCATCTGTGACATATGATTTCAGACTCCGTTTGATCATGAAATCAACATCAAGGTCGCCATTTGCAACCTGTCACCATCTGTGACATATGATCTTTAGACCCCATCTGGTCTCAGCTCAACCATTGATCACCATCTGTCACCATCTGTGACTCATGATCTTCAGACCCCATCTGGTCATGACATTAAACATCAAGGTCACCGTCTGCAACCTATCACTATCTGTGATCTATCACCATCTGTGACATGAGATCTTCTTAGACCCTATCTGGTTTTAAGGTCAACGTTAAGTAAGTCGCATCCGACCTAAAAACGTTATAAACATCTAGTTTCGGCTTTCCTAATCCTTGCTCACCATCTGTGACCCTTGGTACAAAGACCAATACATCTAAAATGAGTCACGCTTGACTCAAAATGTAACATCAAGCTCAATACTTTTCAAACAATAGAAAACATCTTTTTCTATAATATTGTTTCCTGAAAAGTCATATTTAACAATAATATGAACACCATCATGCATATTATTATTCATCACAATCATCCACAAGGATATATATATATTTCATCTAAATATATATATATGTAGTCATTCGCTCAGGAATGCCTACTAATACCAACTATAGTTTGCAGTTAATTAATTAACGCCAAAACAATAATGGCACTTCTGTTCATAAAGGTCCTTGTGAGATTTACTCACCTCGAAACTCTTGCTGCGTCTTCAATGCATAATAAGTAGTCAAACTACAGAATAACCGTCCAAATACTTCGTCAAGTACCTAACACAAACGGTTTCCACTTAGTAACGATTCAAAATTGATTTAAGTCCGAAACCCCTGTTTTGAACTAAAATCCCCAAAGTGGTGCCAATCGAGGCAAAACCACATCCGAGACCTCCCAAAGTCTCCGGAATACGTCCACGATCGATGTGACCAAACCACAAGTCGATCGGACGCTCGAATCCTCACGGATCAAATAAATCGATCGGTATGAAACTGCAAAAATCATAACAAATCCATTCGAACTCCAAAATTTGCATATTATATATCGAAACGCTCGTATCGACGAGTAGAAGACATATAATACCAGAAACAGTCCCATACATGGCCGGAACACCGTCGGAACGCCGCCACAGGCGGTGGCGCACCGCCGCCGGCCAAAACTCAATATTTCACAAAACTCCCAACATAAAAAAGCTTTATCTAAGCATGCTTGTGAACTTTCATAACTGGATCGAAGTCAGAAAACAAGCATAAGAGATCAAAAACTACCTCACAAGCCGTGAACAGTAATCCCAACTGAGTTGAACCGATTTCCACGTAAATCGATCAAAAGAAACACCATAGATCGATCAGGAAGCCTATTCTGAACTCAACCAAGGAATCATTGAAGCCATGAAGTCGCCGGAGTTGTGTTTTCCGGCCGGGTCCGAAAACGCTAACTGTACCGCCTTGCAGTGCCGCAAACGGTGGATCTCGTCGCTAGAGAACACCACAGGGATGACCGGACGGAGGAGGTGAACCAGCTGACCAAGTTTCAAGGCCAGAGACCGCCGCAGTCCGTCAGAAAAGCCGGGTCGGGTCCCCGGGTTCGGGTCGGGTCAGTCGAAAATCTTTGATACTGAAGGTATCGACCGAGAGAGAAGAGAGAGAGAGAGAGGAAGGTTTCCGGAAATGGAAATGAGGAAAATGAAAATAATTTCTGATTTTTCCATATTTATACTGAAACGGAAACTTCTTCCGATAGCCATAACTTCCTCATACGAACTCCGATTTACGCATTCCGCATGTCCACGAACTCGTATCGACGCGCTCTACAACTTTCGTGAAGGAAGTTTTCCGAGAATCCCAACATATAAAAAGTCAAACTTCACACGACTCCCTAAACTGTGAAATTCAAATATTTATACGTACGAAAACCATTCCACTCCACATACAACCTACGAATAAAGCATACTAACAATTATTCGTACAACTGGTCCATTATTAATTACCAAAATTACATAACGAAAATCCAGGTCATCACATGCCTAATGCTTAGTTGATATAATCATAAAAACCTATTGTTCTCAGGATTGTGCCCATGATTATGGATCATGCATTTACAGTAAATAACTATACCAGTTTGATTTCTTGTAAATGGAATATGACTCTTACTCTATTCTTCTACGTGGTTTATATTATTGTGAGTAGTAAGAGTTGAATTTGATTACTATATTCTAGCTTTTTGAGAACTGTGTAGCTTTTTAAGAGCGGGTTTATATCAAATAGTTACATGCTAGAGGTTCGTATCTTGTGCCAAATTTCAAATTTCCATGATAGAAATAACTCCTAGTTTTAGTTTTTGGATCATGCAGAGCTTTTATTATTCTATTGTTTCGGACTGTATAATAATTGCACATTGAGCTGTGGTGTCTCATCTTAATTCTTTTTTGGTTATTTTGTGTTACCTTAATATTATTTTGCACTGTATTATGTTGTTTTGGTATATTCTTGCTAGATTAGTGTGATTTATCTTTCCTCAAATTATCAATGGATATATTTGGTTATTATGTTGGATGTATTATATTTGGTCATGATTGTTGGTTGGAAGGAACTGGGAGCTTGTAGCTTTCAAGTTACCTTGTGAATTTGTTGTTGTGTTTAAGTATAAATAATTCAGATTGTTGGTGTTGATTTCAGTGCTTGAATGCAATTTACGCGAAATAAGGGCACGGTCATCAAAGAAGTGGGAAATATTTGAACCCGAAATTATCGTACCACGGGGATTGAAAAGCTAACTTCAATCCTTAGTTATGCCGATTCCTAAGTCACCAACAATTTAACAAACAAAACCTAGAAAAATAGCACCAAGCTATTTACATGCCCGGCTTGGAACAACCAAACCTAAAATGGGTCAAGAGAACCACAAATAAATGCGGAAGCTCACAACTAAATGGTATGGACAATGAAAGTGGTTTGTGAAATTTGATTTTTTTTTTAATTGCGAAGAAAATAAAATTAACAATTGAAAATTAAAATTAAAATTAAAAATAAAGATAATAGAAACTAATCAAGAAATGGAAATTAGGTCACTAGGGTATCCTCCTAACCAAATTTAATGCACAAATATATTCCGACAGTGGTCACTCAATTCATAGTGGCATCAAGAACCGTACCCAAGGCTTTTCAAGGTTCATGGGTTATTAGATTCCTTAAAGGGTATTCCTACTCCGGATTAAGGGTCGTAGAAACTCAATTGGGACAATCTAGAGCCTTGTTAGGGCCTCTAGTTGCACCAAAAGGCGAAGATTCCTAGTATCAAGGTTCCCAAGCTGGCCAATACGGCAATCGAAATTGGTATTGTAGCTAACCATGTTCTAAACAAGTGTCCTAGCCATAAATTAGAGAAGTGATTAGATCCCCTAATTTGTTCTAAACATGCTAATCATACATATTCAAGAGTTAATCAAGCTCCTAAGCATGCATTTAAGCCAAATATTATAGAATAGAACATATGCCAAACACGAAATTGAAAACCATTAAATCAAAACATATTTATTACATTAAATCCATGCTAGGGCTCAAACCCTAACTTCCTAAATAGACTACTCACAACCCATCCACAAATTAACAACAATATTCATCAATTAAAGAGGTAAAGGTGAAGAAGAGTGAAAAGTAACAAGAACAAGTCACAAATTGCTATGGAGCAATTATGACGAGCCTTGATTTATGGCTTCCCACTATACCCAATCTCAAGTCTTGATGTAGATGAGATCCCTTGAAGCTCCTTGAAATCTCTTTGAGAAATTGATGAGGATTTGATGGAATTTTGGTGAGGTGAATTTTGATGAGGAAAATGGATCTTGGTGAGGTGATAAATGGATCTTGATGAGTTGAGGTGGATCTTGATGAGGAGGTTCTTGGTGAGGAGGAAATGGATCTTGGTGAGAAGAAAAAATTGGTGACAAGGAAAATGGTGTGGAATGGTGGTTTTGGGTGTAGGGTGAGAGAGAGAGAGAGAGAGGATGATGGGATTCTGGTGGTGTGTGCGGCAGAAGGGGAAGGATGAGAATGTCCCTGATGGGAAATGGGGTCGTGCTATATATGAAGAGAGAGAGAGAGGCCTAGCTTTTTGTGTGTGGTCGAAAGAAAGAAGCAAAAAAAAATAGCATAATCAATAATCAATTATGACTATGCTGCACGTGTGTAGGAAAGAAAAAAAACCGGTGCTGACGTCATCATGACGTCAGCATGAGGCATTATACTTTCTTTTCTTCTTTTCCTTTCTTTTCTTCTTCTCCCTTCTCTCTTCTCAACGCATTTCCGCAAATACTATCGGAGACAATTGTATTCCGCTCCCTTGATGGCGTTGACCATGCTGACCCGCTTTGACTATTTTATCCTTTTGTCAGAAATTTCATTTTGCTCAATTTCCACCATTTTCTCTCGATTTCCGCAATTCCACTTATTTCCTACACAACAAATAAAATTAGATTAACTACATTATAATTGGCTCAAGTATTAGCTTATTTTTAGTGTTTTGGATACAATTACATGCATAAAAATGCGTGTAATCACACCCCACACTTAAACTTTGCTTGCCCTCAAGCAAACTAAATGAAATATAATCCGAAAATCTAATAACTCACAAACATGAAGATACTGTAGTATTATCTTTTCCAACCATAACCCTCGGAGAACTAATTATGTAGATGACCATGGAGTAGATGTCACTAGGCCAATAATCTTACACACGACACTTTTTACACAACGAAAAAAAAAATTGTTGTGTGATGTGGGAAAGTGTATCATACAACTCTTTTAAGAAAGCTTCATTGTCTAAAGCTGTTAAAATTAAAAAGATTTTAGCTGGAAGGTGATTGCACAACAATTACAAAAATGATCTGTTGTGTGAATGAAAAAAAAAAAGAGCGGCATATTTCCCTCGTACTTTTACTCAAATGTGGCTCCAAATTTTTACTAAATTGCACAACAGAATTGTTAATTTTGTTGTATGAGAGTAACTTGCAGAATGTCATAAAATATTTTTTTTACTTTGTGTTGTATGATCAAGGAAGATATTTTGGGAATCCCTACTAAATGCCACTCATTCCCCCAAAAACATACATATTGGAAATCATATTGTCAGTTCCTACAACATAACTCTCTTATTTCTATTGTGTGAATGAAAATGCCTATTCTAGCGCCAAAGTCATTGAATAAAGCGGGAACTTTCCCTCTTTTGAACCTCAGCTAAATTTTAACTTGCACATAATCAGACAACAAAACGTAATATATATGTTGTCTGATTCATGAATAAAAAAGAAACAAGTTAAAAGAACGGTCTTTGACTTAGGTCTTTGACTTCGTGTACACTTACACTTAGACAAAGTGGGTAGCCGTTTCCTCAACACTTTGACAAAAGAACAACCTCTTCTCTCCTAAAAAAACTCAGAGCTATCATGGCAAAACTTCTCATCTCAACACGACCTGCATCACCCCTCATCAAAATACTATCATCCACCATCTCGCCATCTCGCCATCTCTCATGAATTAGGGTTAGGAGTTCTACTATCACCATCTCTCATCAATAGGGTTCTACTCGTCGCTTAGAGAAAGGTTAGGGGTTCTACTCAGTTTGATTAGGGTTCCATTTGTCTGAAGAAGAAGGAGGAAAAGAGGGTTTCAATCTGCTAAGATTAGGGTCCCATTTATGGATTCGGGGCTTTTTGGGCTACTTGATTTGGGGGTTTCTCGGCTACTCGAACTGGTGAGTTAAATTTTGTTTGGGATATCTCGATTTGGTTTTGTGATTATTCATTGCCTTTCATGTGTCGATTTAATGAACTTTTTGTTAGTGTGAGTCATCGTTCCCTATTAGGAATAGACTACATGGGAATATATTGTTGTAATTACTTACCTTGTGTATGTTGTGTAGTACGGTTGTACACAATAGGTGTAGTACGATTGTAATCTGTTTATATACACCACAAAATGGGTGTAATAAGATTATCAGTAAAAATTGATTCTCTCAATATTGTCTTATTTGACTTGGTATCAGAGCAAAGTTCCGAGAGGACTTTGTCTCTTTTCTTTTTAGTGTGAGGAATTAATTCAAAAACCATTGTTAGGGTTATTTCGTCCAAGAACGATCGATAGCATCTTCTTCTTGGGCGTTACTCAGACCGACCTTGCCTTCAGCCAAAGGCCGCCCTCGTCTTCTCTCCTTCAGATAGATGCCGACATTCGTTCAAAGACCGGTCGTCCTCATCTGCACCAGCTGCTGTCTTCACCGGCACCTGTTTCATCTCACAGCAACTCCATCGAGCCAAACCAGCGTCGCTCGTTCCGGTCGTCCTCATCTTCCTGGCTCGTTCCGGTCGTCCTCATCACCCGACATCTCACGCCCAGATCCGGCTTCGTCTCCGACAACCCAGACCGCCGTTGCTTCCATTCCTCACCCAAGTCGGCCGGATTCTTCAGTTGGCAGCCCGAGTCGACCAGGTCTGACCTGATTCCCCACCCCGTCACAACCCAGATCGATTAACTCAACCGAGTCAACTCAATTCTCAACTCAACCCGGTCCACCTCAACAGGTTCCCACAAAAAAAAAAAAATCTGTTATTATTATTTCTTATTATTTCCACATCATACGTTGGGATGTGTGTGTTTTTTGCTATTGTACTATTGCAATGGGTGGTGATGACAGTCAAAGTTCTAAGGCCAATGAGGTCCAGAAGGTTGAGGTCTCTGTCAAGAGCTCAGAAGGTGGTTCTTTCGGGGGTACCAAACTCACTGGTACCAATTTCCGAACATGGAAGAATATTATGTCAGTTTATCTCCGTGGAATACACAAGATGGGGCATGTGACTAGAACAATCAAGGCTCCTAGTGCAGATGATGTGGAGGCCTATGCTAAGTGGGAAGATGATGATGGTTTTGTCATGTCAATTCTATTTCGAGCCATGATTGATGATGTGCTACAGATGGTGGAGGAATGTGAAACTGCTGAGGCGATCTGGAAGACATTGGGGGATTTGTATACTAATGAGTCTGATTTCATGCTGGTTCATGAATTGATGTGTAAAGCTGCTAGTATGCAACAGAATGGGCAACCAATAGCTGTGTATTTCACCAAGCTGAAGAATGTATGGGCTGAAATTGATCATAAGCGTCCTTGCAAGATTAAGAATCAAGAAGATCTTGTACCAGAAAGAGAAGGAGCTAGAAAGGGTCCATGTATTTCTGAGAGGGCTTGATGAGAAGCATAGCAGTGCCAAGGGAGAATTTCTTAGAATGACAGACCCTCCTAGCTTGAACACAGCGTTTACATACATCGTAAGGATGAGTCTCAACAGGAGAGTGTCAAACATGCACAGATTGAAGTATCTAGCTTAGCCATTCAGGCCAAGCCACTGGCACCTTTCCTTCAGCAGCAGAGTTCAGCCCCATTTCATCCGCAAGGTTCACTATAAGGTTTCACCAATCACCCTCGTCCTCAATGTTCTTATTGCAACGACCTTGGGCATGTTCGGGAGACTTGTTGGAAGTTGAACCCACACCTTAAACCTAAAAAGCAGGGTTATCGTCCTAAGGCGAAAGCAGCTGCTGTTCAATTAGTCCAAGAACCGGATTTCTATGGAGTGGCTGGCCAAGATCATCATACAGCAGGTGGAGTTACCCCCACAGCCTCTATAGCTGGTCGAGGTAAAATTGGTATAGCTTTACAGATTTCTAACTTTGTTGGTTCTGATACATGGATTATTGATTCTGGTGCCTCCGATCATATGACTTATGACAAATCATATTTTACTGAATTATCTTCCCCATCAGTGTCCTATGTAACCAATGCCAATGGTGAGGCTTTTCCTGTGTTAAGATCAGGGTCAGTGCGTCATACTCCCACTTTAGAACTTCATAATGTGTTATATGTGCCTGACTTATCTCATCACTTGATAACTGTCCCACAATTGAACACTGAGTCTAAATGCTCTGTAACCTTTTATCCTATGTATGTGATTTTTCAGGATCTTCTCACCAGGGAGATAATTGGTCGGGGGTATCTGAGGGGCAGGTTGTTCCATCTGGATTAGACATACGCAGGAGAGAAACCAGGAGCACAGTCCCGCGCTGCTTTGACTTCGAGTTCTGATAAGCTAAGTGAAATTTGGTTGTGGCATCGCCGTTTAGGGCATCCCTCTTTTAGTCTTATGAGAAAAACCATGCCGACTTTGTTTATTGGTGTGGATGAGTCTATTTTACATTGTGAAACATGTGTTTTGGCCAAGAGTTATCGTACTACTTATTCTCTTAGTATTCTAATAAAAGTGTTGTTCCTTTTGAGTTGATTCATTCTGATGTTTGGGGGCCATCTAGAGAACCCACTGTGTCGGGTATGAGATACTTTGTTTTGTTTATTGATGATTGTACGAGATTGTCCTGGGTTGCTCTGCTCAAAACCAAAGATGAAGTTTTTCCAGCTTTTCAAACTTTTCGTACTCTTGTTCAAACACAATACAATAACACCATTAAAATCCTTCGTTCTGACAATGGGGGGGGGGGGGGGAATATGTTAATCATGTTTTCCAAGAATTTTTTACAACCAATGGGATTGTTCACCAAACTACATGTCCACAAACACCAGAACAAAATGGAGTGTCTGAAAGGAAAAACTGTCATTTACTTGATATGGCTCGTGCCATTCTCTTTAGTGCTCATATGCCTAAATATCTTTGGGGCGATGCTGTACAGGCTTCTTCCCATCTTATCAATCGTCTTCCATCTAGCGTCCTTCAGGGAAAAATTCCATTTGAGGTTCTTGCATCTCATGTCTCCTTACCTTCCTTTCATAATCTTCCAGCTCGTGTCTTTGGTTGTGTTGCCTTTGTCCATGTTCCTAAAAACCAGAGGTCTAAGTTGGATGCCCGGGCACTTAAGTGTGTCTTTGTTGGCTATGGAGGGAATCAGAAGGGATACAAGTGCTATCATCCACCTACCAGGAAGTACTATGTCACTATGGACGTTACCTTCTTTGAGGACATGAGTTATTTTTCCTCTTCAGATACAGCTCTTCAGGGGGAGAATTCATATTTTGAAGAGCTGTATCATGGAGAGGGGGAGGAAACAGAAGGAGGAGAGGAAGAAGTCACACAGGCAGGAGGTATTTTGACTGATCCAGTTGAGGCCATCAGCTCGCCACCTCTTGAAGCAGTAGCTCCAAGCATCCAGGAACTAGTTTCTATGGCTGAAAATGAAGTTGAAGACACAACTGCCCCTCCTGCCATCAGTTCTACCCCTGACCCACAGCTTCCTGGTACGGAAGATCACTCATTTGAGGTATGTTCACCCACTAGTATTATGGAGAGGGGGAGGAAATAGAAGGAGGAGAGGAAGAAGTCACACAGGCAGGAGGTATTTTGACGGATCCAGTTGAGACCATCAGCTCGCCACCTCTTAAAGCAGTAGCTCCAAGCATCTAGGCACCAGTTTCTATGGCTGAAACTGAAGTTGAAGACACAACTGCCCCTCCTGCCATCACTTCTACCCCTGATCCATAGCTTCCTGGTACGGAAGATCACTCATTTGAGGTATGTCCACCCACTAGTACTAGTAGTAGTGAGTCTAGTGTTGAGCAATATGTGTTACCAAATAGGACCACTCGAGGTCAATCAGCCAAAAGATATGAACCTACTCTTACTGCCAAATCAAAATATCCAGTAGCTAATTATATGTCTACTAGGAGATTGTCTAAGTCATATGAATCATTTGTGAATCAAATATCTGCTGTATCAGTACCTAACAAAGTGCAGGATGCGTTGGGGAATCCAAAGTGGAGGAAGGCAATGGAGGAAGAGATGGAGGCGTTGCAGAAGAACAATACTTGGCAACTTGTGCATCCACCACAAGGCAAGAAAGCTGTAGGTTGTCGTTGGGTGTTTACTGTGAAGCATAATGCAGATGGATCAGTGAATCGGTACAAAGCACGCCTTGTAGCAAAGGGGTTTACTCAGACATATGGTATAGACTATGATGAAACATTTGCCCCTATTGCCAAGATGAACACTATTCGGGTTCTGCTCTCATTTGCTGCTAGTTTAAACTGGCCATTCCGACAGTTTGGTGTCAAGAATGCATTTCTTCATGGAGAATTAGTCGAGGAAGTGTACATGAGCCTTCCACCTGGGTATGTAGTTGCTTCTCCTGGTGATTTTGTCTGTAGATTGAGAAAATCTCTGTATGGTCTCAAACAGTCACCACGTGCTTGGTTTGGAAGATTTTCACAGTTTATGCGGAAGGTTGGTTACAGGCAGAGCAACTCAGACCACACCTTGTTCCTCAAGCATCAACAAGGGAAGGTAGCAGCTCTAATTATTTATGTGGATGATATGGTAATCACTGGTAATGATACTGTTGAGATGGATAGACTGCAGAGACAGCTAGCCTCTGAGTTTGAGATGAAGGACTTGGGTGAGCTTAAGTACTTCTTAGGAATTGAGGTAGCCAAGGGGAGAGAAGGAATCTATCTGTGCTAGAGGAAGTATGTTCTTGATTTGCTGACAGAGGCAGGTTTGTTGGATTGCAGAATCATTGTTTAGCTAAGTATCCAGATTAGGTACCTACTGATTGAGCTGGCTATCAGAGGTTAGTTGGGCGCTTGATTTATTTGGCTCATACTAGACCAGATGTTGCATATGCAGTGAGTGTGGTGAGTCAGTTCATGCATAATCCGAGTGAGAGTCACATGGATGCGGTTATGCGGATTCTGAAGTACTTGAAGTCAGCTCCAGGAAGGGGAGTACTGTTTTCTAAACACAACAACATTCTTGAGGTTTGTGGCTTCACAGATGCAGATTGGGCTAGAAATATCACATATAGGGGGTCGACATCAGGTTACTTTACCTTTGTGGGAGGTAATCTGGTTACATGGAAGAGTAAGAAACAGAAAGTTGTGGCACGTTCTAGTGCTGAGGCCAAGTATAGAGGTATGGCTCACGGAGTGTATGAATTGTTGTGGCTGAGAAATCTGTTACGTGATCTGGGTTTCAAACTCAAAACTTCCATGCAGTTGTATTGTGATAACAAGGCAGCTATTGACATATCACAGAATCCAGTACAGCATGATCGTACTAAACATGTGGAGGTTGATCGTCACTTTATAAAGGAGAAACTAGATGCCAAAATTATTAGCTTTCCTTTTGTTCCAACTGAAGAGCAACTTGCAGATGTACTTACCAAAGGAGTTTCCAGGAAGGCGTTTTATGACTCACTTAGCAAGTTGGGCATGGTTGATGTATATGCGCCAACTTGAGGGGGAGTGTTAGTGTGAGTCATCGTTCCCTATTAGGAATAGACTACATGGGAATATATTGTTGTAATTACTTACCTTGTGTATGTTGTGTAGTACGGTTGTACACAATAGGTGTAGTACGTTGTATTACGATTGTAATATGTTTATATACACCACAAAATGGGTGTAATAAGATTATCAGTAAAAATTGATTCTCTCAATATTGTCTTATTTGACTCTTTTTCATTGGCATATGTGGGTTTTCTAGTTCGGAATTGGAAGAAGCTATTGTGGGTATATTGATTCCAAGTTGTTGGGTTAAAGGCATTCTTCTTCAGCAAAACATTGTGGCCATTGTTGCTATCGTTTTGTTCACGGTACAAATGTTAGTTCTCTTCTGTTTTCCTTTTCTGTAGAAAAAGCTTATGGTTGATTTAGAATGTGATGGTTGGTTAGATTAGGAAATTTGTTTGCTGTGAAAAGTGAAATGTTACCTTCTTTCCCTTTCAATTTCTCCTCGATGGTTAAATGTTAATGTCCTCTGTTATGGGTTTTCTCAGTTGACCACAGTTTCTCTGGGTTTCTATTTCTAAATGTTTATCTAAACCAACTAAGTAAACCCAATTACTTTTAGATTTGTTCTCAAGCATTTGTTCTTCAAGCATTTTCATATCAAAGAGCCTTATTTTGGATGTGTTAAAGCTTTAAATAATTAGAAGATAAATATATTGATTTCTGTCATTCCAATATGATTCTATCTTAAATGCTGCAAGTGAGACCTTATAGTTTATCTAATTTAGTTCTAATGTATGGATATTGATTTTTTTTTTTTGTATTCCTTCCGATTAGTTGTTAGGGAAAAACTAAACTCCCTTTAAGCCTCCTATATCTCTTGTTTCCTTTATATCAGTTTTGATATTGTGAATATGTTGAGATTTACTATTTTGGCATTCATCGTACTTGTTGGATTCATTATAGTTATTGTTGTTGAATTGGTTTATTGGTGAATTCTGAGAAGCTTGTATAAGTTTCATTGCCTCTGTTTGATTGTGGCTCATGGGATTTTTTTTAATGTGTTTTGAATTAGAACATGGATGTTTTCAGTGTTCTAGGTTTGTAAGCATAGCACCTTTTGCATCAGCAAAACTCTGCTCTGATCTGGGCTGGTTAGAATATCAGTAAGAAGAAGACTATAGTGTTAGAAAATCTTAGATCATGATTTCAAAGCTTTCATAATTAATATGCCATACATCTAATAAAGTTATATGAAACATAATAGTGATCATAGATCTTATGTAGAGGTACACGTCTGCCCCCCTAGTTGGAATCTGCTGAGTATGGAATTGAAAATTTATCCCATATTAGCGTTGGAATTTCATCAAGGAAGTGTTTTCTGTTAATGTAATATCATGATCATAAAATTTATCCTATTTTCTGGTTGCCCTAACCTTTTGTGCATGTTGGCAGTATACCAAATGTTGTGTAGTGTTATATATATATATATATATACATATATATAAATTGTTCGGACAGCATTATTACCCCCCACAGACCTATTCTTAGTGATGGTAAATATTAGTATAAGAAATTTAGTGAAGTTGTTGACCTACTAGGCAATCTGACCAAACAATGTCATTAGTTTAAAGGTCAGCCCCCTATGATTACCTAATATGATCATTAAATAATCACCACCTTGAAGCTAATAAAGTTATCCGCTCCCTGCCACCAGAAACTATGGGATTTTCTTTTGAGTCTAAAGTCTTGTTTTATGTAGAAACTAGAAAATTGAGTTCTACAATGACTTCTAAATGGACTTTGACTGCAATGAGAAGAAGCATAATTGGCTTCTTAATTTACATGAAATTGATGTGGTTCAAGCTTAGGATAAATGCAGTTGGGTCTTGGCTATCCATTTGGTATTAATTTCATAGTTTATATGAGTTGTGTGTTAGCCTGGTATGCACTTAGTGTGCAGGTCATTTTAGCAATCATTTTAGTAAATGTAAATGGTTGATATATGATTGCTTGATCTCCTTATCAACAAGCTGTAACTATCTCAGTTTATAAATATTATCAATCGACTCCTCTTCAAAAATTTCATAACTTGTATCTAACTATCATATGCTTTTACGCTTTTCAGACTCATAGCTCATCAACACTTCCAGGAACTGCATTAAAGCCATTTTGGGGGTTAAGAACTGGTGAGTATTGCCATAGCATATGGAGGGGGCAGGAACTGAAAATGTGTCACCGAATGATATTCAAGTGCCACAACATGTGGAGGGGGCAGAATATGTGGATTTGACATTGCTTGACTCTTCAAAAAAGGTAACTCTGTTTTCAGTTTACACCCATATTGGTAGAATTGATGAGTATATATGTTATTTCCGCAGGTTAGATTGATCTAGTATAAATTTAAACATATAGACAGCGTTATAAATATTATTTTTTGCATGTTTTTTAGTCATCTGGAGCAGAGATTAAATGCAAGTTGGCATTAGGTTTTGTTGAACATATTGTTGCTTATGCTACTGTTATGGACTGTGATGATCGCAATCAGCTTATTCATGATGCTCCACTTGGGGATGATATCTGCGTGTTTGTATCTATGAGGCGGTTGAGGAGAAAGCAAAGGCCCCATTTCCGATTAAAGATGAAGTTGAAACTGTTAAGCAGGCAATGGGGAGTTGGGTAGCATGGCTTAAAGAGCTAATCATAAGGTCACTTGTGAAGGTAAGAAAGTATAAATGAAACTACTGCGATCACATTCACTTGTTTAAAGAAATTTTCTTAAGTTTAGATAAGCTGCATAACATCTAGGTTACATTTATTTCCTTGTTCTAGAAACCTATCAAGGATAATGCTGAGAAGAAAAGGAAAAAGAAAGAGACAGCGGATGAAGACTCAGAGGTACAATTTAGCTTGGCATCAATGGCACCTACATTACCAGAATCATTGAAGATGCTATGTCAGTGGGCTGAAGACAAATTCAGAGACGAGCGTACCATCAGCTTCCACATTGAACCTGAAGTCTTGGGATATTCTCGCAAGACCTTTCTAATGGGATCAGATGTTCGACGACTTGCAAGCATGAGGGAACTTAGTGGAACTTGCATTGCTGTGTACCAAAGGTAAAAAAAATTCAAATTTTCCATTACATATCATTGCTGCAAGTATGGTTGCTGAATAGTTACTGAAAGTATTTTATTTGGTGTAAATGCTTGATAGGTATCTCTATGAGCAGTTGATTGCTTATAAAATGGTAGACATGGTTGCATTCATTGACCCTTCTCTAATTGGTGCAAGTGGGTCTGGGAATGGAACTGTTAGGGCCCAACACATTAGAGATAGGCTTGTAACTGCAAAACCAGGACAGATGTTCATGTTGCCATATAACTCGGGGTAAGTCCATGAAAATTCTGTTTTTCGTATATTGTTTGCAATCAATTTGTGCCATATTGAACATATATTCTATTACAAGATATATGACTATTTTGTATGCATGTAGTGATCATTGGATGTTGACAATTGTTGATCCGGACCAAGGCACTGCCTATTTTTTGGATCATCTGAAAAGACGCTTACCCACCAGAGATTGGATGTCTATAGTGGAAACGTAAGTCGCTGTTATAGATAATGCATTGCTGAGATCATTATATCTATTTAAAAATATATGTTGCCCCCTTTTGTTTCTCTCACATCTTCATTTTCTTATTCTGATGTAGTGCACTAGGTATGTATGATTCTGAAAGGAAGAGGAAAGGCCGGAGTTCAGTTATGTGGAAAAATTTGGCTGTAAGTTTCACCTATGTATATAGTTGTCTTGCAAAAACAGTATTTGGTTTTTTGTTTAATCATCATTTGTTTTTAGAGCATTCCTCCCCAACCTAGCAACAAGGAGTGTGGGTACTTTATCATGCGATACATGAGGGATATTATTGAGGATAAAGACCTGTCATTATTTCCTGTAAAGGTAAACCCACCTATAAATGTAGTCACTTTACTTGGTTTCTATTGAGATTGTGGACATAACAGTTATGCATGTCTTTGCCTCACTTTGATATAATACATTGGTTTCAGTGGGAGAGGAGAGGTAGCAGCCACTATACCCAAGCACACATTGATCAGATGCGAAATGAGTGGGCAAAGTTTGTGGTAAAGGTGTATGTGTAGGAGATGAAGGAAAGCATTTCCCTTGACGTAGGTTGTTGTTGAAGGAAAGCATCATTTTGGCGTGCTTCTCTGCTAGTACAATATCCATGCATCATGTCGCATGTTTTGGAACAAATATTATGTATTTGTACTAGCTTTTGATGTCCCAAGTAGATGGACATGTATATGAGTGCTTTTATTCTTTTTATTTTAGATGGGATGATTGAAAAATGCTCCATTTTAACATTTGAGGTTTATAATATGGGTTGGATTATTCATTTGATAGTTTGCAATATGATTTCTTTACAACTGATCTCTGTTTAATAATTAGGTCCAAATGGAGCACCATTAGTAATGCACAAAATGCAGGCAATAAAAATTGTCATACAACAGATTTAATGTTAATGTTACGTTGTCTTAATACACCAAAATCCGGGTACTCACACAATGCATTCTTATATATCACACAATGGTTTTGCCAAAATGTGTCTCTTCAATTACACTCACAACTATAACAAATGCGTTCTTATATATCACACAATGGTTTTACCAAAATGTGTATTTTGAATTACACTCACACAACTGTAACAAATGCGTTCTTATATATCACACAATGGTTTTACCAAACATGCGTCTTTTGAATTACACTCACACAACTATAACAAATGCATTCTTATATATCACACAATGGTTTCACCAAAAATGCATCCTCTTAATTACACTCACACAACTATAAAAAACAGAACTACGTTGTCCAGAACTAAGCTACACAACAACCATAATCTCTTACTGAAGTCTGACGACAAATCAAAAGACAGTAAAATTTAAAAAAACATTGTCTGATAATGTTTTCCAACAACATATTGAAACAAGTTTCGTTATCTGATGCATGCACCAACCATGCGCAGCATGCCTGCGCAATAGCTCTGCCTACCATCTGTCGAGAGAAGGCACAACACTGATAACAAGAGTATGTCGACTGTTTTCATATCATACAACGGTGCATCACCGTTGTGCTATTTTTCATCACACAACGCGCCGATACATAACGGTGGCTATCAATATCCCACAACGAAAAATATCTGTCGTCTGCTTCATTTTTTGGCCTAGTGTGTAAGCACAACATAAGATTTTTGAATTTTTAAGGCAATTAAAATGCACATGTGAGAAAATGCTCAAGTATATGCATGTGATATCCATTTGTCAAATCAATCTACCATAATCAAATAGGCATATAGAAGACCCGACATAACCCACTAAACTCACATAGGTTCACTAAATATTACCGCTCAAGTGTTTACGGGCTATATGTGTTTAACTCAAAAACAATTTCACAACATGCGCCGCCATATGCTTGCTCTTCGATCTCATCTCCACTAGGTAGCTCACAACATTCAAGATCATCAAGAGGTCTTTTATTTGGTTGTAATGGGGTTGAGGGCAAGTGGCTGTAAGAAATGAAGGATAAGGAAATCTAGTGGTAAATTCCTACCTAATTGCCACCACAAATTCCTTTCTATCTAGTGGCAATCTAGTGGTAAATATCTTTGGGCACATGCTTCTTTGGCCATGGTGGTATTAGCCTAATTGCCTTAATCCTTTCTATCCCGTCATAAGCTAAAAGTATCTTTGAGAGGTCTCAAGCAAGTTCTTGATACGCAATGTCATGAAATTGTACACACATGAAAGAATAAGTGAATGAACGATGCATACACTATAGATATAAAATGCATCAACATGAAGGTTTAACAATATCTAAAAACACCAATTTGTGATCATAATAGTAGTTTAACATCGATTCTGGAATCTGATCCGATGTTTATTGTTGTATGGGACATCTGTTTTTAACCGATGTTTATTTTTTTGCGATCTTTTACATCACCCACTAACACATGGGTACAAATTTTTTTTTACATCGGTTTCTGGCCGATGTATATGAGAAAAAATTCTAGTAATGAGAAGACCCGGCATAACCCACTAAAATCACTTAGATTTCTAAATATTACCGCTCAAGTGTTTAGGGACTATATGTGTTTCACTCAAAAGCAATTTCACAACACACACCGCCATATACTTTCTTTTCGATCTCATCTCCACTAGGTAGCCCACAACATTCAAGATCAAGAGATCTTTTATTTGGTTGTAATGTGGTTAAGGGGAAGTGGTTAAGAGAAATGAAGGATAAAGAGATCCAAATTTCATAGAAATAGGTGAAGCAACTCTCTCTTGTAGAGATATATGACTTTTGCTTTCGAATGTTAAGTCACTCACTCTAATTAATCTCATTGTACAACCCACTAACTAAACTATTAATATAAACAATACTATTTTTTTTTTCTTCGAACTTTCTTTTCCAAACACACACTCACCCCCACACTTATTCTTTTGTAACCTCACACTTTTGACTTTTTCTTTTCTCTTGAAGCACTCAAACATAAAGTCATTCTCTCGAATTGCTTCATCAACTACCATGGAAGGGTATGATAAAAGTGTGTAGGCTAGGTAGGAATTTGTGGTGTAAATGAACAAAAAGGCTAAATATATAAATAGGCTCAAAGTGGCAATCTAGTGGTAAATATTTTTGGGCACATGCTTCTTTGGCCGTGGTGGTAATTAACCCTAATGCCTTAATCCTTTCCATCCCATTGTGAGATAACAAGTAGCCTCGAGAGGTTTCAAGCAAGTTCTAAATACGCAATATCATGAAATTGTACACACATGAAAGAATAAGTGAATGAATGATACATACACTATAGATGTAGGCACAAAAGCTCACAAATAAGGGAATGCAAGTCAATCAAATCATCAATATGCTTCTCTAATTATGATGAACCAACCTAACCATAGGCTATGTGCACACATATAGTCAAGCATAGATCACATATACACTTAATCACAAAATAAATTCAAAGTCCTAGATCATGCTCAATCCATCCACAATCACAACAAACTAAGTCCATGGCTTGTCATTGGGGTTGGAAAAAGGCATTAACCACTAAAATCTAATTACAAAAAGCTAATCCAAAAAGGATTTTTCTTTTTCTTTTAATAGGTCACCCTAGCCCTCACCCCCACACTTAAAACCAATATTGTCCTCAATGCTGTAAAGTGAGTTCGAAAGCTAAATCCAAGTCGAAGTTAGGTATGAGAGTGAAGTCCGGGTGAAGGCACAAAAGTTAATTATAAAACTGAAAATCTAAATGCGGAGGAAAGTTACGGAAACCCCCTTTGGTGACCCTCCATTGCTCACGATCTTTGGAGAACACTAATATGAGACACCATCCTCATGGCACAAGGCCTTGACTTCCTTACGTATGCTCCATAATAGCTCAAGGTGCTCAAGAAAAGACCAACTCCATTTAGAACATAGGAATGTCCTAGAGCAATACGTCACAAATAGCTCATCAAAGAATAAGGACAAGGGTCCTCCATTAAGCTCCTAGCCTTGATCACATACAACACACCTCACTACTGCCCATAGATTACCCTCCAAAGTTGAAATGAAGTGCAAAGAAGTCCAATCAATCTGAATGAACTAAAACTAGTGAGTGCAGAAAACTTCCCGCAATGACCCTTCTGTCTTTAAATACTCATATCTCAAACTCAGGAAGCAATAAGGAAATGAGACTACTAGTGATGAAAAGTTCACTCAGAGAGCTTTGTATCCATATAAGGTAAGCCACCAATCTCCAACTGAGATGAAAAATAAAGCTGGTCAAAGTTGCCAGCTTGTAATAAAGTCTGCTGCTGATCCTCAATCACCAAAACTGCAATATCTGAAGCTCCAGAGGTGAAAAAAGGGTGAGACCAACTGAAAATGAAATTACACTTATGGAGATACCTTATATTAGAATTTCATTGGAAAATCACTTCTGAGTCAAAAATCGTTGGCCTCCAAACTTACTGTTGTGTTAAGCAGTTTCTGATGTGCCCTGTTTTTGACCTCTGTCACTTGGAACAAAATATCTGAAGCTAGGAAGGTTCAAATTAAAATTTTTTTACTAGCATATATAAAAAATGTGAAGATACATCTCTGAAAAATTGTAGCTCCAAATTCCTTTATATGTAGAGGGTGTAGCTTCCCAAAGTCACTCTACAGTAGCTATATATGTTCTGACCTTCATGCATTGACCACTATATAAATACAGTTCCAGCGACTAAAAGTGGCTCAAATTTTAATATTACATAGTAGACACACAGTGAAATAGTTCCAGAAAATTTCAGCTCAAACTAGTCTGTAAATTGAAAAATATAGTCACCCAAATTCAACTGAACGTTCTGGACAAAAACTGCTCAATACTACATTCTTTCTTTCTCCACATTTCAAACTCCAGACACCCCCCATCCACCCAAAAAGATGGCTAAATAGCCTTGTTGATGCAAAATGAACAAGTAAATTTTAAAACCACCTAGGGTTACCTCCCTAGAAGCGCTGGATTTCAAAGTCTCCAAGCCGGTCGTCTTCACTTTTCTTCCTCAAGGTGGCTCAAAGGATGCTGTCTAACCACGCACAACAATTGTGCTAGCATCATTATCATTTCCAAAACATCTAGCAATTGAAGAAGCGAGCTTGTAGCTTGGAGGTGGAGCCAATCATACCTCTTTGGCGCTTCCTTCTTCTTCACAACTCCACTAGTCTCCCGTAATTTCTTGATGGACTCCTTTTGTGCCTCACTCAATGGTGGACTTTTCTTCTTGTGTTGCTCATAAGTCTCAAGAATAGGGATTGTAGTCTTTTCAAGCTCAATAGTAGGCTCCAAAGTAAGAGTAGGAATGACATCATCATGCATCAATGATAGCTCATGGTCATAGCCCCAAATAGGTGAGAAATGATCTTATGCACAGATTGTAGGCTTAGAAGGATTCAAAGGTCCAAAGATCCCCTCACTCTTGGCTTCAATACCCTTCACCAAATCAATAGAGAATACCTCCTTCATAATGTCCAGTGGATAGAATGGATTGCATACTTTGATCTTCACTTTGTCACCTAACACCTTGAGTCTAATGGTACCCTTCAACACATTAATCTTCACACCCGCCGTGGCCATAAATGGTGGGTCTAGAATGATAGGTAACTCATTATCAAGGTAAGGGTCATCACCCATGTCCAACACTTCAAAATCCGCCAATAGAATGAACTTATTTACTCTCACTAGTACATCCTCTACAACTTCCACCAGACACCTTGTGCTACGATCCGCTAGTTGCAATCTAATTGATGTGGGCTTCAACTCCCCAATTTGTAGCTTTCAGTTTATTGTTAAGGGCATCAAATTGACACTCGCCCCTAAGACCATGAGAGCTCCTTCAAACACTTTCTCTCCTATAGTACACCCTATTGTAAAGCTCTCCGGATCTTGCATCTTTGGTGGTAGCCTTCTTTGGATAATTACACTTCCTCCTTCAACTCAAACGTCTCATTGACTTTAAATTTCTTTTTGTTCATGCACAAGCTCTTGAGAAATTGAGCATATACCGGAACTTGATGAATGAGGTCCACTAATGGGATGTTGACATCAACTTTCTTAAATATTTCATGTGTCTCTCTCATCAAGCCACTCTTCTTCTTACCCCTCTTTCAATCATCTCTTCTTGCGGCATTAGGATAAGGTAGTCGAGGCTCCGGTGCATTCAAATCAAGAGGTGGATCAAATGTGAGACTTCCAATGGTACCCCTAAGGTTAGTCACTGTCCCACTAGGGTTCTTAGCCCTCAAGGCCTCGCCTAGTGATGAGTAGACCAGACCACTCCTATCCTTAGAGCTAGCATGCACATATATATCTTCCTTCTTATTCCTCCCCTCTTTTTCAATCGAAGTAGATGGCTCTAACTCTTGAGTGGGTCTAATGTCATCAAGAACCTTCCTAGATGTGTCATCAGACTTAGATGGGTCTCTAGTCTGCATGGCCTCACCATCTAATCTAGGATCCAAAACTTCCTCATCCCTAGAAGTCTTTTTTCTCAACATGGCCCTTTCTTTGCCATTATCAATCAAACCATATTTGCTCACATCATTCTTGAAAGACAAGAAACCATAACCTTTACCAAGAATAGCGCCTCCGAATGGTATATTTTCTTCCCCTCCGGCTACCTTATCCACCCCTTTATTTCTTCCTTTACCATTCAAAGTCACATCAACCACTCCATATCTACCGAAAGGTACATTTTCTTCCCTTCCGGTTCCATCCTCCTTATGATAAAAAAAAATCATGATGTGTATGCAACTTATCATCAACAACATGGCCAAGAGGTACATTTTCTTCCCTCTTGGCCCCATATGAATGCGACTCAACATCGTCATCAAATAAAGGATTTGAATGAAAAGTAGAGGATGAAGGCATGTAAACATGATTATCATATACCTTTCCCGAATGTAGGGTGGTGACGGCATTGCATTCACGTACTTGGCCTCTTGGATTTGCCTCCGGTTGTGAAGGTAAGGCTCACTTTGGTCTCTCACTCATGCTGATGGCCATTTGGCCCACTTGCATCTCTAATCTAGTGATGCCTTATTGTAGACTTTGATACCCTTGAGCTAGTGAAGAGATGTTTTGCTTGGTCTCCGTTAGTAGACGTTTGAACCTTGAGGAACTCTCCCATCAAGTCTTCAAAATTAGGCTTCTTTGGTTCACTTAGAGCTTGAATCGGCATGCCTTGAAGAATAGGTGGGAAATTATAGTTCTCGCCTTGGTTTGGACTTTGAAATGAGCTCAGATTGCCTTGAAACTTGCTACCACTATAGCCACCACCTTGTGTAAACCCGGAAGGGGTGTTTGGACCATGAAATCCATGACTTGAGGTGGATTGACCTTGCGAATTAGGCCCGTTTGCTTGCTGTCCATGTTGACCATGTTGAGAAAAATGAGTGCTTCCTTGGTGTGCATTGCCATAATGAGCAAAATTTGATGAGTCTTGATCTTGGCCACCTCTAAATTTTCCACCTTGAAATGCATTAGATGAACCTCCTTGGTCTCTCCAAGAAAAATTGGGATGATTCCTCCAACCAGGGTTATAAGTGCTAGAGTAAGGATCATTTCTTTGGATCCTTGATTGGTACACTCTAACTTGATTAACATGCTCCTCTATAAACTCTGAAAATTGAGATGATAAGTGGCACTCTTGAGTAGAATGTGCTAGATTCTTACAAAGCAAACATGTTGTAGAAGTTGCCATCTTGACTTGTGCTTGAGGAGGATTCCGGTTTACTTGGTTTACAAATTGGTCATTCTTGCTTTCTAGCCTTTTGAACTCATGCATAGAAGGCCAGGATGATGTTCCTTGAACTTCATAGATTCCACCAATGCTCAATGTGTTATCCTTGCTAGGTGCTTGTTGTCTCCTTACATCATAATCATCCCAATGAAGGGAATTAAGTGAAAACTTTTCATATGTGTCCCAAGCGGCATAGGGAAGCTTGCTTGCAATAGTTTCCTCACTAAAAGTGTCAACCTTTTGTCTTTGGTCCGCCATAAATCTTCTATAGAACTTGTCCACAAGAAACCACTTCTCTAACCCATGGTGAGGACATGACATCTCAAGTTCCTTAAAACACTCCTGACACTCATGAAAACTCTCTTGAGGGTGTTGTCTAAATGCAATTAGCCCATCTCTAACATTGGAAGTTCTTGAAGGAGGATGGTACTTTCCCAAGAAAGTTTCTTGCTTCTCAACCCATGTACGTATAGATCTAGGAGGCAACTTGCTCAACCACCTTCTTGCATGATTCTTAAGTGTCAAAGGGAACAATCTAAGCTTCAAGCCATTGGAAGTGAGACCATTAGGTTGAATAGTAGTACACACTTGCTCAAACTCCGTAATGTAGTCATAAGGGTTATCCAAAGCCATGTAGGTAGAATGCTCAAGGTAGTCGACTTGATCTCAAAATGATGCTCACCTGGAGGAAGTACATTGCAAGAAGGGTGATCAACAATTGCGGGACTAGTGTACTTCCTCATGGACTTGCCTTGAGGAGGATTTTGAGCGTTTCCCATGTTGACTTCTCCTTGTGATTGTCTTAGAGGTACACTCTCTTGATCAAGAACCCGAGGTGGAGCACTCTCGGTCACTAGAGGCCTTTGAATCCTCCTTCTTGGTCTCCCTCTAGTGTCTTCACTCAATACCTTCCACTTCTAAAAGTGATTGGTTGATATAAAGAAGAAGCTTCGTTCATACACCTTGGAACAAAAATGAGACCACATAATCTGTAATCGAGAATTCACAAAATAAGCAATTTGAATTCAATTTCACGCTTCACAATGAATGAGAGGGTAAGGAGAGAAGGTAAGACATTAAATAAGAAAATAGAATAAGCAAAGCCAAGAATAAGTGAAAAACAAACAACTCAAGAAACTAGCAACTAATTAGGAAATTTAAAAAAAAGCTAGCAAATAAGTCAAGCCAAGTGACGATCGCTATCAATTCTCATGTCTTACATGTACTATGAAGTAATACAAGGCCGTCACTTCGATAGAAATAATCATAATGTCTCAACAAACAAACACACAAATATGAAATAATCAAAATAAGAAAAGTAAAATAAACAAACACAATTTCTTATTTTATATTTTTAAATCTAAACAAACAAAGAAAAATTAACTAAAACTAAGAAAATAATGCAAGTGACCTAACAACTGCAAACCAAGGGATTAAAGCTAATACACTCTAATCCCCGACAACGGTGCTATTTGACTTGATGCTTAATTGCAACTTACACACAATAAGGGCACGATCATCAAAGGAAAGAGAAATATTTGAACCGGAAATTATCGTACCAGGGGGATTGAAAAGCTAACTCCAATCCTTGGTTATGTCGATTACTAAGTTACCAACAATTAACAAATAAACCTAGAAAAATAGCACCAAGCTATTTACATGCCCCGCTCAGAACAACCAAGCCAAAAATGGGTCAAGAGAACCACAAATGAATGCGGAAGCTCACAACCAAGTGGTATGGACAATGAAACTGGTTTGTAAAAATTGATTTTGATTGCGAAAAATAAAATTGGCAATTGAAAATTAAAATTTTAACTAAAAATAAAGATAATAGAAACTAATTAAGAAATACAAATTAGGTCACTATGGTATCCTCCAAGCCAAATTCAATGCACAAATATGTTCCGACAATGGTCAATCAATTCATAATGGCATCAGAAACCGTACCTAAGGCTTTTCAAGGCTCATGGGTCATTAGGTTCCTTAAAGGGTATTCCTACTCTGGATCAAGAGTCGTAGAAACTCAATTGGGACAATCTAGAGCCTTGTTAGGGCCTCTAGTTGCACCAGAAGGCGCAGAGTTCTAGCCAATACGGCAATCGAAATTGGTATTGTAACTAACCATGTTCTAAACAAGTGTCCTAGACATAAATTAGAAGTGATTAGGTCCCCTAATTTGTTCTGGACATGGTCATCTACACATTCAAGAGTTAATCAAGCTCCTAAGCATGCATCTAAGCCAAATAATATAGATTAGAACATATGCAAAACACGAAATTGAAAACCATTATATCAAAACATATTTATTACATTAAATCCATCCTAGGGCTCAAACCCTAGCTTCCTAAATAAACTACCCACAATCCATCAACAAATCAACAACAATATACATCAATTAAAGAGGTAAAGGTGAAGAGGAGTGAGAAGTGACAAGAACAAGTCAAAAATTGATATGGAGCAATTATGACAAGCCTTGATTTATGGCTTCCCACTTTACCCAATCACCAATCTTGATGCTTTTTGATGCCCCTTGAAATCTCTTGAAAAATTGATGAAGATTGATGGTGGAAAAGTGAGGAAAGAAAAATGAAAATTAGAAAATGGGAGTGGTGGCTTGCTGTGGTCAAAAAGGAGAGAATGAATGGTGCGGCGCTGTGAAGATCTGTGTCTCTCTAGGTCTCGATGCAGGAGGAGAGAGTATATGTATATATATATGGGTGGGAGTGTCAGCGTTAGAGAGAGAGAGAGAGAGAGAGAGAGACTGATGTGATAGTGTAGCTACTGTAGGTTGAGAGTGTGAAGATGAGGTCGTGAATAAAGTTCTGGATTATATATATTGGTCTCTGTTTGGCTGCCAGCAAAGAGAAAAGAAGAAATGATCACCTTGTGCGTGGGAGCGTCGAAGGAAGAAATGGAATTTGGTCTACCACGTGTCAAAGCTAGATTGGTTTCCAACCAATTAAATAGCAACTTGTAATTGTAATTGCTGCACGTGATGGCTGTGGCTGAAACCAAATGTAATAAACAGTTTGATTAATCAATCAAAGGTTTGATTAATTAATCAAATAATTTATCACACTACAAAAAAGAATTCAATTCGCTACACAAGGTTAGCGTCGGCACTCAATTGCCGTCGCCAAAGCTCATATATTTGCTTCGGCAAAACATGTAGTCGCAAAAGCATAATATGTTTGCGTCAGCAATAAGATGCCGTTGCTAAAATCACTTGGGTTTGCGACTGCAACCGTCTTCCGTCGCATGATTCTTTCTTCTTTTACTGCTAAGCGACGTCGTCTCCTCCTCTTGTGCATCAAAACATCGACATCTCTCCATTAACTTCACTTCTGAATCTCTCTCTCTCTAGTAACTCGCTCTCTCCTCCATTTTTGCCCTAAATGTTCATTTTGGGGCAAATTGACCGAAACCACAGCAATTTATCTCCCTCGACGCGACTTCGCACTCAGATTTTCGCGGATTTTGATTTTCAATTCTTCTTCTCTGGAACTCTCTTCTTCGATGAGGTTAGACATTCTTCTATCGATTCTCAAATTATTCAAATTGCCAGATTCTGATGCAATTTTTCTGGTAATTTATTCTCAGATGACAAATTAGGGTTCTTGTCAATGGTGATTGAATCGGGATGTTGGACTGCGTAGATTCATTTTTTTGTTCCTTTCACTAACATATTAAATCGATGCTCAAAATCATATCTAGGGAAAGATCTGCGGTCGATAATGTTTTGAGGCAAAGGTATGGCCGAGGTTGCTGGATCTAGTTCTTTACGCTGGTTGCTGTGAAGGTTGGCGGCGGAACGATGAAGGTTGGCCTACTGAAAAGAAAGACGCCTTCAGAACTGAGAGTAAGTTTTTCAATTCATGGTTGTTTTGTATAGAAATGGGCACTGCTGGGTCATAGATAACTGGAGGCGGAGGAGTCGGACTGATTGTTTAAGGTACTCTGTTTGTTTCTTTGAAGCTTTGAATTTGATAATGTAATTGAAATTGTTTTGAATTTTTCTGGTTATTTTCTTGTTAAAGTGATTGGATGGTTATGTTGCTTCATTGTTTCAATTTCGTTGCCAGTTTTGTTGTGAAGCAATGCTAGAGGTTTTGATTTGGTTAAGCTTAGAATGGCGTGGTTACATTCAAGTTTAGTTCTTTTCGGGCAATGATAATCTGTAAACTATGAACATGGATAAGTAATCACGTACAGAACACTCTTATAAAATACACCGATAAAGAAATAGAAGGGACCGATGATTCCACCAATGTCTGAAAGTGATATCTGTTTTCTTTTCTCAATTCAATGCTAATTAGTTGTGTAGGTATGATCATTAGCACTTGGATAATCCAGACAGGCTTCCTGCTGGACTGAATATGATCAGTTTAACTTAAGAGGATAATTTACTGAATGGTGAAACCAATTGAGATAACTTTTAGCGACTTATATTTACTTCCGGTTAGAAAATTACACGATTATACTGGAGCTTAATGACAAGGGGTCATTAGAATTTTGGAGGTTTACTACTTGTTTGCCATTATTGTGGGACTGTTATATACTGTTATATTAGTTGAAATACATATCATGAATAAACCAGCGTACCTAGTTGGAGTGAGCAGTAATTGGTTTTCTCTTCCCTCTTGAATTCATAAGATATGGGAATGCTTCTGATTCAGATTTTGATTGATATGTTATTGATGCATTTATATGTATTTGCTATATGATTTTTCAGTAGTGGTATCATGGGAGCAATATGATTTTAAGGACTACTTCTAGTCTCCTCGACATATTTCTTACTTTTACCTTTACCCCCTTTCTTTCTAATGGTATCATGTTTCAGGTTGAACTATATGGAGAGGTCTTAGGAAATAGGATGAGGCTAGGATGCAGGTAATTTATCTCTTCTTCCCTTTCTTTATCTCTTCTGTGGGTGTTAATACTAATCCAAATGGTGGCACTTCTCAGGTTTTATAAATCCCATATAATTCTCATCAAGAAACTTAAAGATTGTAATTGTCACAAAGCAACTTCAAACTCATTTCAGACACTAAATGATTTTAACCTGTATATATATGTTACAGTTATCATTTCTTGATAAAGAATTGTCAGAAGTGTATTATCCTATTACTACATGGGCTTGGTTTGGGATTCTGGATTGCTGACTAATGCTCAATTCCTTTTTGCAGAACTTTGATGCAGCTGTTGGGGATGTTACAATAACTACGAATAGGACAAGAATGGTTGATTTTACACAGCCTTACATGGAATCAGGACTAGTTGTAGTTGTTCCTGTCAAACAGGTAAAATCAAACCCTTGGGCGTTCCTGAAGCCATTTACTATTGAGATATGGTTAGTCACCGGTGCATTCTTCCTTTTTGTGGGAGTTGTTGTTTGGATTCTAGAGCACAGGATTAATCACGAGTTCCGTGGCCCACCAAGGGAACAGCTCATGACTATTTTTTGGTTAGTATGTTCTACATCATTAAGGCCTCTGATTTGTTTGAGACTTTCTGATTCATATAGTCATAAGGTGTCTTTCTGGAAAGAAAAATGCCCAAATTCCCTAATTGATGGACCTAGATGTTGCCTGGGTGTGGGGTGCCTATTAAATCACTTGGTGATGTAATTGAAAAACAAAAAAAGTCCTGAAAATCATGATTGTGGTTTGACATGTGCAGCAATTGGCATGGTTATGAAATTGGTGAATAACTTGAGATTTTTGTAGTTTATGGAGTAAGAATATGACTACAGCTGCCTGCATATTTTTTATTTTAGCTGTGTAATTTTACTGAAACTGCTTTTTCCTTGCAGGATTAGTTTCTCGACGATGTTCTTCTCACATAGTATGTATTTCATGCTTAATCTTCATTGATCTCAGGAATGCAATTCCTGTTGGGAACTTCTAACATCCTCTGTTACTGAACTTGGCTCAGGAGAGAACACTGTGAGCACTTTAGGACGGCTGGTGCTGATTATATGGTTGTTTGTGGTGTTGATTATCAATTCGAGCTATACAGCTAGTTTGACATCGATCCTCACTGTACAACAGCTGACATCACGGATTGAGGGGATAGATGATAGGAGCAAAAAGTGTGACAATATTATTGAATATGTGCGCCATTTTAGCCTTGTTTCTCCCTTAAGTTTAGTGTTTGGAGTCATTGAGTCGTTTTTAGAGTCTTGTTGAGTGTTTGGAGTGAAATAAGCGGAAAAAGTAAAATTCATGAAAAATCCTAGCTGGATCAGGATTCCTCACTGTCGACTATTTTTGCGGTCTTTACATTTTATTTTCTCTAGAAAATTCTGATATTCTCCTGCTTGTTGTAGGAAACCTTGCCTGGTGGAATAGTCGACAGTGAGGAATCCTGAGTTCCACCAGGCAAGGTTTCCTACAACAAGCAGGAGAATATCAGAATTTTCTAGAGAAAATAAAATGTAAAGACCGCAAAAATAGTCGACAGTGAGGAATCCTGATCCAGCTAGGATTTTTCATGAATTTTACTTTTTCCGCTTATTTCACTCCAAACACTCAACAAGACTCTAAAAACGACTCAATGACTCAAAACACTAAACTTAAGGGAGAAACAAGGCTAAAATGGCGCACATATTCAATAATATTGTCACACTCTTTGCTCCTATCAACTACCCCACACTTAGCTCTTGCTAGTCCCTTAGCAAAACAAAAATGCAAAACAATACAACGACTCGACAAAAAACAAGTAAATGACTCTACTTCCCCTAACTGTAGTCTCAGAGACTCCAAACTCATGGCTTTCACGTTAAACACTTAAGCAAAATTGCATAGATAATTCCATGGTTAATAAACCTGTGACATTCATATGACTAAGCAAGATATGGAGAACTTAAGTTATACAGTGAATGATAGCATGTTTCGAACAAGTCCAATCCAAACTCACAGGGCATACTCTCGATTTTTCTCTCAGAAATGGCTATGCTTAAAAGCTTCACTCTCAAGTATATGCAAGAGAATAAATTGTAAGGCAACAAACAGCTTGCATATTTCATCAATAAACGCATTTTGTGAAGAATTATTAAAGACCTCAAGAAATGACTAAGTGCACAAATGGACCTAAACCATAAGCTCGACTGCGTACCTGACTCCACTAACCAAAGACTGCCCATCTCAAGGATCAAGTCAGCACTTAAAACAGGTTGTAATGGGGCTAAGCTAGGGTTTTCGAAATGAAGATTAAGGATACAAAAATCCTAAGGACCTAGCAGAGCATATATGGACCACCTTATGTCATCATTTTTGTAGGCCAAATATCATTGTTTTGGGCCAAAACTTCACTCTAACCAACATGGGAATGGACAAAGGCATAATTTTCAACTTTGAGCCTTCTACAAATTTGAAAGTCCAAAACCACACTTGAACAATTTCTCAAGAGTTTTCTTTTCAATTTTTCTTCTATTTTGCCGCTTTTCTTTCTTTCTTTTTCATTTTCATTTTCTTTCTTTTTTTTTTTTACGGCAAATTTTTTTTTTTTTTTCTTTCTCTTCTTTTTTTCTTGGATTTTCCCCACCCCACACTTGTCTTTCATCGTCACCCCTACATACTATGTCATGCTCTACTAAGTCCCTAAGACAAGGGTAGAGATATCCTGTACTAAGCTCATGGTAGGGTAGTGAGGGTGATGAAACAAAGGTTTTCAATGTAGGCTCAAAGGGGTTCATTCTAAGGAGTCCCACGACGGGCACAATTGGGGACACATGCTTGTTTGGCTATGGTGGTTACCCTAATGCCTTCTATCCTATCCAGGATCAGTGCATATTATGGCATACAAGTTTTGACAGTCACAACATCCGAGTTCTAGTACTCTCTAGTCCATTAAAATCTATGGCACATGATCATTGGATTTTCAAAGAATGATGAGGTTTTGCAAATACAGCCATGAAATTCTGAATTATCAATTAAGCACTCGAAAAGAAAGTATTTTAGCTCAACAGCTCACTTAGGGTCAAATGAATTAGACTTAATCCTAGCATGCTTAATGAACCAAGTTACAATCCTATCTTAAATCTTCATACAAGTATCACAATGTCGATTAACCACAGAATTCAATTAAGTCCTATTTCGATTGTGAAAACCTTCAGCCATGAATTCAGAGACATGTTCATCCCAGACGTTGGGGGCATCCTAAGACTAAAAAAAAAACAAAAAGACTATAAAACCATTTTTTTTTTTTTTTTTTTGTGAACTAAAATAAAGGTGTAAACCCACCCCACACTTAGAATCTACATTGTCTCAATGTAGTCAAAAAAATATGGTATATAGACCCTAAATGTGGGGGGCTACGAAAATAAGGGAAAAGTAAAATAAACAAACAAATAAAGACACAAGTACAATTCAACCTAAGCAAGTGAAGGGATAGAATTGTCAAACTCTCGTTGATGCCTCCTCCACAGCTTCAATTGAAATGGGTTGCCTCCCATGCAGCGCTTAATATTTATAGTCCTTCAGCCTGGACTCTTCTTCTTGTTCACATGTGCTCATTCCTTGGGTTAGGCACCGTGTTACTTGGTAGCTTCCCTGTTTCAGCAATCCGACCCATGAAATCCACCACTTGGCCCATTTGATTCTTAAGCTCCGCAATATCCTTTGAATGGGTCGCCTGTCCTTCAATCAAAGCTTGAGTAGTCGTGTTAAGTTGTTGTTGCCCCACAGCAAGGGACTTCAACAGTTCATCATAATTAGGGGCACTCAAAGTATGAGAGACAGGAGGTGGAGGGACAGAATTGGGAATACCAAAAGCTTGAGGTACCTGAGGCCTCAAAAAAAAAACTGGTGGGCACTGAGAATTCTGACCTGGGCCTTGAGGTGGTCTCAAGGTGTTATCATTGTTGGCCCAACGAAAGTTGGGGTGGTCTCTGAGCCCAGGATTGTAAGTATTGGAGTAAGGGTTGTACCTCGGGCCTCCTTGACCTCCTTGATACCCTAAGGCGTTAACAGATTCCCATCCTTCTGGAGAGGCAAGCTGGGGACATTTATCTGTGGGGTGCCCTTGAGTCGAGCACATCCCACACACTTGAGCCATTGCTCCTCCTCCATTAACGTTTAAGACTTGAGACAGTAAAGTTGACATCTTGTTGACCTTGTCTTCAAGAGCAGAGTTAGTGGACACCTCATGTACCCTCCGTTGAGAGGAATGCACCCCCTCATATTGTTGATAGTTTAGTGCACGATTAGTAAGTAGCACCTTGGCATCAGCAGGTGTCTTATCCATAAAGGATCCTCCAGCAGCAGCATCTAACAGACCACGCTCATTAGCGGTGAGTCCTTCATAAAAATAGGTAAGGAGGGACCCCTCACTCATCCCATGGTTAGGGCATGATGCTACAAGGATCTTAAATCTATCCCAATAATTGCAGAAATTCTCCTCATGTCCTTGCGTGATTCCACTAATCTGCTTCCTCAAAACAGTGACCTTTGAGGCAGGAAAGTACTTCGTAAGGAACTCGCCCTTCATCCTATCCCAAGTGTTGATAGTCCCAGCAGGCAGCTCAAATAGCCAAGTCTTGGCCTTGTCCTCCAAAGTAAAGGGGAATGCCTTCATCTTCAAGATATTGATATCAGCTCCTTTAGGGCACATACTCCCACAGACAAACTCGAACTCCTTGAGATGCTTGTTGGTGTCTTCACTACTCATCCCATGAAACTTGGGTAGGTGATGCAGAAACCCACTCTTTAACTCAAAATCATCATTAAGCCCCTCTCCTGGTTCTGGATAGGCAATGCATAAGGGCGCAGCATCCCCACCTGTAGGATTAGACAGTTGCCTAATAGTCTCAGCCATTGGTGCCTGTACTTGCTCAACAAGGGCGTGCTCTTCCTCTTCTGTGTCTGCAACGTCCTCTTCAGTGACCTCCTCTTCTTCCTCTTCAAAGACTTGCTCTTCTCCTTCTTCAGAATGGTCAGGTTTGTTGATCTCCTCGGTTGATCTAGTTGAGGAGTTATAACCTGAATAGCTAGAGTCCTGAGAATCCCTCCTTTCTAGAGGAGGGCGGTCTGAAAAAGTGAGCTCTGCCCTTTGCCTAGCACGTTCCAATTTTTCAAAGAGCTCCTTAGTCTTATCAGAGACAGTGGACATTCATGGACCTTTAAGACCAAATCAAGTGTTAGTAACATATACAAGGTTCGAAATACAAACATTATGTCTTTCCAGCTTTCTAAGTTACTTTTATATTTACATACTTAGGTACTGGAACAGAGGACCTCGTTTGTGCAATGGGACTATAGAACAGCTACCCTCGACAAAGTCATGTTTAATCCAATATACCTTAAGCAGGTCACACATCATTTTATTTTTATTTATAAACATAGTTAATATCTTAATTGATTCCAAGTTGTAAGTCGAGCCCAATAGAAACCACTACTATTGGTGAGATACGATATAGGGATAGTCGCCCAGACATAAGTCTCTTTCCTTTGTTTCAGAAAGCAGAATGGCCAGATTAAGAGGTAAGTGAGAGGGAGGACTCATTTTAGTGATACTACGGAGGCTACTCCCTCATTGAGGTTTAGGCCCCTATCGGCTACTCCCACATAGTGGTTTAGGCTCATTCTATAGTATCTCTGAGATCCAATTGAACCCATCACCCAGGGTCTCAACCTAAGACACCATCCGTATGCCCCTTACTCAGCTGGGAAATTAACTTATGTGTTAGACCGTTCTCCAAGTGCTAATAAAGGCCGCCCTCAACCTCAAGAGACCTGAGCAAGGTACTAATGAAGGGTTTAGGCCAATATTAACAAAATGGCCGTTGTCTACTCATACGATTTTACACACTTACAACAATTAAGTATTTAGCTAAATTCATAACCTAAGTATACTAATCTAAGTGAAACACATACAATTTACAACATGCTAAAAAAAAAAAAATAAATAAATAAAAAACTCATTCTACAATTTACAATATACAATTTATAACATGCTTAAAAAAAAAAAATCTAAGTGAAACACATTCAATTTACAATATGGCTAAAAAAAACTTCTACAAATTGTACAACAATGATAAAAGACATGCTTAATTTTGTAACACTCATAAAACTTAAACTAAATCACAATTAAAGCTTGGCCTAACTGAAATCGCAATTTGTCACCATTCCACAAATGTAGTACAAAAATTAGCATGCATTCTATATACAACAAAATCGATGACACTTTAAGTGCAAGGGATTTTAACAATCCCCGGCAACGGCGCCAAAAATTGTTGTGGCTGAAATAGCCTCACAATTTAACCCTGCAAAATGTAGTTGTCAGTATAGGATAAGCAGGGATCGTTCAGTCCGGGGATTGTAGGGTACACCTACACAAAAAGGTCAATTAACAAATAAAAGAATAAAATGGGGGGTTTTTGAATCTGGTTTCTAATCTACTTAAAATAAAAACAAAACAAATAAAACTATATACAATGATCGACTTCCCTAACCTAGACCAATACCACTTGGAAATTACTAAGTGTAAAAACAGAAAATCCATTTCAACATGCTACAAAAATGTGCCCATCTTTAATGCCTAGATAAGAGCCAAAATGAAAAGCCTCAGCGGATCAATCCATTTATCTGATTCGTTCTAATGTAGGCTTGGATCGGAAAAGTCCTTACCAAGCCTAATACTACTAATTTTCGAAAACACTCAGCGTAATTCTCTTAACTAGTAGTATTATCTAACCCTCGAATCAACTCACACGTGCAAATTAACCATTACACATAGAATTTAACACGTAATTTCCAGAATCGTTTAACCATTGAACATAGTTTTTACCACCCGTTAGAACTAATTGCTACTTGTTTAACTCAGCGTCTTAACAAATAACAATTACTCTTGGTAAATTAAGAAAACACACAAAAACTCTCACCGTTATTCTAGCATGCAAACTTATGAACCTAACTCTGAAAATTACCAAAACACATAAAAGGGCACAAGATTGTAACATGCATCATAAAAGAATTCTCAAAATTAACTCAATAATAAACTGAAAATCTCAAAAATATTAATAAAAATATTCTGAAAATTTCATGTCTCCAATTACACAACTCACAAATTGAAACACACAAAACCGAAACAAAAATTATAAGTAGAGTCATAGTTACACTTTGAAGCTTTCCTCAGCGGCTTAGCAACACGGTGATGAACTCGTCTCTGCGATGGTGGTGGAGCGTCCTTGACTCAGCGCCTTAGAGCTTTGTAGATTGATGGATGGATGGTGTCACGGTCTTGTAGGTGATGGAAGTTTAAGGAGTGAATTGGGCAGTCTTGGAATGGTTTTTGGTCAGGAAGTGATAGGCAATGAATTATCTTGGCTGGGAAGTGATCTTGGCTGGGAAGTGATGCAAATTCAGTTCTGGACATTGCCTATTTATAGGGGAGCATTGGTTGGTTTTCCCAACTGAAACGTCTCCTTTATGGCCTTAACTCCTCTCATAATGGGGCAATTCCTTTAATTTCCAAGCTGAAACGTCTTTCTCTTATTTATTTTTCAGCTGAAACATCTTTCTCTTTTATTCCTCAACTGAAAAACGTCTTTCTCCTTTATTCTTCAGCTGAAAACGTCTTTCTCCTTTATTTCCCTTCTTCATTGCTTGGTCAAATATCTTAATGCTTTATTTTATGACTCAATCATTGCTGTTTCCAAGAGTTCCACCAGGCAAGGTTTCCTACAACAAGCAGGAGAATATCAGAATTTTCTAGAGAAAATAAAATGTAAAGACCGCAAAAATAGTCGACAGTGAGGAATCCTGATCCAGCTAGGATTTTTCATGAATTTTACTTTTTCCGCTTATTTCACTCCAAACACTCAACAAGACTCTAAAAACGACTCAATGACTCAAAACACTAAACTTAAGGGAGAAACAAGGCTAAAATGGCGCACATATTCAATAATATTATCACACTTTTTGCTCCTATCAATAGACAGCTTGATATCAAGTAATGATCCAATCGGAGTTCAAGATGCGTCATTTGCATGGAATTATTTGGTTAATGAGCTCAACATAGTGAAAGTTGTCAAAACAATGGTTGCCAAGGGATATGTGCTAGGACAAGATGCATTAATCAAGGGTATTTGTCAAAACAATGAGTCCTATCAAGTATCGGCTGCTACAACGTCCAAGGTTTATGAGTTAGCAATTGAATATGGGCTCATCAAGGCAAAGAATCTTTTCAATCACCTCAATAGCTCAGAGTATGTAGGTCATGATACTTAGCCTACTGGGCGTCAGCATTATGTATTTCAATTTTTGAATGTTTTTGTATTTTTCAATATTGATGAGAAATAATGTGAAAAAACATGAAATTTATGATTTATATATATGGCTTCTTTTGCTCAAAAAAGAAAATCTGGTATGCAAAATTGCATGTTAGGTTTTTTTTTTTTTTAATCAATAAATGCACTTTTGCGACTGCAATGTTGCTGTTGCTAGTGAGCTTTGGAGACGGCAAAATCGCTGATGGCGTCGCCATTATGCCGTCGCTAAAAATCATGCGACGGCGTAAATACCGTGGCCAAAATTCATGCGACGGCGTAATTGCCGTCGCAAATAGCAATGGCGACGCCACCAACGACATCGACAATTTTGCCGTCGCCGTTGGTCTTTTGCGACGGCAATTTGGCTTTTGGCGACTGCCTTGCGCCGTGGCCAATTGAATTCTTTTTTGTAGTGTCAATTAACACAACTCTATTTCTCTTTTCTGCAATTTTCTTCTTCTTCTTTTCTATTTTTTTTCTTCCCCACTTGCCACAATCTCGAATATTTCCATATATATTGTCAAGGGACTAGTCGGGTTTCTCTTTCTAGCATGCATTGACCAGGTTGAGTTGGTGTTGACTTTTTGTCTTTTTGTCGGAAACTCTAATGTGCTCCAATTTTCACAATTTTCTATCGATTTCCGCAACTCCACTTATTTCCTATAAGATAAATATAAATGGATTAATTACATAATAATTGACATGAAGATTAACTTATTTCTAGTGTTTTAGATACAATTACAAGCATAGAAATACTTGTAATCACTTCATATCCAACAGATATGCTCATTCGTCTCTGTGGACCTATCTTGGCGCGCCGTCATAGCGCAATTGTCACATAAATGACACACCCAAATATGTGTAAGTATGAGATATCAGGCTCATACCCAATCACTAGCTATAATGTAGAATAAGGTTGGGTGGCAGTGGGTCATAGATGAATTAGCGTTGCTGCATGCAGCATTGTATATCCCCAAGCGGAAACAGAGTGATTGGTGCATATAACCAATGTTCGAGCTACCATATGTAGTTGTTTAATAGCGGCTTCTGCGAGACCATTTTGGGTATGTTCATGAGGAACATGATGGTCAACATCAATTCCCAATGATATGCAATAGTCATTGAACGTTTTTTATGTAAACTCTCCAGCATTATCAAGTCGAATTGACTTAATAGGGTGATCCGAGTAGTGAACCCATAGTAGGATAATCTGTGCCAGGAGTTTAGCATAAGCATCATTTCTAGTGGACTAGAGCGCAACAAGTGACCAGCGTGTCGATGCGTCAACCAGCACCACAAAATATTTGAAAGGTTCACAAGTTGGTTGAATAGGTCCACAGATATCCCCTTGGATTCTATGCAAGAACAGAATGAGTATTTTCGTATCCTTTGCGTAAGATAGTCTTGGTCTTAATTTTCTTAAGGAACTTTGCAAAACGATCAAGGGGCCATAGAAGTAACCAACGAGGATTTTGGTTGGGCCTATGCATCTGGAACGCTATTAGAAGCAAAATTGGTGACAACATCACCACATATGGGGTTATCACCATGGACAACACCGACCATGGCATCATCATAAGGAATCAATTTCTGGTTCTTGCTTCCTTTCGCTCGAAAGAATGGATGTTCATCATGTCATGACTAGGATGTCCTAGTCGGTCATGCCAAAGCCAGTATGTATCAGAATCTAAAAGATATTCTCTTATTACGTTATTGGATTCAATAGGTAGAATAGTAGTGACATAAAGTCCACTAAATTGACACATAAGCTTCTCTAAGATGCACTTTCGTCCGCAATCATTAGAGGTGATGCAAATGAACTCTTTTATGTTCTTAGTATACATTTCTGCATGGAATCCGTTGGCTCGAATATCCTTAAAGCTCAAGACAGTTCGATATTCCTTAGGAGCGTAGAAAGTTTCTATGATAGTAATCAAGGTGCCATTAGGCAAAAGGAATTGGGCCATTTCATGTCCCTTGAACTAAACCTGATGACCCAGCCATCGTAGTCACAAAAGAATTAGGCAACATCACTAAGATTAATTGCCTATGGCGGAGAATGGTGTGCATAGTCTCACTATCCTATCCGCAAGACATTGAAGTTCTCTAGTGTCCATTCCTAAAAGAAAAGCTCATAATTAAAATAGTCATAATGAAAAGAACTCGTATTTTATTCATAAGCCAACGGTGTACATCATTGTTTCTTTAACCATAAAGAAAATCTAATCTGAAACTAGCTAATGTAGAACAAAGGTAGTCATTGGACTTCTTTTGGTAACTCCAAAGTAAATATGACCAGGAAAGTGTAGAGATGTTCGTGGAGCAAAACTCGCTTAAGTACCACTTATCTCTGAAACTTTCTTAGACATCATACTCACTTTGGATGAGCCTAGTTGAAGAACAACTAAACCAATGGCATCTACTAAAAGTACTATGGCAATTGCCTTATTACATCATCTTTGAAAAAATAAAGACTTATACAAAATTGCCAGTCTTTTGGCCTGATTTGAAGTCTTCCATCCTTAGCGTGAGATCATCTTCTTGATCTTCTTGTTCCATGTAGTTTGCTTCTGTTGCTTCACGATACATCTTGTGCAACATTCTGGGATGCAGTGCATGCCTTTGTCTAATGTCTGGATGCTCCATATCAAAGATAAGCATCTCTATGATAGGTCTCCCTTGATCGAGGCACTTTTGGGGCATGATTACAATGGCCTCTATTGTTAGTGGCGCCACCACAATGGCCAGAGGTGTTGTCTCCCTCTCTCTTCACACGTGGACCACCTCGGTTCTGTGCCCGCTTATTTTGGCAGCTACTTTCCTCATTAGAGCGATTATATAGGCTAGAACGACCAGAAGTATCCCTATACTTAAGGTTTCGCTCTTAGAGCCCTCCCTTAGGGGCGCGACTATAATTTGACTCCGGAATTGATTTCGTTCCCACATGTCTCGAATTATAGTTTTTCACGAGGATGTTGCGTGCTTTTTAGCCACATTCATGGCTCCAATGAGCTCATGAAATCTTGTGATCCGTCATGCAGTAACATCAATGCAATAGTTCTTAGCAACCATTAATGCAAAGACGAGGAAGGTAGAGAGTCATCTCGATCATCATCGCATCTGTGATCTCTTTGCCACATAATTCCATCAAATATTTGAGGCAAAGGGCTTCTGAATTATAGTCAAGAACAGTCTTGAAATCACAGAAGCAGAGGCTATGTCTTCTCATTTCTAGGTCAGGAAACATGGAGTCATGAACTTTCCTAAAGCGCTCTTCGAGTGAGACTGTCACGCCCCTGATTTTTACACAAATAAAAATCGATATATATAATCCCATAATTATACATGCGTGAACGTTCAGTCATCAATACAAAATACCTGAAATCTTTTTCCCTTTAAACCAAGTACACACTGATGCCCTGAACCCTCAAAGTTAATATACACTCGCTCCATAGAGTTATATATTACATAAGCTTACGAATTAAATTGTCAACAACAAAATAAAACGTAAATGCTCCTCAGAGCTCACTACAAGCGGAAGTCTTAATAACGGTAAAGTCACAAAATTGGCTTCCTACCGTAAATCTGCAAGCATGCTACCTCAGCTTCAGCCACGATTACCCTGACCTGCAGGATTAACCCCTACACCGTTTGAATGGTGTACCGGGTTGCCACACAACAAACCCGGTAAGCTTTTGCAGGCCCGTACGTATGAATAACTCAAAACCACACATGCACAACTCACCCAACTAGGAAACCCATCAACTCGTAAAAAGGGACACACACCCTGTTTTCCCAAAACAGCACATTCTTTTCCCAAAAGAAACAAATACAAGTCACCCCGTGACAAAATCATAATAATTTAAACTCTGACAATTAAATATGATACACAAGTCCTCCCAAGACATTTAAAAGAAAGAATCCCTGAAACTCCCTTTTAAAAACACATTCCCAAATCAACACAAGTCACCCCGTGACAAAATCATAATAATTGAAACTCTGATAATTAAATATGATACACAAGTCCTCCCAGGACATTTAAAAGAAAGAATCCCCGAAACTCCCTTTTAAAAACACATTTCCAAATCAACACAAGTCACCCCGTGACAAAATCATAATAATTGAAACTCTAACAATTAAATATGATGCACAAGTCCGCCCAGGACATTTAAAAGAAAGAATCCCCGAAACTCCATTTTAAAACACATTTCCAAATCAACATAAGTCATCCCGTGACAAAATCATAATAATTGAAACTCTGACAATTAAATATGATACACAAGTCCTCCCAGGGCATTTCAAAGATAGAATCCCCGAAACTCCCTTTTGAAAACACGTACTCATGAGCATCAGATAGCTCCCCGCTACCCCCCATGATGTACCATGGCAACAGACTAGAGCTCTAACTGATCGTATCCACTCACCCAGCCAAAGGTGTGGAGTCCCGATATATATGCCTGAGGTCATTCCCAGCAACCCCAAATCCTCGAACCTCCCGGTCGTCAGATCAAAACCTTTCAAAACGGTCACTCAGGACCCAAAAGTTTCTCAACTCACACAAAGGAGATGTCATCCTGTGACCTCCAATCATCAGACCTCCCCAGTCGTCAGATCAAAACATTAACTCAAACCAAAAGGAGAAATCACAACCTATGACTCTGACATCCTCAGACCATCGGTCGTCGGATCAAAATGTTAAATCAAACTGAAAGGAGAAATCACAAACTGTGACTCTCAGATCTTCCGACCCCCAGTCGTTAGATCAAAACATTTAAATCACATCAAAGCAACTCACACCAAATCTTGACACTTTTCAAACAATAGAAATTCCCAATTCCTACACAGTGTTTCCCGAAAAGTCAAGCCCCAAAACAATAGAAATGAAACCCATCAATACCTATTGCTTCAATTCACTCATCAACCCACAAGAATATACATATTCCACGTAAATATATATATATATGTGTGTGTGTGGTCATTCACTCAAGAAGGCCACTAATACCAACTATAGTTTGCAGTTAACCTAATAACTCTCAAAACAATATGGTCAACCCGTTCGTGAATGAACTTCGTGAGATTACTCACCTCGAAACTCCTGCTGCGTCTTCAATACTGAACAAAGCAGCCAACCCACAAAACGACTGTCCAAGAATACTTCGTCAAGTACCTAATCACAATCGGTTTCAACTTAGCAACAATTCACAAACGATTTAAGTCTGAAACCCCTGTCTTGAACTAAAATCCCCAAAGTGACTCCAATCGAGGCGAAACCACATCCGAGACCTCTCAATGTCTCCGGAATACTTCTATGATCGATATGTCCAAACCACAAGTCGATCGGACTCTCGGATCCTCACGATCAAATAATCGATCGGTATGAAACCGTAAAAATCATAACAAATCCATACGAACTCCAAAATATGTGTATTATATATCAAAACGCTCATATCGACGAGTAGAAGACATATAATACCAGAACAGTCCCATACATGGCCGGAACACAGCCATAACTCCACCATAGGTAGTGGCGCACCCCCGCCGGCCAAAACAAACTCCCAACATCAAAGTTCTTCATCTTAGCATGCTTGTGAATTTTCATAACTAGCTTGAAGTCAGAAAACAAGCATAAAGGGTCGAAAACTACCTCACAAGCCGTGGATTACTATTCAATCTGAGTTGAACCAAGTTTCACGTGAATCGATCCAAACAACCACCAAGGATCGATCAAGGAGGTTTCTCTGAGCTCCCCAAACTCGGTTTGAAGCCTCGCCGACGTCGGAGATCGGAGAACCGATCGGGTCCAAAAACACCGAACTGCGCCGCCTTCTACCACTGCCACCACCCAGAATCGGTGCTAGAAGACACCACAGGGACGACCAGACGGAAGAGACGATCCTATCTGGAAAGTTTCGTCGCCGGAGACCACCGCAGTTCGCCAGAAAAGCAGGGTAGGGTCGGTCGGGTCCGGGTCGGGTCGGCCTGGTCCTGGTCGGGTCAATCGAAAAACTCAGATACTGAAGGTGGAACCGAGAGGGAAGAGAGAGAAAGAAAGTTTCTGAAAACATAAATGAGGAATTATGAAGATATTTTCAGAAATTCCCTATATATACTAAAATGGAAACTTCTTCCAATAGCCATAACTTCCTCATACGAACTCCGATTCTCGTGTTCCACATGTCTGTGAACTAGTATCGACGAGCTCTACAACTTTCATGAAGGAAGTTTTTAGAGAATCCCAATGTATCAAAAGTCAACACTTGCGCCCCCCCTAAAGTCATACTTTTCAAATAATTAATTCGTCCGAAACACTTCCGCTGCATCCATAAGCCACGAAACCATCCGATAATTACTAATTAAATTCTGAAAAATCCTCGGAATATAATTACGAATTTCCGGGGCATCACAGAGACCCACAGTCTTCTGGGGTCTACTTCATTCAAGCACCCATATTGAAGAGAATCATCCACATGACGAGTCAATAGGATGACGACTTTTGCCTTATTAGCCTCTAAGGCTTCAGCTTCGGCTATAGTAGGCACGTCCTGGGTGGCCTTAAGGATCGTTGATAGAATGCCTTGAGCCTTGAGCCTTGAGATGTTGGCGGACATCATGAACCCACTTATGGTATCCAATGCCAGTTGTCTCCAATGAAGCAAAGTCTAGTTTGTTTAGGTTACTCATCCTAAAAAAGAACAAGAAAATGGGTTAGTATCAAAGCAAAAAGGCTACCATGAAAACAAAAGGAATTTCTAAGCGTTATCGCTCCCAAGAAATTCGATTCCAAGAGATCTTGGATTAGATTGAAACAATGACATAAGTGGTCGATCGTAAAGTCTTAACAAACTCTAAATTTGGAGATCTCAACAAAATCTAAGTTTGGAGATAGCACAAACCCCCACAGTTCGACTTAATCTTCCCACAAAAGTAGAAGTCAAAGGTAGAAGAAGGGAGGTTGAAAGTCCCCGAGAAAAGATGAGAATAAAAAGTAGTCAAAAGCAGGAACTTTAATTGAAAAATTACCTCAAAATAGGGTCGCCAGAAAATTGGCCGAAATTTGCTTACTGGAGGCTGGTTTGGTCGCTGGTCGAGATGCTGTTGGGGTTGGGGCAGATGCTAGCGACGCTAGTAGATAGAGCAAGGGCACGCGGAAGAAGCAACATGACAGCTGGAGAGGCGAAGCCAGGCTAACGCGTGTTGAGCGAAGCGAGATTAACGCGTTGGAGGTTCTGGGCGAGCGTGCTGCTGGCGGAAAGAGGGGCTAGCGAGGCTAACGACGACACAGAGGTGTTGAGGAGATGCTAGCGACGCTATCTGAGTGAGGAGGCGAGGCTAACACGAGCGGATGCATAGCAGATGTAAGGTAGCGAGGCTAGCAACTGTGAGCTAGCAAGGCTAACCAGAATTTTTTTTTCCTTTTCTTTTGTAGGGTTTTGGCTTTTGGAATGAGGATTATGGCGTTGTACCGATAATGTGTTATAGGGAATCTGAATATGGGAGAGAATGAACTGTACTTTTATTGATAATAGAGGCCTCTTTATATAGATGATTACAAGCATAGAATCAGAGTTTTACAAGAAAAAATAATCGTACAATTAATATTAGGATATCTAAGAAGATATATGTAAGACTTACCGTATTACAACTTAGACAAATAACTAGAGTTTGGGCCAAACACATAATTTAAGTGTCCTTAAACAGGAATTGTTTTATCTTTGACGACTACAGTTTAAACCTTTGCAATGGCACTTCCCTCCACTGGCTGTGCCCTAATGAAGCCACTATGTGTCCTCTTATTTTTCTTTTTCTGTTTTTCTTCCCCCCCCCCTCTATTTTGCCACAGCATTGTATCCAGAAAATCTGATTGTTAACTTGAATGTTGACTTCTCAGTCCTTATGATAGAATTTCCGTTCCTCCTTTGGTCCACCTACAGCAAAAATACTACAAATCTGATACACATGAAAGGTCTATCAAAATGAACTGCCTGCCTAATCTTGTTGACCTGATCGTAGACTAAAACTTGTACAAAACACTACAACATTTCCATTTACATGCAAGGCTTTAGCTTCCTGCCCACCACTGCCCATTCTGACTTTCTGCATGACTACGTTGAACAAAGTTTCCTCTTCCACCGGCATGTGATGATGAACGGTTAGCAGCAAAATGGATAGGTGTGCTGCCACGAATTGTGTTGCCCTCTGCCACGGTCCCAAGTATGAAAGGACTGTGAACCATGACCAGCAAAGTTTGTGTCCTGAGAGACACTAATTCTAGATGGCCATAAATCATTATTCAATGACTGAACTCCCCTTCCATTAGGCCTCCAGCATTGGCCTGACTCTGATATATTTAATTCCCTGAAGTCGTGTTGTAATGTGCCTTTTCTATAATCTGAGGTACCCTAGGCATAGTATGAGCTAGGAGATGACACTACTCTTTGATCACTGGATATTCCTTTTGGGGCATAAAGTCGGTCTCCTGAATTAGAACTACCATTTGCTCCTCTACCACAGCCCCATCCAGAACCAGCAAACTTGTGAATTGAATTGGTAGGAGAGCTTGAAGTGAATTTACCATTGTGAAAACTTGCATTTCCCAAATCATTTGGTTTTCTAAACCTTGCCTGAACTTGCTGGATGCTGCATTTTGCTTTTACCAAATGAGTCCAAAGAGAGAGAGAGTAAAAGAATTAAATGAAAGAAAGTTGAAGCACGACTGACACACCTGCGGGCGGGCACATTTCCCTGGCATTCATGCCACAGAACTGTTTCCATAAGCTCATGTTCATTGACTGTCTGCAAATTATATATTTGATTTGTTTGGCCAAACATCAGAGCTTCTAATTGTTTTGAATATAACATGCTGCAGAAACCTTTTCTCATGATATAATTGAAGGTCAATAATCAAATTTCATAGCATGCATTTGGGAGTGATTTCAGTTCACTGATTTAAGTGTACTAAAATCCAAAATAAATCATTCTATAGAATTGCAATGGCAAGGAAGCAGATATAAAAAGAGAACTATTTACATAAGACTGTTCAAGCAAATTAGAAATAATAAAAATCTAAGACTTAAATGACCTATATATACCTTGGTAGGATGTTGTACACCATCAAGTAAACGAGGCATATGCAGACTTGTATTAGGAAGCTCATAGAGGGCACATCTGCAACATGATGAAATTAAAAAATAATCCCAAAAATCCAAAAAACAAATAAGCTATTAGCAATGTTGTTGACATAAAAGACAGAGTCTTCTTCAGAGCTATCATTGCTTTCTTTAACCTTGGCATCATTGTCATCAAGCTGACGGATAAAACCACTGATTCCAAAGCTGGAAAGTGGAGAGAACAAACAGTTACAACAAAAAGTCAAAAATTAATACTTAGAAGAATACTGAAAATAAGGACTAAGAAAAGCACAGAAAGGCAGAGAACAAACGACCTACCTCAAATTGGTGTCAATCTTGATCGACTGATTGTCACCATTAGACCATGAAACAATTTGTGATGCCATACTGTGGATGCTTCGCACGAATACCTGATCAAGTTTCTCAGTATTCCTGTCAATTTCTTCTGCCTAGAAAAGTAACATTAACTTGGAATCAGTTCGATCTAGATAAATTGGTCATGATAAAACGTCTTCTATCGATATAATTGAGAAATAGGAAATGGAGTATGATACCATTAGTTCCTTTTCCAATTTTCTGGTCTCATGTAGAAGTCGGGATTCTTCTGTAAAGGGAAGTTTGCAGATACCCTTTAGAAGACAACATGTTACAACCAATTTTGAAAAATAGAATATCAGTAGAGTCGATGGAAAAGGAACGCAAAAGGATCTTTATCAGAACATTAGAAAAATGGTGCATGTGAAGAAAACAAAACCACCAAACCTGCCACGTAAATCTCTTCCCATCCATGTCAGTTTCGAAATCTAAACATGGAGCAATGCTTAGAGTTAAAACTTTTATAGTGAACTAATCCACTAGATAAAATATAAATGACATAGTAGCATTACCAGAAGGGTAAAAATCAATGATTGTGGAACACTCTTCCGTCATAAGTGTCTGATAATCCTTAGGAAGTGCATGAGCGCTACAAAGATGAACATTTGTTTCATCTTCTAGGAAAATGGTTGATTTTATAAGAAATACTTGCAAAAAATAAAATAAAATAAAGCTAAATCTACCTTCTTGGTGGCAGGACAGCCATGAGTGTATCTATAGGTTTAAATGGGGAGCCTTTCTGAAATTGTGGTTTGACCTGAGCTAGGCCCTTCATATCAGAGGTAAATGGTCCATAATGAAAAGGATATATAAAACCTGATAGGATGTTTCAATGATAATTTACTTTATCTTTACTTGATTATCATAACAATACTGAGTAGCTGTACATCACAGGTATGTGTTACCATTTCCACGATGGGGGACCGGAAAAGTAGTATAAAAGAACCCAGAGAAGTCCTTCTGTGTAGCTTTTAACCTAATTGTAAACAGCAAATGGAGTTTACAAAGAAACAAAAATTCAGAAGGAAAAGATCTTGTGTACTATATTTTAGAAATTTATATGTTGGGTTAGTGAAAAATACGCAGGGGAAACTAACTAAGTTCTCTTGAAACAAACATGAACTCAAATCCCAATTTTGTACAGAACTCATACTCAATCAACCAAAATCAGTGCTTAGTATAATTAAAGATGTATCTTAATTGTTCAAAAGAAAATAAAACAGAAGTGGAGAATGTTAGAATATGATCATGTGATTAAGTGGCTTCACAATGAGTATGCTATGTGTGAGGAGATATACCATAACACTGGTACATCAAGACACACTTGAACAAGGAAATTCACGTATCCTGAAAGGGTACATGAATACTGATAATTATAATGAAAGGGTATAACTATTAATTAGTTACCCCTGTTCACTCAAGAGGTACAATGGCTGAGGTCTATAAATAGAACCTCAGCCCTTTGCATTGTCACTTCAATTCAGATTTTTGATTTCCCTTGTTGTGTCTAGATTAAAGACACCATACCATTGTGATCAACAGTGGCATCAGAGCAGTTCTAGTGATGCAAGGGAAATCAAATCGCAATTCATACAAATACAGTCCACAAAGACAGCATTCAAACAATTACGGTTGGTTCAAAAGAGAATCAAACCTGAGAGGAAGAGTAAGTTTCAGACCTTGCAAGATTCATTCTTGTCGTCTGAATACTGAGTACAAAAATAGTTTGGGATCGCGCTACAACGACAACAACGGACCCAAACGTTTCAATCTTCTAGGCCCACCGTGGTGTTATCGCCCGTACCAGGAACCCTGTCTCAATAAGAACCATCACAAACAGGCATCCTTTCAAAAGAAAGAAGCGTCGTTCAAAAGAAAAGAAGAAGCATTCAATCTGGGTCCGAAAGACAACCATTCGAAGCATTTGGGTTCGGATTCAACTTACTTCAAATCGTTTCGTCTGGACTCGACGCCGGTTTTTGAGGAGAATCTTCGTATTCACCAGACCCAAAGGCCGACAGATCTATCATTGAATCAATACATCTCGCCTCGTCAATTCTATAGAACTACAATCTTCAAGAACGACGAGTCGAATTGGTCTCCCATTCGCCCATCAGAACAAGATTCATCGGCACTAAGAAATATACCAGAAGTGAAAACTCAAGACAATTTCTCTTCTTTCTTCTATTATCAACCTGACTTTTCACAGAATTTGGGTGAGAATTTGGTTGAGGATCAAAACTTTGCTGGGTATTCAATTTGGGGCAATAAGTTGGGAATAAGTGGAGCAAGCGACGGGCAGAAGTTTGATATGTTGCACAAGGTTTAATTAATCTTATGCTCAGTAAGCAATTTACAATTAAGTACACATATTATATATAATATAAAGGGTTTTTTACTTCAACAGTGTCTGAACTCTTCGAGGACTTTTGAAATGATACCTGAACTTTCAAAGTGATCAAAGTGATACCTGGACTCTAATTATCTTGTCAAAGGAATACCTACGTCAGAATTCCGTTACGGCTCCGTAATCCGGAGGCACGTGAGGCGCATGTGATCAAAAAAGTGAGGGCAAAACATACTTTTTCTCCTGATTCCCCCCCTAAAGTCGATCAAAAACTCAATTCCCTCTAAACTAACCACACTTTGAGAAAATCTCAGACCTAAATCAGTCCCAAACTATTGCTCCCAAAACAAAAAGATCGACGAAAGCGAATCAACCAGATTGGAAAAGGGCTCCATTCAATTTTATTCCCGACAAAAAGTGATCGATGGCGAAGATGTGGAGATTCTTTAGAGAATCTGGACCCAAAAGAGAAGATAGTAAGTGTTCATTCCTCTCTCTTTTGATAAAGTTAGTAATAACATGGAACTGGTCATGGTTTTCAGAGAATCCCGTTTTGTTAGCTCAGATTACCATTTATGGTTTAGATTAAAATGAAATTATTTTTTAGGGTTTGGGGATTTGAGGCAGAATATTTAAATCTAGATTGGGATGGGTCCTTGTATTGATAAGTAGTATTTTCCTTGTCATTTACTGGTTTTGCATTGGATTCTTCTTGTTTGAATATGCATAAACATTTTTTATTGTTTCGATTGGGTACCCATTTCGATTTGATGAACTTGGATTATATATGTTTTGTTTTTGTTTTGCTTTTTCTGGAATTTTTGGGAAGCAATTTTGATGAGAGATTGAGCATTAATCTTGTGCTTTTTCAATTTCATTTTAGTTCCAGAGGATTTATACACCATGGAAATACACCATGGTGGTTACTTTGACAAGATGCCTGATGGTACGAAGAAGTACAAAGTGGCTAGGTTCAACAAGGATGGTGGGAAAATTTGGCTAGATGGCCTAGATCCTGATAAGATTGCATGGACAGAGTTTGGAAACATTGCTTGGGATCTTGGGTACAGGGAGAAGCCAATTTCATATTACTACAAGATGCCTAGGACTTACTGCAATGAGGGATGGATGCCACTTAGAAATGATGCAGATGCACTTGAGATGGTGAAGCTTATTCCACTGAAGACAAGGTAGATTAGTGTCTTCATTACTGGTGGAGGGAGGAGGAGGAAGAAGGAGGCAGAGGATGATGATTTGAGGCCAGTGGACCCAAATTGGGAGAATCCTTTGAATAGATTAATAGCAGCAGAGAAAAGGAAGATGGAACTGGAAGCAAACATTGCTGGGAGTAAGCTAAATAGGCTTGGTGTGTCAGGTTGTGGTTCAAGTGGAGTTAATGTGGTTGGTGGTGGAGATGTTAATGCAAGGCAAGAAGGGGTTAGGCAGAAGGTAAGGGCAGATGGGGTCATTAATTTGGACTCAGACTCAGACTTGGAAGCTACTGAGGGTGGAAGGCAGCAAAGTCAAGGCACCTTTACTGGTCTTAGTGACTTGGTGCCTGACTTGTTTGCTCTTAAAAGTGTGGCCTAAGCTGGAAATGACAATATTGGACAGGGGCAAAGGAATAAGGCTGAGGAGCAAGCTGAGGTGGGATACAACAAGCACATTCCAAGACCAAGACCTAGAGTGAAACGTACCATGCAAAAGAGGTGGGAAGGAAGGCGGCTACCTTGTGTGCTTGCTGCAGAACAACAAGAATTCGAACAAACTGAAGTTGAAGCAGTACCAACCCAAACTGAACCAGGCCATCCTAAAGCAGAAGCAAGCCAATTTGAAGCACAACTAAGCCAAGTTGAAGGTGAGGCAAGTCAGGTTGAACCAAGCCAACCTGAAGTAAAAGAAGCTAAAGCAGAAGCAAAGGAAGCTAAAGCTGAAGCTGAAGCAAGCCAATTTGAAGCACAACCAAGCCAAGTTAAAGGTGAGGCAAGTAAGGTTGAACCAACTAAAGCTGAAGCAAAGGAAGCTGAAGCTGAGAGATTGAGCCAATTTGAAGCACCACCAAGTCAAGTTGAAGGTGAACCAAGTCAGGCTGAAGCAAAGGAAGCTGAATCCGGAGAGAAGAAGGGCAAGAAACAGAACCAAGGTGAGAAGGGCAAGAAGCAGAACAAAGGAGTAGGGAAGGGGAAGAAGGTTGGTGAATCTGAAAGAGGGAAGAAACAAAAGTTGAGTGAAGCTGAGAAAGGCAAGAAGGTTGTTGTTGATTCTGGCAGACCTGCTTCCAAGAAGAAGGGGAGACAAACTAAGGAACCAAGGTACAACACCAGGAAGAGTAGTTCAAAGGTTTATGAGCAAGTTGAAGACACAGATACCAGCTCTGAGGGTTCAGAATTCTACATTGGCAGTGATTATGATCCACAAGATTCTGAAGATGATGTGGAGTTTGAAGCCAATGTGTCAAATCCCACAATTGTTGAAGAATATGAAGACATGGGATTTAAAGGACAATGTAGTGATGAAGGTGGAGATACAGAGGAAGATCTGGGCAGTTTGCAAGGTTCTGAAACAGAGGAAGATGAGGAAGGGAATCCACTTCCCATGCCTACTTGGAGAGGTATTAAGCTGAAGAGTTGGAATAGAAGGGTGGATTTGAAGAACCCTAAGTTTGTACTTGGCCATGTGTTTCCAAATAATAAGGTGCTGAAAGAAGCTATAAGGGAGTGTGGTCTAGTGAGTAGAAGAGGGTTGTGGTTTCAGAAGAACAGTAAACAGAAAATTGAGGTTAAGTGTCAACTTGGCTGCCCTCTTTGGTTGTATGCAAGCAACATTGCAGATCTAGGCCCATCCATACTTGTCATCAAGACTCTAAATGATAAGCACAATTGTTCCCACCTTACACATAGTCATCACCTGACTTACAATAGAGTAGCCAAGGAGGTTCAAGCGGACTTGTTGGTGGATGAAGATTGGTCTAGGAAAGGGATTCAAAACCATATCCAGAAGAAGTTCAATTTGGATGTGAGTGTTCAGAAAATTTCGAAGGGGAAAATCAAGGCTAAAAGAATGAATGAGGGACATTACACTACAACAAATTCTGGCTTTTGCAACGGGTTGTTATGCAAAGAACTCAAATTCCTTGCATTTGGTGAGGTTACGCAAAGAATACATTAAATCCTTGCGTTTGGTTTGCACAATATTCAAGGAACATAATAAATCGTTGCATTTTACCTCCCAAAGTTGATTAGTGGACAATTCTTTGCATATACTCATCAAAACTCTTTGCTGAAAATTATAACTGCAACGAATTAAATTCTTTCTTTGCTTATGTTGTAAATATTGTACTAGATCAGAGAAAACAAACCCGATGCCAACCAAAACCAATCCTCTCTCTCAGAGTTACTATTCCTCTGCTATCTTCCTTACTTCGATGTTCACCAAGATCTCAAATGTCTTTATCCAGCGATCTGACCAAGTGTTCCCTTCCCCATTATTTTTTTACCAATTCTCTCATATCTCTACAATGATTCTCTTGTTTCTTAGTTATCCATCAACCCTAGATCTTGCCCTCAATGTTCTTCGAAAATTAGAAACCCAGAACAAATGCTTCTCTCAGATATCTTGAATCGGTTTCTTTTCTTCGATTTAGATTCGGGTTTTGTTGGGCTCTTCGATTTTGGTCTATGGTAACAACCTCCTCCTTTTTCTCTCCGGGTTTTAGTTTTGATGTGGGTATTATGAATTTGTTCAATTTTACCTCAAATAGCAGACCTTACTTACTAATCTTGGTCTTTACTGCCCTCTGCTCTCTCTTGATACGACGTCTCTCTCAACATTTTTGGGTTTTCTTCTGTAGTTTTTTTCTTTATCATGTTAATTTGTGATTTACTTAGTTTCTCTTTTCACAGTTAGGTCTATGCTCATTTCCAGGTTTGAATTAAGTTAATTGCTGATGGTTTCTTCTTTCAATGTAAGTGAATCATTAGTTATGGAGAATCCATTTCATTATAAAAGATAAAAAGGTGGAATATAGGAATGTGCATACCATGTATTCTGAAGCTAGCTCTTTAGTAGTATCGAGCTTATTGGCTTATTGTGTCAAGCCTATTATTTATTGGAAACCAAAAAATTCATGTGTAGACTGGTGGTTGAAAACGTGACCGAAATTTTCTGGTGAAGATGGACAAGAACTGTGTCATGGTTGCCACTTAGAACATTGACTTATCTGCCGTCAAATATGAGCGAGAAGTAATCAAAGGTCAGTTTACTATTCTTCACTGCACAACAACAATTGACATGAATGTATTTGACTTTAGTGTGAAGTGGGTTTCCTTTTTTGTGTTTGTAGCTCTGCATTTGACTGGTTTCTTTCTTAAGTTATTTGAATAGATTGTTGAGGCCCCCCATTATTCGTTCTTTGGTAATCTCATTGTTGAAGAAGCTGAATAAGATGACTCAGGTCTGTTGTGTTTTGCATATTATGTGTTACTTTCCGTTTGAATTTCCTTGTGTAATTGGAAATGCTGAAAGGCTTGTATGTATTGTTGTGTAGTTCACAGTTACTGAGGAACACTTCGATTCCAGAAGCTCCCATGTTCAAACCTGAATTTCCTCCTCAAGGTTTTCATTTGTGTTATTTTCATCTGGAACCTCACGGTTCTAAGTAATAAAAAAGGTTCGTGAAATCAATCTGAATTTTTACCTCTTTATACTTAATTCAATCATTCTTTCCAGTATGAACATGCTTTGGTTATACGAAGCCTTTGTCCTGTGTACTTATTTTAGAACTTTGAACTGATAAGTTATGTATTTCCAAAAGCCTTGTCATCCTTTGCCTTTTTATGTTTGTGAGATACTAAAGCCTAATCATTATTCCAAAAGGATTTTGAGTCATTTAGGAGTTGTTAAAGGCTAATCATTATTCCACGTAGTTATTATATATGTTATCATATTAGTTTCATCCTTCTTTTGTGTATATATTGATATCACCATATCTTGGTTTTATATCTTATTTGGCCGAATTAATGATTACTAATTCACTTTAATCTTTGAACCAAATCTTACTGTAGGATGGTGAATAAGAAGTAAAGGCAGAGGATGTGGAACCTGAGAAGGACATGTGATCCTTAGAAAATAGACAAAGTAAGATGAATACGGTAAAAACTATTGATAACTGTTGGGGAAATTAACATCTAGGTGCAGGTTTGATCTATCTTCACAATGTCACTTTCAGATGCTATATGTTAGATTGGTGGAAATTAACATATATTGCACTTGCATTTGCTGACTTCAGACTTTAGTTTTTTATGACCATATTGACAGGTGATTTTGATATAGGGTTGTTGAATTGTGCCATTGTAATAGGCCCAAAACCCATTTTAACTTGGCAGCCATTCAATTAATATATATTTTGATTCACTAAAAACAACTGAAATTCTTATTGTTTTGCAGAGACGATGAAGAAGAACACAATACACAAACGGGCTTTACTTTTTCGCTCCCATTTATTTGTTTTTTGGGTATGCAATTTCTCTTCCAATTGATCAATCCCGGTTTCAAAGTTCGATTCTTTACATTACTTTACTTGGGGTTGAAATTTTCTTTAATTTTACATGTTTGTTGGACTAAACACTTGCTAGGAAACCAAGTTTTTGAGGACTTTCAACTTTGTTACTGGTATGTGCTTCTGGTCTTAGGTTTTTTAACTGTCTGAAGTTCAAATCATTGTGGGTTTTTCTAAAACAAAAGCTTCAATCCATACTTGGTGTTGGGTATATTTTGTTTTCCCCACTGTTTCTATCCAAATTGTAATCAATTTGCTGTTCGTCCCTCCATAGTTTCAATGTCTATGGACATATGCATAGTTATTTATTTTAGTTTGATTTCCTATAGACATGAAGTGGGTATGGTTTGTTCTTTGTCAATGGTTCTTTTACTTGTTTAATTTGTTTGCACTTCAACCAATTCATCAAATTTTGCTCTTTTTGGAAATAACACTGAGCCTAGTTTCCTTGGATTTAAATGCTTCCGAGGATGTACAATCGGATGCTTTTTTGGGTAGGCATTTGAACTTTATGTCCCTTCAATATGGGTTGGGAAATTGAAAAATAGCAAAGCAATGAAGTTCTAAACCTGAGAAGGACATGTGATCCTTAGAAAATAGACAAAGTAAGTTTTCTCTATGGCTTGAATTGTTTAATACAGTTAGTAATTCTAAGTTACATAAGCATTGAACTGTAATGACCGGCTTTTCCAATATTCTCAGAATGAAGCAAGGAAATGGCACTTGAAGACTCAAATAGAAAGTTTTTGAGGGGATCTCGGGAGTAGATGAGTTTGGATGATTCTCCCCACACCAAAATACACTCACCCCAAGCTTCAGTGATTTGCATTTTTACTAATTTTTGTTCTGTTGTCTCTACTTGTGTATATGTATCTTGATTTTGCTAATCTTGTTATAGTTTAGTAGCATCAATTTTTTATGTACACTTTTTTTTTTTGTCTGTATGTACAGTTGCACTAATTGTTTTTAATTCAAGGAATAAAAAAAATTCCAGAATGACATTTGTGGTAATTTTTTTTATTTAGTTTTATTTTTTTTTTAAATTTTTTTAATACCAAATGCAAGGAATGATATGCAAGGAATTGTCCTTGTATATCAGTTAACCATAGTTAACCTCAGGTGTTAAATTCCTTGCATTTGAGATGAACAATTCCTTGCATTTGTGAATTCAATTGCAAGGAATTTTCAAGTCGTTGTATTTGCTCTTTTGCAAGGGCCTCTTTGCAAGGACTCAAATGCAAGGAATATTCCTTGCATTAACCCTAATGCAAGGAATTTCTAGTTTTTTACAAGGAAAAAATTCCTTGCAAAAGGCCATTTTTCTTGTAGTGTTATATAGATCAGTATAACAAGTTAGCAAGTTACCGGAAGGAGTTGATGAGGAGCAACCCAGGATCCACAGTGGAAATAAAGACTGAAATGGTGGGGGAGGTGAGGAGATTTCATAGGATGTATGTATGTTTGACTGCCTGCAAGAAAGGTTGGATTAAAGGTTGCAGACCCATTATTTGGGTTGGATGGCTGCCATATAAAGTGTCATCACCCAGGTCAGTTGTTGTGTGCAGTGGGGGTTGATGCAAACAATGGGATGTTCCCCATTGCCTATGCAATTGCTAAGGTGGAAAACACAGATACTTGGAGGTGGTTTCTGGAGTACCTGAAATGGGATTTGAGGATTGAAAGGGAGTCAGCCTACACATTCATCACTGACAAGCAGAAGGGTTTGGGGATTGCCATTGGAGAGTTGTTCCCTAGAGCTGAACACAGACATTGTGTGAGGCATATGTACAATAACTTCAAGGCTAAGCATCCAGGAGAGGGGCTGAAACAATTTGTGTGGGATGCAGCTAGATCAAGCACAAAGGTTTGGTTTAAGAAACACATGGAGGAGCTGCAACAATTGGATGATGTGGCCTGGAAATGGTTTGAGGACAAGAATCCAGAACAGTGGAGTAGAGCCTATTTCAGGGAAGATTCAAAATGTGACTTGCTATTGAACAATTTGTGTGAGTCATGGAATGCAGCTCTAATTCCAGCAAGGGACAAGCCTATATTAACCATGTTGGAGAAGATAAGGATGGAATTGATGGTTAGAATGGCAAATAGAAGAGTGGCAGCACATAGATGGAAGGATATGGTTGGTCCAAGGATTAAGAAGATTATTGAAAAAGTGGCAGAGAGGACTAGTTGTTACAGAGCCTATCATTCAGGGGAGTTTGAGTTCCAAATTACTGGAGGGGGAGATCATGGAAGCAAGCATGCAGTGGACTTGAGGATGCACATATGTACATGTAGGAGGTGGCAATTGAGTGGCATTCCTTGTGTGCATGCCATTTGTGCCATTAGAACCAAAAAGGCAGATCCTGTTCTCTTTTGTGACGATTGCCTACTGCCTTCTACCTACATGGAGTCATACAATCCAATTATTCATCCTATTGCTGGTGAGGATGATTGGGAACCGGTGGATTACCCAATAGCACCTCCCCCATACAAGAAGCAAGCTGGCAGACCCAAAATGAAGAGAACTAAGGAGCCAGGTGAGAACAAGCAACCACCACCAGCCTCTAACACAACCAAAATGCCAAGAACCAACTCGAAGATGACATGCCAAGTTTGCTTCAAGAAAGGGCATAATAGATTGGGCTGCCCAATTAGAAAGGCAAAGAAAGCAGCAGCACAACAAGCAGTAAGTAATTCCAATTGTTTATGTTGGTTACATTACACATCATGGAGTTGATATTAATAGACTCTTCTCATTTCAAGGAGAAGGGAGTTCCAATGCACTCAAGCAAAATAAGAAGAGGTCAAGGCAGCAGGTTTGTGATTTTCTATTCAGCACTTGTCTTAGTGACTTGTTTCTGATGTTCAAAAAATAGAATTAGTTTTAATCAATAGAGAGCCCAAGAGCCATCTTTTGACTTTTAATATATGCATATTTCTATGGGAAATCCAATAGAAAAACCCACCAAAGCCCACACCTAGACTTGTCATCCATTTATGTCTTTAGAAAAATGTGTCCTTATGAAGGGTATAAGCCTTTAAAACTTCTTCCATGTGGGACTAACCAAGTTGCATTTCCAGCAGAATTGCTAATGCAACAGACCTGTAACTTTGCAAAATTATAACTAATTCTAGAAAAATCTTTTTCAAGAGATCCAATTATGAAATGATCTTTAAGATGTCTACTGCAACTTTTATGAAGAAACCAACTTAAAATACCCAACCAAAATGTACAGTTTTCAGTAAAAAGGAAGCTGCATCAAAAGCTCAGAAACACAATTTCAGAATTTGCAGACCTATAACTTTACAAAATCATAACTAATTATAGAAAAATCGTTTTCAAGAGATTCTAATTCTAAACTGATCTTTGAGATGTCTACTGTAACTTTTATGAAGACACCAAATTCAAATACTGAACCAAAATGTACAGTTTTCAGTAAAAAGGTAGCTGCATCAAAAGCTCAGAAACACAATTTCAGAATTTGCAGACCTATAATTTTGTAAAATCATAACTAATTATATAAAAAAAATTTTCAAGAGATTCCAATTCTAAAATGCTCTTTGAGATGTCTACTGCAACTTTTATGAAGACACCAAATTCAAATACCGAACCAAAATGTATAGTTTTCAGTAAAAAGGTAGCTGCATCAAAAGCTCAGAAACACAATTTCAGAATTTGCAGACCTCTGTTCTACCTTGCAATGTAATTTACCTTTTTGAGGTGACCCTAGATGAAATAACATATGAATTAACCCCATAACCCAAACCATGATTCCCTTTTTGCTAGTCGTCTTACTTAATCTCACAAGTTCCAATAGTTGGTTGTGTTCAATATGGATATGGTTGTGTTGAATCTGGCATGGTTGTGTAGGCAGAAAAAGTTCCAGCTTCAAAGGGGAGGCTCATATTAAATGATAATATCATCAAGTCTAGGAAAGGTTGGAAGAAGATGAAAACCGATGCAGGGCCTTCTAGTTCACAAACTATGCATGATCCTCCAACACAAGGCAGCCAAAATCCTGCAGCAAAAAAGGCAAGGCAGCAAGGCCAAACTGATTCTGAATGGGCAGGGTTGTGAAGAAAAAACATTTTTTTTGGTGTTGTTTTTGTTTAGGTTGTATATAAGCTTATGATGCTATGAACAAACACATGACATTGCTGTTGGTTTGTCAACCATTTTGTGAAACTTTGGGAACTTGCTATGTCCTTTTTGGTTGACCAATTTGTGCAGTTCTAGAGCAATGACTATCTATTATGTTACAAGCTTGTTGTTTTCAATTTTTCTTTTTCATTTCCATTCACTTATAGTACCAGATTTTCCTTGGAGATGGTATTGTTTTATTTGTTGATGCTATTTGGTACCCAGATTATGTGAATCAAGTCATGCCCAACTTGGTCAATGATTTTTGGAGGGAAACGGTTAGAGGGTTCAACTACATCTATTTATGGAGGAAAAAAGTCTTGGTCAGACCGAACAAAACAAATTGAGGGCAAATAAGCCATTTTACTCTGTTTTAGGGCCACATGTGCGCCTCACGTGATAAAATTAACGGAGCCGTAACGGAATTCTGACGTAGTTATTCCGTTGACAAGAAAATTAGAGTCCAGGTATCACTTTGATCACTTTGAAAGTTCAGGTATCATTTCAAAAGTCCTCGAAGAGTTCAGACACTGTTGAAGTAAAAAACCCTAATATAAACGTACAGTAGATAAGTAATATATATATATATATATATATATTTAGATATATATTAGACATATTCAAACATACAGCATAACAAGTAGTTGTACTACAATTGTATTATTGTGGTATTATTATTTGTTATATATTATTGTGGTTTTCATTATTAAAATTGTGAGTCATGGCCAGTAAATGCAAAGCAGAAAATATAAAAATAGAGAGGCTCAATAATATCAATCATCGCATATGGAAAAGAAGAATCACCTATCTACTTACCCATGAGAAAAAGTTATATACGTTAAAAACTGAGAGGCCTCCCGTCGCATCTCGGAATTATATTAAATGGGAAGAAGATAATGCATTAGCTATTGCTACGATTCTCAATCATATGGAAGATGATTTGATTCCTCGCTATGAAGGATATGAGACCGCCAAAGAAATCATGAATGTGTTGGATGAAAAATATGGGCCTAAATCTCAAACATACATTCAATTGTTGCTTGAGAAATATAACAACACTCGTATGAACGAAAATGATGATATGGTGGATCATATTACCAAAATGGAGGTATTAGCAAAGGACTTGTCTAATGCTGATCATCCTATTCCTGATCAAATGCAAGTTTCTACACTTCTCAACCTTCCCAAATCATGGGATCATGTGGTGACTTCTTTGACCTATGGTCAAAAAGAGTTGTCCATGAATAATTTGCCTGCGATGTTAGCAGTTGAAGAAGTGAGAATGAACAAGAGGAAAAAAGAAAATAATAGAGGCAACCTCCTAATAGCCGTGGACTCACAAAAGAATAAACCGCAATATAACAATAATAATAAAAGGAAAAACCATAGTCTCCACAAGACCAGCAACAAGAAGAATTTCAAGTTCAAAAGCAAAAAATATAGGTGTTACTTCTGTGGGGAAATTGGTCACATTAGATCAAAATGTCTCAGACGTCAAAGGACCAATGACAAGCCTAAGGAATTAATTTTGGTAGTCTCTGAAGCACTCATAGCAGAATGTGAAGAACAATGGTGTGTCGACGCCGGAGCTACAAGACATGTTTGCAAGGACAAATCCTTTTTCATCAACATCAACGAAAAGGCACAAGGAGATCATCGTCTATACATGGGAAACAATACTTACATAGATGTTCTTGGAGAAGGAGATTGCAAGCTTCCGTGTAATGGCACAAATGTGATTCTCAAAAATGTCTTGTATGCACCCACCATTAGAAGAAATCTTATTTCTGTTGCTATGCTTGAAAAGAAGGGTTTTGAAGTGAGATTCAAAAATGGTGGTCACTATTGGTAAGGAAGGTCGAATAGTACTCAAGGGTACTAGAATCGATGATATGTACACAATTATTATTATTAGTAATAAAAATATTTCTTCCGAGTATATTTTTGTCTCTACTTCAAATACAACTTTATTATGGCATTTGAGATTAGGACACATAAACAAAAATAAATTGCTCAGAATGAGCAAAATTGGAATGTTACCTCAAGTAAATTTGAATGATTTCGAAATATGTGAATCATGTATCAAAGGAAAAATGTCTAGAAAATCATTTTCTAAAAATTGGCAATCTTTTGATCTACTTGATGTTATACATTCGGATTTATGTGGACCTATGAGAACTAAGACTCATAGAGGAATGGAATACTTTGTTACATTCATCGATGATTATTCTCGTTATGGGTATGGCTACTTCTTGAAACAAAAATCGGATGCCTTGGAAAAATTCAAGGAAGTTAAGAAAGAAGTAGAAACTCAATTAGGAAGACCCATAAAATTTCTTAATAGTGATAGAGGTGGTGAATATGAAGCCTTTGATGAATTCTGCAAAGAACATGGCATAAGACACAATTATACCATACCGTATACACCACAACAAAATGGCATTGCAGAAAGAAGAAATAGAACCCTAATGGAGATGACAAGATCAATGATGTCCCATGCAGACTTGCCTCTTCATTTTTGGGGAGAAGCGTTATCCACTGCTTCATACATACTGAATAGAGTAAATACAAAGGCTAAACCATTAACACCATATGAATTATGGCATGGAAGAAAACCAGACTTGTCAAACTTAAAAGTTTGGGGTTGCAAGGCACATGTTTTGATTCCAAAACCACTTCGAGATAAGTTAAATTCTAAGACTTTGGAATGTAAATTCATTGGATATCCGGAAAATAGTATAGGTTATCATTTTTATCACTAGGATAAAGGGTTGATAGAAAGCAGAGATGCTGTTTTTATAGAAACTACTGATGTGATTACACAAATTCAAGAATCTGATCTAGAAATGAATCAGGATGACTTTGATCATGACCAACTTGGTGATCATGCCATTGTTCATGATCAAGTGGGAGATATGGATATAGATATTGGTGATCATAACAATGGCATGGTTATTGATGTTATGTCATTTGATCCTGATAGCAATGCACAAAACAGTGGGAGACGAAAAAGAAAAAGGCAACCATCTAAAAGATTGAAGGATCATTATGTTTTCAATCTTGAAGAGTTAGATGAATTAGTGGGAGACCCAACAACATTTAAAGAAGCAATAATGGATGGATCTGATTCACAACAATGGCAAGAAGCCATGAATGAGGAAATAGATTCCATCAAGAAAAATGAAGTTTGGGAACTAGTTGATCTACCTATTGGAAGGAAGCCCATTGGTTGTAAATGGATACTTCGGAAAAAGTTTAAAGCTGATGGTACTCTAGATAGATACAAAGCCCGTTTAGTGGCCAAAGGTTATACGCAAAAACCTGGCATAGATTTTGTCGATACATATTCTCCGGTTGCAAAGTTTCAATCTATTAGAATACTCATGGCAATTATTGCAAGAATGGATTTAGAACTCCACCAACTAGATGTCAAAATAGCTTTTCTTAATGGAGATTTAAAGGAAGACATCTATATGGTTCAACCGGAAGGATTTCATGTAAATGGACATGAAAACAAAGTCTATAAATTAAAGAAATCATTGTATGGACTTAAACAGTCATCTAGACAATGGTATTTAAAGTTCCACCAAGCTATCCTTGAGATAGGTTATCAAATGAACAGACTAGATCACTATGTATATATTTGGAAGTGCCAAGATAAGTTTTGTCTCTTGTCTCTGTATGTAGATGATATCTTGCTTGCTGGAAATTGCATGGATATGATTACTAAAACAAAATCATATTTAGGTTCCAAGTTTGAGATGAAAGATATGGGAGAAGCTTCCTATGTCTTGGAAATAAAAATCACTAGAGATAGAAATTCCAAACTACTCTACTTGGACCAAGAGAACTATTTGGATAAGATCTTTAAAAGATTCAATATGATAGAATGCAACCCAGTTAGTACACCCATTAGTAAGGGAACGATTCTTACAAAGGAGATGTGTCCTACACAAGAAGAAGAAATAAATTATATGAAAAATGTTCCATATGCTCAAGCTGTGGGCAGCTTGATGTATGCAATGACGAGTACTAGACCAGACATTTGTCATGCTGTTGGATTAGTTAGCAGATATCAATCTAATCCTGGCAAAGAACATTGGCAAGCCATTAAAAGAATTATGAGATATCTGAAAGGCACTCAAGATATAAAACTTTGTTTTGGAATAAGTGATTTAAATTTGATTTGTTATAGTGATGCAGATTTTGCTGGAGACTTGAATGACAGAAAGTCTACGAGCGGTAGCATCATTTTATTTGGTGGAGCAGTTGTTTCTTGGCTAAGTAAGAATCAGAAATGTGTTGCAAAATCAACTATGGAGGCAGAATATATTTCTTGTAGCACATTGGTAAGTACTGCAGTATGGGCCAAACGTTTCATAGATTATATGAATATAGATATACCTAAAAAGGCTGTTGATGTGTTTTGTGATAATAAGTCCGCCATCTACCTGATTAAAAGTGGAGTAAATAGTTCCAAAGGAAAACACATTGATGTAAAATATCATTATATACAAGATATAGTTGAAAGAGGTGAAGTAAAGGTCGACTACATACCCTCTGAACAGATGGTGGCTGATCCTATGACCAAAGGGTTAACTCTGGAAAAATTCAGAGAGCATGTTTGTAAAATGGGTTTAAAGTCATCTAGATGTGATCAAGTATGCTGGTAGGCATCATTGTAGTATTTTAGGGATGCCTAAAGTGACAATTGATACGACTCTATTTGATTAAAATTGGTCGAAAATAAGATAGAGGGCACTAATCAAGAAACGAAATTATAACAAATGCTCTTGTCTGTAAAATCCACTTTGAGCCAACATGAATGAATTTGTATAATATTTGGGTTAGCGCGGATTTTTAAAGTCACCATTGATCGATATTAGGTGTGGATGGTTAAAATTCCTAATATATGAGAATGGTGCCAACTTATTAAATGAGATAAGTTGTGGTTAGATGGAAAATGATTCAGAAGTGTGCACACGTGGTAAATGAAATCATTATCTGACGTTTGGAAAGTCCCGGGTAATCAAATATATGATACTCAGAATAGATATCCAAAGTAAATTAGGATGGATAGTTTAAGGTGTTTGCGATGAAACAAGCAACACTTAGTAAAAACATCCAGAACCTAGAAGCCTTTAGAAACTTGAATCATCATGATCAAGTGGGAGATGTTAGAATATGATCATGTGATTAAGTGGCTTTACAATGAGTATGCTATGTGTGAGGAGATATACCATAACACTGGTACATCAAGACACACTTGAACAAGGAAATTCACGTATCCTAAAAGGGTACATGAATATTGATAATTATAATGAAAGGGTATAACTATTAATTAGTTACCCCTGTTCACTCAAGAGGTACAATGGCTGAGGTCTATAAATAGAACCTCAGCCCTTTGCATTGTCACTTCAATTCAGATTTTTGATTTCCCTTGTTGTGTCTAGATTAAAGACATACCATTGTGATCAACAGTCTGACGACGCCAATCACAACGATCCTTTCCTATATTTTCCAACAGAGAAATGAGAAAACATGGACAAATTTGCAAACAGTAAATGAACGATTAAGCTATAATATATAGCCAGACATACTACTTCCTTCCTTTTGCTTTCAATCTCCCCCAGGCTTTCAGCAGAAAATTTGCATTTGTAATATCTTTCTTCGAATCCTGTAGCACTCAATCGTACCTGTGTGGATGAACGAGAAAATATATATAAGTCAGAATGTAAGTTCAGAAGGAAGTATGATATATAGGATAATGGAACTTCCAGAAAGGAGTGCTCCATACTTTGTCAGTGCCAAAATCACCATTCCTAAACAGATCAGATTTTCTTCTAATGCTGGCCTTCAATTTTTGCTTGAACTCCTTCATGTTTCCCACTATCTGCAACGTAATGATATAGATAACAAGGAGGCCAAAATATTTAGCCACGTCCGAAAATGAAGAACCACCCTCATCATCCCACCAGAGTAAAATTATGCAGAAGCATCTGAAAGTAAATATCAATTACCCATAGGCCATAGTCCTACACCAAAAGAAAACGAAAACAAAAAAACTATGCAAGAGATAATATTCCTTAGACATGAACAAGGAGCAAAATAGTAACCGAAGATTTAATATAATACTGATCAAATTGGACCAAGAAGTCAAAGCATATCTCTTTGTACACGTATGCATGGGAAAAGCGTGCATGCAAGCCATATACATGGGGAGAGCATGCGCGTGTGCATGCGAGCACACGCATGTGTGTGTAAAAGAAAACCAAAAGAACCTCATTCAAAACAGAAAAGAACAAAACATACTTCAGAATGTGAAACATTATCTGCTGAAACAACTGCAGATCCTTCAATTGCCTCAAAATTAAAGTTTGAACTTCCAGCATCAATGTCTTCCTCTATCTGGAGAAGCATGCAATTAACTCTTTATTTCACAATGGTGATTTTAGACAAAGAAAAATCTGTCAGAAGTGATACAATATATGAACATAAAAGTTTGAAACCGCGCGCTCACCGTATCATTGTTATAGCAAAGACGTCTGAGTTTACGTTCTCGTATATCTGATCTTTTCTTGAATATTTTCTCTTCAAATGCTCCAATAAGGAGAACAAATTTCTCAACTCTAGATAGTTTGATGTACCCCAAATTCTTGTCATTAACCTGCTTTGTGCAAATGATCATGAACCTGTCTAGCGGGGTCGTCTTGGGTACCTTGATGTTTGCTATACCCTTATTTTTTTATTTTTTTTACTTTTAGTAAATTAATATAGTGGAAACCTATTGAACTGGTCAACAGGTTACCCAATTAAATATCGACATGTGTCATTTTAAAAAATAAAATTTACCATATTAACAACACCCTCTTTCTTGATATGTAACATTGTTAAAAATCATGTAACAACTATTGTCAAAATAATAAATTACACATAGTTGAACTACAATTACGACTTATGACAACAGTTGTTGTGGTTATTGTAATTAAGTGGTCAAAGATGTAAATATCATATTCGGACAACTTTGATCAAATTTAGAACCTTACAAGTGGAGAAGCTCCTTACAATACTGAGTTGTTACATATCTTTTGGTCTAATTTTAATTTTACCATTTTCACAACACAAATATTGTAGGAATTGTAAAATTGTTGGTAATCTTGTAAATGGTATAGTTTTTGAAGTAATTACTACAATCAGAACAAAAGTTATCGCTTTTACACCAAATAGTTGCGAGTTATGGTAAAATATGTAGTCATTGAGTAATTATTCCATTAATGATAAAAATATAAAGATTTACCACTTTGACAACAAATTTGTTGTTGCACTTGTTAAATTGTCCATAAATTAGTACATTAGTTTAGGTTGAGTAATTACTATAAATAGGACAAAAGTTACCACTTTTACATCAATTGTTGTGATTGTGGTAAAATGTGTAGTCATTGTAGTAATAATTTCATTAATGATAAAAACATAAAGATTTACCACTCTGACAACAAATTTGTTGTCATACTTGTTAAATTGTCTATAAATTAGTAGATTAGTTTAGGTGGAGTAATTACTACAAATAGAACAAAAGTTACCGCTTTTACATCAAGTGTTGTGGGTTGTGATAAAATGTGTAGTCATTGTAGTAATAATTTCACTAATGATAAAGACATAAAGATTCATACATGTTCTATTTTATATAATATTTACCACTTTGAGGACTCATGTAACCACTTTGAGGACACATGTGGTAATTAGAAAAAAAAATCCACATTAAAGTAAATAAGGTCTTCGTTAGAGAAAACTATGTTCTCATTTGAGTAATTAAGTCCTAAAAGTGGTAATTGTAATAGGTTCTCATTAGAGTAAAGTAGATTCTCATTTGAGTAAATAAGTCCTAAAGTACGTTCTCATTTGACTACATTTAAAACAAATATTATTTATTTTTACACTAATTGTTGTCATTGTCGTAAAATGCATGTAAAAAGAATTATATTTGGTTAAGGAAACTACTAATGATATAATAAAGATTACTTAACTAATACTAATTTTGCGAACTTAGGTTAGAAGGTTTTTGTTTTTAATAAGGAAAAAACGTAATTTTCAATTGTGTAATTGTCCATTAATAACAAGCATTAATCAAGCATTAATTCACTAATAATAAAATTAATTAGTAATATAGACTATTTAACTAAAAGTAATTCGGTGAACCTAGGATCGATAGAAGGTTCTTTTAATTTTTTTTTTTAAAAGGAAAAATCATAATTGTGAATTGTCAATTGATAATCAAACATTAATTGGCTTTATTGTTTTCACTATCTTTATTGTTTTCAATTCAATAAGTAGTTTGTGTTACCAAAAAAATTAGAAAGGCTAAGGGCTAAACAAGTTACCAATTTGTTAAATATTTTGAACCATTGGATATATTACTAATCCAATGGTCCAAAATATTTAACAAAATGAGGGTATGGCAAACACCAAGGTACCCAAGAATTCTCCCCTGTCTAGCTATATTGATTTTGTTGTGAAGGAAAAAAGAAGATATAGTTAACTTATATTAATATACCCGAATCATATCAACCAAATAGCCACCAATATTCTTGAATTCTTTCTTGTAGACTGTCATAAGCAAATCAATTGCACCCTGAGAACAAGTATTTCACAAAAGTTAGTTTTCATGTGAATACTTAGTTTCCAATGTTGGCATAGAACCTCATGAATTTCCAATGTGGTAAGTTAGCATAGAACCTCATGAATTTCCAATGTTGGCATGTGGGGTAAAAAAATCATTTCCGGTGAAGAAACATATAAAGATGAAATCATCAATGACACGCTCAAGATGAAACTTAAAGTTCTCAGGAGGATCATTGATTTGCATGTCAAGCTCCAGATATTCCCTCAAAATCCAAACATGCAGAAACTGAAAATTGGATGAAGAAAAAGTTCACACAAAGAAGCAGCTACACTACCCTAATGGAAGTTAATAAAATTAAGATACCTGATAACGCTTTTTCATCATGTACGCTGTTCTTTTGTCTGATATTGCAGATGAGATTGTCAATTGACTGTTTGCATGTCGCTGCTGGTTTTGGATTAGTAAATCGACTAAATCCTATTTCCCAAAAATGACGAGTTAATACGAAAGTTCATAATATTGTGTCAGTTTCCATATATAGTAATGCCAATCCTCATGAGTAGTGTTCATAACCTCTAACTTGAATTAGTACTGGATGCTACCAGAAAACTCTAACTAAAACTCTGTTTTGTAATTCAATAAATTGTAACATGGGAGAAGTAATTATCAAAACCCTTGAAAACTAGATGACGGCCAGATATTCATCAAGACCAAATTCCAACCTGACATGGTAAAAAAATAAACCGAAAAAAAAAAAAAAAAAAGAGAGAGAGAGAGAGAGAGAAAGGAAATTGATAAAACTTGAAAGGTTTGCAAATTCAACCTCTCTCTTAGTATGGAAAGGTGAACTTCATGTGTTGCCACAGACAACATTATAAGATCCGCATCCTGTCATGATGCCAAATTGCCAATGGTAATGTATGAGAATGTAAAATCAAGAATCGAGATAAAGTGAAAATTAGATGGGCAAAAGGATATATAGGAAATGAATTCTTTATATTTGCATCCCATATAGTCATTTTCTCATACCAGACCATACAAGCAATGGCTGGTGTTTGGATCATAAGAAGGAACAGTTCGCTGGTGACGTATGAACGACAACACTTTATGTTCTCCTTCCCCAGGAACATTGGCATCAGAAAGTATTACCTAAATGAATAAGCAAGGAACTTAACAAAAGAAAATATAGGAATCAAATTTGGAAGGAGACATAAATATGAGCACCAGTGTCCAGTGAACACCCTTGGTGCAATATGCATGCATTATTTATGATTTTATTCAACATTGATTAAAATTTAAAAAGGAACTAATCTGCACTTAATCAGTTCATGTACTTTAAGTACTCTTCATATCAATAGACCAGACCTTGATGTCCCTCCAGCCTGAATCTTGGCTTAAACGTAGATTGATGTAGCTTCGAAGAGCCTTGGATAACTTGTACATGAAATCCGTTCCAGAGGTGATTATATTAGAATCAGAAACTTCGGATTCCTGTTCTAGGAGGATTTTTTTCCCTTCCTTTTCAAATTGCTGTCTTAGTTTCTCTTCTTCGGCCTCCTACATATTATAATTTAAACAACAGTTGGGAACATCAATATGTCTTCATCAAATTAATTCAAAGCATTACACATAGAAAACTCATGTGAATTTCAGATACACCCACAGCAAGATTCTTGTCCATTGCCAACTTAAAACGCCTGGCACGCTGTTGATTCATTTTAGCCCTCGGAGCAACTCTATCTGCAAGAGAAAATTTTAATTGACATCTACTAGTACATTTGTCTAGATAGCCAGTAGACAAAAAATACAAATTGAAAGTAAAAGCACCTCAAAAGTCTAATAATTAACGGTAAGACGTTAAAAACAAACAAATCAGTTCAATTTTCTCACCAATGGCTATGTAGAGTAGTTTCCTTGGTCTAACAATATTGAAAAGCCGATCAATGTATTCGAAAATATTGTTGAAGACGTCTTCATAAGTTCTTGGTGGTGCAAGCTGAACACCATATATATATAAAAAGCTCTTAAACATGCAGAGGAAGAACTTCATAACCAAGACATAGATTAGAAACAAATGAAATAGAACTGTGATATTACTCCATAACCATCATCATCGTCTTCCTCCGGGTGAAAGCAGGGATGGATAATCCCATTCATGTCTAGAAATAGGTTATCGAACTCTATGCCATTTGGGTTTGGCAAGCTTGCATCTAGAAACTGATCCTCTCCCGCTTCAATGGCTTTCACCACCATTTTAGGGTACTTGTTTACCAACCAACGCAAAAACGACGGAACCCCCATTTATCTCAGAAACAAAGCCAAGCTAGAGGGTTGGTCAAGAGATGCAGTATATATTTGCTGTTCGGTGAGTTCGGTCACCGACTCTGAAATCAACTATTGCTTACTTAGTCAGCCCAGGTACTGTTCATACAAACATATAAATACGTATTTAGAAGATATAAAATCTCGAAGTGTTTAAGGATATCTCTATTTTGTGTTTAGTCCAAACTCTAGGTTACTTGACCTAGTGGTAATAGGTTTTAATTAGAAGGATCTAGAATCCTAATCAATGTAGAATTACTTTCCTTGTATGATTGAGATTCTATGCATTGTAATCCTCTATATAAAGAGGCCCCTATTATCAATGAGAATACACAGCGATTATCTCTCAATTTCTGATTCCCTAAAACACGTTATCAGCACGAGTCTCTAACCCTGAAACCCTAATTTCGTAGCCCTCAAAATCCTACAACCACCGCCCCACATAACGAAGCCCTAATCCCAAGGAGCCTATAACCGGCGGCGGAACCACCGGAACCGGCCGGAAAACCCCTGAACCGGCTGACGGAAAAATCGGACCGGTCTCTGCACCTGCCGAGCCCCTGCCGAAAGCTGCCGAGAGCCTGCGCGCACCTGCCGAGAGCTGCAAAGAGCCTGCGCGCACCTGCCGAGAGCTGTCGAGAGCCTGCGTGCATCTGCCGAAGCGTCTGCGAGCCCTGCAGAAGCATCTGCGAGCCCTGCCGAAGCATCTGCGAGCCCTGCCGAGCACCTGCCGAAGCGTCTGCGAGACCTGCCGAGAAGCTGCCGACAGCCCCGCACACACCTGCCGATAGCTGTCGACAGTCCCGCACACATCTGCCGACACCCCTGCGACATCTGCCGACAGCCCCTGCACGAGCCCTGCACAGCCTCCGCACAGCCTCCGCATAGCCCCTGCAGCGCCCCTGCACAGTCCAGCCTAGCTCCGGCCACCACCGCCGGCCTCCAGTTTCCAGCGACCTCCGGTGACCTTTTTCCGGCCATCTACAGTAACTTTTTCCTGTCAAAATCTCCGGCCAATTTTCAAGGTAAACTTTTCTAAAAGTTCCCGTTTTTGAAGTTTTTTTTTTTCATTCTTTTCTTCTTTTCTCGGGGACTTGCAAACTCCCTTCTTCTACCCCCCCCCCTTTCTTTTCATAGGGGAGACCAAAAGCCGAACTGTGGGGGTTCATGCTCACTCCAAGCTTAGAGCTTGTAGAGTCCTCCAAACTTAGAGTTTGTTGAGAAGAATATGATCGACCACAAACATCATTGTTTCGATCTAATCCAACCCCTCTTGGAATTGAATTTCTTGGAAGCGACTACGCTTAGAAATTTATTAGTTTTTCGTGGTAGCTTATTTCGCTCCGAAACTAACCCTACTTTCTTGTTGTTTTTCAGGATGAGTAACCTGAACAAGTTGAGCTTCGCTCCACTAGAGACAACAGGCGCTGGATACCACAAGTGGGTCCGTGATGTGCGCCAGCATCTTAAGGCTAATGGGATCCTGAGTACGATCCAAGAGCCAAGTCAGGACGTGCTTACTCCTCAACAAGCTACTGCTTTTGAAGCAAATAGAGCTACGAGAGAGGCTAATGAAGCAAAAGCCACCATTCTCATGACAAGACACATGAATGACGCGCTCCAAAATGAGAACCTCAATGAAGAAGACCCATGGAAACTATGGGTAGAACTCGAGCAGTGTTTTGGCAATGTCGGTGATTCCCTGCTTCCAGACTTAGAAGTGAGATGGCATAGCCTCCGCTTCTGTGATTTCAAGTCTGTACTTGACTACAATTCAGAAGCACTTCATATCAAGTCTTTGATGGAATTCTGTGGACAGAAAATCACTGATACGATGTTGATCGAGAAAACTCTCTCCACCTTCCCCGTCTCTGCATTGATGGAAGCCAAAAACTATCGGATTGATGTCAATGCTAGACGCATCACAAGATTTCATGAGCTTATTGGAGCCATGAACGTAGCTGAAAAGCACGACAACATACTTGTGAAGAACTATAACTCTAAACCCGTGGGAGAAAAGCCAATTCCAGAGTCTAATTATAGTCGCGCCCCTAAAGGAGGGCGCCAGGAGCGAAACCCTAAGGAAAGGGATTATTCTGGACGTGGTCCATATTCTCGCCCCAAAGAGGAAGGAAATCGCCAAGATAGGCATGCACGGAACCGTAGAGGTAAACGTGTGAAGGGAGAGAGAGGCCAAGCCTCTGGCTGTGGTGGTGATGCCACCAAATGGAATAGCCATCCCCAAAGCGCTTTTAAAGTGCCTCGATCAAGGGAACCTGACCACAATGATGCTTGTTCTCGATGTGGAGTGTCTGATCATTGGGCACACATTTGTAGAGCTCGTGAAGAACTTGTCACCGCCTACAAAGCATTTGTGAAGCAATAGAAGCTCACTATGTGGAACAAGAAAATCAAGAAGATGATCTAGAGTAAAGGATTGAAGACTACAAATCTGGCTGGGATCAATAGATCGCCAATTCTGTTTAAAATCTTTATTTTTCCAAGAGATGTAAGAGGCAATTGCCATATACTTTATAGTAGATGCCAATAGTTTAGTCTTTCTTCAAAGTAGGCTCACCGGAAACAAATGTGATGTCTAGGAAGGTTTTGAGATTAGTGGTACTTGAGAGAGCTTTGCTCCACCGACATCTCTCTACTCACCTGGTCACATATGCGTTCGAATTACCGAAAGAAGTTAGACGACTACCATTGTTTTGCATTAGCTAGTTTTTGGATTAGATTTTCTTTGGTCAAAGAGACAATGATGTAACTCCGTTGGCTTATGAATAAAATTTCGAGTTCTTTTCATTATGACTCCATTTTGATTCTGAGCATATGACTTTGTGACTACGATGGCTGGGCCATCAATATGAATTCAAGGACATGGAATAGCCCAAGTTCCCCTTGCTAAATAGCACCTTGATTATTGTCACAGAAACTCTCTACGCTTCTAGGCCAAATCGCACCTATGAATAGCCAACGGATTTCATGTGAAAACGCATGTAGAGAACAGAAATGAGTTCCTTTGCAAATGCCTCTAACGATTGTAAATAAAGGCGCATCTTAGAGAAGCTTATGTGTCTCTCTAGTGAACTCTATGTCACTATTCGAGCTATTAAATCCAATAAAGTTATGAGAAAAGATCTCTTGGATTTAGGCACATATTGGCTTTGTCACGACAGGATGGATCATCCTAGTCATGATATGATGATCATTCTACCAAAGACTTCACATGGACATCATTTCTCTCTAGCGAAACGAAGCATGAATCAAAAGTTGATTTCTGGACTTAGTGTGACCGACGCAGCTGCCTAGGGCACCGCCTCCATCCAGCCTAGGGCTGGCGCAGTCCCTATCCATGATGCCATGGATGGCGTCCATCATGGTGATGGCGCCCCAGGTGATGCTGCAATCACCAACTTGCTTCGAATAGCGTTTTAGACGCTCAGGCCTAACCAAAATACTCAATGGTTGCTTCTAAGGCCTCTCGCTCGTTTTACAAAGCCCGTTCCTTAGGGAAACTAGGACTGAGATGGTCCTATGCAAAGGATATAACAATACTCATTCTGTTCTTACAAAGAATTCGTAGGGATTTTGTGGATTGATTCAACCAACTTGCGGACGCTTACATATTTCATGATGTTGGTTGACACGCAAACACGCTGGTCACGTGTTGTGCCATTGTCCATCTGTAAATACTGCTTATGCTACACTCCTAGCGCATTTCATATGACAACGGGCTCACTCCCCGAATCATCCTACTTAGTCAATTGGATTTGACTATGCTAGAGAGTTTACATCGAAAGACTTTCGATGGATATTGCAATAGGCTTGATGTTGGACATCACATTCCCATGTACACACCCAATTGGTCTCGCGGAAATGACTACGATGGTAGTCCAAACATTGGTAATGCGCACCAATCTTCCTATATCCGCTTGGGGTGATGCAATATCGCATGCAGCTATACTAATTCGTCTACGACCCACTGCCACTCAATCTACCTCTGCGTTACAGATAGTGACTGGGTACAAATCGTACTTACGCATATTTGAGTGTGCAAATTATGTGCCAATTGCGCCGCCACAACGCTTTATGATGGGTCCTTACAGACAAATGGGCAACTACGTTGGATTTGAGACTCCAACAATCGTCCGCCACTTAATGCCCCTGTAAGGCGATCTCTTTACAGCTAGATTTGCGGGTTGTCACTTTGATGAGACAGTCTTCCCGTCGTTCGGGGGAGATAAGAACATAGATATTCAACAGGAATGACAGGAATTGTCATGGCCTGTCCCCACTATGTCTCATCTCGATCCCTATTACAGTGACGAGATCACACAAATATGCTGCAAACATGCCTGCAAGGAAGGACGTTCCTACGAGAGGATGTAGCGCCACCCTACACGAAGGTAGGCATGACGCCAATGCCAAAAAGAGTGGCACTCTGGCGTTACAGGCCATGGCCCCAGCTAAGGTGCGTGGGAGGCCCGTGGGTTCGAACGATACTTTGGCACTTTCCAATCCTTTGATCATCAAGACTCAAAATCTGTCTCATGAGTATCTTCCGGGTTATGGTTATCGTTGGGGGACGCTTCAACGTCAAAACCTATTCCTGAGAATATAGAGCTCTATGAAACTTACACTAGTGTACATGAGACGTGGGATAGAAACTCCATCATAATTGATGATGTAGTTGCATATTTCGTTGTGCATGAGTTTGCTGAGTCAGATGATATCGAACCACGCTCCGTTGATGAATGAATACCAACGTAGAGAGTTTTTGGCCAAAATGGAAAGATGCGATCCAGGTTAAGATGGATTCTCTAACGAAGAGGAAGGTTTTCGAGCTAGAGATGCCAACATCTCCTAACATAGAACCTATTGACTAATGGGGTCTTCGTTAGAAAGAGTACTGAGAAAAAGATATGGTAATCTCGCCTTATGGCGCAAGGCTTCTCACAAAACGCCCTGGAATCTACTACGATGAGACATATTCTATCGTAATGGATGTCATTGCACTCCCCTACCCTGTCAATTTGGTAGTTTCTGAATAACTGAACATGCAGCTTACAAATGTGGTCACTACAAATCTCTATAGGGATCTAGATACGGAATATATATGAAGGTTCATGGCGAACTTCATTTACCCAAGTCAAGAGGTTCTAGACCACGGAGCGCGTTTACAATAAGGTTGAAACGCTCACTAAAGTGACTACTTGATTGGGAAGGGATATGCCCACACGTTTCTATAACAGGTTTCGGATTCTATCGCGGTTCATGTTGGACATGATCTTCATTAGAAGCCCTTAAAGAGTTAAGGGAAACCGCTGAACACTTAAAATCTGAGTTTTGAGATGAAGGATTTTGGGAGAACACGATTATGTCTCGGTTTAGAACTTGAGCATCGTGTCAATAGATGCTTAGGCATTTTGACAAGGTCAAGCCTTCAAGCACCCCCATGATCGTCCATAGTCTTGATCCTGAAAAAGATCCTCTTCGTGGAAAGGATGATGACGAAGATGTGCTAGAGGCAGAAGTGCCTTACTTAATACAATGGGCGCATTATTGTACTTATCCCAATGCACAAGACCGGACATCTCATATGTTGTGAACTTGTTGGCTAGATATAGCTCTGTACCAACGCGACGCCATTAGATTGGTGTAAAAGATATCCTTCAGTACTTGAGATGTACGATTGACATGGGCTTATTCTATCCCTACAAAGAGATGATGGATTCGGACCCATCACACACCAGAAACGCCGCCAACGCTGGCCTGCGTCCTCTATCCCCATCCCAAAACGATATAAGTGTTTTGGAAGGTTTTGCTGATGCTGGGTACCTCTCTGACCCACACAAAGGTCCCCCCCAAACTGGTTAAGTGTTCACCATGGGAAAAGACCGTGATATCTTAGAGGTCTACAGAACAGACCGTAGTCGCTATATCTTCGAACAATGCAGAGATTATTGCTCTTCATGAAGTGGTTCGTGAATGAATATGGATTGGATTCATGATTACGCATGTTCGAACAATTTTGGTTTGAAGTCTACCACAGATAAGCCTACAAGCATTTAGGATAATGCTGCTTGTTTTGAACAAATGAGGCAAGACTACATCAAAAGCGATAATACCAAGCATAATCAGCAACAACATACTCTCCTCGAGATCAAAGTGAACTAGGTTCAATCTGAGGACAGTGAGGCAGACTTGTTTACTAAGTCATTGCCCAAATCCACGTTCGAGAAACATGTGGCAAGAATTGACTTGCGGAAATTATCTGAACTCCCATGATCGTAGTCATCAGAGGGAGGAGCAGACATCAGGGGGAGATGTCTACAGGTTCACCTCGAAACGTGAAGGGTGTGTTGTGCTCTTTTTCCCCTTCGACCGAGGTTATTTTTCTCCCACTGGGTTTTTGTTACTCGACAAGGTTTTTAACGAGGCAACGAGAGAAGCACCACGTTTGGACAACACAAGGGGGAGTGTTTAAGGATATCTCTATTTTGTGTTTAGTCCAAACTCTAGGTTACTTGACCTAGTGGTAATAGGATTTAATTAGAAGGATCTAGAATCCTAATCAATGTAGAATTACTTTCCTTGTATGATTGAGATTCTATGCATTGTAATCCTCTATATAAAGAGGCCCCTATTATCAATGAGAATACACAGCGATTATCTCTCAATTTCTGATTCCCTAAAACACGAAGAAAGTTATAAAGGCACACCGCCATTTGATTTGATCCAGTATGAACCATTTTATCGCATTGGTTATGAGAAATGACTTTTTGCCAATTCCAAGGAACATCAATCTCATGAGTCATGCCCGGTGGGGATGAAATCACCTGTCCCCATATTGCCTGTCCCATTCTGTCCCTTCCAATCCTGTATTAACATGTGGCATCTCATTTAACCACCGCTAACTCTGTTAGCGAAATAAGGAAAAAAGGTCGGAAAAATAAAACAATTAACTGAAAAAGACTTTCCTTCCATCTCTCCTCTCTCTCCTCCTTCATCACTTCCTCTTTCTCAAGTCGTCCTCCTACCATGAAGCTGCTTGTCTGGCAGCTATTCCCAAATAATAGTTACTGTACAGTGGAAAACTGAACAGCAATTATGAAATTGTTGATTTTCCTCGTCTTTGTGAATAAACTATGGTCAAAAAGTCATCATCTGGTCATCGTTTTCCACCAATTTTTCCTTTCTCTTTTTCTTGCAAAACCCAGCTTGCACTCTCTTCCAACCCCAATTCTGCATTAAATCCAAATAAAAACATCGATCGAAAATAATTTCTGGAAAGGTATCAATTGAATAAGTGAAAGAACCGCTCATGATCTCATCCAATTCAAATTCCTACAGTTTAAAGAAATTGAGTAACAGAAAAGATCGAAAATAATTGACTCTCCAATTCTGTCCAATTCACTTCCCTAATTCACTTTGACTATTCTCTTATCAATCTTGTCGTGAAAGTCAGCTACAACTCAATTCTCTGTCCAATCCCAGACTAGTGCACTGTTAATATCTCTTCAGTTTTTAGAGCAATTCATAGCCACTTCACTTTGAACTCCTTTTGATTACCTCTTCTTCATTTTAAAAGTAATTGTCCTGATTTAACACAGGAGATATGAAAGATTAGAGAAGAGAAGGAGCGTGTCGTCTGTTACTTCTTGTTTCGGTGTGTAAGAGTGGAGAGACGAGGAGGAGGAGGAGGAGAAGGAGGAGAAGAGAGAGAGAGAGAATGCTCGAAGAAATTGGCGTTTTTATTTCCATTCATTAACTATTATTTTTAATTTAAGTTTCAAAAGATAATAAAGGGCTTAACGGAGTTAACTTTCTGTTAAGTAAGTGTACACGTGTCAAAACATGGCTTATGTGACAGAATAGAGACAGAATAAGTTGGGACAGCTGATTTCATCCCATGCCTGGTGTAGTGGGTCGAAGTGTTTAAAAGCTCCCCGACTTCCTATTTAACCTTTTTAGGCATGGTATTTAACTATGCCTCATCAAAACGCCCGCGGATCAAGTGGGCCAATGGAGGCCAACAAGCCAGGAGGGCCAAAAGCCCGCCATAGGCCCGGTCCGGTGGGTAGAGGGCCAGGCTTGGTTTAGGAGTTTGAAACCCAGCCTGGCTCATAGGCCCGGCCCGTAAAAGCCCTTTAGCCCTGGCCCTTAAAAGCCCTTAAATAAAAAAATTATATAAATAACAGAAACTGTTGTACAGAACACCTAAATTAGGAGCTGTACCCTATATGCAAGGAAAACCCCATGTGTTTAGTTTCTGAGAAATTTTACGGTTTGGGATTCTGACTTTTCTAGAAGGAGTTATGACAATTTAAGTGAAGGCACTTCAGCTTGAACGAGAATCTGCAACACAGAAATTGTTATGCAGAACACCTAACTTCACTGAATTACTGGGAACTGCGTATATGGAATTAAGAGTTGTACCCTATATGCACGGAAAGCCCCATGTGTCTAGTTTCTGAGGAATTTTATGGTTTGCAATTCCGACTTTTCTAGAAGGAGTTATAGCAATTTAAGTGAAGACAATTCTGCTTGGACAGGAATCTGCAACATCTTTTACAAGTTCATGTCTAGAACCGAACTTCGCTGAATTACTGTGAACTACTCTGATAGAATTATAAGTTGTACCCTATAAGCACGGAAAGCCCCATGAGTCAAGTTTCTGAAGAATTTTACAGTTTACGATTCCGACTTTTCTGGAAAGAGTTATGGCAATTTAAGTTAAGGCAGTTCAGCTTTGACAGAAATCTGCAACATCTTTTACAAGTTTATGCCTAGAAGACCCAGCACATATATTTGGAAATCTTCAGTGTGCACTTCATCATTATATCAGTGTGTGTGTCACGTTGTGTGAGTGTGAATTTGTTGTAATTTGGCTTATGGTGAAATTGGACGTTCTCATACTTCTATATAGAATATGTGCATATATATTCTACATGTCATGACTACGGTTGACCGATTCAATCAGATTCGAAAATATGGTGAAATTAGCTAAAATTTTTACCACACTTATAATTTATTATAATAATCTCAGTCAACGGTCGGTTTTTCCATTTTATTTGAATTGATAGATATTTCCCTTTGGAGTGTATGATATATAAATATAGGTTTATAAGAGTAACTAAGTTTGACCTAGCTGATCAAATTCAAAACAAGAACTAAATTGGCTGAAATTTTTAGGGTTAATTACATATAAGTGCATCTTTGGATGTTTTTTTAGCCATAAGGCCACCAACTAATTTTTTCCCTCATAAGGCCACTAGATTAAAAAGGGTGTTATATTTAGGATATAAAAACTAACATATTTACATGAATGCCACTAGAGTAAAAAGTCAACAATCATTCTCTCTCTTCTCCCGGTGAGGTCTCCGGTCAACTCCGGTAGGTCTCCGGCCGACCTCCGGCGAACTTCCGGCTGGTCTCCGGCCAACTTCCGACAAACTCCGGCGACCACAAAAGCTACTGTCATTAACACCAAAAGCTATTATGGCTAACAACAAAAGCTACTATAGCTAGCAACAAAAGCTACTATGATGAGATTTCCGGCAACCTCCGGCGAGGTCACAAAAGTTATTATCACCAGCAACAAAAGCTACTGTCACAAACAAAAACTACGATGGTGAGATTTCCAACAAGATCATAAAAGCTACTATCACCAGCAACAAAAGCTATTGTCACTAACAAAAGCTACGCTCCCCAAAACCAAAAGTTATTATCCCTACCAACAAAAGCTATTGTCAAGATAACAAAAACTACTCCTAAAAAATGAGAAAGCTATTCCCAGATACTAACAAAGCTATAGAAATGTAAAGGATACAACAAAAATAAAAATGCTACTACAATCAAGAAAAAAAATCATATTCAATGATACAAAAAGTATCCAAGGTTCAATAATGATATAACTATGTAAAAAGCTAATTCCATATGTGTAAAAAGTCACTAATATAGTTGTGAAAATCAATTACAATAGTTGTATAAAGCTGCTGTCAATGTTGTAATGCTATTGTTATTTTTCAATAGTGACGTCCTAATCCCATAGGCATAATATTGCCACCTTCAGCACAAGACTTCATTTCAACACTTCTTGATTAGCCGAATAATCTCTTGGCCAATGGAGACTTCAATATCCAAATTCACATGATTTTCGAAATCTATTACTACAAATGCAAAAGGGAAGAATTCTGCAAGAACAAAGATACAATAAAATATTAGTTATGAAATAAAAATACTATAACACATGTATACTACCAGACACGTACAAAGCTACTATAAAACAGTTACAAAGCTACTGGACCAGTAATAAAAAGCTACTGACATAGGTACATAAAACTACTAGAAAAACAGTTACAAAGCTACTGGACCAGTAACAAAAAACTACTAACATAGGTACATAAAACTACTATAACACATGTATAAAGCTACTGAACAAGTAATAAAAACCTACTAACATAGATACTGATTACACAAAACTAGCTCATCATACATGTTGATCGTGTGAAACAAATCCCAAACAAGAAATGCTAGGGTTATGAAATCACAGCAAGAAGAAAAATGAATTTCATTCATAATCATGTTTTTCTAATTTAATAAGCTATTAAGAAAAGACCACTTGAAATCAATCAAAATGAAAACAAAGAAATTACTGACATTAGATTGAAAAGATACTAATATAGGGATAGAAAGCTACTATAACTATGTTGAAAGCCCACTATAGCAACTATAGAGAGATACTGACTAAAACTAAAAACCTACTGGTATCAGCTTGAAAGTATACTAACATAGGGATAGAAAACTACAATCACTATGTTGAAAAGCCACTATAACAACTTTAGAGAGCTACTGAATTGAAATCAATCAAAATTAAAACTAAAAACCTACTAACATCAGCTTGAAAATATACTAACATAGGGATAGAAAGCTACTATTACTAGATATTCCATGTAATCTAATTGGGCCGTAGTGATTAAATACCTAGATATTCCATTCACTAGTACTCAAGTGAAGAGTAGGGCTCCATTCTCTAGTACTCAAGTGAAAAGTAGGGTTCGTTACTACCTATGAAGACGAGAAATTTTGCAAGAATAAGATTTTTCTAATTTCCACTCCAAGGAAGAACCTTTGATGAAGTAGCAATACACTGAGATGCTTAACCTTAGTAATCATGAACGACTTTTTGCATGCTTGTTATATCTCTATGAATGACATTGAAAAAGGCAAAAGAACAATATGTTTGACCGAAAGACAATAAATGTATGAACATTTTGAGGAATATAGAAAAGATAAAGTTGGAGAAATATACCGTAATGAAGTTTCCAGTGTTTTGGCCAGCTACAGGCATGTAGTTATTTGAAGAAGTCCTATTGCCTTGTTTTGGCCATCTTAGAATCTACATCATCAACATGATGGTAGGCTTCTGCCTTGATCAAAAACATAAACAAATTAGACAATATTTGGTAGGCCAAGAGTGCTTGTAATATAAAATGTTTATGCAACAATAAGAAAGTGCATTTTTATTTCTTTCCGTTTCCTTTTTCTGAATGTGCAAGTTATTTTTCTTATTTTTAAGACCAGTATAGTACTGCCATAGTCGATTATAAAAACTCTCAGTACCTTTGTTTGTCAAATCTGAACTACACTACAACCATAGACACAAATTTAAAGCATATACCTCTACTGTTTCAGTCCTCCACCATACACAACTGAAAAATGAACCAAATTTTAAAAACTAGAACATCAAAACCTCTCAAATCAAAAACTTCCATTCAAAACTTACTCCGTTCAAAACCTAGTGGATCAATTTGTACAAAATGGACTTTATCGATCTGAAAACAATTTCATACATATCAACAAGCATAAATCCACAAAATGCAGCCACACATGCACAGAATTCCAATATAGATCAAATCAAACCAACAGAAATATCTCAATCACTTACCAACACAAATCAAATTGGGGAAAACACTTACCGTAGGGAGACCGGCAGGAACGAGAGCTGCGACGGAAACGCCGAGCTTCTCCTGGAGTTGATTGACGAGGCTAGAGATGTCCGCATTCCAAAACGACACGTTTCCTCTTCCTAAGAAGGTTCTCAGTGCAGGCCGACGCCGGAACACGAAACGGACTCCGTGAGAGCGGTTATGGAGAGTAGAGATGGCTTGACGTGTAGATCGTCGAACAGGGAGAGTGGCGAATTGGAAACGGAGCAAAGGCGTTGGAAGCGAGGAAGCCTTGTCGGAGTCAAAAATGGTTGAGACGGTGAGGGCTGAGTTGTTATTGATTTGGGTTTGAGATTTGGATCGGAGAAAAGAGAGAGATTGATCTAATTTGAATTGATGGTGAGGGCAAAATGGGTATAACATAAAAATAATTTGATAGTTTTAGGCCTTAAAATGGCCTTATGTGTACAAAAAATATGAAGTGGCCTTATGACTAATTAAAGTTTTAAAATAACACTTGTGTGTAATTTTCTAAAATTTTTACAACTACCATAAAACATTACAATCTCTCCAACAAACGGTTGGTTTCTCCAAATTCATTTTCTACTTCATGTTTGCTTTAGAATGAAGCTCAACAATTTAAATCCAATGTATAAGTTATAATACTTTAGGAGGCAAATTAGTATAGGTCAACGTCTTTGTAATTAAATTGTAATTAAAATTGAAATTTTTATCTTATGTTCACGCACATTCATATATGGAGTATTTACAGACGTGATGTGAAAAAATAACCACATTTCGCGGTCGTTATGCGATCAGTTAACTAAGAAATCATACAAGTGACGACGGTTGACCAATTCGATCGGATTCAAAAATATGGTGAAATTGGCTAAATTTTTTACCACACTAATAATTTATTGTAATAATCATATCTTACGGTTGGTTTTTTCATTTTCTTTGAATTTATAGAGGTTGCTCTTTAGAGTGTGTGATATATAAATATAGGTTTATAAGAGTAACTAAGTTTGACTTAATTGATCGAATTCTAAATGAGAACCAAATTGGCTGAAATTTTTACAACCACCATAAAATATTACAATCTCTCCATCGAGCGGTTGGTTTCTCCAAATTCATTTTCCACTTCATGTTTGCTTTAGAATCAACCTCAACAATTTAAATGCAATGTATAAGTTATACAACTTTAGGAGGCAAATTGGTATAGACATACGACTTTAGGAGGCAAATTGGTATAGACCAACGTATTTGTAATTAAAATTGAAATTTTTATCTTATGTCCACTCACATCCATCGATGAAATATTTATAAACGTGATATAAAAAAATAAGCACGTTTCGCGGTCGTAACACCATCGGTCAACCTAGAAAACATACAAATGACTACGGTTGACCAATCCGATCGGGTTCAAAACTATGGTGAAATTGACTAAATTTTTAACCACACGCATAATTTATTGTAATAATCACATCAAACGGTCGGTTTTCCATTTTATTTTAATTGATAGAGGTTGTTCTTTGGAATGTATAATATATAAATATAGATTTATAAAAAAAAAAATTAGTGTTTTTAAATATTTATTATAAATAAAGCCCGCAAGCCCCGTCCCGGCCTTGCTCGAAAAAGCCCGCAAGGCCCGCTTTATATAGATGGGCTTGGATCATTCGATTTACAATAAAGCCCGGCCCGCCATTATTTAAAATATAGTAAGGCCGGGCCGGGCCCGTTGACGAGGCCTATATTTAACCTTTTTAGGCATGGTAAATGACATTACTTAACATCGTTACACATTACATCATTAACTCTTTTATGGCATAAGTATAGGATTTTTTTTTTTTTTTGGGGGGGGGGGGGGGGGGGTGTATTGTATTTAGACGTCTAAGGTGTTTTAAAAACTTGTTTGGACTTGAAAAATCTGTGGATATTCAATTCCAATTTATTAAGACTTTTAATGAGTTTTTATAAGTATTAGGGTATTCAATTTGGATTTGTAAAGTGATACGCTCAAAGCAAGCATATAATTTAACCCTAAAAATATCATTAGTAGTATAAGCAAGTAAGGATCGTTCTATTCCGAGGATTGAGGATACACCTGTCATTGTAAGACAAATAAAGAATTAAAATAAAACAAAGTATAATATTTACAAGAATATATACAAGTATACACATATTTACGAATTAAGGAGGGGTTTTTGGAATTGGGTTTCGAAAATTAAAAGAATTAAAACAAATAAAACTATACAAACACAAGTACAAGAATGGAACATAAGAAACAAAGATCAAAACCAATTCCATAATCAAATTCGATTCAACCCTACAATTGTTCTTCCAAGTCATGAGAAAGAATTTGATCATGTAAAACATTTGAAGCAAATGATTTTCCATTTTTTACTTTCCTTGCTAATTAATCTAAGTGAAAGCACTTAGATCAATCCTATCAAGCATGTAATCAAAGTCTAGAAAGCTAACTAATCATAACATGTTCAACACAATACGCATAGAGAAAGGCTATCAACTTAAGTGCACAACCTAGTAAGTATTAGGGTATTCAATTTGGATTTGTAAAGTGATACGCTCAAAGCAAGCATATAATTTAACCCTAAAAATATCATTAGTAGTATAAGCAAGTAAGGATCGTTCTATTCCGAGGATTGAGGATACACCTGTCATTGTAAGACAAATAAAGAATTAAAATAAAACAAAGTATAATATTTACAAGAATATATACAAGTATACACATATTTACGAATTAAGGAGGGGTTTTTGGAATTGGGTTTCGAAAATTAAAAGAATTAAAACAAATAAAACTATACAAACACAAGTACAAGAATGGAACATAAGAAACAAAGATCAAAACCAATTCCATAATCAAATTCGATTCAACCCTACAATTGTTCTTCCAAGTCATGAGAAAGAATTTGATCATGTAAAACATTTGAAGCAAATGATTTTCCATTTTTTACTTTCCTTGCTAATTAATCTAAGTGAAAGCACTTAGATCAATCCTATCAAGCATGTAATCAAAGTCTAGAAAGCTAACTAATCATAACATGTTCAACACAATACGCATAGAGAAAGGCTATCAACTTAAGTGCACAACCTAGTATGAATAAGTTCATCTATTTGCAATCCTCTTCAATTGAACTCGACCTTTGTCCAAAGCCTTTACTACTTAATTCTAGCTCCAATTACATGCATATATCCTAAGTTGGCCACCAAAGAACATAAACATATAAAAGTTTTATGTAAAGCAAATTCAATTGAACAAACTCACATAAGCAACTTAGAATCACAATCATAGAATTTGAAAACTTTATTTAAACATAGAATTGGGCTTAAACTTTGCCCTAAACGTTATTGTTAACTAGAAACAAATTTCTACGAATTCAAACAAGGAAACCAAAAATGATTACAAGGAAAAAGAATGAAGTACACCGTGAGTGGAGATGGAGATGGAGAGCTTGAACGTTGGATTCTTGAATCTTGGAAGCAAGTCTTCAAGGTGGATGATGGAGGTTGATCTTCACGGCTCCTTCGTCTTCTTCCTCTCCTTGCTTGAAGACGCAGAACTTGTAACTAGAGAATGGAGAGGGAGAGAGAGCTTTTATGTTTGGAATTATTTTCTGAATGAAGAGGTGTGTCTTGTGGTGTAGCATAGGGGGGTTTATATAGGGGAAGGCAAGGCTTCATGAATTTAATTTCTAAGGAATTTTCTGGTTGCACCACACAGCTCCAACCAATGAATTAATGCCACGTCAGCTCTGCCATGTCACTCAACCAATCAAAAAGCTCCAAAATCAATCCCTAATATATTGTTGCTGATTTTCCCATGATTTAATCTGATTTTATTCACAATTTTCGGCCAAATATCTAGGCATGAACCTAGACAATGTATCTAGATGCATTTTGGACCTTTTCTCCCTTAAATCTCTCCATGGCTTTATCCTTAATGTCCTCCCCTTGATTTTCTCTTGATTTTCACATTAAAATTACAGATTTTATTCTCTAATTTCAGCCAACATATCTTGAGGGAATTGAGGAACGAATCTGGACTTGTTTTGAACCTTTTCTTCCTTGAAATTCTCCCTTGATATTCTCACCGTAATCTCCTTGATTTCCCATGCAAAAATCAGATTTAATCTCCCAAAATATCTCCCATGTCATCATGTGGTCTCCTAATGCCTTCAGGTTTCCTAGCCTCATCAGGATTCTTGCGTTGACTGGGATTCCTAGTCGGACCAGGAAAACTCCATTTCTTCATTTCAGCTCCATTTATTCCAAGGTACCTAGAAAATAGAAACTTTTTAAAGATGGAAACTTTCCTAAACAGTAAGGATTTATTTAAAGAAATAACTAAGTAAATATGAGGAAATAACATTTAAAATGTCGCATTAAAATGCTCCTATCAAATTCCCCCACACTTAACTTTTGCTAGTCCCTTAGCAAAATCAAAACAAAAACACAACTTGGACTCAACGAAAACTTAAAGAAAGAAAAGACACAGACATTACAACATACAATGACTCTATTGCCCTTCAATATTTTGTCTCATAAATCTCTTACTTTCACAACATCAAGATTAGCACTCAAACAAGAATCAATGTTTAGGCATTCGAGAGTTAATTCAAACATATAATCCACATATACACAAGTAGGACTTGGTTGTAACAATGGTGATGGGGTGAAGCTCAGCATGTTTCAGACAAGTATGATTCATATCCTCACAAGGTATATCCACTCTTTCTTCTCTCAGATCAAGGCAATGCTTAAAAGCTTATAATCACTTAATTATATGTGAGAGAACATATTTTAAGGCAATCAAATAACTCACATATATAAGAAACGAAAGGCACTTTGTGAATATAATTTTTTTCAAAAGATCTCATGAAAAATATCAACTACTTGCACGGATGGACCCAAGCCATAGGTTCAACTCTTGTAACTTATCTCCACATATCAAAGGCTGTCCCATCTTAAGGATCAAGAAGGTCTTATTAAAGGTTGTAAAGGGGCCAAGGCTCAAGGTTTAAAGAAATGAAAGGTAAGGATTTAACAAAGTGCCCTAAAAACCTAGCAGAGCTCATGTAGATGTAGAGACTTCTAGAAATCCATCAAGGCATTCAAAACTTCCCTTAAACTAATGAACTGGACAAAGACCAAATTTTCCAATAGTGGGCATTCAATTCAAAACGATCTCCAAACTCACCAAGTATGGGGGACTAAAATCCATGAACACATTTTTTTTTCTTTTTCTTTTCTAACTGTACATTTTTTCTTCATTTTCACAGCTTTCACATAATTTTTTTTTTCATTTTTTTTTCATGAACAAGTCTACCCCCACACTCGAACTTTCACCTCTTCTCAATCTTCATCCTTGCCACCAAATCCATGTAGTAAGTCTCAAAAGATAGCTCCACTAAGTTTTTAGAACAAAGGGTAGGATTGTAACTATACTAAGGTTCAGGTTAGAGAATTTCAGGGTGATGAAAGAAAAGGCTTAATGTAGGCTCCAAGGGGTTTATCTAAGGGAGTCCCACAACGGGCACAAATGAGGTAACAAGCTTATTTGGCAATGGTGGTAATTCCTAGGGTGCCTCTATCCTTTCCAGAATCAGGGCCATGTATTGATAAAACGTCTCAACAAGCACAAGAGTGAATTCTACCATTCTCTAGTCCATTAAACTTAATCTATGGCAAGCAATCAATCAAATGAAAGAATAATGAGATCATCAAAACATTGCCAAGAAAATAAGAATATATTTTTCATTTCACTCCAAGAAAAAGGGACATGGGCTCAAATATCTCACATGGGTTTTTATGAATCAAAACTCATTGATAGGAGCATTTTAATACGACGTTTTAATGCTATTTCCCTACATTTCCTGCGTTATTTCCTTAAAGAATCCCAGTTTAGGAAAGTTTCCATTCTTCGATTTGGAAAGTTCCTAATTGTAGAAAGTTTCCGTTTTGTAGTTTCTATTTTTCATTTTTAGAAAGTTTCCCATTTTTAATTTAGGAAAGTTACCATTTCTTCTTTTAGGAAAGTTTCTATTTTTGGTAACAGTTTCTATTTTCAGGTTCTTGGAATAAATGAGCTGAAATGAGCTCATGGATGGAAAGAGGAGCTAACCAACGTTGGAGGGAGACAAGATGAGATACAAAGGGTTGCATAAATGAGCAGAAATGAAGCCTTCCTGTTTCAACCAGGAAATCCTGTCCAGAAGAGGAAACCCTGCCAAAACGAGACTCTTGAGTCAATCAAGAATGGAAATCGAAGTAATCAAGTGTCATGGCATGAGAGAAGCTTCTTGAAGACCTTAGAAGATGACATGGCAAGAAGGTGATGCAAGAAGGCCCAAGAACTCTCTAGAATGAATTGAATTTTCGGCAATGGACAAAAGCCCATGAAACTAGGGTTTTGTGACACAAAGGAGTATGTGTTGAGTGATTGCCGTGAAATCCTAAGAGGAAGAGAGAGAGTTGGCGTGAAAATTGAGAAGGAAAATAAAAGATTAAGCCATGAGATTTTCTAGGGAGACTTTTAAGGAAGGAAATATTCTTGGAGGAGTAATTTTGTGTGATTGCCGTGATACGCTAAGAGAGAAAGGAGGAAGCAACGTGAAAAATCAGAAAATATAAAAGAGATTATGTTGGAGATTTCTTAGGGAGACTTTTAAGGGAAGAAAAAGAGTGGACACCAAGAAAAGCTCTCAAAGGCGTCTAGATTCATCCCTAAAATCCCTAAAGGAAGTTTGGCCGAAATAAAAGAGAAAAATCAGAATAATTCCATGGAATTTCGGCAACTAAATATTAGGGAGGTATTTTAGAGAGTTTTGATTGGTTGGACCACATCACAGGGCTTACTTGGCGAGTTATCATTGGTTGAAGCTATGTGGAAAATTCTGATTGCTTGGAGAACTCTAGCCGTGCTCCTATATATACTCCCCCTCTTTGATGTTGAAAGGGGTTCCACACTTTAGAAAAATTCAGAAAAATCATATTGTTGCCGTGAGCTTCTCTCATCCTCTCTCCATCCTCTAGTTCAACCACGGAATTCAAGCAAGGCCGAAGGGAGAAGAAGGAGCCGTGAACCATTCATCCATTAACCACCATTGAAGACTTGCTTTCAAGCTTTAAGGATCCCAACGTCAATCATCCATCCTCATCTTTCATCCACGGTGTAATTCGACCACTACTTTGTAACCTTGTTTGATTTTCGTTAGATTGTTCTAGTTGACATTTATGTTTGAACAAAGTTATTAATTCTGAAATTTATATGATTGAATGAGAATTTTCGATTCATATGTTGTGATTCTTAGTTGCTTTTGTGTGATTGTTCAATTGAATTTGCTTAATTGATATCTCTTATATGTTGATTCTAATTGGTTCGAAACTTTTAGGGTTTATGTATGAGTGGTGCTAGATTTAAGAACATGATTCAACTTATTGTTTTGTGAACTTGAATCAAAAGTAGTAAAGGTTTTAGACAAAAATCGAATTCAATTGAAAAGGATTGCAATTAGGTGGACCTTTTCATACTAAGTTGCACACTTGAGTTGATAGCCTTTCTATGTGTTTCATGCGTTAAACATGTTATGATTGTCCAGCTTTCTAGAGCTTGAATGCATGTTTGATAGGATTAGTCTTTGTGCTTTCACTTAGGTTAATTAGCATTGAAAAGTAAAATATGGGAAATTATTTGCTTTGAATATTTCACATGATCAACTCCTTTCTCATGACTTAGATGAACAATATTAGGGTTGAATCGAATTTGATTATAACTTTGGTTTTGATCTTTGTTTCTCTCATTTCATTCTTGTAATTATGTTTTTGTGTTTTATTTGTTTTCTTAACTTAGTTAATTCTCGAAACCCAATTCTAAATACCCCCCCTTAATTTCATAAATTTGTTTATACTTGTAAATATCTTTGTAAATATTATACTTTGTTTTAATTTTAGTTCTTTAATTGTTCGACAATGACAGGTGTACCCTCTGTCACGCCCCGAATTTTGAATAAAGAAAATTCAAATCCAAAACGCTAGAACAAACACAAGAAAACACATATAAAATTTTTTCATTTAAACTAAGTAACAAACAAACTGAACTTACAATGTCAATACCGACTCGTTCTTTAGAGTCATATATTACATTACAGATAGTTTACAAATCAAACTGAATAACAATTCAATAAGTAAACACACCCACCACAACTCACTACCCAACGGATGACTTAAAACTAAGAGCACCTACCCTTCCACGTCCATACCATCGAACGTACACCTCAGCTTTGATAATGATCACTCGATAAACAAACCTGCACAAAAACCCCTACACCATAGAATAGTGCACCGGGAATGAACAAAACAAACCCGGTAAGCTTTTCAGCCCATATGAGTAAACTCAATTAAAGTGACTCATGTCACTCATACTTATAATTTCTCAGCTCGTGCGATAATTAAAGCAACAACATTTAATTCCACAAAATACATGCTTTCACCATCTTAGCTTAACAAAAACAATATGCAATTATCACAACAAAAACATCAAGTTCAAATTAAACAATAACATGCTCAATTATTTCAACCCAACTAAAAACCCACATGCTCTGTCTCTCAATTCATTTTATCTTACTTCTCACAATCTCCAATTATACAAATAACTCCCAATATTTTAACCATTTTACGTCCCCACAATCTATCAGATCACCATTCCCTTGCCCCAACGGCACAACCAGGAAATCATACTCATTTCCCCCAACATAACGTGGTTGCCAAAATCATGTCATCCCAACTCATTTCCCAATCACTACAGATCACAACCCACAACTATACCCACAATAAGAATTAAGCAAAATCAGTAATCCCTACATAGAAACTTAGTTCAGGAGATCACATGAAAACAAACAAAGGAATTCATAGTAATCCCTGCATATGGTTTATTTCAGGAGATTACAAATAAAACAAAAAATACAAAAGGCAGTAATCCCTGCATATAACTTAGTTCAGGAAATTACATTAAAACAAACAATTCAAAAGACAGTAATCCCTGCATAGAAACTTAGTTCATGAGATTACATTAAAACAAACAATTCAAAAGACAGTAATCCCTTCATATGACTTAGTTCAGGAGATTACATTTAAAATCAAACAATTAGAATGACACGGAAAATAGATAAAGAAGTCAAACAACTCACACCAGAGTCGATGATCACCCATCAACTCCAAATAAATCATCTCACAACATGACTCGTTTTCAAAACTCGACATCCTTACCCCTTAAGGTAACATACATCACAAAAATGATAAAAAATCATATTATCCCAACTCACCCATAATATGAAAATCAAGTCCCTCTTGGACAATAAAAGAAAGAACCCACACGACACTCTCAATTAAAAACATGTATTCAAAGGCTTCATGTAACCCTCTGTTACTCCCCTGAATATACAATGGCAGACAGACTATACCTCTAACTGAATCGTAGCCTGTTACCTCGGCCGAAGTTCAAACCTACGATAATGATTGCCTCTGTCACTACTTGTGACCCGGATCCGTAGACCCGAAAACATTTAAAGTCCTATGTGACTCAAAACTTTACCGAACTCGACTACTTATTCAACACAATAAGCAACAGTTCAAAACGATATTCTGAATAAATCACAATTCACTCATATCACAAAATCATCTTTTATTTCCAAAACCATATATTTTCCTCAACATTACATTGCACAACAATAGTAAACTACACACTCAATTCCACCAAGATATATATATTTCACGTAAATATATATATACGTAGTCACCCACTCAGGGATGCCACTAATACCAACTATAGTTTTATAAAATATACTTCTCAAAAATCATTTTATATCAAAACATTGTTTTCACTTACCCATGAACCGTTGTCGATCAAGTTCATATATTTTAAAACAAATAATTTGTTTCGAAAATGATTTAACAATTAAACAAGTAATTCCGAGTAATAAATAAATCCATTCGTAAATGAACCACATGAGATTTACTCACCTCTAAATCCAGCTGCGTCTTCAATACAGCCTAAAATCACAATCACAACCGTCCGCCCAACCGAAACCGTCAATCACCTAAACAAATACGATCCTAACTTAGAAATTGATTCATAACACACATAAACGACGATCCAAAGGTCGGATTCTCACGAATCGCCCTTGGGATCATCCTATCAAAATTATACAAAGATCCAACATTGGGATCCTCGCGGATTGCAAACCGAAGATAGCTCATAATACCGAAACCCTAGCATGCATCAACTTTCTCCAAACTGACCTTATAATATAACAAAACTACCGTATCGATGTATAGATGAATAAACTGAAAACAGAACACAAAAATAAGGCCAGACGCGCCACAAGCGGTGGTTCAGATTGTGGTCAACTACGGCAGTCAACGCCGGATCAACCACCTCTGATGCCAAAGTCACCAACTACAAACATGTTCAAAATGAAGAGATGAGCCACTTTCATACCTAGAGCAAAGTGAGATTCGGTCTAGATCGTCCTAGATCAAGCTTGGAAGTTGGATCACTCTCGTGCGTCTGATCAGATCCTAGATCGAATTAGGACCATCAAAAAAGTCAAACCTTGATCTAGCGCTCTACACCCCAAATCGAGATGCAAGGCCTATATGGGGATGATCAGCAGGAAGAGACAATCCCAGAACCGCGAAGAGATAGGCCGAGAAGTCTCCGGAGATCAGAAAACCGGTCGGATCCCGAAAGCATAAACTTTGGGCGCTCCGATCTACTACTTCCGACGAGGCACCGATCAACCCACCACCACAGGGAAGTCGGCGAGGCAAGTCTGAGTGTTTCTTGGCTTGTCCCGTCGCCGGAGGTGGCCGGAGCTGAAAGATTCAGTCGGGTCGGGATGCCGGGTTTCGCCTCGGGTCGGGTTGCAGGGAGGACAGAGAACAGAGAGAATTCTGGGGAAGAAAATGGAAATTTCGGAAGTTTTGGGATTTATGGAAAAATCTTGGATTTTCTTATATTTATAGAAATTTTCCAAATTTCAATCGCTCATAACTTTCTCATACGAACTCTGATTCTCGCGTTCCACATGTCTACGAACTCGTATCAATGCGCTCTACAACTTTCGTGAAGGAAGTTCTCACAGAATCTAAACGTATAAAAACTCAAACTTTGTGAACCCCCTAAAACGTGCACTTCGAATTATTATTTGTCCGAAAATAATTCCACTCCACCCTCGAACCAGGAAATCATACAAACGAACATTTTATTAATCCCAGGAAACATTTAGGAATTAATAACAAATTTCTGAGGAATTAATAACAAATTTCCGAGGTCTTACACCCTCAATCCCCGGATTAGATTGATCCCTACTTGCTTATACTATTGATGATATTTTTAGGGTTAAATTATGCGCTTGCTCAAAGCGTATCAATTTTTGGCGCCGTTGCCGGGGATTGAAAAATCACTTGTTAAATTTGTGAATTTTTGTTTTGTTTATATTGTGATCGAAAAAAAAAATATCTCTTGTTAATTGTTTGTAATTGTCGAAAATTAGTTAATTACTTAGGTTGTTATTGATATTATTGAACACGAATTTTAATTGTGAGTTGTAAATTAAAGAGGAATAGGTGAAGTCGTGTTTATTAATATTGGCCTAAACCCCTTATTGGTACCTAGTTCAGGTCTCTTAAGGTTGAGGGCGGCCTTTATTAACATTCATTGAACTGTCTTCACACTTATGACCTTTTTCATCCAAGTAAGTATAGCCTATGTGGGATGGTGTCTAGGAAGGGGACAACGCTCATGACAGGTTCTTAAATCCAGAAGTGCTTCCAAATGGGCCTAAACCACAATGTGGGAGTAGCTCATGCCAAAATGGATTATGCCTCTCATGGTTGCCCTCCCCTACCTGGCCATTTTAGTAAGGTTGCCCAAAGGATGTAGGAGGGACTTGGTGTCTAGACGACTATACTTGGGCCGCACGTCCACTTGATTTACCGCTTGGAATTTAATTTGATATCAATGATATTTATAACAAAAGAAAATGTTGTGAAACACTAAGGTATATTGGATTAAACATAGTCTTGAAAATGGTAGCTGTTTCAGTCCCATTGCACATCGAGACTCTCTGTTCCCGTCCCTAAGTGTTGAAAATAATTGTAAATAAAAGAAAAAAAAAGAAAAAGAGAAAAAAAAATGTGTGACGTTTGTTGCTTGTGTGAAAACTTTGTACAAAATGTGTCTAATTCTACTAAACAAAGTGAAAAGAAAAAAAAAATTATTGATTTATGAATGTCATTAAATACTTAATTGTTGTAAGTGTGTAAAATTGTATGAGTAGACAAGGGCCCTTTTGTTAATATTGGCCTTAACCCTTCATTAGTACCTTTCTGAGGTCTTATGAGGTTGAGGGCGGCCTTTATTAGCATTTGGAGGACAATCTAACACATGAGTTAATTTCCTAGCTGAGTAAGGGGCGTATACAGATGGTTTCTTAGGTTGAGAACCTGGGTGATGGGTTCAATTGGATCTCAGAGATACTATAGAATGTGCGTAAACCACAATGTGGGGGTAGCCGACAGGGGCCTAAACCTCAATGAGGGAGCAGCCTCCGTAGTGTCACCAAAATGAGTCCTCCCTCTCACTTACCTCTTAATCTGGCCATCTAGCCTTTTGAAACAAAGGAAAGAGACTTATGTCTAGGCGACTATCCCTAGATCGTATCTCACCAATAGTAGTGGTTTTTATTGGGCTCGACTTACAACTTGGAATCAATTGAGATATTAACTATGTTTGTAATCTATAAAATATATATATATATATATATATATATATATACTTGTACATAACCCTCACGTGTAAATTGTTTTGTTTTGTACTTTTTATACTTGAACAAACTTTTTACGTTTTTCTTTCATTGTATATTTGTGAATTTTGTGAAAGTTGTGTACATATTACTTCTAATTTTACTTATAAAATAAATAATAAAAAAATAAAAAATAAAAAGGTTGTGAATAGTGATGTTTTTGTATTTCTTTTATTATAGAGTTACTAACTTCGTTAATTGTTAATGTTGTTCAGGTTTCCATGAATGTCCGACTCTTCTAAAATCCCTAATATACGAGAGATTGAAGAAAGACTGGCTTGTTTGAAGAATCCTCCACAACTTGAATACAGAAGACCTTCTCCTTTGCAATTCAAGCCATACACATTCAACGAGCAAGGGAAGAGAATCTTAGATCATTCGGAGGAATCCACATCACCTACACCAACTCCATCTCCACCATTACTTACACCATCAGCTTTCGTTTCACCCAACTTACTATCACCTCATATCACACCACCCCTTTCACCTTCACCACCACTTTCACCACCTCCTGAAGAAGAAGAAGTCGAAGAAATGGGTGGAAACGCAAATCAGTCCATTAGGGAAGTTTCTTCATCAGTGGTCCAAGGAGGACTTCCCACAAGTATTGTGTACCCTGCCCCTACTGCAGGGAAGACTGCAGACTTTGAGCTAAAGAGTGGGCTACTTCATAGGCTCCTTATATTCCATGGCCTTAGTATGGAGGACGCTAACAAGCATATCCGAGAATTTCAGTCTATGTGTACCACCATGCAACCACAAGGAGCAGATGAAAGTAACCTCAAGATGAAGGCATTCCCCTTTTCCCTAGCTGGCCATGCCAAAGATTGGCTATATGAGCTTCCTCCGGGGCGCACCACATCATGGGACACTATGATGAAGGCCTTCCTAGAGAAATACTTACCAACTTCCAAGGTCATTACGCTCAGGAAAAAGATAAGTGGAATAAAACAAGCTCAAGATGAATCTTATGCTGCCTATTATGAGAGGTTTCAGTCCTTGATTGCTCAGTGTCCTCAACATCAAATGAAGGACGAAACCCTACTCACTTGCTTCTACGAGGGTCTCTTACCTTTGGAATGTGACATGTTAGATGCTGCAGCTGGAGGAGCCTTTGTGGATAAGTCACCTGCTGCAGGGAAAGCCATGATTGAAAATCGAGCCAAGAATGCCCAACAGTATGAGGGTGTAGGACTCACAACTCGAAGGGTGAATGAGATAGGTACCAATTCTGCCCTTGAGGAAAAGCTGAACAAACTCACCCTTTTCATGGACCAAGTTGTAAGCGCCAAGGGACCAAAGCAAGCTTGTGGGGTGTGCTCTATGCAAGGGCACGTGACTGACAAATGCCCCCAACTCACGAAAAATGGAGGGTGGGAGTCTTTGAACGCCATAGGAGGATACCAAGGGATCCAAGGGGGACCCCAACGTCCAAGGTATGACCCATATTCGAATACCTATAACCCTGGATGGAGGGACCACCCAAACTTCAAGTGGACCAACAATGAAAATGTTCAAAATCCTCTCGGTGGCAGTTTCCAACGTCCTCAAGGTTTCTATCAGAGGCCTCAGGTTCCTCAAAACTTTGCTTCTAATTCAAATAATTTTTCCAATCCTAATTATGATAAGATTATTAAGGCACTAACCAATTCCACTCAAGCCTTGGTTCAAGGACAACAGAACTATACCAAGGACATTGCAGACCTCAAGAAGCAAATGGGACAAGTGGTGGACTTCATGACCAAGTTTCATGAAAATGGTAAGCTTCCGAGCAACACAATTCCAAACCCAAAGGGAGGCTTTGAAGGTCCAACCAACTGAGGACAAGAGGAAACCACGTCTAGGCTGAGAAGACGTTAAAACCAAGCGCTACTTGGGAGGCGACCCAATACAATCAGATTTGCTTTCTCTTTCCCTTATACTTTTCAATTTTCTCTTTGTTTTAGTAGTTATTTTCGTAAATTTCACCCATATATGCTTAAGTATTTCATTGCATGTTTATTCTTGATTACATTGAGGACAATGCAATATTTAAGTGTGGGGGAAGGGATTTATACTTTTATTTTGAGTCATATATATTGAAAAAAAAAATCGAAAAATGTCAAAAAAAATAAAAAAATAAAAAAATTTCGTTGCTTTTATTTTTATTTTTGTTTTGAGTCATAGGATGCCCTTTCAACTGTCTAGGATGATTCTATATCTCTGAAATTATGGCTAAAAGAGGATCACAATATTGAGATGATTTTAAAATGATATTCTTTGGTTAATTGAGATATATGATAGGTCTCATCAAAAAGCCCACGGATCAAGTGGGCCGATGGAGGCCCGCCTGCCCTGAGGGCTAAAAGCCCGGCCCGGCCCGTTAAAAAGCCTGCAAAAGCCCGTCTAGGTGGGTAGTGGGCCGGCCCGCAAAAAGCCGGCCCGGCCTGTAAAATATTATATATATATGTGTGTGTGTGTGTGTGTGTTTATATATATATGTAGATATGTGTGTGTGTTTATAAATATATATATATATAGACACATATAGATATATATTTGTGTGTGTGTTTATATATATGTGTGTGTGTTTATAAATATATATATATAGACACATATAGATATATATTTGTGTGTGTGTTATATATATATATAGATATAGATATATATATATGTGTGTGTGTGTGTGTGTGTGTGTTTATAAATATATATATATACACACACACATATAGATATATGTTTGTGTGTGTGTTTATATATATATGTGTGTGTGTGTGTTATATATTATATATATATAGATATATATATATATATATATGTGTGTGTGTGTGTGTGTGTGTGTCGGTGTGTGTTTATAAACATATATATGGAAGGTTGTAGAATCAGTGAGAAAAAATGGCTAGTTGGGCCTTCTGTTACTATCTTCTTCTCCTTGAGCTTGCTATTCTTTTTTGCAATATGTGAAGCTTCCAAATGTAAATATATAGAAAAGATATATATGCATTACCGCATAATAAATATATATATAGATATGTGTGTGTGTGTGTGTGTTTATATATATATATCAGTGTGTGTGTGTGTGGGTGTGTGTGTGTGTGGAAGTCTATATAAAATATGTGCTAATGTGCATATATATATTCTACATATCGGTTGACCAATCCGATCGGATTTGAAAATATGGTGAAATTGGCTAAATTTTTTACCACATTCAAAATTTATTGTAATAAACTCATCCAGTGGTCGGTTTTTCCATTTTATTTGAATTGATAGAGGTTACTCTTTGGAGTGTATGATATATAAATATAGGTTTATAAGAGTAACTACGTTTGACCTAGTTGATCGAATTCAAAACGAGAACCAAATTGGCTGAATTTTCTACAACCACCATAAAACATTACAATCTCTCCATCGAGCGGTTGGTTTCTCCGAATTCATTTTCTACTTCATGGTTGCTTTAGAATGAACCTAAACAATTTAAATCCAATGTATAAGTCATACAACTATAAGAATAAAATTGGTATAGACCAATGTGTTCGTAATTAAATTTTTTTTTTTTTATCTTATGTCCACGCACATCCATTGATGGAATATATACAAACGTGATGTCAAAAATAAACACGTTTCGCGGTTGTCATGGCATCGGTCAACCAATAAAACAAATAAGTGACTACGGTTGACCAATCCGATCGGATTCGAAAATATGGTGAAATTGGCTAAATTTTTTACCACACTCATAATTTATTGTAATAATTAAACTCATCCAACAGTCGGTTTTTCCATTTTCTTTGAATTGATAGGGGTTGCTCTTTGGAGTGTATGATATATAAATATAGGTTTATAAGAGTAACTACGTTTGATCTAGTTGATCGAATTCGAAACGAGAACCAAATTGGCTGGATTTTCTACAACCACCATAAAACATTACAATCTCTCCATCGAGCGGTTGGTTTCTCCGAATTCATTTTCTACTTCATGGTTGCTTTAGAATGAACCTAAACAATTTAAATGCAATGTATAAGTCATACAACTTTAGGAATAAAATTCGTATAGACCAATGTGTTTGTAATTAAAATTAATTTTTTTTTATCTTATGTCTACGCACATCCATTGATGGAATATATACAAACGTGATGTGAAAAAATAAGCACGTTTCGCGGTTGTCACGGCATCGGACAACCAATAAAACATATAAGTGACTACGGTTGACCAATCCGATCGGATTCGAAAATATGGTGAAATTGGCTAAATTTTTTACCACACTCATAATTTATTGCAATAAACTCAACCAACGGTCGGTTTTTCCATTTTTTTTGAATTGATAAGGGTTTCTCTTTGGAGTGTATGATATATAAATATAGGTTTATAAGAGTAACTACGTTTGACCTAGTTGATCGAATTCGAAACGAGAACCAAATTGGCTGGATTTTCTACAACCACTATAAAACATTACAATCTCTCCATCAAGCGGTTGGTTTCTCCGAATTCATTTTCCACTTCATGGTTGCTTTAGAATGAACCTAAACAATTTAAATGCAATGTACAAGTCATATAACTTTAGGAATAAAATTGGTATAGTCCAATGTGTTTGTAATTAAAATTAATTTTTTTTTTATCTTATGTCCACGCACATCCATCGATGGAATATATATAAACGTGATGTGAAAAAATAAGCACGTTTCGCGGTTACCACGCCATCGGTCAACCAATAAAATATATAAGTGACTACGGTTGACCAATCCGATCGGATTCGAAAATATGGCGAAATTGGCTAAATTTTTTACCACACTCATAATTTATTGTAATAAACTCATCCAACGGTCGGTTCTCATTTTCTTTGAATTGCTATATGTAGCTCTTTGGAGTGTATGATGTATAAATATAGATTTATAAAAAATTAGTGTCTTTAAAAATTTATTTATCAATAAATTAGTATCTATATATAAATATAGATTTTTTTTGGTATAATATAGTTATATAGATCTGTTATCTTTGGTTGTATTTGATCATTATCAATTGAATTTCCAAAGCTTGATTTAAAAAAAAAATACTTGTGTCTTTAAATATTTATTTATAAATAAAGCCCGCAAGGCCAAGCCCGGCCCGGCCCGAAAAAGCCCGCAAGGCCCGCTTTATATGGACGGGCTTGGATCCTTTGATTTTTAATAAATCCCGGCCCGGCCCGGCCCGACCCGCAATTATTTAAAAATATAGCAAGGCCCGGCCCAAGCCCGCTATGAATGGGCCGGGCCGGGCCATTGACGACCCCTAATATATGATAAGCATGTGCATGTGTAGTGGATATGGATTTCGTGACTTTGGTATAGAATATGAGCATGTTAGGATGAGTTTTTATTCATAAAAACCCATGTGAGATATTTGAGCCATGTCCTTTTTTCTTGGAGTGATAAATGAAAAAATATATTTTTAATTTCTTGGCGATGTTTTGATGATCTCATTATTCTTTCATCTTGATTGACTGCTTGTCATAGATTAAGTTTGATGGACTAGAGAATGCTAGAATTCACTCTTGTGCTTGTTGAGACGTTTGTCAATACATGGCCCTGATTCTGGAAGGGATAGAGGCACCCTAGGAATTATCACCATTGCCACATAAGCTTGTGTCCCTATTTGTGCCGTCGTGGGACTCCCCTAGATAAACCCCTTTGAGCCTACATTAAGCCTTTTCTTTCATCACCCTTAAAATCCTTAACCCTGAACCTTAGTATAGCTACACTCCTACCCTTTGTTCTAAAAACGTAGTGGAGCTATCTTTTGGGACTTTACTTGAGGATTTGGCATTAAAAATGAAGAGTGAGAAGAGATGAAAGTTCAAGTGTGGGGGTAGACTTGTCCATGAAAAAAAAAATGTGAAAGCCGTGAAAAACAAATGAAAAAAAAAATAAATTTGTACACGGCTAGAAAGAAAAAGAAAGAAAGAAAAAATATATGTTTATGGATTTTAGTTCCCCATACTTGGTGGATTTGCAGTTGCTTTGAATTGAAGGCCCATTACAAAAAAATTTGGCCTTTGTCCAATTCACGAGAGTTCAAGGGAAGTTTAGAATGAAGATTGGGCCCAACATGAAGATATTAAGCCCTTTTATAAAGCCTCTATGGGATTATGACGTTTTTGCAATGCCTTGGTAGATTTCTAAAAGTCTCTACATCTACATGAGCTCTGCTAGGTTTTTAGGACACTTTGTTAAATCCTTACCTTTTATTTCTTAAAACCTTGAGCCATGGCCCCATTACAACTCTTGAGAAGACCTTCTTGATCCTTAAGATGGGACAATCTTGATGTGGAGATGAGTTACAAGAGTTGAACTTATGGCTTGGGTCCATATGTGCAAGTAGTTGGTATCTTTCATGAGATCTTCGAAAAATATATACATGTGCTTTCGTTTTATATGATATGTGATATACTTGCTATCTTTCACATATACTTGAGTGTATAAGCTTTTAAGCATTGTCATGATTTGAGAGAAGAAAGAGTGGATATACCTTGTGAGGATTTGAATCATACTTGTCTGAAACATGCTTAACAGAACCCACCACCATTGTTACAACCAAATCCTACTTGTGTATGTGTGAATTATGTGTTTCAATTAACTCTCGAATGCGTAAACATTGATTCTTGGTTGAGTGCTAATCTTGGTGTTGTGAAAGTAAGAGATTGCTGAGACAAAAAGTTGAAGGGCAATAGAGTCATTGTATAAGGGACTAGCAAAAGCTAAGTGTGATTCTTGGTTGAGTCTTAGTTGCGTCTTTGTGTGATTTTGCTAAGGGACTAGCAAAAGCTAAGTGTGGGGGAATTTGATAGGAGCATTTTAATGCGACGTTTTAACTGCTATTTCCCTACATTTCCTGCATTATTTCCTTAAAGAATCCCTGGTTAGGAAAGTTTCTATTCTTCAAGTGGGAAAGTTCCTAATTGTAGAAAATTTCCGTTTTGTAGTTTCTATTTTTCATTTTTAGAAAGTTTCCCATTTTGAATTTAGGAAAGTTACCATTTCTTGTTTTAGGAAAGTTTCTATTTTTGGTAACAGTTTCTATTTTCAGGTCCTTGGAAAAATGAGCTGAAATGAGCTCATGGATGGAAAGAGGAGCTAACCAACGTTGGAGGGAGACAAGATGAGATACAAAGGGTTGCATAAATGAGCAGAAATGAAACTTTCCTGTTTCAACCAGGAAATCCTATCCAAAAGAGGAAACCCTGCCAAAACGAGACTCTTGAGTCAACCAAGAATGGAAATCGAAGTAATGAAGTGTCATGGCATGAGAGAAGCTTCTTGAAGACCTTAGAACATGACATGGCAAGAAGGTGATGCAAGAAGGCCCAAGAACTCTCTAGAAGGAATTGAATTTTCGGCAATGGACAAAAGCCCATGAAACTAGGGTTTTGTGACGCAAAGGAGTATGTGTTGAGTGATTGCCGTGAAATCCTAAGAGGAAGAGAGAGAGATGGCGTGAAAATTGAGAAGGAAAATAAAAGATTAAGCCATGCATGAGATTTTCTAGGGAGACTTTTAAGGAAGGAAATATTCTTGGAGGAGTAATTTTGTGTGATTGCCGTGATACGCTAAGAGAGAAAGGAGGAAGCAACGTGAAAAATCAGAAAATATAAAAGAGATTACGTTGGAGATTTCTTAGGGAGACTTTTAAGGGAAGAAAAAGAGTGGACACCAAGAAAAGCTCTCAAAGGCGTCTAGATTCATCCCTAAAATCCCTAAAGAAAGTTTGGCCGAAATAAAAGAGAAAAATCAGAATAATTTCATGGAATTTCGGCAACTAAATATTAGGGAGGTATTTTAGAGAGTTTTGATTGGTTGGACCACATCACAGGGCTTACTTGGCGAGTTATCATTGGTTGAAGCTATGTGGAAAATTCTGATTGCTTGGAGAACCCTAGCCGTGCTCCTATATATACTCCCCCTCTTTGATGTTGAAAGGGGTTCCACACTTTAGAAAAATTCAGAAAAATCATATTGTTGCCGTGAGCTTCTCTCATCCTCTCTCCATCTTCTAGTTCAACCACGAAATTCAAGCAAGGCCGAAGGGAGAAGAAGGAGCCGTGAACCATTCATCCATTAACCACCATTGAAGACTTGCTTTAAAGCTTTAAGGATCCCAACGTCAATCATCCATCCTCATCTTTCATCCACGGTGTAATTCGACCTCTACTTTGTAACCTTGTTTGATTTTCATTGGATTGTTCTAGTTGACATTTATGTTTGAACAAAGTTATTAATTCTGAAATTTATATGATTGAATGAGAATTTTCGATTCATATGTTGTGATTCTTAGTTGCTTTTGTGTGATTGTTCAATTGAATTTGCTTAATTGATATCTCTTATATGTTGATTCTAATTGGTTCGAAACTTTTAGGGTTTATGTATGAGTGGTGCTAGATTTAAGAACATAATCCAACTTATTGTTTTATGAACTTGAATCAAAAGTAGTAAAGGTTTTAGACAAAAATCGAATTCAATTGAAAAGGATTGCAATTAGGTGGACTTTTTCATACTAAGTTGCACATTTGAGTTGATAGCCTTTCTATGTGTTTCATGCGTTAAACATGTTATGATTGTCTAGCTTTCTAGGGCTTGAATGCATGTTTGATAGGATTAGTCTTTGTGCTTTCACTTAGGTTAATTAGCATTGAAAAGTAAAATATGGGAAATTATTTGCTTTGAATATTTCACATGATCAACTCCTTTCTCATGACTTAGATGAACAATATTAGGGTTGAATTGAATTTGATTATAACTTTGGTTTTGATCTTTGTTTCTCTCATTTCATGTGACGTCCCGAACCCGAATTCACCGGTTTACTAGTCATTTGGACGGTAAACAACTTTTACTTTCACTTTTACTGTCGTTTCAATGCTTTTAGGGGGCCCTAAAAGTTGACTTTTTGTTCGGATCAAAATTTGAGAACATTTCCTTCATGAAAGTTGTAGAGGACGTTAAACCGAGCGCGTGCATATGTGGTACGTAAAAATCGGAGTTCGTATGCGAAAGTTATAAGCGAAATACTAAAATTACTGTTCATATGGTAAGTTTCTATAAATAGCCAAGTTACTGTGGTAAGTTTCCATTTTTGGAAACCTACTGGTCTTTTCTCTCTCCTCTCCCCCGACCTTTTCTTCCTCTTCGGCCCGATTCTTCCTCCTCTGATTTATTCCTCCTCCGGCCACCCCACGATGGAATCCGGGCATCAGGTGGCTCACCTCTTCACCCTTGTCACGTCTGTGGTGGTGTTTTGCGGCGATTTGGCCGGAAGAGCTCGATTTGGAGCTGTGAAGGTTACTGTAGCAAATCGGGATTTCAGTCGATTTCCGGCGATTCCGGCCGTCTCCGGCCACCAAATTGGCGTCGAAGGTTCGGTTTTTGACATAGATCATTTCCCCTAAGGTCTTTCATTTCAATTTGCAGTGTAGAGGTCGAATTAACAATTTCAATTTCTAGGGTTCTTGGAGTTTTCTGGAAAAATTTCACCGGCCTAATTGGAGCTCTTCCAGGTAAAATTGGAACTTGTTGTAGTTGAGAAAGAGGTTGGGTTTGTTGAGTAGATAGTGCTGCCAAATTTTGGTGGCCATCAGAGGTGGTTGCCGCCGGCACGTGGGGCCCACGCGCCGCCACTGTGGGTGGCGCGTGGAGGCGTGTTGGGCTGTGTTTTAATTCCAGCTTTTAGCCCATTAAATCCTATAAATATTGTAGATCTTGTATATGAAATTTGGTGAATTTTGGAGAAGCTTGGAATTAATTATGAATTTTTGAAGTTTAGGGTTTCGATTATCGAATTACGAGAATCCGGCCGTCCGATATCTCTCGGTTCTGCCTTGGAACCTTTAAATTAACGAAATGGTATTAGTGGTATAATTTGGGTTGCATCCGAGGAGAAGTGGAGATGTAATTATGAGGAATTGATTTTAGGAATCGTATTAATTTGTCGAATAACTATTCACGGAATATAATTGTGTACAGGGCGACGTACCGAGCTACTGCTCGACGAAGGAAACCGTTTGTGTGGTCGCCTAAATAGTACAGTGAGTGGACATTTGTTTTTAAATTAATTCCGCATGCAGTATTATTATTTTCTTCCAATTGAGATTTAATTATGTTTTGAATATTTGAGCGTTGATTTGTCGAGATTTATTTATGAATTACAAGATTAGTATTGAAATTCCTTCCCGAGGGCTTTTAATAGATTTTTTTGAGATAGTCATTCATGAGTTATTGAGTTGACGAATGATTTTCGGGAATGACTGATTTAGCAAATATTATGAGAATTATGGATTTCGAATATCGGTTTTTATGAGGATTCACGAGTACGAATGTTTCATCGAATTTTTGAGCATGATTGAATTATCGAGATTTATTAAGCTTTAAGCTCCGTACTTATCAGCCTTGAAGTTAGATTGAGTTTTCTTTCCGAAAGCATTTATTGATTTACAGAGTATTTGATTTTATGCTTTCGAGGATTTATTGAGATATTGAGGTTTGATTTAATGAGTCAATCCTGAGTTATGCTTTCAGTGAATTATTATTGATTTATTGAAGTAATACCGAGTTTCTTTCCGAAAGCAAGTAATTGAAAGAGGTTATTTTCAGTTTCTTGAGGAGGATATTCAGTTTATTAAGGAGGCCAGTTTTGGCGCATGCGTATCTTACCTAGTTGGCAGTCCCTTCTAGGTAATAGTCTGGTTGGCAGTCCCTTCCAGACTACAGCCCGGTTGGCAGTCCCATCCGATGCGTCACCTGGTTGGCAGTCCCTTCCAGATGACATGAGGTAGTTAGTCGGCAGTCCCGTCTACTACCTGTGGTTAGTCGGCAGTCCCGTCTACTACTTGTGGCTAGTTGGCAGTCCCTTCTATCCACCGCCTCCTATTCCGGTTGACAGTCTCTTCCGATGCGTCATCTGGGTGGCAGTCCCTCCTAGATGGCATGAGATGACTAGACAACAGTCCTTTCTAGTCATCAAACGAGCCTCATGAAAAGGATGTTTTTATAAGGATTGAGGATGAAATTTTAAGAGATTTCAAGATGTTCTTGTTATGTGTTTGAGATTTCAGTAAAGAGGATGATTAAAAGTGTTTTCAAGATTGTTACTGCATGCGAGATTTTAGAGAATAACTTGGGAAAGCATTAAGTTTTACTTATACATTTGAAAGTACTTATTTTTCGTCCACTCACTCTAACGGATTTTAAATGTTTTCCCATGGGCCCTTCGGTTTTAAATGCCCAGTTTGCAGGCCAGTTTAGCTTGAGGTCGAGCGTACTTGGGGTTGAGGCATAGCTGTCATAGCTTCGGCATTATAAAAGCATCGGTCATTTATCTTGTTTTCTATTCTCTTGTATGCCTGTACATTAGATTGCTCTGATAACCTATGAGATTAATATTCTTAAATTCAGAATTGTTTATGAAATGAGAGATGTGAGATGTTGTGATATAGGGAGCAGGGTGGCTCCAGGAGAATAAGGATGGATGATTTAGAAGTGTGGATGTTTTTCTACAGGTTTTGGGTTGTCCATTTTTAGGGGAAGTTCTGTAAAATTTTTGGTAGAATTTCCTCTAAAGTGGGCCCCGCAGGGCCTCTTCGGATTTCAGGGTGAAATCCGGGGCGGGTCCTGTCATTTCATTCTTGTAATTATATTTTTGTGTCTTATTTGTTTTCTTAACTTAGTTAATTCTCGAAACCCAATTCTAAATGCCCCCCTTAATTTCGTAAATTTGTTTCTACTTGTAAAAATCTTTGTAAATATTATACTTTATTTTATTTTTAGTTCTTTAATTGTTCGACAATGACAGGTGTGCCCTCAATCCCCGGATTAGATCGATCCCTAGTTGCTTATACTATTGATGATATTTTTAGGGTTAAATTATGCGCTTGCTCAAAGCGTATCACTCATCTTAACATGCTCATATTCTGTACCAAGGTCACGAAATTCATATCCACTACACATGCATATGCTTTTCATATATCTCAATTAACCAAAGAATACCATTGAAAATCATCACAATATTGTGATCATCTTTTAGCCATAATTTCAGAGATATAAACTCATCCTAGACAATTGAAAGGGCATCCTATGACTCAAAAACAAAAACAAAAAACAATTTTTTTGTTGTTGACAATTTTCCATTTTTTTGTATTTTCCAATATAAAGGACTCAAAATAAAAGACAAAAATCTAAATCCCTTCCCCCACACTTAAATATTCCATTGTTCTCAATGTAATCAATTATAAGCATGCAATGAAACAAATAAGCATTTACGAAAAAAATCTAAAATAGAAACAAAGCAGAAAAATTAAAAAATAAAAAGAAATAGGGAAAGAGAAAGCAAATCTGTATTTGTAGACTCCTTCTGAATTGGGTTGCCTCCCAAGCAACGCTTGAATTTAACGTCTTTCAGCTAGACGGACCTCCACTAAATAAAGTTAGTAACTATAATTAACAAAGAAATACAAAATCTACAAAAAAAAAAATACAAAGTAACTATGAATTACAAACTGCAATTATAATTAACAAGTACAATGTACATAAGATACAAGTTAAGTACACAAGTGAGTATAAAACAAGAAAAGTATTTTTACAAGTGTTTTTATTTTTACCTTAATTTTTTTTTTATAGACAAGAGTTCAATTTATTTCAAATACTTAGGTACGGGAACAGGGAGTCTCAATGTGCAATGGGACTGAAACAGCTACCCTTTTCAAGACTATGTTTTACCCAATATACCTTAGTGTAACTCAACGTTTTCTTTTGTTATAAATATTATTGATATCGAATCTATTTCCAAGTGGTAAATCAAGTGGACGTGCGGCCCAAGTATAGTCGTCTAGACACAAAGTCCCTCTTACATCCTTTGGGCAACCTTACTGAAATGGCCAAGTAGGGGAGGACGAACACGAGAGGAAAAATCCATTTTGGCATGAGCTACTCCCACATAGTGGTTTAGGCCCATTTGTAAGCACTTCTGGATTCAAAAACCCGTCATGAACGTTGTCCCCTTCCTAGACACCATTCCACATAGGAAATACTTACTAAGATGAAAAAGTTCATAAGTGTGAAGACAGTTCAACAAGTGTTAATAAAAGCCGCCCTCAACCTTAAGGGACCTGAACTAGGTACCAATAAGGGGTTTAGGCCAATATTAAGAAAAGAGACTTCACCTATTCCATTCAATTTACAACTTACAATTAAACTCGTGTTCAACAATAAAAATAACAACCTAAGTAAATTAATTAATCTATGTTTCTAAAACAATTTATAAACAATTATACAATAAAACAATTTAACAAGTGATTTTTCAATCCCCGGCAACGGCGCCAAAATTGATACGCTCAAAGCAAGCATATAATTTAACCCTAAAAATATCATTAGTAGTATAAGCAAGTAGGGATCGTTCTATTCCGAGGATTGAGGGTACACCTGTCATTGTAAGACAAATTAAGAATTAAAATAAATCAAAGTATAATATTTACAAGAATATATACAAGTATATACATATTTACGAATTAAGGAGGGGTTTTTGGAATTGGGTTTCGAAAATTAAAAGAATTAAAACAATACAAACACAAGTACAAGAATGGAACATAAGAAACAAAGATCAAAACCAATTCCATAATCAAATTTGATTCAACCCTACAATTGTTCTTCCAAGTCATGAGAAAGAAGTTGATCATGTAAAACATTTGAAGCAAATGATTTTCCATTTTTTACTTTCCTTGCTAATTAATCTAAGTGAAAGCACCTTGATCAATCCTATCAAACATGCAATCAAAGTCTAGAAAGCTAGCTAATCATAACATGTTCAATGCAATACACATAGAGAAAGTGCACAACCTAGTATGAATAAGTTCATCTATTTGCAATCCTCTTCAATTGAACTCGACCTTTGTCCAAAGCCTTTACTACTTAAATCTAGCTCCAATTACATGCATATATCCTAAGTTGGCCACCAAAGAACATAAACATATAAAAGTTTTCTGTAAAGCAAATTCAATTGAACAAACTCACATAAGCAACTTAGAATCACAATCATAGAATTTGAAAACTTTATTTAAACATAGAATTGGGCTTAATTTTTGCCCTAAACGTTATTGTTAACTAGAAACAAATTCCTACGAATTCAAACAAGGAAACCAAAAATGATTACAAGGAAAAAGAATGAAGTACACCGTGAGTGGAGATGGAGATGGAGAGCTTGAACGTTGGATTCTTGAATCTTGGAAGCAAGTCTTCAAGGTGGATGATGGAGGTTGATCTTCACGGCTCCTTCTTCTTCTTCCTCTCCTTAATTGAAGACGCAGAACTTGTAACTAGAGAATGGAGAGGGATAGAGAGCTTTTATGTTTGGAATTATTTTCTGAATGAAGAGGTGTGTCTTGTGGTGTAGGATAGGGGGGTTTATATAGGGGAAGGCAAGGCTTCATGAATTTAATTTCTAAGGAATTTTCTGGTTGCACCACACAGCTCCAACCAATGAATTAATTCCACGTCAGCTCTCCCATGTCACTCAACCAATCAAAAAGCTCCAAAATCAATCCCTAATATATAGTTGCTGATTTTCCCATGATTTAATCTGATTTTATTCACAATTTTCAGAAAAATATCTAGGCATGAACCTAGACAATGTATCTAGATGCATTTTGGACCTTTTCTCCCTTAAATATCTCCATGGCTTTATCCTTAATGTCCTCCCCTTGATTTTCTCTTGATTTTCACATCAAAATTGCAGATTTTATTCTCTAATTTCAGCCAACATATCTTGAGGGAATTGAGGAACGAATCTGGACTTGTTTTGAACCTTTTCTTCCTTGAAATTCTCCCTTGATATTCTCAACGTAATCTCCTTGATTTCCCATGCAAAAATCAGATTTAATCTCCCAAAATATCTCTCATGTCATCATGTGGTCTCCTAATGCCTTCAGGTTTCCTAGCTTCATCAGGATTCCTGCGTTGACTGGGATTCCTAGTCGGACCAGGAAAACTCAATTTCTTCATTTCAGCTCCATTTATTCCAAGGTACCTAGAAAATAGAAACTTTTATTAAAATTACTAAAAATAGAAACTTTCTAAAGATGGAAACTTTCCTAAACAATAAGGATTTATTTAAGGAAATAACTAAGTAAATATGAGGAAATAACATTTAAAATGTCGCATTAAAATGCTCCTATCATAAAGGGAGATTTTAATTCCTTAAAAATCTGAAGGGATTCAAAAAATCTACGAATTCTATAGAATTTATAAAATAGTGGACTCTTATGGATTGTATAGCCTCAGGTAAAAATACCAAAGCTCCGAACGGTGGTGGCAGAAAAGGATTCAAGGTTTTTACCTTCTTGAATCAGGGTTTGGCAATTTGTTTCCGGGTTAGGGTTTCGTGCTGATAACGTGTTTAAAGAAAAACTGAATTGGGAGAGAATTGAGTCGTACTTTCATTGATAATAGGGGCCTCTTTATATAGAGGATTACAAGTATAGAGATAGAGTTGTATATGGAAACGTAATCGTATATCTCTAATATAAACCCTATTTCAACTAGAGCAAGTAACCTCGAGTTTAGGCCAGACACATATTCTGGATTTACTTGAACATAACTAATTTCCCAATTATTGTTTTCTCAACTCGAAACCATCACCAAAATCATACCTACTTCTTTCAAAACTCAAAGCAGACAAAACCATCCTTTCTTTCCAAAATCATTTATTTTCCTCAACATCACATTGCACAACAATAGTAAACTGCACACTCAATTCCACCAAGATATATATATATATATATATATATATTATGTAAATATATGTATACGTAGTCATCCACTCAGGGATGCCACTAATACCAACTATAGTTTTACAAATTATAATTCTCGAAAATCATTTTATAACAAAACATTATTTTAACCTACCCATGAACCGTTGTCGATCAAGTTCATATAATTTAAAACAAATAATTTGTTTCGATAAATATGATTTTAGATGCTAGCAATTTAATTTACTAAATTAAAACATAACTAATTAAATAACCAAAACACCATGAGATTTACACACCTCAAAATCCCACTGCATCTTCTCTTACAGCAGAGATATGGTATCGACTATCCTTCGTCAATCACATAAGGAATGTGTGATGCCCCGGAAATTCGTAATTATTTTTCAAGGAATTTCCGGAATCTAATTTATGGTTGTTAGACGGTTTCGTGGCTCGTAGACGGAGCGGAAGTGTTTCAGACGAATTAATTATTTGAAAAGTATGACTTTAGGGGGTGGGGGTTCAAGGTTGACTTTTGATACGTTGGGATTCTCTGAAAACTTCCTTCACGAAAATTGTAGAGAGCATCGATACGAGTTCGTGGACATGTGGAACGCAGAAATCGGAGTTAGTATGAGAAAGTTATGAGCGTTTGAAAAATTTGGAAAATTACTATATATAGGGGTTTCCCTATCGGGAAAGTTACTATTCTCATTTTGGTAAGTTTCCATTTTCGGAAACTCTCTTTTCTCTCCGTTCTCTCTCCTGATTTTCGACTGACCCGACCCAGACCGGTGGATCAGACCCTGATTTTCCGACGAGCTCCGGCGACGGCAGACCACCAGACGAGCCCAGATTAGTTCGCCTCCTTCGTGCACTCCTCCCTGTGGTGTTGGTTTGCACGGCAGTTCACTGAAAGGTAGAGATCGGAGCAGCTACAGACGACGCGATCGGGACCAGACAGGAAATCCACTTTCTGGCGACGTCTCGGCCGATCCTTCTTGGTTTTGGAATCTCCTTGACGCGTTCAAAGCAGCACATAATTTAACCCTGTAAAATGTCATCGATCGTTAGTATATCGTGAATAGGGATCGTTCTATCCGGGGATTGAGGGTACACTTGTAATTGTGTAAACAAATAAAGAAATTAAACAATAAGAAGTATTATTTACAAAAATAAAACAAAGAACAAGGAATATAAGTAAATACAAATAAATATAGCACAAACACAAAATCTAAATAAAAACTAATTCTAACATGCACAAAACTAACTAGAAAAACACACATGAACTGAAACTAACATCCTAAAAACTTAAACAAAGTTCACGAGTTCTTTTATGGTATTTTCAGATTATATTTGAAATATTTACAAGTACGAAAAGCTAAAAACACAAATTTATATACAAGAACACATATCACGAAATCAAATAAAGGTTTTGGGGAGTTTTGGAATGAAAATTTTGGAAAACAAAAATAAAACAAAAAGTTGAAGATGAATGGAATCATGAACAGAAACTTTTGGTAACAATTCATCCACTACAATTCAAGATCAATTTGTTACATGCATCCTTAATCCTTTACTAATACCATGAAAAGTTATCAACCAAGAAACAAAGTTAAAAGCAAACAATGTCTCTTATTTTACTTCCCTTTACACAATTGATCAAGCAAAGCACCTGACCAATATATTTTGAAAACAGGTTTCACACAATCAAAGCAATCATGCAAACTCAAGTTTCAAATCATTAAGTTCATGTGAAAGTTTGGTTAATAATTATGCAAATCCATGTACACAAAGCATGTCAATTCAATGCATAAACAATCTGATTTCGACTTATGTCCTAAGCCTTTACTACTCATTTGAATTAGGATTACAAAGCATAAACCTAATTGCTAGCTCCAATTACATGCAATCACTCTATGTTTCGAACCAAAGAACCAAAAACATGTAAACGTTTTCTTTAAAACAAAATCAGATCATCTTTTCATAAAGATGAAACACACAAAGATCAAGAACACATAAACTAATATTACTTTGAAAAGAGCATCAAAATTGTTCCAAAAATAATATTATGAACTCATAATTTTAGTTTATAAAGAAAATAAAAACAGAATTCTCTATCTACAATTACACATAACCGTGAAGATATGATGATAATGGTGGAATGAACAACCCTTGATTACGTCCCAAGGATCCAAAGCAGCTCCAAGGTGGCGGTACAAGGTGGTGATCACAGTTAGGAGGGTGGATGGCACAGCTAAGCTCCTTGAAGATATGAAAACTGCTATGGTAAGAAAATTGAGAGAGGAAGAAGATGGAAAATTGATGAAGGAAGGTATGTTTTTATTCTCACAAAAGAGGGTATTTATAGGAATACATTGTAGTGTGAATGTAATGGTAAGAAGTCCATTATAGTGGCTTCAATGATCATAGCTGCAGCTCCACATGGTTGCTGAAATTATGAGAGCTGCCATGCTTGTTGCTTCCCCATATACTTTATGCCACACAAGTCTTCATACCTATATTTACACACTCAAGTACTTATCTATACACTCAAGTACCTATTACAAGATATAGATATTTATACTATAATATATTTATACTGTAACAGTCTAAATGTTCTGTCCAAATGGTACTCAAGTTTGAAAACAAACTAAGATAGATGATGAAGAAACAAAATTGAGTTAGAACTCCTTTGACACAAAACAGATTTCCGGCAGACTTGACCTCAGTGCACTAAAATGGTCATAACTTCTTCTAGAAAATAGATATCGACGAGCTGTAAAAGTTCTGGAAACTAGACATCCGTAGCTTTCCATCCATATAAAATCATAATTTTCTGAGCTCTGAACGATTTTTGACACTCCGTTGAAGTTGACTGATCTGCAGTGGCAGTTTTCCGAATCTGTAATGGATTTGATTTTTAAAGCACAATTTGTGTTCAATTCGGTAATTATCTTCATGAGACTTCTTAGGTGCTTCCACATGTCTTCCACAGGTCTCCTAGTATGAGTAGATCTCCATTTTACCTGTAAAAACACTAACTAAGTTAAATTGATCAAGATAAAGGAAATAACTTAGCAAAATATAGGGTTTAAACATTATAAACGTCACATTTTATGCTCCTATCACTCCTCCTCCTTCTGATCACCCTCATGCCCGCCTTGAAGGAAGATTTTGAATGTGGAGTGGAAGATCTAGGTTTGAAAATCTGCGGTGCACAATGAATCTGGGTTTGATCAGACAGCTGCGATTGGCCGATCTTGCAAGCTTGATCTAGGACGATCTAGGCCGAACCAGACTTAGCTCCAGGTATGAAAGCTGCTCTATTCTTCATGATGAACACTTCCGGTTGGCTTGATTGTTGTGGTTTTGAGTTTTGGCCGGTGGTGGTTGTGGTGGTTGCACCGCTGACTGTGGTGGCGTTATGGTGGCCTTCCGGCTATGGAATGGTTAGTTTCTGGTATTGTATATCATCCACTCGTCGATACGAGCGTTTTGATATATAATACGCAATTTTTGGAGATCGTATGATTATATTGTGATTTTTACGCTTTCAGACCGTTTGATGATTCGATCCGTGAGGATCCGAGCGTCCGATCGATTTGTGGTTTGGACATATCGATCATAGAAGTGTTCCGGAGACATTGGGTGGTCTCGAATGTGGTTTCGCCTCGATTTGCGTCACTTTGGGGATTTAGTTCAAAACAGGGGTTTCAGACTTAAATCGTTTGTGAATCGTTACTGATTTGAGGTCATTGGTGATTAGGTGCTTCTAAAGGTGAATTGGACGAGTTGTTGGTGATAGTTTTGGTTCGGTTCTATATAGAAGACGCAGCGGGAGTTTCAAGGTGAGTAATCTCACGAAGTTCATTCACGAACGGGTTGACCTTATTGTTTTGAGAGTTATTTAGTTAACTGCAAACTATAGTTGGTATTAGTGGCCTTCCTGAGTGAATGACCACGTATATATATATTTACGTGGAATATGTATATTCTTGTGGGTTGATGAGTAAATTGAAGCAATAGGTATTAATGGGTTTCATTTTATTGTTTTGGGGCTTGACTTTTTGGGAAACATTGGGTAGGAATTGGGAATTTCTATTGTTGAAAAGTGTCAAGATTTGGTGTGAGTTGGTTTGATGTGATTTGAATGTTTTGATCTAACGACCGGGCGTCTGAAGATCTGAGAGTCACAGGTTGTGATTTCTCCTTTTGGTTTGATTTAACGTTTTGATCAGACGACCGGGGAGGTCTGATGATTGGAGGCCACGGGGTGACATCTCCTTTTGTGTGAGTTGAGTAACTTTTGGGTCCTAAGTGACCGTTTTGAAAGGTTTTGATCTGACGACCGGGGAGGTCTGAGGATTCGGGGTTGCTGGAAGTGACCTCAGGCATATATATCGGGACTCCACACCTTTGGCCGGGTGAGTGGATACGATCAGTTAGAGCTCTAGTCTGTTGCCATGGTACATCATGGGGGGTAGCGGGGAGCTATCTGATGCTCATGAGTATGTGTTTTTAAAAGGGAGTTTCGGGGATTCTTTCTTTTAAATGTCCTGGGAGGACTTGTTTATCATGTTTAATTGTCAGAGTTTCAATTATTATGATTTTGGCACGGGGTGACTTGTGTTGATTTGAGAATGTGTTTTTAAAAGGGAGTTTCAGGGATTCTTTCTTTTAAATGTCCTGGGAGGACTTGTTTATCATATTTAATTGTCAGAGTTTCAATTATTATGATTTTGTCACGGGGTGACTTGTGTTGTTTTGGGAATGTGTTTTAAAAGGGAGTTTCGGGGATTATTTCTTTTAAATGTCCTGGGAGGACTTGTTTATCATGTTTAATTGTCAGAGTTTCAATTATTATGATTTTGGCACGGGGTGACTTGTGTTGATTTGAGAATGTGTTTTTAAAAGGGAGTTTCAGGGATTCTTTCTTTTAAATGTCCTGGGAGGACTTGTTTATCATATTTAATTGTCAGAGTTTCAATTATTATGATTTTGTCACGGGGTGACTTGTGTTGTTTTGGGAATGTGTTTTAAAAGGGAGTTTCGGGGATTATTTCTTTTAAATGTCCTGGGAGGACTTGTGTATCATATTTAATTGTTAGAGTTTCAATTTATATGATTTGGTCACGGTGTGACCTTTATTATGATTTTTGGAAATTGCATATTAAATTATCAGAGTTTCAATTAATATGACTTTGTCACGGGGTGACTTGTATTTGTTTCTTTTGGGAAAAGAATGTGCTGTTTTGGGAAAACAGGGTGTGTGTGTCCCTTTTTACTAGTTGATGGGTTTCCTCGTTGGGCGAGTTGTGCATGTGTGGTTTTGAGTTACTCATACTGGCTTGCAAAAGCTTACCGGGTTTGTTGTGTGGCAACCCGGTACACCATTCAAACGGTGTAGAGGTTAATCCTGCAGGTCAGGGTAATCGTGGCTGAAGCTGAGGTAGCGTGCTTGCAGTTTTACGGTAGGAAGCCAATTTTGTGACTTTACTGTTATTTGGACTTCCGTTGTAGCAAGAACTGAGGAGCATTTACGTTTTATTTTGTTGTTGGCAATTTAATTCGCAAGCTTATGTAATATATGACCCTGTGGGCGGGCCAATATTGACATAGTGGGTTCAGGGCATCAATATGTAGGTTGTGTAAAAGGAAAAAGATTTCAGGTATTTTGTATTGATGACTGGACGTTCACTCATATATAATTATGGGGTTATATATATCGATTTTCATGTGTGTAAAAATCAGGGGCGTGACAGAATGTACGTCACAAAATAGTACACGAATAAAAAAAGATTAAGTTTCGAACCCTCGTTTGCACTAAAATCCCGTAAGTAATGCCAATCAAGGTGAAACCTCATCCGAGACCACCCAAAGCCTCCAGAACACTCGTACGGTCAATATGACAAAACTACAAGTCGATCGGACTGCCGAATCCTCACGGATCTAAAACCGATCGAACCGAAATCCCTAAAGAACTAAAAAAATTCATAACTTGCTCATATGATTTCCAAAAATTACAAACTATATATTGAAATGCTCGTTTCGACGAGTAGATCGCAAGGAGGGATAGAAACAGTCCTGTGGTGGCCGGAAGCTGTCGGAAAATGCCGCCACAGTCGGTTGCAGAGCCGCTGTCAACCACTGTGAAAGGCGGTGAAACGTATATGCATCTCTTCATCTCAACAAGACAAACAATTTTCCCAACTAGCATCAAGTCAAAATCAAAGCGGAAATGGTTGAAAATTACCATAAACCGTGGGGTTTGCCGGATTTCTTGATTTTTCCGATTTGCTTGATTTCTCTCTCCACACTTCAAATCTCTTCAAGCTGTTTGGGAAGCATGATCAGCATCTTCATAGGGTTCTAGAAAGCTAGGTGGCTCGAGCTTTGGTGGCCGGAGATGGGAGATATCGGCGTTGACTTAAAATGGAGGTACCTTCGGTTTTCCACTTGTAGTGGTGGCTACGGGCCTCGATAGGCTGCAAAGCAGATAGTTGCGCAAGGAAGAGACGAAGCTAACCCAACAAGTTTCACGTCAAAGGGTGGCCGGATAAGGAAGAAATGGCAGGAAAACCAGAGAGAGAGAGAGTCTCGGGCTCGAGGAGGAAGAGAGAGAAAAAGTTTCCAAAAATGGAAACTTAGGTATTTTTCTGAATTTTCCGGAATTTTTCCTATTTAACCAAAATGGAAACTTTTTCCAAAACCCATAACTTTTCCATACGAACTCCGATTTTTACGTTCCGTATATGCACGAACTCATATCGACGCACTCTACGACTTTTGTGAAGGAAGTTTTTGGAGATACCCAACGAATAAAAAGTCAACCCTTGACCCATCGAAAATAAAACGTTTCGAGTAATTATTCGTCCAAAACACTTTCACTCGACCCTCGAACCACGAAATCCTACTAATAAACACTTTATTAATTTCCGAAAACCATTAGGAATTATTAACGAATGTCCGGGGCATTACAGCGCAGTAGAGCTACATTTTCAATTTATAAAATACTTGACAAAAAAATGAATTATTGGGCATGATTGATTGGAGAGTACATGGGTACATGTGACAAAATTAAAAGTGCAGGGCCACAACTGATTTAACTTGTAAATATTAGGGATGTAAAATGAAATTAGCTCTTATATTTATGATGAAATTGTATTTTAAGTTCAAAATTCATCCTCTATGTCGGATGCAATCCACACAAATCTTTTTTGTTAATTGCGGTCCAGTAACTCACCTATCATATTGGAATTAGTGCATTAATTTTTATAAACTTCTTATATATGGATTAAGCACCCAACAATCCCAACGTTTCCTTTTTTTTCCTATTGAATCATCTCTTTCTTCCTTTGCTTCTTCCATGGCTATCTTTCTTGCAACAACTTTTTTTTTTTTTTAATTTCCACCATTTCCCACCCTTGATGGGGCTCTAACACATGATCTTCCAAATAGAAAGTCATTGTCTTAATTAGCACCCCACCAAACACATGCACACATCTTTCTTCCAACACATGCTTCTCATTTCTTTGTTTCTTTCTTCTTATCTCATATCTATATCTTTGGTGTGACTTCTCATTTCTTAGTTCATTTTTATGTCTTACTAATCTGACTTCTTCAATTCGTAGCTACCTTTATTATAGACTTGGTAAGGCGTTTTTGTGTACCTTTAATATAGAATCGATTATGGTGTTAGTCAATATTTTTCCTACAATTTGATTAGACATTTTTATTTGGGCTAATTACTATTTAGTACCCTGTGGTTTAAGTCCAACATCGATTCAGTCTCTCAACTTTCAATTTCATCAAAAACACCCCTGCAATATCATTTTCTCATCCAATAGGTCCCTCCGTCGGAATTCCGTCAATTTCAGACGTTAACTGCTGACGTGGCAGTCTAACTCAGCAAATGTGGGACCCACATGGAAGTCAAATACCGAAAATGACCCTGGCCAACCAGATATGGAAAAATCCAAAATAAACTTCAAATTTTGTAGTTGGGGAGACTCGAACCCACCCCAACATGCATGCAAAGGAAAACACCAACCACTATGCCACTTGCACGACATTGATATGTGTCAAACATATATATTTTTATCTGTATACTCAACCGGATATGGAAAATCCAAAATAAACCCCAAATTTTGCTATTGGGGAGACTCAAACCCAAACCACCATGCATGCAAATAAAAGCCCCAACCACCAGACCACTTGTACGGTGTTGATATGATTCAAACAAAATAATATATATCTGTATACGCAATCGGATATGGAAAAATCTAAAATAAACCCCAGATTTTGCAGTTGGGGAGACACATAAACTTCTCTAAGATGCGCTTTTGTTCGCAATCATTAGAGGTATTGCAAAGGAACTCATTTCCGTTCTCTACATGTGTTTTCGCATGGAATCCGTTGGCTATTCATAGGGTACGATTTGCCCTAAGATCGTAGAGAGTTTCTATGACAGTAATCTAGGTGCCATTTGGCAAGTGGAACTTGGGCTATTACATATCCTTGAATTAATACTGATGGCCCAGCCATCGTAGTCATAAAGTAATATGCTCAGAATCAAAATTGAGTCATAATGAAAAGAGCTCGAAATTTTATTCATAAGCCAACGGAGTTACATCATTGTTTCTTTGACCAAAGAAAATCTAATCCAAAATGCTAGCTAACTCAAAACAATGGTAGTCGTCTAACTTCTTTCGGTAATTCCAAAATAAATGTGACTAGGTGAGTAGAGTGTTGTCGGTGGAGCAAGGCTCGCTTAAGTACCACTAATCTCATAACCTTTCTAGACATCACACTTACTTTGGGTGTGCCTAGCTACTTCGAAGAGAGACTAAACCATTTGCAACTACTACAAAAATATATGGCTATTGCTCATTACATCTCTTGGAAAAATAAAGACTTAAACAGAATTGGCGATCTATTGATCCTAACCAGATTTGTAATCTTTAACCCTTCACTCTAGATCATCTTTTTGATCTTCTTGTTCCACATAGTCAGCTTCTCTTGCTTCACAATATGCTTTATAGGCGGTGACAATTTCTTCATGAGCTCTACAAATGTGTGCCCAATGATCAGACACTCCACATCGAAAACAAACATCTCTTTTCTCAAACTCCATTGATTGAGGCGCTTTGAAAGCGTCATTTAGATGGCTCTTAGTGTTGGTGGAGCCACCAACATGGCCAGAGGCGTTGGCTCCCTCTCTCTTTCCACATTGACCTCTTCGGTTCCGTGTTCGCCTATTTTGGTGATTACCTTCCTAAGTAGAGCGATTATATGTACCAGAAAGTCAGAAGTATCCCTAAGGTTAGGGTTTCACTCTTGGAGCCTTCTCTTAGGGGCGCAACTATAATTGGATTCAGGAATATGCTCTATTTCCACGGATCTCGAATTATAGTTCTTCACAAGGATGTTGTCATGCTTTTCAGCAACATTCATAGCTCCAATGAGCTCATGCAACCTTGTGATCCGTCCTGCAGTAACATCAATTCGATAGTGCAATGCAGAGACGGGGAAGGTAGAGAGAGTATTCTTAATCAACATCGCATTTGTGATCTCTTTACCACAAAACTTCATTAAGGATTTAATGCGAAGTGCTGATTTGAACGTTTTTCATTCGCCTATCGCGTAACAATCAACACGATCATCAAAGATGGGAAGTATTTACGTCCCGGTTTATCGTACCTCGGGGATTACGAGCTAGCTAAGAATCCTATGGTTCTAGGTCACCGAAAATCACTTGCACAAACAAATAAAAATAGAAAAAAAATGTTAAACAAGGCACCAAGCCTCGTTCAAGCATGACTTTGCATCACACAAAGTCACAAAGACGGCCTTGCACCAAGCAAGGCCTAGATAGGGCCATGAAACACACAAAAGTGGTTGTAATGCTCATGCCCACATGGATTTACAAATGAATGGTAATGGGAAAGTCACAATATTTTTGGATTTTCATATATGATAAATAAACTAACTAACTACGACATAAAAATAAGATAGATAGAAAGATGGGATGCGTCGCACCAAGGGTCCCCATGGAATTCAAGGTTCACCACACAAATCTAAAATCATATGGAATGATGATGATTAATTCAAATGATGCTTCAAATGTTTTGTCGGATTTCCATTTAGCATTAAGAGGTCGAAAAGAAAGCTAAATTGATTGTCATAAAATAGTAGTCAAACCCTAAGCAAAAACAAGAAGAAGAAAGAATACTTAGTTTTTGGCTACCCTATACTAGTCTCAAACCTTATGCCTTGTTAGGGCCATAAGTGCTCAAAACTAAATGCTTTATGTTTCGACAATCGATTGTAACACACTCTAGCAACCATCACCACAAATAATAAGGTCGAAAAGAGTATTTGTGATAACAATTACCCTACCCAACAATTCCGAATACTATTCCGACAATCAAGGGTAATAATACTCAAAATTGGGTGACTTGAGAACCACAATCTAAGAAATCCAAATGGAAATAGAGATATGCAATGGGCAAATTAATTCCACCATACTCATGCCAAAATTTAAATTGAAATATAAATTCCCCAATTTAATATTCCAATTCCAACACACCAAACATAGATTAAGGAGGGGAAAACCTAAACCATACATCTAGAGTGAAGAAATTAAAGCAAGAGTACACAAATCATATGAATAAACATCAATTTTATTAATTCCTCAACAAAACCATATAAAACTAAACTTGGGTTTCAAAACCCTAAAACCATGAGAGGTCACACACAAGTATATATCAATACACATCAAACAACACCATAAGCAAGAAATAAGAGAGAGAAAGAAGAGGGAAAGAGAGGAGAAATCCATGAAATTTAAGGCAAAACTTGTCACTAGCTATTGCCATAACTTCATGGCTTCTCTTGCTACCCTTATGAAGCCATGGTGTAGAGATGGTGGCCTAGATACCGGAAATATGTGTGCCTCCTCCTTGTGCAAGCTTACATGTGAAGAATGGGGGGTGAAGAAGAGAAGAGGAGGTGAGAAGGGAGAGAAACCCCAAATTCGGCCAAAAGGCCTAGGGTGCTGAAAAATGGGTCTTCCCCTTTTGCAATGTGTGTGCAAAGGTGTTTAAATACCCCCTTAGGTTCAAGGGTAAAGATTAGAATTGTACCCTAGATCCAAGGGCTCAAAAACAAGTAGAAAAATGGTAAAATGAAAATACTAAAACAACCTAATAAAAATGTAGAGAATTATGAGATTAGAAAACATTTTGGAAAATAAAAAGAAAACCGGAGGGTAAAAATGTAAGTGAGTGTGTGCCTAGTGTGAACACAAATAAATATCTTCATCCACATGTGTGATGTGTGTGAGGTGTGTGATCCACTAATTATTATTGTCATTACATCAATTTTGAATTTGAAATTTAAATACAAAGATGTAATACAAATGGGTTTGGGTCTTCACTTGTGTGCTTCATTGGTCTTGGGCCTGGATTTCTTACTATTGGGCCAAGTTGACTTGGTTGACCCGATGGTCAACCAGTTGACTTTTGGTCCTTTAGTCGGAGTTGACTTTTTGCTCAAATTTGCTGTGTTTTTCGTTTTTTTCCTCTCTTGACCATAATTTCCTACAAATGAAGAAAACAAAGTAATACTACGAAATAATACTTGAGTATTCCCTAATTTCAAGGTAATTAGGGCTAGAAACACACGTAAATTGCGTGTAAATCAAGTGCTTCCGAGTTGCAGTCAATAACTGACTTGAAATCATAGAAGCGGAGGGTATGCCATCTCACTTCTAGTTTAGGAAGCAGGGAGTCACGAACGTTGCCAAATCTTTCTTCGAGTGAGACCCAGAGCCTTCTGGGGTCTTCTTCGTTCATACACTCGTATTGGAGCGAATCATCCATATGACGAGTCATTAGGATGATGGCTTTTGCCTTATTTGCCTCTAAGCTTGGTCTATTTGCTTCCAAAGCTTGAGCTTGCTCAACAGTTAGCACGTCCTGGCTAGGCTCGAGAATCATATCCAGGGATCCATCAGCCTTGAGATGTTGGCGGACATCACGAACCCACCTATGATATCCAGAGCCAGTTGTTCCCAATGGAGGAAAGTCCAATTTGTTCAGGTTACTCATCCTGAAAGAGAACAAGAAATTAGGGTTAGTTTCGGAGCATAAAAGGCTACCACGAAAACATATAAAATTCCTGAGCGTAATCGCTTGAAAGAAATTAGGAATTTCTTAGCGTAATGGCTTCCAAGAAATTAAATTCCAAGAGCTATTGGATTAGATCGAAACAATGACGTAAGTGGTCGATCATAAATTCTCTACAAACTCTAAGTTTGGAGATCTCAACTAACTCCAAGCTTGGAGTGAGCACGAACCCCCACCGTTCGGCTTAATTAGGTCTCTCCTATGATGAAGAAAGAGGGGTAGAAGAAGGGAGGTTGCAAGTCCCCGAGAAAAAGAAGAGAAAATGAATTAAAAAAAAACTCTAAAAAAACGGGAACGTTTAGTAAAAATACCTCGAAATAGGTTGCCAGAAAATTTGGCAGGAAATTCGCCGGAAATCTGGCCGGAAAGTCGCCAGAAAAGTTGTTGACCGAAAGGGTTGACTGATGGGCTGCTCCCCTCCTTTTTTTTCTTCTTTTCTTCTTCAGGCCATGGGCCTACCCTTTTTTTTTTGTTGGGCTAGTCCCTTTTTCTGGTGGTAGGTGGGCCGCGGGCCCTCTCTTTTCTTTTCCTTCTTCTTTTGCTGGGCACCGCACTTCCCCTTTTTTTTTTTTTCTTTTTTTCTTTTTTCTGCTAGGCCCGCCTCTCTCCTTTCTTCTTCTCTTTCTTCTTCTTCTTTCTTCTTCTTCCACGTTTTCTTCTTCTGGGGCCCGCTCCTCTCCTTTTTTTTTTCCTTTTCTTCTTCTCTTTCTTTTCTTCTTTCTGGGCCTTTGGCTTTGTGCTGGGCTCGGTTTTTTTTTTTTTTTTTTTTTTTTTCTGGATTGGACTGACAGAGGCAGAGACAAAACTCCAAAGGATGAATTTCAGGTGGCAGTTCAACGTGGATGACCTTCTGGTGGCCAGTTCATAGATTTTCAGGCCGGTTCCGGTGGTTAGTTTTCTAGTTTCGGCAGTCTGGGTTCGAGGCGCTGCAGGTGATGGAGTACGGCTGTCAGAGGCGGAGAAAAAAGCCTTAAACCAGGCAAAGGGGTTTCTGGTACTTCTGAGGGCCGGTTCGGTATTTTTCAGGCTGGTTCTGGACTCCTGGGGTTGAGACCTTCAAGGTGGGTAGTGGTGGTTTCTGGGATCTGAAGGCTACAAATTTAGGGTTTCAGGGTTAGGGCTTCGTGCTGATAATGTGTTTTAGGGAAACGAGAATTGAGAAAAAATCGCTATGTGTTCTCATTGATAATAGGGGCCTCTTTATATAGAGGATTACAATGCATAGAGTCTGAATCATACAAGGAAAGATAATTTTTAGATTCTTCTAATTAAACCCTATTACCACTAGGTCAAGTAACATAGAGTTTGGGTCAAACACGAATTAGAGTTTTACTTGAACAACTTTGTATTTTTATTAATTCTTTAATTGTTTTACAATGACAAGTGTACCCTCAATTCCCAGATTTGAACGATCCATATTTACCATATACTATCGATGACATTTTCAGGGTTAAATTATATGCTTACTTTTAGCATATCATTTTGTTTGGGATTTTCCAAATGATGACCATTATGTACAAAGTGTAGTACGGTCTTTCTTACTTTCTTACTCCGCATTTCTTTTTAGATGTACATAAAGAAAAATAATAAACAACCACAAAATAAAACTTCGATGAATGAAACAAACTTCAATCGCTATATTTTCTATCAAATATAAATATCGACTTTCAATTAGTACATTTCTTTAAAACACAAACTATTTTCACTCTACTCTTCCGAAAATAAGCACAGGACAAGCAACAATACTACCATTACTTATCTTTGAATTCCATGCAAAACTTACTAATAATTCAGTCATTCAGCACAAAAATGAACAAAATAACACATTAAAAGGGCACTTGAACCCTGTTAGGGTCTAATTGATGCTATTATCATCATATATTGTACTATTGGGAAGAAAAAATTGATCATGAATCCCTATTATAAAATCCTCAAAATTAGAATGGTAATTAACTTGCAAAAGCAATTGATCAACATTTGTAAAAGAACATGCAATTCATCAATACTCTCATCACTTAATAACCACAAGCACAAATAGTGTGTGGTTTTATGGGGTTTCTAATATAGCCTGGTACTTACAGTTGGATTCTTCAAGTTCATATATATGTCTCCCTCGCTTTGCATGAAATCAAGCTTTAATTATAAATGACTGAATTTCTTGTTAGAATCAAATATGGACTTGTCACACATTAACATTAAGTATATTGATAATTAGCTAAATGTCAAATCTAGTTTAACATGGACACAAACTCAAATCAATACTTGTAACTTAATGGAAGAGTGTATCTATTCATTAAGGTAAGTAATCCTATTCTTAGTCTGCAAGAAAGACTACGATGAAGTGTTACATTAGAAATCTAACTATGAAAACTTAATCTGATAAGGAATGCTTTAATGGGAAGCTTCTTGAGGTTTAAGTCTCCTATATATACAGATGAATTGCTCCCTGATTACTACCATGATTATTGCATTAGTTCTGTCCATTGAGAAGCAAGTTGGTAAGTAACAGAAGGCCATATTCAGTGATCGTGTTTGCAGCTGCAGAAGATGGAATCGATGCCAGTAATTGCTGAAGGTAAGTCTTGATTCTTGTATGCACATGATTGTGAGCATGTATATGGTTTTTACAATTGGTATCAGAGCATAGGCTCACAAATATGAATTCAGTTTTTGCTTGGCATGAAAATCGTTTTAGGATTTTGCAAAACCAAAGAAAAAAAAAAGGCCACTGCCTGTTAACATCTTTTGGCCCAAGTCGCAGCACGCACGAAAGCCAGGCCCAAAACCTGACCCGAAACTTTAAGAACAAAGGACCGTTGTCGTTGCAACGGTCAGGTTTCGATCAAGAAGAGGGTATGGGACTGGATTCAGAAGTGCTCGAGATGTTTTCATCTCTAGAAGGGATTCAAACCCCAATTGCTGTGAATGAAGATGCCAAGAGAATTTATTGCTGCATCTGGATATCAAGTTCATGCTTCCGCTGAGATTTTTTGCAGCAAATTGGGGAAAAAAAACAAAAATAGGTTTTTCTGTGAAATTAATTTCGATTCATAGCATGATAATTGAGTTTTTTGATTGTGCTCTAGAACCCTAGTTGCATTCCCGGCATGCGTTAGGCTAGAGTAGATGGTGACTGGATGAAATTTACAGTTTCTTGATTGTTCTGTGGTTTCTTGGAATCAAATCAATTTTGGTTATGCTTGAGTATGCATGTTGAATTGATTGATGATATGGTATTGTATCTGTGATTGTGTAAAATTGTATGAAGAACAAAAATCTCCCAGAAATTGTTTACACATTGTTAAAGTTGACAGATACAAGAGCTTATTTTCTTACAAGGATGAATCTGGATAGAATATAAAGTAAAAGAGCTCATATGTTTTGTGGTTTTCTGTTGGCATAAGTGATTATGATGCACAAAGCATTCTTCATTGATGTTGGCAGAAAGCACTGATCAGGAAACTGACCAAGTAACTGGTCAGGATCAGGTAACTGGTCAAGTCACTGACCAAGTCACTGGTCATGTAACTGACCATGTAACTGACCAAGTAATTGTACCTGATCGAGTAATAAAACTGAAATTGTGTTTTGTGTTTTAAAACTATACTTCAGTTTTATCTTCCAAAGAAGTGGTCAAGTATGGTTTTAGAATACAAAACAGCAGTATGCATGCTTGATGAAAATAAATTCGGATACTTAGAAATTTTTCTTCTGTCTAAAGATGTGGATAAATTTCTTTGGATAACTTGTTTTCATTGAACATGGCATATTGATAAAGAACTCCAGAATGTTATGCTTCTACTTAAAAGTGTTGCTTAACATTATTTTGCTTATGGACTGATATGAATGCAAGTATGGATTGTTTAGGTTTTCTGTATGTTCTTGTGATTAAAGCTAAATAAAACACAGAAAACTTAAAGCTATTTTCTTTACAAATTGAGAACTCACTTGAATTTTGTTTTTGCTCCTTAGGTAACTCCTACATGAACTTGAACAGTGTCTTGATGTTAACTGGAACAAACTATAGAGCTTGGCTAGATTCTGTGGAGAACTATATGGGAATGCATGAAAATATAGACTATTGCTTCACTAAGGACAAACCTGAAGAGTTAACTGAAAAGAGCACTAAGAAGGAAACTGATCTTTACAAGAAGTGGCAAAGATCCAATAGAATGGCTAAAAACCTCATCCGTACATCTATGTCTAAAACTGTCAGAGGAAGTATAGAAGAGCCTGAGCTAGCATAAGATTTTCTAGAACTCATAGGTGCTAAGTTTAAAGAAAGTGAAAAAGCAGAAGCAACTAGGCTAACCAAGGAGTTTCATGATTTGAAGTACATGGGTTCAGGCGGAGTTAGAGAGCATATCATGAAGATGATCAATATAAATGGCAGACTCAGGGAGCTATTGATGGGGGTTAGGGATGAGCAGGTAATGCATTATGCACTACATTCCTTGCCTAACAGTTTTAGTCATCTTAGGACCAGTTACAACTCTCAAAAGGGAAACTGGACTCTAGATGAACTTATATCCATCTGTGTAGATGAAGAATCAAGGATCAAGGAGGAAAAGGAGCCTGCTACAGCCATAAATCTCATAGAAAAGCCTAAGAAGAAAAAGCCCCAGAACAAGCTCAAGCCTACCAAAGCCATAACTAAGAGTTCAACAGCTGCAGTGGCCAAGGAAAACAGGTCATTTAGGTTCAAGTGCTACTTTTGCAAAAGAGTAGGACACATGAAAAATGACTGCACTGGCTATAAGAACTGGTTAGCCAAAAAGGGTAAGATTTTTTCTAATACAGTTTTTTCTTTAGAAATTAATCTTATAAATGTTGAACCGCAGTCTTGGTGGATAGATTCAGGCTCACCTATTCATATTACAAATTCTTTGCAGGGATTCATAAGGAGCAAAATCACAAAAAGTGATGAAGTGAACCTATGTGTGGGAAATGGCATGAGAGTGGCAGTCAAGGCTATTGGCACCTTAAAGCTTGATCTAGGATTAGGAAACTTGTTAGTTTTGGATAATGTTTTTTATGTACCTTCCATGAGAAGGAATTTGGTTTCAATTTCTCTTTTAGTAAAATCTGGTTGTAGACTTGTTATTGATAGTAATGGAATTCTTATTTCTAAAAATTCCGTTCAAATTGGTTCTGGTGTTATCTCAAATGATTATTTACAGTTAAGTTGTTCAATGGCTCAACAAGAAATTTTACTTGTTGAAGATAACACAAACAGTACTAGCACTTTAACAGGTGTTAAAAGAACTAAGCTAAATGAAAAGTCTGCATTTTTATGGCATAGAAGACTCGGCCATGTTTCAAAAGAGAGACTGAAAATATTTGTGAAAAACAAAATCCTAAATGAACTTGATTTTTCTAATCTAACAGATTGTGTGGAATGTTTTAAGGGAAAAATAACCAACACAAGAAAGAAAACTACATACAGAAGCCAAAATTTGTTAGAACTCATACACACTGATATATGTGGTCCATTTAGGCATCAAACTATCTGTGGGAATGTGTATTTTATCACATTCATTGATGACTTTTCGAGATACAGTTATATTTATCTACTTTCAGAAAAGGCACAAGCATTGAAAGCCTTTCAAATCTTTAAATCTGAGGTAGAAAATTAACTAGAAAAGAAAATCAAAACAGTAAGGTCAGATAGAGAGAGAGAGTTCTATGGAAAGTACACTGAATCCGGCCAACAAAAGGGTCCATTTGCCTTGTTTTTGCAAGACAATGGAATTAAAGCTCAATACACAACACCCTATAATCCACAACAGAATGGTGTTACAGAGAGAAAGAATAGGACTCTTTTGAACATGGTTAGATGTATGATGTGTACAACTGGCTTACCAAAATTTTTGTGGGGTGAGGCTTTAAAAAATGCAAATTATATTTGCAACAGGACACCTAGTAAGTAGGGCTGTAAGTAGGCTCGATACAGCTCGTGTTCGACTCGTATTCGGCTCGATTTTAGCTCGTTCGGTTCGTGTTCGTAAGATAAATGAGCCGAGCTTGAGCTCAATATTAAGCTTGGCAAAAAAACGAGCCGAGCTTGAGCAAGGATATATTCGGCTCGTCTAGCTCGTGAGTAGGTCGTATTTTCCATGAGTAGCTTGAGCTTGTTAAAACTCGGCTCGTTTGTTAAAGCTCGACTAATGAAATTTATACTATAAAAATATAATTATTCTAATCTCAATTCTTCAATTCTTTTTATTACATTCCTTTTCAATTGGAAGAGAATCTGAGTTGACCCCATTCTTATTTAATTAGTTTAAGTGCAATTTTGAGTTGGAAACATCATTTTGAGTTTATTCTAGACAATAAAAGGGGTTTGTATGATGGTCAGACATCAAATTTGGATTATTAATTTAAATTTTTTTTCTATTTTTTTTATTTTTTAAATTTAAAGTCAAATAAGCCAAGCCGAGCCTATTCAAGCTCGAGCTCGTCCAATAAATCAAGCCGAGCCGAGCCTAGCTCAGGCCTAAGAAAAATATTCAAGCCGAGCCGAGCTTGAGCATGGAAAAAAAAATTCAAGCTTTAGCCCGACTCGAGCTCGATAAAAAACAAATGAGCCGAACATGATCACCTTGGTATTCGCTCCGGCTCGGCTCATTTACACCCCTACTAGTAAGGCTATAGGAAAGACTGCTTTTGAGCTTTGGTGTGGCAGGAAACCTAGTCTTCATCACTGCCATGTTTGGGGATGTCTTGCAGAAGCTAGGATTTATAATCCAAGCTTGAAAAAACTTGATCCCAAAACTGTTAGTTGCCATTTTATAGGTTATCCAGATAAATCTAAAGGTTATAAATTATATTCTGCTCATCATTCACCTAGAATTTTTGAAACACATCAAGTAAAGTTTCTAAGTGAAAAAGTTCACAGTACAAATTTTGAGGATTTAACCTCAGATTTTGAGGAAATTGTGTCAAATGAGAATATAAGTGTAGCATTGCCTTTAGAACAGCAAGTAACTGGTCAGGATCAAGTAACTAGTCATGTCACTGGTCATGTTACTGACCATGTCACTGACCAAGTAACTGTCCCTGATCAAGTAACTGGTCATGTCACTGGTCAAGTCACTGACCAAGTACCTGAACAAATCCCTGATGAAGAACCTCAAAATCCTCCAGTAGATCAACCTAAAAGATCACAGAGAGCAAGAAAACCAACTTATGGGGGGGGGGGGGAAGAGAGTGACTACATTGTTTATCTGCAAGAAGCAGAAATTGAAATGGACTGTACAGAGGACAATGATCCAACTACATTTAACTAGGCCATTGAAAGTAGTGAATCTCGTCAATGGCAGCTAGCAATGGAAGCAGAAATTAATTCCATGAGTCGAAATGCAGTTTGGGAATTAGTTGAACCTGACCCCAAACAGAAGCCTATAGGTTGTAAATGGGTTTTCAAAACCAAAAGAGATGCTAATGGCAATGTAGAGAGACATAAGGCAAGGTTAGTTGCCAAGGGTTTTACACAGAAGGAAGGCATTGACTTTGCTGAGACTTTTTCTCCAGTTTCTACAAAAGACTCGTTTAGAATAATCATGGCTTTAGTTGCTCATTTTGATATGGAGCTGCACCAGATGGATGCTAAAATAGCTTTTTTGAATGGTGAACTAGATGAAGTGATTTATATGAGGCAACCAGAAGGTTTTGTGCAAGCTGGAAGTGAAAACTTAGTATGCAAGTTAAGAAAATCAATTTATGGCCTAAAACAAGCCTCTAGACAGTGGTACAAGAAATTTGATTTTGTGATTTCTACTTTTGGATTTACAGAAAATCTTGTTGATGAATGTGTTTATATGAAGACAGTTGGGAACAATTTCATTTTTCTGGTACTCTATGTGGATGATATACTTTTGGCTAGCAGTAACATTAAACTGCTTAAGATACTAAGAATTTTCTATCAAAGAACTTTGACATGAAAGACTTAGGAGAAGCATCCTATGTACTAGGCATTGAGATTAAAAGAGATAGGGTACAGAGACTACTTGGGTTGTCTCAACAGAATTATATTACCAAAGTTTTGAAGAGATTTGGTATGGAAAAGTGTGCAGCTGGAGAAGTTCCCATGTCCAAAGGAGATAAGCTGACCAAGAAGCAGAGTCCCAAAAGTGATGTTGAGAAAGAAAATATGGAGTCAAAGCTTTATGCTAGACTTGTAGGAAGTCTCATGTATGCACAAGTCTGCACTAGGCCAGACTTGTCTTTTGCAGTAGGGATTTTATCAAGGTTTCAATCCAATCCAGGCCATGAGCATTGGGTAGCTGGGAAGCAAGTGTTGAGGTATTTTCAGAGAACTAAAAGTCACATGCTAGTGTATAAACAAGTGGAGGATCTGAAACGTGTTGGATTTTGAGATTCTGATTTTGCAGGGAATTATCCAAACTCCAAGAAGTTGACTTGTGGATATGTGTTCATGCTTGCAGGAGGTGCTATTGCTTGGAAAACCATGAAACAAACACTTGTTTCAACTTCTACTATGCAAGCTGAATTTATTGCAATATATGAAACTGTGTGTGAAGGACTTTGGATTAGGAATTTTCTCATGAAAACCAAAGTATTGAGTCACATTGTGGCATACACACTTGTGATTTATTGTGACAATGAGGATGCTGTTTTCTTTAGTAAGAATAGTAAAAGATCAAATAATTCTAAACACATTGATTTAAAGTATTACAGTGTTAGAGAAAGAGTAAAGCATGGTGAAATAGCTGTTTTGAGTATTGACACAAATTCACAGCTAGCAGATCCTTTTACCAAGGCCTTGTCAGTGGCTGCATTCCAGAAGCATACAGCAAGCATTGGAGTTTTGGCTAGCTTATATGTTTAGGTTCATTAGAGAGTTAGTCCAGTTAGAGCATTTAAAAATTCTAAGGTTTTTTGAGTTCTTGTATTTTCAGTTGTGATCTTTTGATTTTGTTTATCACAACTTATTTGTAATGGCAGTTTATTATTATCAATAAAATTTTTGAGGTATTTTCAGATTTTGTTTATTGCTGCAGCTTTTATTGAATGTTCTGAAAATTGTCGATTTTGTACTTAAATTTATACTTGCTATCAGATGGCTTAAATCATGTATAGCATGTTGTTAAGGTTCAAGCAATAATTTTAAGCCATCAATGTTCAGTAAATTTGCTTGAGTTTCTGGTTTAAGAAACATAAAGTAGGACCTGGTATATGCCTTCTTGTTGATACACATTAGCATATATCGTATCACTTCTAGATTGACATATGTGGATTGTAGGAGCTTGTGTTTGTGGTTTTGAAACTCTGCATTTTTGTTAAAATGTATACTGTTTCTTGGTCTGCATAAGTAACTGTGATCTGACCATGTTGGAATGGTTTTTCGATTTGAATTGTTGTCTGGCGCGCACATCAGTAAGTTAAATAGATTATGGCATTTTCTGGTGCAAATTATCAAGGTTAGTATGTGTCAGTCCAAAGGGGAGATTGTTAGAATCAAATATGGACTTGTCACACATTAACATTAAGTATATTGATAATTAGCTAAATGTCAAATCTAGTTTAACATGGACACTAGTTTAACATGGACACAAACTCAAATCAATACTTGTAACTTAATGGAAGAGTGTATCTATTCATTAAGGTAAGTAATCCTATTCTTAGTCTGCAAAAAAAACTATAATGAAGTGTTACATTAAGAATCTAACTAGGAAAACTTAATCCGATAAAGAATGCTTTAATGGGAAGCTTCTTGAGGTTTAAGTCTCCTATATATACAGATGAATTGGTCCCTGATTACTACCACGATTATTGCATTAGTTCTGTCCATTGAGAAGCAAGTTGGTAAGTAACAGAAGGCCATATTCAGTGATCGTGTTTGCAGCTGCAGAAGATGGAATCGATGCCAGTAATTGCTGAAGGTAAGTCTTGATTCTTGTATGCATATGATTGTGAGCATGTATATGGTTTTTAAATTTCTCTGTTTCCATTATTTCAATATGGACGGTAATAGAAAGTGAGGAAGAGAAGCTCCATCTTATCCGCTAAAATAAAGTTTTATCATTTGAATGAAGAAGGTAGTAAAGCTGAATATCTAGGGTTTCTTGGAGAACTGGTGGTTGAACTAAATCATGACCTTCAATAAAAAGTCAAGATTCCATATCCCCATACCTATTCCTGTTGTGTGCGGAAGCATTATCCAGAATGATTCTTCGAGCTGAGGAGTCTAGCTCTTTGCATGGGGTTCAAATATGCTCAGATGCGCCTACAATATCTCATCTCTTCTTTGCTGAAGATTCTTTTATCTTCTTCAAGTCAGAACTAGAGGAATGTTATGTGCTTAAGGAGATTTTTTAGTCCTATGAAAGAGCGTCTGGCCAGATCATCAATTATCAAAAGAGTAGTGTGTCTTTCAACAAAAATGTGAAACGGGACAAGCAAGACGATCTTGCTGAAGCTTTGGAGATGGTACGGGTTGATAAACACGAGAAATACCGGGGGTTACCCACTGAGTGGAGCTATTCCAAGACTGAGGCTTTTGGCTTCCTTACTGAACGGGTCCGGAAAAGAACACAGGGATGGAGAGAAAAGACCTTGAGCGCCGCTGGCAAGGAAGTTATGTTGAAGGCAGTGGTGCAATCCATTCCGACCTATGTAATGAGCTGTTTTGAACTCCCCAAACATCTTTGTTCTGAGATGCACCGTCTTATGGCTAGGTTTTGGTGGGGAGACAAGATTGATGAGAAAAAAATCCATTGGTTGGCTTGGGAGATATTGTGTGTTCCCAAAACAGAAGGCGGTCTAGGATTTCGAAACATGGTTCATTTCAACCAAGCTTTGCTCGCGAAGCAAGGTTGGAGGATTCTTCAGTCACCGGATTCTTTGATAGCTAAGTTATATAAAGCTCGCTATTTCCCACGGTGTGACTTCCTGGATGCTGAAGTGACTAAAGGGGCCTCATATGCATGGCGTAGTATCATGCATGGCAAAAATCTTTTACGCAGAGGGGTGAGATATAGGGTTGGCACCGGAGCTCATATTTCTGCATGGCGGGATCCATGGGTTCCACTACCTATACATTTCAAACCATTTTTCTCTCCAGCGTTGGGCTATGAAGAATTGAGAGTATGTGACTTAATGGTGGAGAACGATTACGAGTGGAATGTTCCACTTTTGGAAGCTTTATTTACACCAATGGAAGTTGGCATAATTGCAAGTATCCCTCTAAGCCTTAGAGGAGCAGATGACAGCTTTGTTTGGCACTATGACAAGCGAGGAAACTATGGAGTGAGAAGTGGATACCATGTGGCCCGCCTTGATGATGGTAGATCTGACCGGGCTTCTAGCTCAAATGGGTCTTATGGAATTAATGCCACTTACTGGAAGATAATTTGGGGGGCCAACATCCCACCCAAAGTGCGTGTTTTTATTTGGAGACTACTCAAAGGCATTCTACCTACAAGAAGAGCTCTCTCCCATAAGGTTTGTCTTCTTGATAGTAATTGTCTTTTCTGTAATCATGCATTAGAAGATGGATTACACCTGTTCAGAGATTGTGGTGTTACTACATGCTTTTGGGTGTGTACCAAATTGGGCCTTTTGGCCAAGAATGTGGCTGCTTCATGTGTGGAGGATTGGGTGTTGAACGTCATTGAAAAATTGGATGGTAATCAACGTTGTGCTTTTTTCATGGCACTCTGGGTCCTATGGTCTGAAAGAAATAATGTCTTGTGGAACGAGAGTTTCTTCTGTGCCTCTAATGCTGCACAGTGGGCTAGTAAATTTCTTGAGGAATATCAGCAATTTCATGTGCATGGAAATGCGAAAGGTAGAAGGGAAAAGACCAAATGGCAGAACCCTCCTAGTGGGCATCTGAAAGTGAATGTGGATGGGAGTTACCGGGCTGATTACGGTGATGGTGGAGTGGGAGTTGTGCTACGTGATGAAAATGGTATGTGCTTGGCAGCTCTGGCTCGGCATTTCCCACATGCTTCATCTGCTTTACATATGGAGGCTGAAGCATGTAGGGCTGGGCTCTTATTGGCGATCCTTCAGGACATGACCGTTATTGATGTTGAGAGCGATTGCTCCCTTGTTGTTACTACTCTACAGCGTGATGTGGAAGATAGATCTGAAATTGGGTGTATTATCGATGATTGTAAGTCATATTTGACATCTTTTCACTCAATTCAGGTTAGTCACATCTTCCGTGAAGCAAACGGTGTAGCCAACAGGTTAGCGCACCTTGCTAGTTTTAATTACATTTCTGATGTGTGGTTAGATGAAACTCCTGTTATTATTCGTGATGTTCTCTATGAGGATGTTTGTAATCTTTCTAATGTTGCACGGGGTTCAGGTTTTATGTGCCCCCCATTGCAAAGTATTACTTCAATAAATGGAATCGGGCGTGGGTCTGAGCCTCTCAGCTAGGCTGGGTTCCAAACCCCTTTCAAAAAATAAAAAGTCAAGGCAATTAAATTTTTTAAAAAATCACTCGGGGCAGTGGCCCCCACTCGATCCTGTGTGCGTCCGCCCTTGGGCCACCACACGTTCATCACACACTTCCTACCTAACAATATCATAGAAAAAATGAAAGTAAAAAGAAGAAGAAGGACATTACTTTTCTTTTCAGTTATTGCTACTATTGATGCCAATCAACTTCAAACTAAACATAACAATCGACGACAAAATAGGCAAGTCTCTTGCATTATGGCAGCCGTGTTTGATGGATTGATAGGTGTGGAGTAGTGTTTAACTGTTTACACAATTCATTCCCTCCACTAATGGGAGAAATCTTCTCAAGTCATCTCAACCTCTTAATTCTTACTCTGATCCGCCACTAATTCGAAATGTTATTTTTTCTAGTGGGGGTTTAGCCTCAATGTTTACTCTCTGTGTATGATTAATTATGTCTCCAAGTAAGTACTGAAGATCTCTTCAAAAAGAGAAATGTTGTTACCAATTAACCTTGCATAACCAACGTTGACCACTTTACAAAAAGATGCTTGTAATTTCCACAAATTTTCCCTGTGATGCCCATTATGTACAAATTAAAGTGTAGGTTCTTCTTTGTTTTCCTTCTTCTACTCTTTATCTCTTTACCTGTACATGAATTTGAGTGTTCAGTCTAACGAGTGCAATATTTATTTATTGAAACTCTTATAGCCAAGCCACTTCGTCTGGTAAATTCTTCTATAATATGTCAATTTATGAATAAAAAGGAAAGAAGAAGGGCTTGCTTTTCTATTCGACTATTGCTGGAGACCTGGAGTGATCATGATGGAGATATCAAGATTAGACGAGCTTGGTTTTCTACTCGACTATTGCTTTTCTATTAGACGAGCTCCTTGAACTATGGAAGCCGTGTTTGACAGATCTTGTTTAGGCAATCCATTATTGGGCATATCCTCTAAAGTCATCTGAACCTCTTACCACGTTCATTTACTAAAGACTTGTAAACATTGGTTTCACTTATGTCCTATATACATCAAGATATGTATAACTGTTTGAGAGTGACTTTGGAATGCCAAAAGATGAAAAGATAGTGATTACACACTAGTAGAATTTGGCGAGTACAAACCAGAGTGCTTTTTGGGATTACCAAATCAATTAGAAGCACTTCGGAGAGAAGCACTGCAGAGATGTTTTGGTCAAACTTCATTTAGCTAAAACACAGTGCTACCAACAAAGTGATAGCAAATAAAAGCACTTCAATACTCTCAAATAGACCAAACTCGATCTAAGAGATATATTCTGCTATAACCAAGAGAATTTCTCGTACTATATGTTTGAACGCAAATAACAAAAAATATTGAAAACTAGAAATCTGTTGAAGGATATCGACATAATGTGTGCCTCTACAAACTAGGGTTTAGAGTTGTAATAGGAAAGTACCATAGGTATACTAATTGTATTCCGATTCTGTTACCTTTTGTGTACTCTGTAAACTCCCTATATAAAGGGCTCCTATTATCAATAATAAACACAATTCTATTCTCCCACAACACGTTATCAGCACGAGTTCTAACCCTAGCTTCAGAAAAAAAAACCCTAGAAGAAAAATCTTTTTTCTTCTCTGCCGCCAACCCAAAACAAAACAAAAAACTCCATACCGGCCGTCCACCACCAGCCCAGCCTCAGCCTCCAGCAGCCAAGCCCGTCCGGCCTCTCCTCCAGCGCCCCCGCGCCCAGCAGACTGCCGCCACCAGCCTCCGTGATCTGCAGCAGCCCAAGCCTCCCTGCCTCAGCTTTTCAGCTTTCCTGCCGAGCAATCTAGCAGCCTCGCACACTCGCAGCCCAGCAGCCTCGCAGCCGCCTGCAGCACCGACCGCATCTGCAAACGTCCTATCACTGCAGACCAGAAGAAGACGACGCAGAAGAAGGAAAACCAGAAAAAAAAAGAGAAGAAAGAAAGAAGGAGAAAACCAGAAGAAAGAAAGGAGGGAGGGGACCCGGCTGGGCCCGAAAAAAAAAAAAGGGAAGAAGAAAAAAAAAAGGTGAAGGAGAAGGCTGGGCCCGAAAAAAAAAAAAAAAAAAAAAAAAAGAGAAGAGAAGGGCTGGGCCCGGAAAGAAAAAAAAAGGGAAGAAGAAAAGAAAGAAAAAAGGGGAAGGGAGAAGGGCAGCCCACTAACTGCCAATTTCCGATCAAATTCCAGCGATCTTAATTTAGCTACACGCCTGCATCAACACGCGCGTGTCTTCAAGCCAAGAACAATCACGTAAGTTTTTATAATTAAGGTTGCTGCTTTCTTGTATTTAAATTCATTTTATTTTCTGCATAATATTGGAATATATGTTGCCAAATGATTTTGAGTATTTAACAAAGCGGAATTGTGGGGATTCACGCTTAACGAACTAAGAGTGTTCGTATGAACTAAGAGTGTTCATAATTAAACGAACTAAGAGTGTTCGTGTGAACTAAGAGCGTTCACAATGCTTGGACTAAGAGCGTCCGTAAGCATCAAATTGTGACCATATTAAAACATCATTGTTGGTCTAATCCAAAAGAGATTCTTGGAAATTGATTTCTTGGTAGCATAGCTCGGAAATCTTATTATTTTAGTTTTCGTGGAAGTTTAGCTCCAAAACTAATTATCTTCTCTTCTTATTTTCAGGATGTCGAATGAACCTAGACTCGACTTTCCCATGCTTGACTCAATAGGCTCGGATTACCACAGTTGGGTAACCGATGTTGAGAACCATCTCACTTCAAAGGGAATATTACCCATAATCCAGGCACCTAACCAGGATATTGAGTTCAACCGAACATCTACAAAGCATGCTCAAGCAGTTATCTTGATGCGACTCCATATGGACAAGGCACTCAGATTGGAGTATATGTCGATCAAGGATGCAAGAGAGCTATGTGTAGCGCTAGAAGAGCGCTTTGGCAATGTCCAAGATTCCCTCCTCCCTGACTTGAAGGTTCAATGGAACAATCTGCGCTTTGCTGACTTCAAGTCTGTTGCTGAATATAATTCAGAAGCTCTTCGCATACAGTCCATGTTGAGGTTTTGTGGACAACCTGTCACAGAGCAAGAGCTAATTGAGAAAACTCTCTCCACCTTCCCCGTTTCAGCCATTGTGGTATCAAAGCAATACCGTACTGAAGTCAATGCTGGACGGATCACGAGGTTCCATCAGCTTATCAATATTATATCTGTAGCTGAGAAACATGATAACATACTCGTGAGGAATTATAATTCAAGGCCCATTGGAACTAAGAGCGTTCATGAGGCGAATTATAATGCACCCAAAGGAGGGCGCAAGGAGCGGTACCCTAAGAATGGGGGACATGAGGGACGTATAGGTCCATATAACCGCCCTAACCAGGAAGGAAACCACAAGTTTGGTGTGGATACACGTGGTGGTAATGCCACACGTGGGAGAGGGGGTCGTGGTATCCCTAGCCGTAATGGTGGCTCAATGGGTCGTGGTGGTGGCACCAACCCTCCTAGGGAACGCCCGCAACGTGCACAACGTGCACCTCAATTAAAGGGAGGCAACCGCAATGATGAGTGTCATCGATGTGGATCAATTGAGCATTGGTTCAAGCAATGCAAGGCAAGTGAGGAACTAGCTGCAAGCTACAGGGCATATAGGGACCTGAGAGAGCAAGAAGTGTATCTTGCAGAAGAAGAAGAAGATGGTGGAGATGTCAATCTCACCATAGAGGACTTCAAAGCTGAAGATGAAGTGCACATGGATGCAACAGACTTTGATTAGATTAGTCCTTTTTATTTTTCCAAGAACTTTTGTAATGGCAATTTGCCTTAGTCAATAAATGACAATTGTATTAACTCTTTCTTATGTGGCGGACCCAATAAAATGTGATGTCTAGGAAAGTCATTGAGATTCTTGGTACTTAAGAGAGCCTCGCTCCACCAACATCTCTCTCTACTTTCCTGGTCATATTTGATTGGAGTTACCAAATGGATAGAGTGACTACAATGTGTCTTACTTTGATTTTATTTTGGATTAGACTTTGGAAACTTTGATGTAATCATTGGCTATTAATAAAGTGTCAATTCTTTTACTTAATGTCTTGATTCGAACTTTATTATAAGAGCCAATGGTTTTCATGTGGAAACACATTATGAGAATGGACAGAGTTCCTTTGCATCACCTCTAATGACTACGGACATAAACGAGTATTAGAGAAACTTATGTGTCGCTCTAGTGGGTTGTATGCAACCACTATTTGAGTTATTGAATCCAACTATGTCATGAGAGACGACTTATGGGATTTTGGCACATACAGGCTTTGACATGATGATCCGTGTATTAAAGACTTTACACGGACATCCATTTTCAGAACGAAGAAAAGTAAGAACCAAGAATTGGTTCGAGGAGCTGCACATGCTCCTCATGACGCCATGATTGTGCAAAGACAGGCCATACATGGCCAGTGCCGCCTACCCCCTGCGGCAAATACATGGCATTGACGCCATAAACTCCTCTATCTACTTCTCAAGTCTATTGTGACACTATGGCTTCACCAAAACCTTTATTGGTTGATTATAAAGCCCATGTTTCGTTCTGTAAAGCCTGTTATTTAGGATTGAGACCATCCTATGCAAAGGAGATTGAGGAAATAATTCCATTCTCACAAAGAATCTAAGGGAATTCTATGGATTTGATCAACCAACTTGCGGACCATATAGATGTTTTATGGTGTTGGTTGATACGCAAACACGCTGGTCACGTGTTATGCCATTATCCACTCGTAATGCTGCTTATACTACACTCCTAGCACATAACATATGGCTACGGGCTCACTACCCAGATCATCCCACTAAGTCAATTTGATTTGATAATGCTAGAGAGTTTACATCGACAGTTTTCGATGACTATTGCACTTCATTTGGTATTGATATCAAGTATCATATTCCCATGTACACACCCAATTGGTCTCGCGGAAAAGCCACCATTAAAAGACTATAATGGTAGCCCGGACATTGGTAATGCGCACCAATCTTTCCGCTTGGGTTATGCAATAACGCATGCAGCTATGCTAATTCGTCTACGACTCATAGCAGCCACTCAACTTTTATTTGCGTTACAGCTAGTGACTGGGTTCGAGTTTACTATCTCGTATTTATGCATATTTGAGTGTGCGGTTCATGTGCCAATTGCTCCGCCACAGCGCATCAACATGAGTCATTGCAACGAATGCATATAAATATTTGTTGGACATGAGTCTCCAACTATAAGTCCGCTATGTAGAACCCTTGACAGTCGATCTCTCTTTCGCTGGATTTGCGAATTGTCACTTTGATGAGACAGTCTTCCCGTCATTAGGGGGAGATTAGAACGTCAATGTTCAACAGGAACGACAGGAATTGTCGTGGTCTGTCCCCACTATGTCTCATCTTGATCCCCTAAAAGTGACGAGATCACATATACCTGCTGTAAACATGCCTGCAAGGATTGATGTCCCCACAAGAGGACATGGTGCCACCCAGAGAAGATGGGTACTACACCACTACCATGGATGGTAGATGGTGACGCCACAAAGGTGGCATATATAATGGCGTCATAGGCCATGGGTTCCGCTAGAGAGAGTAGGAGACCCATAGGTTCGATGGATTCTCGCCTTAAGAAGAGAGCGAGTTTGGCACAACTTGATCCATTGATCATTGATACTCAAAATCCGTCTCATGAGAATATTTTGGATTGTGGTTATGTCCAAGAGACATCGTTGGGGGACGCCTCAATGTTAGAACCAATTCCTAAGAATATAGAGATCTCTACGAACTACACTAGTGTACATGAGGACGTGGAATTATTGAGACCAATGACATCGAACCTTACTCCGTTGAAGAATGCCAACGTAGAGAAAATTGGCCTAAATGGAAAGATGCGATCCAGGTTGAATTGGATTCACTAACGAAGAGGAATGATTTAGGGCCTGAGATGCCAACACCTCCTAACATAAAACCTATTGACATTAATAGGTCTTCGTTAGATAGCGTGATGAGAAAAAGAGATGGTAATCTCGCCTTATGGCGCAAGGTTTCTCACAACGCCCTGGAATCGACTACGAGAAGACATATTCTCTCGTAATGGATGTCATTGCACTCCACTACCTTGTCAGTTTGGAAGCTTCCAAATAACTGAACATGCAGCCTACGAATGTGGTCACTACGTATCTTTATGGGGATCTAGATACGGAATATAATGAAGGTTCTTGTGGACTTCATTTACCCAAGTCAAGTGGCTCTAGACCACGGAGCGCATTTGCAACGAGGTTGAAATGCTCACTAAAATGACTACTTGATTGGGAAGGGATAAGATGAACTATGCCCACGCGTTTCCATGACAAGTTCCGGATTTGCAATTGTCGCGGTTTATGTTGATAAACATAATTGGAACCCTTGAGAGTTAAGGGAAACCGCTGAACACCTGAAATCCGAGTTTGAGAGGAATGACCTTGGGAGAACACGGTTTTGTCTAGATTCAGAACTTGTATACCGTGTCAATAGATGCTTAGGCATTTTGATAAAGTCAAAAATGCACTCCCATGGTCGTCCGTAGTCTTAGCCCTAAAAGGGATCCGTTTCGTCCCAGGGATGATGACGAAGACGTGTTAATAGCAGAAGTGCTTACTTATGTACAATAGGCGCATTATTGTACTTAGCACAATACAAGACCGGACACCTCAATTATTATGAACTTGTTGGCTAGATATAGCCCCGCGCCAACGCAACACCATTAGATTGGTATAAAGACAATCTTTCGATATTTGAGAGGTACGATTGATATGGGCTTGTTCTATCCCTACAGAGAAAAGAGACAACGGAAGTGTAGGATCAGACTCCACAAGGCAAAATGCCACCTTCCGTGCTCCTCCTCCCTTCCATCGAAATGACAACAAGCATTTCTAAATATTGAAATGAACCAAATCCGATCAGAGGATAATGTAGCGGACTTATTTACTAAGTCGTTACCAAAATCCACCTTCGAGAAACATGTGAAGAGCATCGGATTGAGAAAGTTATCCGAACTCCCATGATTGTAGCAATCAGGGGGAGATATTGACATCAGGGGGAGGCATGATGTCTACATGTTCGATCTCGAAAAGTGAAGGACGTGTTGTGCTCTTTTTGTCCTTCGACCAGGGTTATTTTTTGTCCCACATGGTTTTTGTTACCTGGCAAGGTTTTTAACGAGGCAACAATTAAAGCGTCATTACCAAGTTTGAGCGGCACAAGGGGGAGTGTTGAAGGATATCGACATAATGTGTGCCTCTACAAACTAGGGTTTAGAGTTGTAATAGGAAAGTACCATAGGTATACTAATTGTATTCCGATTCTGTTACCTTTTGTGTACTCTGTAAACTCCCTATATAAAGGGCTCCTATTATCAATAATAAACACAATTCTATTCTCCCACAATAAAATCCATGCATGAAATTTATTGAACAATTGGAAGCTGTTTCTTAGTATATCTGCTAATAATACATCAATATAACAATCTTATTTTGTTAACACCTGAGCTTGACTGGTTGCTTTTGCTGGCACATAAATTCTCATTCAACTCGAACATGAAGTAGAGGCAAAAGGATTAGGAGGCAGGGTCAGATTGTCACCTTCCCTTTCCAACATTTGAACTACAGTTTTCATGGAAGGACGGTCTATTGGATGCCACTGGATGCACCATAGACCCACAACTGCAAGTTTCCTAGAAATTTCAACATTTCCTTCGTCCCTAATATGGATGCGAAGGTCGTTCCCTTGTGCTAAGAGGTTATAGACCTATTCTGGGAAGTAGACTTGGCAGGTGGAGTCTTCCATGACTTTAAAATTCTTTCTGCCCCCAACCATTTCAAGAAGCAATGTTCCAAAACTATAGACATCTGCCTTATATGACACGTTACCGAAGTTCCTAGAGAAGACTTCTGGTGCAATGTAGCCCATGGTTCCCCTCGCTACAGTCATGGATACCGCGCTTTGATCCTTAGAGCACAACTTGGCTAAACCAAAATCGGAAACTTTTGGAGTGAAATCATGGTCTAGCAACACATTATGGGGTTTGATGTCAAAGTGGAGGATTTGTTGTTCACAACCTTGGTGAAGATATTCAATTCCTTTTGCTATACCTAAAGAAATATCTTGCAACTTATCCCAACCAAGGAATGAACTCTCATTATCTGCTTATGATAAGAAATTCTGAAGTGGACCGTTTGGTAAGAATTCATAAACAAGAGCTCGTATAAAGCCATCAGCATAGTAACCAACCAAGCGTACCACATTGACATGGTGGATTTGACCCATTGTGCCCACTTCATTAATAATATCTTCCCCTTTCTCATTTGAATTATTGTTGAGGATTTTCACAGCAACAAGTTGTTGAGATCAACATTTTTTTAAAAGTTTAATAAATGGTTGTGTGGACGTGGGTGACCAGTGAGCATCAAAACAAACTCCATTTGTGTTTAAAAATATATATGGAGTCAATATGGTTGAATGCCAAAGAATGAGGCATATATTCTCATTCATACACGTATCAAGGTGTTGGTAGTTGAATTCATGATCATCATAAGATCTAATTCAAATTTTTAAAGGAGCTAGCTATCAACTATATCATCTTCTAAAGTCAAATGCTATGAAAGCTACGAAGATAAAGGAGTTTGGCATGGTCAAAGCAGTTGGTTTTGATTTTGAATAACAAATGATTTCAAAATTCAAACCGTAGTCATCTCATCTCTATCCCATATGTTTGTTTGCTCTATAAATAGAGCCTTAAACTGAAGCAGGGGGGAGGAGGGGGAGAGCAGCAAAACAAAAAGAGAGGCAGCAGAGAGGAGGCTGAGGAGAAGCAGAAAAGGCTAGAGAGAAGACACAGGAAGTACATCAAGAAAGAGGCGGAAGGGCGAAGCCCTGCTACAGAACAAAGAGAAGTGTTCAGAGATTCCAACAAGCACCGAGGAGCCAACAAGCAGATACAAAGGTTGAGATCTCTCTGATCTACCAGTGCTATTTCCTTTGTCTTTCATGCAGGAATCTCTTTTATTCGTGTCACCATGGAGCTATGGAGCTGTGGAGGTCCCCGGAGCGGTCGCAATCTCGTGCACGGTACGCTTTATGTATCAACGAGAGTATGACCAATCCGGTGGAGTACGTTGCAGCAGTGAATCCAATACACCTCCATCAAGGTTGTGTTCAGAACCTTGAGATGGCACTCCAAAGTGTCAGCAAACCTCTGAACCATGTGAAAACAAGGCTCCACTGCCTCTTTTCTTCCACGAAGACTCTCACTGGTCCCAAGAATCAGCAAGGTCACCGCCAAGAAGCCTCATACCTCCTGCCTTCCTTTCCACAGCAACAAAACAGATGGCCTTGCACGACTTGCAAAACAAGCCACACAAAGAACAGACTAGCAGCCTGCAAGCAAGGAGGAAAGGAAATCAGAAACTTGAGACTAAGCTGAAGATACATAAGCTTGTTTCTTCTCCACAAGAAATCTGGACTCACTTCCTCCACCAAATCCCAGCAAGGAAATGGCTTGCGCTATCAAAGTTCCTGCCTGCACTTGCTGTCGAAGTCCCTGCCTGCACTTGTACCTGCAGCGTTCACAAGAGGCTCCATCAAACAGCGAATTCTGAAGCATGGCAAAAAGAACTTGGTCAGGAAGGAAAAGAAGAAGAAGAAGATGACATTCATGAAAATGACAGAGACGAAGCTTTACACTCCTTGAAACGATAATTATCAGTGTGTTGCTGCAAATTTGCTCCCAGATGCTTGCAGGGACGCAACATATATATAATGAAGCTGAGGAGGAAATATTTGCCACATGCTTGCTTTGAATAAAAGCCAGGCAACAAGGACCATGAAACAACGAGTTTAATGAAATTTTGATCATGGGGCAGTGGTTTAATACACATCAAGACAAAAATCTCATATGCAATTAAGCATAATTGTCAAAACCGTGATGCTGCTGTAACTTTGGACTAAAGACAAAAGCTTTCAAGACATCCAATTAAGCAAATGAGCAGCAAGCTTCTTTGAATGCAGAAGGTCAAAGTCTAGCCACGTGTTTTTCTTTGTCAAGAAGAAAAGGAAACAATATTCAAAGGCTACAAGTTTCATTGTGTGGCATGAAATGAACTCTGCACCTAGTAATCATATCTTGGCAGAAAATAAAAGAAGACAAGCGGTGGTGTTAAAAAAAAGCAATAGAACTTTGAGCTTTGATGCATGAAGAGTCAAGGCCAAAGTGATGACAATGATGTCTTTGGCGGTGGAAAGCTGATCAATATACAATATATATAATTAAAAGCACAATTATCCAACGCATCTTCAGGAGCTAAATCTCCATCTCCAACTCAACTTCTGATGTAAACGCCAAAGAGATTTGATGCTTATCGAATGGAGATGACGTTCTCGAAGACATGAGCTGGGTGCAGATATAAGATCCGTGGGTGTCCAGGTCTATGAGTTGCAAGCTCTTGGGCTCATATCTCCTACTGGCTAAATTTCGAGTAGTGCAAGACGCCAAGACCCACTCTGGAATGCTGGGGGCACAGCTTGACAAAAGTTTGGGCTCGATTAAATTTGGAGAAAGTGGCATAAAGCCCATTGCAGAGTCCATGGCCCATTATGAAGCTCGGCACATTCGGGTGCCCATTTCAAATCAGTGGACACTCTACTAAAATTGGGTGTTCACCAAAATATGTTTTCTCGACGAGTTCAAAATACATACCCGTTGAGTAAAAATTGGTACAAAACCGAAAACCCAAATAGGATGAACTACAGTGGTTTGATCCCTTCACAGGCTATGTAGGCAGTCTAGCGACCCACTAGATGCAACCGCAACTCCAAACAGAATCCCTGACTCCACCAGTCAAATTCAGCCAGTCCCAAATGAATTACTGACTCCAGTCAAATTCTCCCAACACCAGAAAATCAAATCATTCCCAAATCACACAAAGTTCAAAGGCTCTAAACCTTTCAAATCTCTCAAACACAAATCCAAAATAAATGGGTCATCTACTCATTTAAATCTCAAATGCCGGAACTACATGTGGTTTGATCCCGCAAAGGGTATGTAGGCAATCTAGAACCAAATTTATCTAGATGCAACCGCGTCCTAAACACAAAATCGAATCCCTGGTTCACTTACACCAAATTCATCCCAAACACTACTCTCATTCCAAAATCAAAAGCCTCCAATGAGTCATTCACCCATTGGAACTCTTGAACTACGAGTGGCTTGATCCCTCTCCAAGGGTACGTAGGCAACCCATTCAAATATCCGGGTGCAGCCGCAAAAACAAACAAACACGCATCCCATCAATTGGTTTCTTCATAAATGGAACAAAGGGTGTTTCCCTGTAACAAGGGATTGTAATTAAGAGACACATTCTGTCTTGAATGGGTCGAACCCGAAATAATAAAAACTCTATTCACTAAATGAATACGAGTGAAATTATGTTGGGTGACATTTACGCTCACTGTGTGCAATTTTCTCTCAACACAAGTAATTCAGAGGAAAGCCTACCTTTAAACACAGTTGCAAACAAAGCTGCAATAGTAACATATGCTCAGATCTAGACTTCCTAATGAACAGCTGTTTAGGTTATTTCCTCTTAAACTGACATAATAAAATAAAACAAATGCTGTATTAATTGTACTGAAGATAGTTATGCTTATATTTTGTCAAAAGCTATAATTTTTGACAAATTAAGTAAGCTAATGTCATTGCTTTTGTGTAATGATGACAGTCGGTTCATGATGATCATCACATTCATCCCACGCATAATCGTATACTACGGTGAGCATAGTGGCTTATAATATAAACTTTTGTCAAACTTTATTTTTATTTATCTCTATCTAACTACCTTAGTCATTGCATGATGAATTTTTTCACATCTAGCTATCGATGTGCCATTTGGCCTGCGTATTTGTATCTACAAGCAGGTTTACCAGCAGCTTCTGGTCGCTGTGGTCGTTTATAGCGGTAAGAGTCTCTTGTAGATCACTAAAAACTAAACACATGAAAAAATTTCGTGAACCAATTAATAAAAATTGATGATTCTATGACAATGGATTTGGAGAGGAATAATATTTACCAAGGAAGATGTTAATAAGGTTGCAGCAATCACTAAATATCCTTCTCATGGATTACATTTTCTGAACCACACAGGAGTGTTCCAAGCAGTGAAACTATCATTTGGCCTTCCATCTATAGCTGCATTACTAATATACAAATGGCGAAGGAGGCACTTCTCAATGTATGACAATATAGAAGACTTTCTGCAGAGTAACAATAATCTCATGCCAGTTAGGTACTCTTACTCGGACATCAAAAAGATGGCTAATGGTTTCAAGGACAAATTGGGTGAAGGAGGCTTTGGCATCGTGTACAAGGCAAAGCTCCGCAGTGGTCGCCTTGTGGCCATCAAGATGTTGAGTAAGTCCAAAACTAATGGGCAAGATTTTATCAATGAAGTTGCTACTATAGGAAGGATTCACCACGTTAACGTGGTGCGACTTATCGGCTTTTGTGTTGACCGTTCAAGCCGTGCACTTGTTTATGATTTCATGTCAAATGGCTCTCTTGATAAGTACATTTTTTCCCAGCAAGGTGCTATCTCCTTGAGCTGTGAGAAAATATTTGAGATTGCTAGTTGGAGTGGCTTGTGGAATCCAATATCTCCATCAAGGATGCGACATGCGAATTTTGCATTTTGACCTCAAGCCTCACAACATTCTTCTTGACGAAAATTTTACTGCCAAGGTTTCTGATTTTCGATTAGCAAGGCTATACCCATTGGATAACAGCATTGTGTCTTTGACTGCAGCAAGAGGAACCATAGGATACATGGCTCCAGAGTTATTCTACAAAAACATTGGAGGTGTATCATACAAAGCGGATGTATATAGTTTTGGAATGTTAATGTTGGAAATGGCTGGTAGAAGGAAGAACTTGAATGCAGCCATAGATCATTCAAGCGAATTTAGCCAAATGTACTATCCTACATGGGTTTCTGATCAATTGAATCAAGGGAAGGAGATCGAAATTGGAGATGCCACTGAAGATGAAATGGAAATCATAAAGAAGATGGTCATAGTGGCATTGTGATGCATACAAATGAAGCCTAGTGAACGCCCTCCAATGAGCAGAGTAGTAGAAATGCTTGAAGCAGAAATCGAGAGCCTGCAAATACCTCCAAAGCCTTTCTTATATCCACAGCAAATACCAGTAGATGATGTTAAGGAAAATTGAAGTACTACAAGTGCATCAAGAATGACAGAATCTACAGAGATCAATTTGAGTGCAGATGCAAATTAAGTGAATTTATATTTGTCAATATGTGGATGTAAGGACCATGAAACTTCTCTATAAATTGATAGCCATAAAAACATTTTTAGTTTGTTTTAATGTAAGAATACAACTAAATTTAACTTTGATTGCTGTCTTGACATGCAAATACAATGTCTCAAAGTATGAGAAATAAGACTTATTTGGTTCATTTCTTTGTGAACTATGATAGTTTCAAGTTTTCAACACAATTTGCCATTTCTTGATAAGCTTGAAAATGGGTTCACCTGAAGGAGTAATACTTTGCATAGGCAATTTTAGCTTGGAGATCCAATTACAGGGAAGTGGTGATTTTGAGCAAGCTCGTAACTTCGTAAGTTACTAAGTTTAGTATGAGCATCAATTCCTCATAAGATGTGTTTTGAGGTATCAAAATATCAATGGTGTTTTAGGTTTTATTGCCGTACGGCTGTCCTAAGCCTTTTAATGCCATAGAATATTTTGCAAAGATTCAGAAGCAGATAACCGTATTTAATTTCAACCGAAGTCATGCAAACTTAACATTGGAAACACAAAGAAGCATACTTTTTTCTTTTTTTTTTTGAGAAAGAAAAACAACCTTTATTCATACTAAAACGTTTACAATAGAAAACGAGTGACTAGCTATAGCACCATCCCTACCCACAACCCGGGTAACAGGGACACCACGCACATCTGTTAAATTAGAACTAGGAACAGGTAGGTCATCAAGGACAATCCGCATGAGCCAATCAGGCCCAGACCCATACCACTGTACTCACCTCTCATTTCGGGCTACAGAACGAGACCAATCCCGAGTCACCGTAAATTTTCACCGCCAACACTGAAAATAACCATGTCACCCTCTTCGACACCGTGTCTTTAAACCACCAGACCACGTGCAAGGGTAAATCTCCGGAAAATTGATGATAAGAAGCCACCGATAATACAACAAGTAGTCCTCGGGAATAATGCCAAAACAATGGCTCATCAATCAATATAATCCAGAAGTCACCATACCTATTCGTAGCCAATCTCAAGAAGAAAGTTACCCCCTTCAACACCATGATCCCAAGCCACCAAACCATGTGTGGGAGCTCTTCTCCAGTACCTTGGCCACAAAAAAAAATATAGAAATTCCATGGAATTGATACTAGAAACCTAGCACCATTATAAAACCAGGACTCCTAAACCCTAACTCAATAGAGAAGGGACTGAAACAACCTAAGAGTGTGTTTGGATGAGGAAAAATATGATGGAATTTAATTGAAAGTGAGAATTTCATAATTCCTACCGGCTAATTCCCTCGTTTGGCAGTATGAAACTGGAAATTTTAAATTTCTCTGTGGAAAAAAACGAAGGAATTCATCATTTAAATTCTTCACTTCAATTTCCACCAAAATAGGTGTCATTTACGAATTCCCTTACGGTATTCAATTTTTATTTCCAAAACAAGGTTTTTTTCTATTTTATTTTTTTATTTTTTTTTAACTTTCTTAATTTATTACATATTTCAAATCTTAAAAATGGTTACAACCAAACAACAGAAATTGCAATTAATGAAATTTTAGATTGATGGAGTTAAAGATTTCATCATTTATAAATTCCTATGAATTTCATAATTTTCTCATCCAAACGCACCGTGAAGAAAAACCTAATATGGAAAAACAAATCCTAAAACAACCCATAAAAGAAGCTAATGTGGTTCAACGTAGAAAAGCCGTCATCGGATCACAAAGAGCCACCACCACGGGAGTGGAATTTGCACCATCAATTTCTCCTACACCAGAACTGATCTGCAGAGAGCAACCACCATGAGATATCCACCACCCTCCCAACCAAACCCGCCGCCGCCACCACTCCCAATCCTTTGGCCAGAATTCCAGATCAACACCTAGGTTCCACCGCCAGAATTCCGAAATTCCTTCTGCATAGCTATAGTTTTCCGGCCAACACACCCACAAAACAGTCCCATAGCGGTAGATCAGCAGAGCAATCCACTTAGCCATTGCAAAAAACTCCACGTTCCGCTGACGCCCCTCAAAACAGATGGCCATTGATCACAATTTCTTCTTCTCCTCCAAGACAAGACCATCAACCACCCATCCGGCAGCAACCACCACGCACCGGTGAGGCCAGAGGCCCGTGCCGGCAAGGGGTCACCGCCGGAGGAGAGCACCAGAGAGAAATCTGAAAAAAAAAAAACCAACCCTTGCGCAAAACTGCAGTTCACCGAGAAAGACGGAGTAATCCGAGACCAAAGAAGCATACTTGACAATGTAATTGCTTTGAAAGAGCAATTCTACTTGTAGCAGTCAACGTTGGCTTATGAGTATCCAAGACTCCAAAGCCTAGTTCCATAGTCTGCTTCTGATTTTTCGCCTTTTCTGCAATGAATCGAAATCTTATAGTGAACATGAGAGCATAGAGGTAAACACTGGAAAAACAAGGTAACAACCAACTAAAGAGAGATTGCTTTTCACGAACCCGTTCCATTTCCACAATTTCGGGCAGAACGAAGAGGATAGCAAAGTTGGGGTCTTCTCATTTACCGCTGGTCCCCGACTTTTCATTTATCTAGAATAGGATGAACTCAGGTATGGTCTTAGTACATTCGTCTTTTATCTCACTTTTCAATAATAAAAACAAAGTTGATATCAGAAATGGTCCTCAAAACTGAGAAAATTCTGGAAACCACCAGAGGTGGTTATTCACATGGCCCTAATTACCGTTGATCTATGGCTTTGAAGATGTAGAGCATATCAAGCCGTCTGTTTCCTATTACCCCTCTAATAGTCGTTAACGTTAGTTTCATTGGTGAAAGCAAAAAAAGAAAGAGGGACCACGCTGGAGGTAGAAACCGTAAACTATGCATTAATTTGATGCCAAACTAGAAACGATGGGTAATTGCATATTTAAGTTGAGCCAAAGAGGATTTCCAAGATCATTAGTCATCTCAAACTCTTGATCTTCTCCTTCTCCTGCGCCGAAACCATCACCAACACCTCTCCGATTCGGGTTTAATCAACTCTTAATATTGAGCTAGGAAAAGCACCAAGTTCCTCTTCCAATCTGTAGTCACTCCAACAACTAAATTAAAACGAAGACCAAGTTCCTCTTTGCAAACAACCCGAACCGGAAGCACCCAATCCTTTTGGGTTTTCATCAACTTCGTCAACCTTGTGTTGGGCAAAAAAAATTGCACAAAGTGAAAATGTCACCCAACGTAATTTCACTCATATTCATTAACAAAATAGAGTTTTAATTATTTCGGGTTCGACCCATTCAAGACAGAATGTGTTTCTTAATTATAGTCCCTTATTACAAGGGAAACACCCTTTGATTCCATTTATAAAGAAACTAATGTGTGTTGTTTGTTTTTGCGGCTGCACCCGAATTTTGGAATGGGTTGCCTACGTACCCGGGAAGGGATCAAACCACTCGTAGGTCAAGAGTTCCAATAGGTAAACGACCCATTGGAAGGCTTGGATTTTGGAATAGGAAAAGTGTTTAGGATGCGGTTGCATCTAGATTATTTGATTTCAGATTGCCTACATACCCTTGCGGGATCAAACCACATGTAGTTCCGGCATTTGAGATTTAAATGGATAGATGACCCATTTATTTATTTTTATTTGTGTTTGGGTTATTTGTCAGGGTTTAAAGCCCTCGAATTTGTTTTTGGGTAATTTGGGAATGATGTGATTTTTTCTGGTGTTTGGGTGAATTTGACTAGTGGAGTCAGAGATTCGGATTGGCTAAATTTGACTGGTGCAGTCAGGGATTTGATTTGAATTTGTGGTTGCATCTAGTGGGTCGCTAGATTGCCTACATACCCTGTGAAGGGATCAAACCATTGTAGTTCAGAATTTGTGGATTTGGGATTTCTTAGTTTTGTACCAAAAGGATTTTCATTTTGGGTTTCGGAGCATTTTTTCACGAAACCAATGTTCAGGTGTTTTTTAATTTGGACACCCGTTGTGTTGAGCCTCGCCGAACTCTTCAAGTGGACCCAAATTTAAGACGGGTTTTGCTTGCGAGTTATGTTGGGCCCCAAATTTGATATGGACACCCGTTGTGTCGCGCTTTGTGAATGGGTTTGCTTCCACTTTTTGTAAGAGGCCCAATGACTCATTTCATTTCGAGTGGACAACCGGTTTTGGTGAAGTTGTCCGTACACTTGACTCTGAAGCTTGTATCTTTAGCAGATGAATATTGAATTTAGACACCCATCGAGACGAGCTTTGAGATTTGAGCTGACAATTTGATGTAGACCTTTGTAGAGTGGGCTTGCTTCCGTTTTTTTTTTTGTAGGAGGCCCAGCTGCTATTTTTATTTTCTTCTCAAATGGTTTTATTTTCATCCTTTCCACTTCTTCTGTTTCTTTCTTCCACTGCTTTAAGCAAAAAGCAAAACCAAAACGGAATGAGGGTGGGCTTGAAAACTGAAACTGAAATAGAGATGAACTTGGAGATGGGTACGCAGGAGCTTCTACAAAGCAATTAGGAGATGGGGCTGTACCTTCGTTCTTGGCAAGAGAAAACCAGTTCTTAATTTGTTATTTGTTTTTTTCCTCAGGCCAGCGACAAGTTTGACTACACATTTTTTAGGCTGTGAAGGCTGAAGCGGTGCCATCCCTTCTTTAACTTTGTCTTTCTTCTTTTTTTCTTTTTCTTTTTTTCTTTTTTGGACACACAGTAGCAAAGCTTTGGCCTTCTTCGTCCTAGGAGCCACGCTATATTTGCGCTCTGTGCTGCTCACTCTTTTGTTTACAGAGCAGCGACATGACTCCCACCACCTGCTCAATGAAAGGTCAAAGACAATCCCTGCGGCAATTTTTTTGACAGAGCTTTGTCGTGTTGACAGACCCACGTATCGCCATATTTGGTTTCTCCATATCCAGACTTCACCACTTGATTTGATCATTTTTGTATTTAAATTCACCATGTCTAAAGCAAAGCTCCAGCACACTTTGTATAATAAGAAGATATGTTTAAATAAGCCTTCCTCCTTGTTTTGACAGACCACCGCAGGCCTTTATTCTTATCTTCTTTATGCCTTATTTTATATATATATTTTTTGGTTTTGTCTTGGTCTGTTGAAGAAGACTTGATCATGTAACTTAATTAAATGACTTTCCAAGAGGTGCTTTTGTCATCTTACCGAGGAGGAATTCGGCCACATGCAGAAGTGACCCCAAAGTGCAAGATTAGCTCTCTTAGAGCATTTCCAATGGCTTTGTTATTTGGCTTTGGTCAAATTTGAATTTGACATATGACATGACAAATTTGATATAGCAACATTTTGACAATTTCTAGCTCCAATGGAGATGTTAAATTTGAATATTACTTTAACATATAAAATTCTATTTATGTTGTTTTTCCTTTTTTTTTTTTTTACTTGTAATCTAAGATCATACAATGAATGGTTCCATTTAAGAGATGCATGAAGAGATTATGAGAGAGGATATGCAATTGAGATTATGAGAATACATCAAGATGGGAATACATAGTAGAAAACAGAAACTGAAACAGCAAAAAAGCTAGCAGTCAACTAGCAACAAACAGAAACAGCTTGAATTTGATAGCAACAATCTGCTGCAAATCACCAGCTGCACCTGTTGTCACCTCTGGCTCACCAAAGATCACTTCCTCTGCTGCTCTACCACCAAGCCCACCAACAATTCTTGCAAATAGTTGCTGCTTGGAGATCAAGGTAGGATCATCTGCAGGAATGAACCATGTAAGACCACGTGCTTGACCTCGTGGAACTGGGGTCACTTTCTGAACGGCATCGTGCCCTGGAGTCAATGTCCTGTATTGAAGAGAAAATGAGAACAATAGGTGGGTTATTAACTTTCCTTGAGAGTTATTAGAGCCACCAGCAGAACCAAAAAAGAAAACTAAGATGAGTTTGGATATATTGGATGAAAGCATGGGTGAGCGAGTGTATAACCGAGTTTAAGATGAACTTGAGCATCATCATTGTTAGAAAACCCATAAAAGATTGAAGAACCATAGAATTTGACTACAATTTAAAGCCACAAAATTATTTATTGATTCAACTTTATCAACTAACATTTGATAATAATGCATTTAACTGTGAAGGTTCATGATTCAGTTGAATGTTTTAGGCTCACTAGCTCAGTGATAGTCAGAATGAGTTCAAACTTAAAAATACCAAATCTGTTTAAAATTCTAATGCAATTAGTAATATTATACTCAACAAAATTCAGACAGTTAAATAATTTATATCAATATAAATTTACCTGAACAATAAAGTAACAAGGCAAACTCACCAACAAAATAATCATTGGTGCAATATGAAGAAAAAACTAGTACAAAGAATGTACCATGGTTTGCTGAAAACTAGCACATAGAGAATTCTAAAAATAAATGAAAAGTCAAAGACTAAAATGTGACTTACCCACAGATGGCGTGCCCAACTTCATGGTATGCTACCAGACTTTTGCTCTTTCTGTCTGTCATTACAACATATCAATCCCCTCATATTAAAACCCCATATGCAGAAAACTTTTTATGCTGCGAGAAAAGTACCTCTGTGCTGCTCTTTTGGTAAACTGTGAAACGTTTGGTCATGCTTCATCCGCAAATGATAAATCAGCCTGCATCTTTTCATATCAAGACACACACAGATAGCCCTCCTAACTTTTGTTGAACAAACCTGCCATATCGAAACTGATCACATACACAGGTTTAAGATTGAGCAACAATGTGGAATGAGATATTAGGAAGATAACCCAAAACTGTGAATGAAATCAAAGCTAACATCTCAGATGCAACATGTATTGAAGTGACTCAGAATTGATATATTGCGCATTTCAAGTAACCATATATGTCAAAAATGTGCCTTTTGTAAGTTATAAGAAAAATTGAAAACGTTAACAGCATTATCTTCACATAGCAAAAGTGGGTAGAAAGTTTTTACTTGTTACTTTTTTCTCTGCCAATTCAAGTAATGATTGCAGGAAACTCATAAAAGAAAAGCATCAATAACAAAGATCAAGTAATGATTAGAGTGAATATATAAGGAACATACTGTATAATATGATACTTGTTGCCAGGACTAAGATCAAGAAAAACCAAGCCCACTTCATCTAGGAGACTTTGCTATACTCATCAGTTGAAGAGTGTGCTAACTTTAATGTGTAACATGTAAATCTATATTACATACCCTCCACGACTCCAATGTGTAATTCAAATCATCAATGACTCCCACTTTTATTTCAGAATTGTCCCTTTGTATATGGAATATGATAAGATGAGATTAATGAGGGGACTACGAAATACCTGCTGCAACAGTTAAAATAACAATATTTGGATGAGGGTTCTTGCATATCTGATATATCAGCTTCTCTACCACATCACCCTGTAAAGCCACCAAACCTTACATTCAACTGAACAGTCATCAAATTAATCAGAACACAGATAAACAAAGCCGAATAAGCACACTCGAGGAAGCCATGAACAATCAGCACATCCCTAACAACTCAGCATTTCAGCTAAAAGAAAACCATACCTCTCCAAACTCTCCAAGCTCACTATCAAATAACAACTCACCCAAAATCCTAATTCCCTCCAACACCAAAAAAGTTCCTTCCTTTAAGCACAAATAAACTGACCCACTTCCGTCTTGCTCCCCACAAAATCACAATTCGAAGCTGATAGGGTAGCAACCCTTAGAGCTGAACGAAGATAAGGATAGAAATGAAGAAGTAAAATCAAAGCAAGATTTCTATTCAATGTCGGCAAGGTTACAAAGAGTGTCCTAATATACTCCCATGGGATCGCCTACGATCCTGACACTTGTCAGCCATCCAACACTTAAACTAACCCTAGCAATTACACAAAACAGCCACGTGCCAGCCATGTGGACGAGCCAAAATTACCAGAGAGATTATTAACAAAACGAGGACCAACTAGTTCCAAACCATAACATTTCACCCCCCTGCAGAAGAAACTTGACCTCAAGTTTCATGATCAAAACTGGGAAATCGGAGAAGGATCTCATCAGCGTATTCCCACGTGGCCTCCTCAGGAGCTGTACCCAGCCAATGTATGAGCCACTGAGTAGCTGCAGCACCGTTGCGTTTCACCATTTTTCTTTGGAGCACAGTAGATGGTTCCCACTTGGGGTTGGCTGGGTCCATGATGGGTGGTAAGTGGTTGCTCACTTGGACAGACTCCCCAACTCTCTTTTTTAGAAGTGAAACATGGAATACATTGTGTATTCTAGCACCAGCCGGCAGCTCAAGTCTATAAGCTACGGAACCGATTTTCTCCAATACAGTGAAAGGGCCATAATATTTAGGAGAGAGTTTGTGAAAAACACCTTGATGCGCAGTTTGTTGTCTGTAGGGTTGGAGTTTGAGAAAGACCATGTCACCCACCTCAAAAGTCCGGTCAGAGTGTTTTTTGTCATGGAAGCTTTTCATTCTTGTCTGAGCTTGCGCAAGGTTTCGCTTTATCACAGCTAATAACATATCTCTGTCCCTCAGTTGGTGATCCACTTGAGCAATTGATGAAGAGCCGGGAAGGTAGGGTATGACAGGTGGGGGAGCATAACCATATAAAGCTTCAAAAGGGGTCATCTGGATAGCAGAATGGTGAGCTGAATTGTACCACCATTCTGCCCACGGAAGTGCTTGCACCCAGTTTTGTGGTTTTTCTCCAACTACGCATCTGAGGTATTGTTCCAGGGTTCTATTCAGATTCTCAGTTTGCCCATCTGATTGGGGATGATAGGCTGAAGATTTACTGAGTTTGGTGCCTTGTAACTTAAAGAATGCTTCCCAAAAGAGGCTTAAGAATATAGGATCCCTGTCAGATACAATTTCTTCTGGCATGCCATGCAACTTAAAGAAGTTATGCACAAAGACCTGAGCCAAAGTGGCAGCTGAATATGGATGAGATAATGGGATAAAATGAGCATACTTGGTCAGCTTATCTATGATCACCCAAATGGTGCTCTTACCTTTAGATTTCGGTAAAGCATCAATAAAATCCATTGAGATAGTGCTCCAAGCCCTGTCCGGAATAGCCAATGGCTGCAAGAAACCTGGTGGTTTGATGGTCTCATAATGGTTCTTTTGGCACACCTCACATTCAGCCACAAATTTCTTGATATCCAACAACATTCCTGACCATGCAAAATTTCTGTGGACTCTCTTATGAGTTCGGGTTCTGCCAGCATGGCCCCCCATAACACCTCCATGAAACTCAGTTATTATCTTCTTTCTCCAACCATCAACCTGAGGTACAAAGATTTTGTTTTTGTAAAACAACTGAGAGTTGTGTAAGGAATAATGTTTCTTACCTGCAGGATTAAGTTGTAGTGCCTGTATGATCTGGTGAGCTTCCTTATCCTTTAAACAAGCCTGCTGAATTTCAGAAACATAAGTATGCACTGGTGTAGAAATCCCAGTGATGCCACAGAGGTAGGGCGAACGAGACAACGCATCCGGTGCAGCATTGCTTTTGCCCGACTTGTAGTGTATGGTATAATTATATCCCATCAATTTCAATAGCCACTTCTGTTGAGCAGGTGTTGTAACTCGCTGGCTCAAGAAATGTTCTATAGTTTTGTGGTCAGTGAAAATCTTGAAATGGCGACCCAAAAGGTATGGTCTCCAATGTTGTACAGCCGCTACCACTGCCAGCATTTCTTTGTCATAAACGGAATGTGCCAAATGTCTTTGAGACAATGCTTTACTCATGAATGCAATGGGATGGCCTTCTTGGGAAAGCACGGCACCGATGCCTAAATCAGAAGCGTCGCATTCGATCACAAACTCTTTGGAGAAATCCGGTATGGCTAGTACAGGAGTAGAGATAAGAGCCGTTTTGAGCTCTTCAAAGGCTACCATTGCTTTCTCACTCCAATGAAAAGCGTCTTTTTTCAACATGTCAGTTAGAGGCTTAGCTATGACTCCGAAGCCTTTGACATACTTTCTGTAGTAGCCAGCTAATCCGAGAAACCCACGTAGTTCCTTGAGAGTTTTTGGTTTTGGCCATTGCTTGATACACTCTATTTTTGCCGGGTCCACAGCCACACCTTCAGCCTTGATAATGTGACCTAAATACTCCACCTGTGGGACGCCAAAGCTACACTTGCTGGCTTTGATTTTCAGTGAATGTTGCTGCAGCCGCTGGAACACTTGCTCTAAGTGGCTTAGGTGCTCAGCCACAGAAGTACTGTAGATCAAAATGTCATCAAAGAACACTAGTACAAATTTCCTTAAGAAATCCCTCAATACATCATTCATGACCGATTGAAATGTTGCAGGAGCATTCGTCAAGCCGAAAGGCATCACCAAGAATTCATAATGGCCAGAATGTGTTCGAAAAGCGGTTTTGTTGATATCCCTCTCATGCATTCTTATCTGGTGGTAACCCGACCTTAGATCTAATTTACTGAAGATTACTGCTCCATGTACTTCATCGATGAGCTCGTCCACTACAGGAATGGGATACTTGTCCTTGATAGTGGCAGCATTCAAAGCTCGATAATCGACACAAAGCCTCCATGTCCCATCTTTCTTTTTTACCAGAAGAACAGGTGAAGAGAAAGGGCTTACACTGTGTCGAATAACTCCATTGTCTAACAACTCTTGGATAATTCTTTCAATCTCCCCCTTTTGGAAATGGGGATATCTGTATGGTCTCACGTTGACGGCAACAGTGTTAGGTAAGAGTTCAATTCTGTGGTCCTGCTCTCGAGTGGGAGGTAGGTGTTTCGGTGCTTCAAAGACATCTGAGTACTTTCCGATCAACCTCTGAATATCCGGGGAAGTGGTTAACTCAGAAGGTAGAGCTGTAAGGCCTTGTACTTGAACTAATACAGCCTCCCTTTCTTTCCTCAACAACCTTGTCATGGACTTGCAGTTAACAATTGTGGCTTCAGAGGTAGATTCACCCTGCAAAAAATGAACAGTTTCACCACACATAAAGTTCATGGTCAAAAATTCAAAGTTCCAAGTAATATCCCCGAGTGTTTTAAGCCAACTTCCTCCCAAAATGATCTCACTGCCTGAAATAGGCAATACATAATAGCTGGCTGTGAACGAGTACCCCTGAAGGTTCAATTCCAATTCAGCCACTCTGGAGGTTTGTAAGATCTCACCACTAGCTAATCTCACTCTCATTGGTGTAATGTTCCTCGTAACAGCCCTCACATTTTTAAGTAGTATAGGGTGGACGAAATTATGTGAGGCCCCTGAGTCAATCAAAACATGAACCTTCTTTTTGTTGCAGAACCCCTTAAGTTGCATTGTATTACTGCAAGATCCATCTCCCATAGTATTGAGTTGTGCTTCAGGAATTTCCACTCTTTCATTTGCATTGGGCACCTCCTCTGCCTCATCTTGTATGTCTATTTCTTCCTGTAGAACTTCCATCACCATCATAGCTTGTCCTCTCCGGCAATTATGGCCGGGTCGAAAAATCTCATCACAGAAAAAACATTGATTCCTAGCCCGTCTTTCCTGGTATTCCGCCTGTGTTAGCCTCCGATTTCCTCCCCCCAAGTTATTGACTCCACCTTGAGCAGGATGTCGAATTTGAGCAGCTGGGTGGTTAGCTCTAATTGGGATAGGTTGAGGGGCAGCTGTAGTTGGCCGAGCAACCATTCCAGCTTGATTCCGAGGTCCCATTGGAGGTCTGACATAGCTCCTATGATGTTGTTCTCTATCTTCATAAATTTTTGCCAATTCACAAGCTGTATATAAGGTTGTAGGTTTCTGAGCCTTTACATCCGCCCTAATGGTGTCTTTCAGTCCACCAATAAAACAACACAACAACACTTGTGGGGAGAGGCCAGGAGCTCTTCTAGACATCTTGGTAAATTGATCCATGTACTGCTCCACTGATCCAGTCTGTGACATCCGAACTAGGGCTGCTTGGTAATCCAGCACATTGTACCCACTGAACTCCCGCATTAACAGGTCAGCTAACCCTGGCCAAGAGTTTGGAAACTCGTGTTTATACATAAACCACCTATCAGATGCTTTTTCGGTTAAATGCATGGTGGCGATGGCCAACTTCCTATCCTTTGGCACTTGATAAAACTCAAAAAACTGTTCTGCCTTGTTCAACCATTCCACTGGGTCTCCTCCACTGAATGAGCTAAACTCAAGTTTCATCTGCTTCATTGTAGGTAACGTAGGATCCCAAACTGGTGGATAATGTTGTTGTTGAAAAAAATGAGGTTGTACATGGCCAGTAGGAGCCACCTGTGATATGATAGCCCCGGATGCATTTGAAGCCAAGACACTCGAGCTAGCCAAACCCATCGACATTTCCACTAGCTCAGTGGACATGGAACTCGTAGAACCCACAGCAGTGTGCTTCTCAGGCAAATTCAAAGAAGAAGTAGATGGAGGTTTGGGCATGATATCATGATGAGGTGGCACAACTGTGTACGTGAGAGCTCGAGTGGAGGAAGCCGAGTCTTCCCTCGTGGGTGCACGCGGAGACCCAGAAATCGGCGGAACTTGGGAGCCCCGAGCTGGGGGTGCGGGTGACCCATTTGTGGGAGGAAGAGATCCAAATCTGAGCAGGGAAGAATCAAGTTGAGCGGCCGCGGCAGCTGATGCGTCCTTCATAGATTGGAGTTCTTTCATCATCTCAGTGCGGAACGAGTTCAAGGATTCCTGATACACATTAAGGGTTAGCTGCAGCTCGCTGAACTTAGCCGCTGTTTCATCTCGGTGCACCTGAAGATCGAACTCCATACTGCTGACCTCGCCGGACGTGTGTGGAACCGATCCACTACCGCCACCCCCTTTCAGCTTAACCATTGCCCCCACAATCGAGGGCTCTGATACCAGTTGATAGGGTAGCAACCCTTAGAGCTGAACGAAGATAAGGATAGAAATGAAGAAGTAAAATAAAAGCAAGATTTCTATTCAATGTCGGCAAGGTTACAAAGAGTGTCCTAATATACTCCCATGGGATCGCCTACGATCCTGACACTTGTCAGCCATCCAACACTTAAACTAACCCTAGCAATTACACAAAACAGCCACGTGCCAGCCATGTGCACGAGCCAAAATTACCAGAGAGATTATTAACAAAACGAGGACCAACTAGTTCCAAACCATAACAGAAGCATTGATTCCAGCAGCAACTGAAATAAATAGCGAGAAAAAGACATTAGCAATTGCTTTCTTGTTTTCTTCACAAGAGCACCACAACTGTTATTTGATCTTCCTAATTGTTCGGTAATTCAAGAAGAGAGAAGAAATTTGCAGACATGCAAAGTGGCTGCAGGTTCTGGGTGAGATGAAGGAAGAAAAACGGTGAAAGGGGAGAGAGAGTCGACGCACCGAGAGAAAGTAAGAAACAATAAAAAATTAAATGACAGAAAGAGAAGAGGCTGTCCAATTTGACAGAGGAGAGAGTTTGGTCTAATCCACGTGTAAAAAACAGACGGGTTGGAGAAGGGTTTAGGCTGTCAAATATTAACGTTGGGCTTCCACATGGCAATTGACATCTCCGTTGGAGATGGTCTTAGTCATTTGTTTTCTCATCCTTCTTTGACTTTTATTTTGAGAGAAATCTCATCGAGCTCGTTTTGGTTTTAAGAACAGAAGAGCCAGAGTTTCAAGGACTCTCCTTGCTCGGATGTTTTTGTTAAGATAGTCCGACAGGGAAGCTTTTTACTTGCTTTTTTTTTTACGTCAGTGAGGATGAAGGTGATGAGTTCATCTCTTTCTTTTCTTCTTCTTCTTCTTCTTGTTTTTTTTTTTTTTTTGACATTCCTGCTTGCATGTTTTAGTCAAGGCTTTGCGGCGCTGCTGGAACTTGAGAGCAACGCTTGCTACTGGAACATGGGAGAGCCAGGGGGCTGCTGCTGGGATTGTACGAACCATTGGTCGTCACTCGGATTTTGAGGGCAAAAATGGTGCCCAGTGATATCGTCGGGGCTCGACGACAATACGGCATCCCAATGTACACCATGTCGAAGCTTGAGGATGATACGGCACCCTAAGGCACACCGTGATGGAGCTCGACGACAATATCGGCACCCTAAGGCACGCCGTGTCGGAGCATGATATTGATACCCTACGGTATCACTTCGTTGGAGGCCTGCATCATTTGAGGACAGCAAAGGAAAAGGTGCAGATCGGTGAAAGGCTCACCTCCTCTTTCTTGCTTTCTTCCTCTCCTTGGCTAGTGTAACTCTGCCTCTTCACGCTCCTCCTCACGAGGCTCCGCTCCTCCTGTTCGTCCCCCCTTTCTTTGGCTGCGAGGACTCTTTTATACTCAACATGGATAGTGGTGGTTGAACTGATCACGCCAAATTGAGATTGACTGTCCCCCCTTTCTTTGGCTGCGAGGACTCTTTTATACGCAACATGGATAGTGGTGGTTGAACTGATCACGCCAAATTGAGATTGACTTGGACTCAACTTTTAACTTCTTGATAACCTGTCTATTTTACATCAGCTTTGAATTGTCGTGTTGTATCAAAGCTAGAAGTACAACTATAGATGTATTGTTGAATCGTAAAAGCATCATGCTTCTCTCTCCTTTTTTCCATGTTTTTATTTTGCCGAAAATACTCATATTACTCTTTAATAAGAGAGTCCTCATTCAAAATGAATTTGTGAATTTTTTTATTTCAACACCTTGGAAACTAATTCCACAACCAAGCATCAATAACTGTCCACAAACACACATTAGGGTCAGAGAAGAACTCAGAAAGGCCAAACCACCACTGTGAACAGTTGCGCTCGCGGCGGCTTAAGTTTCCCAAAATACCAATTCCTTCCATCTTAACCGAAATCAAAATCCAACTATAGAAACTCATAGAGCTCGACAAGTATATCAACTTTCATACATTGTTTACCGTCGATTATAATCGGGGTCCCCAGAAAAAGCTGCAAAATCAACGGAAAAGTTCAGACCTTTCGAGCTTCGAACCTCCGTCACGGTTCATCGTTTCGACAATTAGATACCGGAAATAGATCAGCGACGAAGAGACGAAGCTTCCGACCCTGCGAGAAGCCGGTAAGTGGCCTTACCGCGGAGAACTTGGCAGGTCACGCTCGCGGATTAACGGGTTGAAGAAACGGGACGTTAAGTCTGGTTTCTTCTCGACCATTCAATCTGATTTGGGGCTATTTAAAGACCCAAAATAAAATAGATATCACCATGATGAACCGGTATTGAAACGGATGCTCTTGATCGCACCGCAATTATTTTCTCTTATTCAAAATAAATTTCTTAATTTCTAAACTTCTGAGATTTGCATTCTCAACGGAAACAAAAAAACTTGTGAGATTCGTAAAACTATTAGAAAATAATTGTTACAATGAGTCCGTGATAAAACTATTAGAAAAACTCCGCAAATATTGTTAACACTTATCGAGATTTAAAATTGAAATGTTAAAGGAAAATCACATTATGTGCCTTCGTCAAAGAAACAGACGAAGAGGGAATCAAGGAAGAGGGAATCAAGCAATTACAAATTACAGCTCAATCAGCATTATTATCATCAATGTAATTGATATTTCCGTTGTAATCCTATCCCTATATAAAGGGGTTATGAATGAAATGAGTAGACTATTCCAATCCATTTTTTCCTTTTACACGTTATCAGCACGCTCAGAGCAAATAAGCCAAGAGAAAAGAAAACTTTAGCTTCGAAAAAAAAAAAAACCCCAAAACCCTGGAGAAATTTTATTTTCTTTTCTGCCGCCACCAATTGTCAAAAAAAAAAATCTCTTCTCTCCCCGGCCGCACAGCCGCACCCCCTGCCCACACACAGCAGAACCAACTTCGTCGTCCACACACGGCAGCACCGTACCTTCCACCTCGCTGCTGCACATACATACAGCCCCGGCCCACCCAGCCCACCCCCCGCGCGGCTCATCTCAGGCATAAGCGCCTGCATCTTCGCTCATAACAGCCTCTGCCCAGGCCCTCGATCCAGTTACAGCTGCTCCCCATCCCCGACCTGTCCACCGGTGCCGCCCTTGAAGACCCACCGATCTCAACCTCGACCCGCCTGCAGCACCAGACCAGATCCGGCTGAGAAGAACAAAGGAGAACCTGCAAACCCACCTTGTTTGCGGTCTCAGCCCTAGCGCCAGCCTGCGAACACAGCCCCGTGCAGCCCACTCCCGCTAGACCTGAACTGCAGCTCCGACCAACAGGTTTTCTTGGCGATCCAACCTGCACCAGATTGCTAGATTGAAGAAGAAGACGGGAAAAAAAAAAATAAAACACAGAGGAAAGAAGGAAGAAGAAGAAGAAAAAAAAAACAGAAAAAAGGGTGACCGGGCCAAAGTAAAGACCCGGCCCAAATTAACAAAAAAAAAAAAAGGGCCTTGCAGCCCAGAAAGAAAAAGGAAAAAACAAAACAAAGAAAAGACATAAGAGGCCCAACGAACTGAAGACCCAGAAAAAGGGCCGTAACCCACTATTGTGACCTGGCCCAGACGAAAAAAAATAGAAGCAGGCCTCACTGGTGATCAGCCCAACAAAAAGAAAAAGAAAGAAAAAAGGAAGAATGCCCCGGCCCACTGCTGAAAAAAAAAAAAAAACAATTGCTATGCACGCCTGCATCAACACGCGCGTGCGCTAAGATTGTTTTATTTTCTCGCAACCAAGTATGTTCTCTTTTATTTATTTTCATACTATGGTATATTTTCATTATTTATAATTAGAACTTTTGAGCATGTTTAGTTAGATAATTTTGATCTTTTTAAGCATGTTTTGTTATTTATGTTTTACATAATTATGTTTAAGCATATTTTAATTATGTTATAGTTTATACTTTATTTTGAACATGCCATATATATCTTGTTATATATTATTTATGCACTTGTGAGCATGTTTTGTGAATTTTATTCACTCTTATATAATTATTCCTAAGCATGCCTTTAATTATGCTATTGTTTATATTTTATTTTACGCATGATATATTATTACTATTATTATGTGTAACATATATATTTGGTATATATTTGTGATTTTGAGCATGCCATATAGTTTATTTTAATATATGCTCTGTCTTTATTATTTATTACGTGCTATGATTATTACTTGTTTAGAATGCTATACAAAAAGAATTGCGTTTTGCCATGATAATGAAAGTTCGTGCGCATTATAAATACACAATTACTGTGATAAAGTATTGTCACATAGCATCGAAAAAATGTGACCATTACGAATCTTGGTCTTGAAATCTAATTCATACGTTTGGAAAATAATTAAAGTGGATGTCTTTATGACTGCGTAATTGATTTCTTCTCTCTTGTTTATGTAGATGGCTGATCCAACTCGACCTGAGTTTGACATCTTGGACTCAGACGGACTTGAGTACCACAGTTGGGTTTCCGATGTAGAAACTGCCTTTGTGGCAAGAGACTACACTGCCACCATCAAAACTCCCACTGACCCCAAAGACGATGGACCGTCTGATAAGGTGAAAGCAAATGCCTTAATGTTTTTGAGGCGACATATTTATCCTAGCCTACGCTGGGAATACCTTCAGTTGAAGACACCCAAAGAACTGTGGGATGCCCTTAAAGGACATTTTGGGAACATTCATGACACCTTGCTCCCAGAACTGACCGTTCAGTGGAATGAAATCCACTTGCTTGACTACAAAAGAGTCAATGACTTCAACAAGGACATGTTGCGCCTAAAGGCACGTCTAAATTTCTGTGGAAGGGAAATCACAGAAGATGATATGATCGAGAAGACTCTTTCCACTTTTCCTACTTCAGCAATCATACTAGCGAACCAGTATAGGCTGGAGTATGATAACAAAAGAATCACAACCTTCAACAAGCTGATCAACCTACTGCAAGTGGCTGAGCGGCATAATGAGGTTCTGTTAAACAACAATGTCAGGCCTGTTGGAACAAAGAAAATTCCTGAGGCTAATTATGGCAAAATGAATGATGGAAAGAACCCCAATGCAAAGGGGATCGGACGTGCTGATCCCTACCCACGTGGCAACAATGCACCACGTGGCAAGGGACATGGGGGTCATGATATGGGTCGTGGAGGGCCTCCCAATATATGGCGCAAAGATGGTGGTGTTGGCCTTAGTGGTCATGGAAACAAGGTGCAAAGGGCACCTGAGAACCCTTCAGTCAAACATAATAGAGTTGGCAATGAACCATGCTATAGGTGTGGAGTCATTGGGCATTGGTACAAGAACTGCCAAGCAAGCAACAGAGTAGCAGCCAATTACAAGAGGTATAGGGAGTCTAAAGAACAAGAGACTCACTATATGGATGAAGGATGCCATGACCCAGACGTCAACCTCACAATTGTAGACTTTAATAGCAACAAGGAACTTGCTCAGTCAACCGATGCCCCAGATTTTGACTGATCTGCTTTATTTACTTTATTTTCCAAAAACAGTTGTGAAGGCATAATGCCTCATTCTTAATTAGACTATTACTTGGTCTTAAAGTTTATTTCAATAATGTTTTGATGAATTAGAACAAGACCTTGATTTGATTATCGTTAGCTCATTAATAAATTTTGAATTTTATTCTTAAGCACTGAATTTATTCAAATTTATTTACTACACATATTTACATGGTCCGAAATTGCAATATAAAGATGTAAAGCAATACATCTAGAGAAAAATTATTATTAGAATGAAAATATTATCATTCTACTAAAATAGAATGACTCTAAAGAATCTGAGATATATTTAAAGTCAAAGACGCTCTGTATGCACCAAGAGCTAATCGAACCTTATTAATGTTTCAAAGCAATTTGTGCCAACGGTTATCATGTAAAAACACACCGTGAGAATGGAACTGAATACCTTGATATTACATCTAATGACTGTGGTAGGAAACACATCTTAGAGAAACTTATGAGTCAATTTAGTGGACTGTACCTCACTACGATTCGGATCATTGAATCCTATACTGTCACCAACAATGAAATGTGGGACACTGACTCAAACAGGCTTTTGCATGACCGCCTATGGCACCGAGGTCGTGACATGATGATCCGTATTTTTCAATAACTCACACGGACATCCCTTCTTTCAAGTGAAAAATGGGAGAAAAATCCGCCACACTGCAAGGTATCGATTCTAGGATTGCTCAAATGCAGTCATTGCTTTCTGAAGTACCAGAAGCACCACCTCCCTCCCAGTATGCCTCATTGACTATTTCAAAGGCACATCACTCATTTTGCAAAGCCTGTTCTTTAGCAAAAACAGGATCGAGACCTTCCTATGCTAAAGATACAAAACAAAACATTCCATTCTTCCAATGGATACACTACAAAAAAGAATTCGTTTAGCTTCACCAGTTAGCGTTGGCGTGAGAATGCCGTCGCCATTGATCTAAAATTTGCTACGGCAAATGCGGCGTCGCAAAGAGAAAAATTATTTGTCACGGCATGGCGTTGCCGTCGCATAAATATGCCCTCAATGGCTACGGCATATACTTTCCGTTGCCAAATTTCTTTAATTTTAGCTACGGTAATACTTGCTGTCGTGTATTTTCATTTTATACATTTTCTTTTGTTTTATTTTTTGACGTTTGGGTGGATATAGGTGCCAAAATTAAACATGTCGGCAAGCTGTGGTAATGTTATCAAGTATTAGACTTGTGGTACCTGTGGTTCAGTTATGCTTAGTGTTTGTATTAGCCTGATTAGTTCAAATGTGCCTACTACTGTGCTAGACTCCGGTTGTATTCATTTCTTGAAATGTTTACCTAAACTCAAGTGAACAAGAATTTGATACATTTAGTTCATGCTTGAATTGCTAAATTAGAGAATTCTGTATGCAGTTAAATTGGTATTCAATAAAACTACATATTTCTGACTTCTTCTTTTTTCAACTTTCTGTCATTAGGCTTCTCACTCCCCCAGAAACTCCACTTTTCCCTTCATCAGATGGAAGTGAATCTCAACCAACCTTAGCTACTGCAAGAAGCAGTGCTTTAAATAGATCAACTTCCTCAGCCAAGCCTTAAAGGTTATGTCTTTCTGAATCGACTTTATCCATGTTCCATGTCAGTTTCGGGTTAGATATTAGATAGACTTCTTTAAATGAACAATATTTTATGTTGTAGAGTTTGGAAAATGTACTTAATTATTTTCTTGTCTTATGTCATGAAAATGTTGACGTAATGAAAATTGCATGGAAGTAATTATGGTTCTTAATCATCGGACATGGTTCTACTGCATGGAATGAAATTTGGGATCTAGTACTGATATACATGGTTTTGTCATAGTTTGATGTTTGCAGTTACATACTGTTGGCTTAATTCATACTCTTGCATGTTGTTTAAAATCACAGTGCTGTTGCGTGGTGCAGGAAGCTGAATGCCATAGCTTGTGCCTCAGAAACTTGTGCAAGAATTCCAAGATCAGTATTGTTTGTCACTCATCACCCTGTAAAGCTATTGTCTCACTACCTGTCGCAAGATATGTTGGATTTCTTTTATTATGAGATTATGAGATATGTGTGATTACTGGAAGCTACAATTTTGTTTTATTGTTTGCTTCTAAGTTTTAATTGGATATGAGAAAGAACTATTCAAGGAAAAGGGAGGTTTTCTCTTAGAAGATTTAAGAATCGTAGCCAACTTTTTAAGATTAGAGAATTGTCTTCATATTCTTCGAAATTAAAGTTATCTTAGGTATATTTCTGGTTTCCCCTGCACTTTATCCTGCTTTAGAGTCCTCTATTCATCTGACTATGTGATTGTGTCATGCAGATGCGGTTCATGATGTGTCTTAGCATGTGGAAGAGGTGAGCCATGATATTTTTATAGGAATTGAGCTACCAGAAACCAATCACATGGGCCTCTTTGCCATTAACTTTTTTGGGACATATTGTACTATAAAAGGAGATGGCATAACTCTTAATTTCCCTCCAGGGGTAGTATCTACTGATCAAATTACTGCAATTTAGGTCCCTTTTTCTTGGCTATCTCCTATCATATTTCCTCCTCTGTTGCTTAAGAGTTAGAACATTTATACTTGCATGAATGGTACTGTGCAGGAAGCTTACTGGAGTATGGCATCTGCCCTCTCTGAAGCTGATGGAATTGACTATACTGATCCTGAAGAGGTTCATATCCCCATGTATTTATGTTCTTGATTTGGTTGAGTACTTATTTTCTGTTTGTTTATGGATGGTAAAGTAGCTTGAGCTTATTTAACTAATGTTTTGTATCTTGAGCAGCTTGAGTTGTTAATTGCAACTCTTATAGATCCTGATGCCATGGATGGTAAAAGTAGTGTATCCTTGCTGGCAGAGTATTCTAGTTCCCCTGATGTCAATACTAGGTAAGCTATTCAAGCATTGGTGTTATGTATTTTATAGGGTCCTTTGACAATGTCACCTCAACCCTTCAACTTGATAAATGAAAATGTTTCCCCTCATTAGCTTTGGATTTGATCTTTATTTGTGAGAAATAAATAACAGAAGAGTAAGATGCCAATTGTACATTATCCTTTAATCTTCATGTGCAACAGTACAAGGCTGAATTTGTTCTAGAGGAGGTATCCTGAAACCCCTTGCAGTGTAAAGGATGAATGTCATGGAACTGTATGTTTTGGAAGTTGAAACTACTTGGCCCCTCTTTTGGCTATGGTGCTGAGAGTATATTATGAGTTGTGTTCCTTTTAGACATTTATTTCTCATTTTATTATATATTGCCATCCACTTTTCATTATATAATTCAAAACAATCCTAAGCTATGTAAAACAAATTTTGCTATTTGACTCTAAAGATCATTAAATGATTAAAGAAATGAAACTGATAAGCAACCTGATGAATTAAGTTTAAATTCCCTTGATGTCTGCTAAGTGCTCTTACAATACTGCATATCACCACTTTTCCTTCGTCTTCTTTTTCCTATTGTATAGGCAAGCATTAGCCAATGCTTTGGCTGCAGCTCCATCTAAGTGGACGTTGGGTAATGCAGGAATGGGAGCCTTGCAGGTCTATCAATAATCTTTCCCATAGTGATGTCAAATAACAAATATCTACTGTGCTTTTCCATAATGATGTCAGAAACTCATGTCTATCAAAGATGCGGTTCATGATGTGTCTTAGCATATGGAAGAGGTGAGCCATGATATTTTTATAACTGAGCTACCAGAAACCAATCACATGGGCCTCTTTGCCATTAACTTTTTTGGGACATATTGTGCTCAGAGCATTAGAACCAAATGATAGATAATTGAATGTAATTTGAATTATGCTAATTTCATTATGTAGGATGGTCTGGTAATTTGTTTGGGTCGTTTTTCTCAAATTCCTTTTAGATTAATAGGCATGGCTTAATTATTGTTGTACCTATAGCTTTATAGTTGCTTCTACATTTGCATGGCAAAAATTATTTCTGGAAAGAAGTTTCTGAAGAAAAGTACAAAAAAGTACAAAACTGTATGTATTTTTTTTTCTTAAGACTCTGATATCTAGGTAGCTTACTCTACTGCTGGGAAAAAGATGACGTAGGCCATCATAATTTTTTTTTTTTTTTAAATTTTTACTGCCAATAAACCTTGCCTTAAGAATAAGGATGACTGAGATAAGCTCTTTAAAAGTTTTGCCTTTTCTTGGATTTCTTTTTCATGCAATTGATGTATTATTGTTACTGGTCTCCAGCTTTTTGGTCTCTAATGCCTCCTGATCAAGGTAGAATATATGCCCCAGTTGAGCTTTCATCTTCTTTGTCATTTAGGTCAGTTCACGTCACTATATTTGAACTGTGTTTATCTGGTTTATAGTACAACTGCTGTATGTGTGATGCCTTTTATATTTCTCAATTGTACTTATGTAATCTCTTATGTTAGATATCTTACCTGTCAGATTGTCAAACTAGCTAGTTAATTAAATGCTCAATCTAAAGATTGTCTACTTATGTATATTCCAAGTTCGAAAACATATCTTTTTTCTTGTCTGGACATTATTCCGCCATGTTAAAAGAGGTGAGCTTAGTTATGACTCTTCATCATATCTTGGTGTTTTTGATTTTGATGAAGAGACTTAACCAATTTGGTTTTTCCATACATATGACTTTGCCTAAATTATTTTTTATTGTTTTTGGTTACAAGTTCTTTGCATTATAATCTCTGTGTTTGTTCTGTGGCATTTGTCTTCCTCTTACCATAAGCTTATCTACAGTGTTTTGATTCCAGGTAAGGCTCCTCTTTTCGTTATATTGTTGTCAATGACAATATTTGGTTGTAAATGTAGTGGAAAGTTATGCCCTTGATCTTTCTCTGTTGATATAAAATCTATGACAGAAATTCTAGAATTCTTATTATTATTTTTATTACTCAAATGTCTTCTCCAAAGTAATGAGGCTCCCTTATTGTGCATGTGTTTTATGAATTTGCATATACCTGTGCACATTGGATTAATTAGATGTTAATCTAATATACATACTGTATCATTATGTGATAGGTTCAAGATGCATCCAGTGGCCATGAAATTAGAAGGGAGTCCATAGGAGAAGGAGTTCATCCAGATTCAACTAGTGATCAAGAAATTGAGCACGCACCAGTACTCACCAAGCCCTCTAGTTAATGATAAACAGTATTGTGGTCAAGTCTGCTTTTGAACAATATTAAGTTTGGGAATGTTTCTTCCAGGGTTTCAGTTATCTAGTATGGTAGATTCTTAGTAGATTCTTATAATTATGAAAGACTCTAGTTTGTTTGGTTAATTTCAATTTATACTTGGTAATGAAATATAACTTGGCACTTATCAATTGTGAGATAGCTATGAATGAAAGGATTATTTTGGTGCTTTATATTGTTTTACTATATCTTTTGATTGTGTGTAAAATGGCAGAAAAAATTGGGTGGCCAATTGGTTTGTCGCTAAAGCTTCATATGGACAATACTTAGGGTGGCGACGACAATGACGCCATCACAATTATGGAGGGAAAATCAATTTCCCGGTTATTTCTAATAAAATGTGGAGAGAAAATTTCATTAAAAAAAAAACATAGTTTATTGCAAGCGATGGCATCTGCCGTAGCAAATAGGTTACTTGCGACGGCGTTTTTAGTCGCTACATGTCGTCGCCAAATAAGCGACCAAATCATTGCTACGCTCGTTGCCGTAGCTAAATATGGTTGCGATGGCATTTTGCCGTAGCTATGAGCAATGGCGACGCCACCAACGACAACGGCGTAATTGCTGTCGCCTAGCCGTCGCCATTGGTCTTTTGCGACGGCAAACAGACTTTCCGCGACGGCACAAAACCGTGGCCAAATGAATTTTTTTTTGTAGTGATACAAAGAGATGTCTGTGGACCTATCCATCCAGAATGCGGAACATTCAAGTACTTTATGGTTTTGTGGATGCTTCGACAATCTGGTCACATGTCATTTTATTGTCCACAAGAAATGCTGCAATACTCCTAGCACAGATTATACGTTTAAGGGCTCACCACCCCGATCACCCTATCAAGCCTATAAGGCTTGATAATGCTGGAGAGTTTACTTCAAAAGCATTCGATAATTATTGCATATCTATTTGGATCGATGTAGAGCATCCTGTATCCCATGTGCATACACAAAATGGTCTCGCAGAAGCCACCATCAAAAGGCTACAGATGGTGGCTAGGGCATTGGTTATGCGCACCAACCTGCCTATATCTGCATGGGGTTATGCAATATTACACGCAGCTTTACTTATTCGTTTCAGACCCACAGCTAGCCAACCATTATCTGCGTACCAGTTGGTAACTGCATATGAGCCTGACATTTCACACTTACGCATATTTGGTTGAGCAGTATATGTGCCTATTGCGCCCCCACTGCGCACCAAAATGGGTTCTCAAAGACGATTAAGTATTTATGTTGGATACGAATTCCCAACAATTATATGCTATTTGGAAACCTTGACAGGCGATCTCTTTTCCGCTAAATTAGCGGACTTTCACTTTGATGAGACAATCTTCCCGTCGTTAGGGGGAGATAGGAAAAAGGATTTTCCAAGAGAACGACAGGAATTGTCGTGGTTTGTTCCCACTCTGTCTCATTTTGATCCCCGCACTTCACAAAGTGAAAGTGAAGTGAAAAGAATAATCGATCTTCAGAACGTAGCAGATTCGATGCCTGATACGTTTACTGATATCGCAAAAGTGACGAGATCACATATACCAGCTGCAAATGTGCCTGTAAGGTTAGAAGTCCCCAACAAGGGGTATGGTGCCGCAGATAGAGGCACTGCAACCGCACTTAGTGGAGGTGTGGTTGAGGTCGTGGCTCCCCAAGGAAGAGGGGGAGGCCACTTGGTTCGATTGACACTCACCCAAGGAAGAAGAGAGTGAGTATGGCACAAACCAATCATCAATGTATAGAATCCCTCTGATGAGATTGTCTCTGATTATAGTTATGTCTATGAATCAATACTGGAGGACGCTCCGATGTTTGAAATGATTCCAGAGAACAAAGAAATCTCAAAGGATTACGAGAGTACGTATGAGTTGATAGAAAGATCTTCCATACACATTGATGATATATACTATCAAGGAATCATAGAGCACGATGATATCGAACCACGCTCTGTTGAAAAATGTCAACAAAGAGCAGATTGGCCTAAATGGAAAGAATGAATTCAGGTAGAATTAGATTCTCTGACAAAGAGACAGGTATTTGGTCAGGTAGTGCTAACCCCACCAAGTGTAAAGCCTGTAAGACATAAATGAGTCTTTGTCAGAAAGCGTAATGAGAAGAATGAAGTCCTGAGGTACAAGGCTCGCCTTGTGGCGCAAGGTTTCTCATAACGCTCTGGAATTGACTACGAGGACACATACTCTCCCGTAATGGACGTTATAACGTTTCGCTACTTAGTTAGCTTAGTAATTTCCGAAGGACTGGAAATGCAGCTCATGGATGTGGTTACTGCATATATCTATGGGGATCTAGATTCAGAGATATATAAGAAAGTGCCTGATCACCTTACATTACCCAAGCCAAGTGACTCTAAACCACCGAGTGCGTTTGCAACTAGGTTGAAACGCTCACTTAACGGATTAAAACAATCCAGGTGGATGTGGTATACCCGTCTAAGTGACTACTTGATTGGGAAGGGATATAAGAACGATGAATTATGCCCCTGCGTATTCATAAAGAAAACAAGTTCCGGATTTGCAATTGTAGTAGTATATGTCAATGATATGAACATAACTGGTACTCTTGATGAAATAAGAGAAACCGCGAGCTACTTGAAATCCGAATTTGAGATGAAGGATCTTGGGAAAACTCGATTCTATCTAGGCCTTGAACTAGAACACTGAGTTTATGGAATATTAATCCACCAGTCTGCATGCGTCCAAAAGTCAGGCGATATAACATGGACAAAGCACATCCTGCTAGCGCGCACTCCCATGATCGGTTGAAGTTTGGATGCAAGGAAAGATCCATTTCGTCCAAAGGAAGATGACGAACAAGTGTTGGAAGCTGAAATTCCCTATCTAAGTGCAAGAGGCGCATTATTGTACTTAGCCCAATTTACTCGACCAGACATTGCATTCTCAGTGAACTTGTTAGCTAGATTTAGCTCAGCGCCAACGCAGCGTCACTGGAATGATATCAAGAACATCTTCGATACCTAAAAGGAACCATTGACTTGAGACTGTTCTTTCCCTACAGAGAGACAAGAGGGACCGCAGATGGAACTGCAATCCCTGAAGAAAATATTGATGGCCAAAGTGCCACTCACTAAACCGAAACGCGAAATGATGTTTTGGTTGGTTTTGCTGATGCTGGGTATCTCTCTGACTCACATAAAGGTCGTTCCCAAACTGGTTATGTATTTACCAATGGGAACACGGCGATATCTTGGAGATTAACCAAGCAAACCCTTGTGGCTACCTCCTCGAACCACTCAGAGATCATTGTTGTACATGAGGCGGTTCGTGAGTGTGTATGGTTAAGAACTATCATTGCACATATTCGAGGGATTAGTGGTTTGAGTTCTACCACTAAAGAGCCTACTTGCATTTATGAACACAATGCAGCTTACATCGAACAGATGAAGCTAGGTTGTATTAAGGGTGATAACACAAAACACATATAGCCAAAGTTGTTCTACAATCAGCAACAACAGACCCTTCTCAAGATTCAAGTGAATCAAGTAAGGTCTGAGGAGAATATGGCAAATTTGTTCACTGCCTAAAGCCACATTTGAGAAACATGTGAAAAGCATAGGAATGCGAAGACTTTCCAAGCTCACTTGATTAATGTAATGATCAAAGGGAGGTGTAGACGTCAGGGGGAGTCTAACACACACATGTCATTCTCAAATGTAGAAGGTCCGTTGTTCTCTTTTCCTTCGACCAAGTTTTATTTTTGTCCCACAGGGTTTTTATTGTTACTTGGCAAGGTTTTTAGTGAGGCAACAACTCATGTACCATTTCGTCTTTGACTTGGCATAAGGGGGAGTGTTAAAGGAAAAGCACATTATGTGCCTTCGTCAAAGAAACAGACGAAGAGGGAATCAAGCAATTACAAATCACAGCTCAATCAGCATTTAGCACTACTACAAAAAGGTCATCAGACGACGGTGGATTTCTGTTGTCTGATGACCAAGCTCACCGTGGTCTAAGTGAGTGTTGTGTGATTGAAAAATCAGACAACGGTGATTCCACCGTTGTGTGATAACAGTTTGCTCAACAGAAAACATATTTCCGTTGTGTGAATTCTGCGCAGGCATGTGCCTAGCATGGCATGCGCGGGGATGCCTCGGTACATTCAGACAACAGAAAGAAATTTTGCTGTTGTCAGAGATTTATAACACACAACAGATATAAGTCATTATTTGTTGTCTGAGGTTCATAACACACAACATATTTTACTCATTATTTGTTGTCTGATATATATATAACACACAACAGATATAACTCATTCTTTGTTGTCTGAGATTAATAACACACAATAGATATAACTCTTTCTTTGTTGTCTGAGATATGTGACACACAACCAATGTGAAATAATCTCTCTTGTCTGTTGATCACTCAGACAACAGAGATGATTTATTTCTGTTGTGTGTTATGAATCTCACACAATAGAATTTTGTTTGCTTTTGTTGTTGGTTGTTAGTTCACACAACAATTATATTTGTTTAGCTGTGGTGTGAATATCGTAATCAAATTGGCTAACGACCAATAATTGTTGTGGGAAAAGCCTTAATTTTGAACTCTTTTACAGTCATACAACACATTGTTTTGCATTGTATTGTATGAATGAAACTTGGACAACAAGAAGAATATCCATATAAACATCTTTCCAAAAATAATACTCAATATATGACCATAGAAACAGTACTACAATCCTTATAATTCAAGCTAGGACAACAGAGATAGAGTCTGTACTTGTAAAATGTTCTAGCTAGGAAGACCTAAACTACATAGATTACGGCTGCTTTCCTTTAATGCACCTTCATTTGTTCTTGCAGAAGCTCTCTTGTAGGCAAAGATGATAAGCAATCTTTCGATCTCTTAAGCCATCGATCCTACACATGATGGACAAGGACCTTGCAGAAGCTCTAGTATTGACTTCAGTTCTGCTCACCCAATGACCTTACCCTTTGAACACATTCAAGACTCTGGCTGATTGAAACATTCTTCAACAAGTCCTAAATGCTCTGCCCACAGTGCCATTATGTACCTATATATCTGCAAGTTTGCAACCATGCAGATTATAATAAATCTTTACATTAGTTTCTTGTGGCCATGCATTCAAAATGACATTAATTGCTTGCTGCTGTTCTACACAAGTTCTACAAAAGGCAAATATGTTAATGCACCTAAGAGCAAATTCTACTTCCTCCAATTGACGATACATTTAAATAAGACATTAATGTTAGCCAAGAGTTTAGGTTTTGGATAAACCTTATCCGTATTCATGTATATATTTCAGTATGTACAACCTGAAATTTTTTGAAGGCCTCCCTCCCTCCCCTTCCTCTCTCTCTCTGTGCAAATGGATCCCAAATAGAGAAGAGCATGAGAGGAAATATGGAATTGAATCGAATGCTTGAGAAAAGGGGGACAAAACCCAAAATGAAGTGGTGGAATGGCACAGAATCTACATAAGGCAATAGCAGCAGTCAGACAATCCATTATCACCACATTTATGCAAATCAATTTAGTGGAACAATTATCTAATAAACTGTAGACTTTCTACCTGAATGAAAATAGTAGATCAAGATAGCACTGAATAACATACAAAGGAACAGCGGCAACAAAATCACATGCAGACTTTTTTGCATAAAATCTGCAAGCCAGAAACAAAATAACAATGAGATTCTGAAATTAATTATGAAACAACCAAAATTAACTTGAATACAAATTTATACAGTAAAAACAAAAGGAGGAAAAAAAAAACACAAAATGATATTCTCAAAAATTGAATGAGACTACCAAACTCTATATACCAACATCAGTAAAAGATGATCAGCAACATAAAAAAATAGAGTTTGTTTTGAAGATAGGTAGGCAGACATTCAGAACGTTAAAAGCAAAGTAGTGAACAGTCAGTCAGTCAGATATGAACAGTATAATCATTGATAAGAGTCTTTTCTTTCTGGTCACCCAACTCATTGGTTTAATAATCATTGATTTTTTTTTTTTAATTGCACCAAATTCTGCTTCAGTCATTGCATTCCCACTAAGAGAAAGAATTCGAAAAATAGATGTTAAACCAACAAACCCAGCAACTGTTCAAGACAAAAAAGAACAAAGAATGAATTTACAAAACCAAGAATGAAGGGGAAAAAAAAAACAGAATCTGCATTAGTGAACAATATCTATTAGTAAAATGGAAAACTTCTTTCAAATCACAACCAAACAGAGAAATCCAATCACTGATTGATCAAAAGCTCAAATTTATACAGACATCTATAGAAGAAACACATAAGACTTGCTGCAACTCACACAAAACTCAATCAATATTTTCCATAAACACCCGGTCTGCACTCATACACAAACAACTTTAAGCATACCTTGCGCGATAGGGGCATCTGCACAATGCGCGAAGGAGCACAGCCAACTTCCCAATCTGCATCCTTCAAGCAGCCATCGAAGCCTAAAGCCTATGGGTCGTTCAAGACCACCACTGAGTTCTTCATCTGCTTATTCAAATCTCCCTCTCAAATGTGTAACCTCCTGCAAAACACAGCCATAAATCAATCACAGCTTTCTTCAGATTATAGGGTCAATTCTTGAAAACAAAGTTAAGCTTATAACACATTTCTTTGTTTGACAGAACCCAAAATTTTACTAAAAACATAGAACTATTCAAATTGCCAGCTAAATAAATAAGCTTAGATGGCACTAATACAGCTCAGACTAAAATCACAAAAAAAAAAAGTGAAAAACGGATATCATGAAAGGAAAGACCAAACAGGTTTGAAGGACTTGGAATTGGAATATACTCATATTGTTAGAGACACACTGAAACACATTCTCACATGGCTTTCAGACTATGTCAAGCCTTAAAACTCTTATGGATTTAAGGATTATAAAGCCGCAAACGTGAAAATCAGCTCCAACCTTGAAACTGAATCAAACATAGAAATGTTTTACATGAACTACAATTTTCTACAATAGTTAAGAAAGTGACAATTTCAGCTTAAAAAACATCAAAACTATCAAGAAAACCCTATAATTGAAATCAAAACACAAAAGATGAAGGGGACACATGCAAAAGATAATCAACACAACCCATAATTTATCTCATACAAAACTGAGTCTGGAAATAGAATTTGCCGTCACAATTTGATGGAGAAGAGCAGTCCACACCTTGTTCTCTCCCTGTGCAAGTCCAGCAAAAAAGCACAACTGCAGTTTTTAAGAAAAATACTCAATCACCCACAAAACGAAAGCCATATGCACAAACCAAAACTAAAGATTCAATTATGAAGAACCCAACAATCAATTACCAAGAAATTGAAATAGTTTACCTCAGAATTAGAAGTATTGTTGGCGCCGGACCCGGATTTAATAGTTTACCTCAGCACCACTTCCTTCACTATCTACCTCTCTCTCTGTGGAGTGAAGTAGGCAAAGACACGATAGCACTGACCCGGATATGGTTGTTGCTCAAGATACATAATTTCCAACGGGAAAAAAATTACTACCGGAGTAGTCCTGACATATTGCAAACATAAATTTACAGATTACTGTGCTAAAAATTTGTAATGACAACTAAAGCATGTCGTTCAGAATATAAAATCCCAAAGATAAAGACTTCAGACGAATAAATTTTGAGCTAGAGTTGTGTATTCAGATAAGAGGCCTCTACCTTGAGAAGTAATGTACTTCGGTTCCATGCACCAGTTGCATCACCAACTCTCATAGCCAGCTGCGGGCTCACAACTTTTCCAACTTCTATGCCCTGCTATTAATATACAGACCCATACTTAATTTGTTCATTTAAGCATTTTGAAAAACAAACAATACACCAAAATACAATGAAGAAATCTTCTCCGTAAGGTACTTCAATTAGACATTTATAACACATATGAAGACAATATTAGCAAGAAGGTGCATCTCATTAAGCATTTACAAGCTCATTAAGAACTAGGACAAAAGCAACATACCTATTTTCACCTGATGCCAAACGATCAAGCAAGTCATTCAACTCCTTAATCATTAGTCCACCTGAACTAAGTCCTTGTCTCCATTGCAGCACCTTGATCACAAATAACAAATGCAAAACATAACCATTAAAACCAAGAGAACCAAATAACAAAACTATGCACCAAACTCCAATCACACTCAAAGACTTTGAGTCACTAATGCTGAAAATAATGTACCATTCTTTTCGTAATTGTGAATCTAATCTCAATGTTTATGCAGTAAACAGAACAAACTTGAGTAGCAAATTGCTGAACAATTCCAAATTTTATAAGAGCTACAATGTTGCCCTCCTTATACAGAGCAAATGTAGCATTGTGTTGCAGAGATTCATTTTTTGAATCAAGTAACTTGAGTAGAGGCACTATGCCACCAATATGAGCAATGCCAGCTTGGTTATGTGTGTCCTGTGCCAACCTCCCGATTGCAAAAGCCGAAATTTCCTTGACCTGTGAATCAGGTGACTGGAGCATCTTAATTAATGGTTGTACCGCACCCCTTTGAACAATGTCAGCCTTGCAATCTGATCAGCCGTAGCAAATTGACCAAGTAATAGAGCAGCTTCTCGTTGGCTTTCCAAACAAGGTGAACTCAGTAAATCAATAACAGGTTGTAAAGCACCAGCAAGAAGAACAAGTTTCTTGATGCTTGGGGAAGAGTGGACAAGATTACCAATTACACCAACTGCTTCATAAGTCATAGTTGCAATCTCAGATCCCAGCATAAGTACCAGGTTAGGCAAAGCATTGCACTCAACAATCTGATTTTTGTTTTCGTCATTTTTGAATGCTAAGATCTTCAGGGCCCCAGCAGCTGCCCTCTGTACCTTTGTGTCAAAGAAGTTAAGCAACTCCACAAGAGGAGGGATACCACCTTCAATCCTGACAAGGTTTTTAATGTTGCTATTCTCATGCGAAACGTTACAGATTGCATCCGCAGCTCTCCTGATAACACCATCAACCGCCCCCGCATTTGAGCCACTACTACTCTTGTGCCTCTTTAACAGATCAATAAGAGGCGACAAACCTCCAGCATCAACTATGAGATGTTGATTTTCCGGCTTAACGGCGATGAGATTAAGCGCGAAAGCACTTTCTTTCTCGACCTCGTGCTCAGACGGAATCGGACAGTGGCTTCCACCTCTCTCCGGCGGCGACGCCCGTAGTTGATTAACCAGAGCCGAAACTGCTCCGCATTCCACTAAGTCTTTCAGATTGTCCTCGTTCTTGGCGAGTTCGACAAGGGCTCGGGCGGCGACCTTGGCGGCGGCGTGATCGGCGTCGAAGGCAGAGAAGGTGGAGTCGAGAACCTTGACGTGGACGCGAATCTCAAGAAGCGGACCTTGGGGATCGACGGCCGGAGATTTACGATCCGGCTCGTTTTCTTGGGTTTCTTCTACGAAGTCTTGTTCTAGCTTCGGCTTCAGACTGCGGCGACTGGTGGTGACGGAGCGGCCGTCCATGGAGGATCTCACTGGGTTTTTGGAATCCAAACGCAGCTGACGTAGCTCTGCTAAAATCTCAGCCTGGATTGTTGATTGTTGGGCGCAGATGGCTTCAAAAGTGTCCTGCGTCTTCGAAATCCTTGCCTCCAATTGATCTTTATGGACCTGGTCAAGTTCCATTGAAATTGGGCGAAGCTGAAGGGCAGGTTCAACCTGCTTTAGATTTGGATGAGGGTGAACTGGGGTTAGAGGTGATTGGGGTGTGGTGGTGAGAAGCCCAGGACTTGAGTAACTTTGGTTTCGAGAACACGGGTAATTGTGTGGCGAAGGTGTAGCAGTGCTCAACTGAGCGTGATTTGCAGAGAGGTGTGGAAATTGGTGAGGAAAAACATATCCATTGATGAGATGGCATGGGTTTCTAGGTTTAAGATTGAGAGAGAGCTGGGTGTCAAGTGTTGAGAGGAGGGCTATGTTTTTTTCTTTTCGACACGATGCGGCAATTAAACCTAACTAAAAATTCTCCAAGTTATTCACACAACAGAAATTTCACCAACTGTCGTCTGAGTGCAGCACTAAAAATCAAAATGTGAAATCATGGAGGGAAACATGGCGCCTTCTGCGTTTTGGCTCAAAATGTTGCTGTCCAGTTCCATCTTCACACAACAGAAAATCTTAAATCTGTTGTACAATTACAACAGCTTGCACTAGGCCTATCTAGGGGAACACATTCAAGCAAGTTTCCTCAAATTTTGATTACTGGTTTTTCAATCACACAACGGAAATAGTATAACCCGCTGTCCTAGTAGCCCAAATTTCAATGTTTCAAGAGCCAACCAAGACTCCAAAGTGGAGGGAAATCTGCCGCTAATTTTTTTAAGACTCAGACGACAGACATTATCACATTTCCGTTGTGTAATGTAGTTCTGATAAAAAAGTTTTCACTTTGTTGGCATTCACACAACAGAATATAACAACTACCGTTGTGCAATAAAGCTTACTTAAACACACAACAGATGATTTTTGTTCCGTTGTGTGATTAGTGTTGTGTGAATAACTTTTTGTAGTAGTGTAGTATCATCAATGTAATTGATATTTCCGTTGTAATCATATCCCTATATAAAGGGGTTATGAATGAAATGAGTAGACTATTCCAATCCATTTTTACTTTTACATGATATGAATTGTCCTCGTTATAATTCTTTAAATTTTAACGGGACTCACATTAACCACTAAACAAGATATACCAAATTAGGATGTACTTGGTAAAATTTTTATGCAATGAAATAACTAGATAACTCATAGCTCTTGTTCATTTATCACGTTATAATATAGAAAATTCTGGCAATGATTTATCACGTTATAATAAGAAAATTTTGATTATACGAAAAAAAAAAAGTTATTTTTTCTTTTCTCCTTTCAATTGTCAACCAACTTCAATTTCAATATGATTATATGAGGTTTTAGTGACATTATATTGAGGATAAAGATGGACGTATAGGTTTTAGAGACACTACTTAAAGATAATTTAATTAGCTTAATTTTGACTGTTTTACATTTCCATCAACTGTTATAAATTGATCGAATGTCCAAAATAATCAAAGAAAAATTTTATGAACTGGTCGTGCAGTGCTTGTTATTATTGTGTCTGATGCCTTGGTTTCAAGGTCATGGCACCATCGGTCAACCAAAAGAATATAGAAGTGACAACAGATAACCAATTTGATCAGATTCGAAACTATGGTGAAATTGACTTAATTTTTTACGACACACATAATTTATTGTAATAATATTATCCAACGGTCGGTTTCTCCATTTTCTTTAAATTTATAGAGGTTGCCCTTTGGAGGGGATGATAAATAATTATAGGGTTACAAAAATAACTAAGTTGTTTGACTTAGGCGATCGAATTCGAAACAAGAACCAAATCAGTTGAATTTGTGACAACCACCATAAAACATTATAATCTCTCCATCGAGAGATTGGTTGTCCAAATTCATTTTTCATGTCATCATTTCTTTAGAATGGACCTCAACAATTTAAATGCAATGTATAAGTCATACAACCTTAGTGGACAAATTAGTATAGGTCAAGGTCCTTGTAATTAAAATTGAAAATTTTATTTTATGTTCACATACATCTATCGTCGGAGTATTTATAGACGTGGTATGAAAAAATAAGCACGTTTCGCGATCATCATGCTATCAGTCAACCAAAAGGATATACAAGTGCCTACGTTTAACAATTCCGATCGGGTTCAAAACTATAGTGATTTAGGCTGAATATTTTTCCCCACTTATAATTTATTGTAATAATCTCATCAGACGGTCGGTCTCCCCATTTTCTTTGAATTTATAGAGGTTCCCCTTTGGAAGGGATGATATATAAATATAGGGTTATAAAAATAACTAAATTTGACTTAGGTGATCGAATTCGAAACGAGAACCAAATCGGCTGAATTTATGACAACCACCATAAAACATTAAGATCTCTCCATCGGGCGATTGGTTTGTCCAAATTCATTTTTCACGCCATTGTTGCTTTAGAATGGACCTCAACAATTTAAATGCAATGTATAAGTCATACAACCTTAGTGAGCAAATTGGTATAAGTCAAGGTCTTTATAATTAAAATTAAAATTTTTATCTTATGTCTATGCACATCTGTCTGCTGAGTATTTCTAGATGCGGTGTGAAAAAGCATCTTTCACGGCCGTCACGCCATCGGTCAACCAAGAGGATATACTAATGACTATAGTTGACCATCTCAATCAGATTCAAAACCAAGGTGAAATTGACTAAATTTTTTACCACACTCATAATTTATTGTAAGAATATCATCAAACAGTCGGTTATCCCAATTTCTTTGAATTGATAGAGGTTTCCCTTTGGAGTCCACAATCTAGAAATATAGGTATATAAAAGCAAATACGTTTGACTTGGGTGGTTGTTCGAAATTATGGTGAAATAGACTAAATTTTTCACCATAATTTATTATAATAATCTCATATAACGGTTGGTTTTCCCATTTTCTTTGAATTTATAGAGGGTGCCCTTTGGACGGAATGGTATATAAATATAGGGTTATAAAAATAACTAAATTTGACTTAGGTGATAGAATTCAAAACGAGAACCAAATCGGCTGAATTTGTGACAACCACCATAAAAAATTATAATCTCTCCATCGAGCGGTTGGTTTGTCCAAATTTATTTTTCACTTCATCGTTGCTTTAGAATAGACCTTAACAATGTAATGTACAAATCATACAACCTTCGTGGGCAAACTGGTATAGGTCAAGGTTTTTGTAATTAAAATTGAAATTTTTATCTTGTATCCACGCACATCTATCAACGGAGTATTTATAGACGTGGTGTGAAAAAATAAGCACATTTCGCAGTCGTCACGCCACTGCCCATTGGTCAGCCAAGAGAATATATTAGTGACTACGGTTGTCCATTTCGATCGGATTCTAAACTATAGTGAAATTGACTAAATTTTTTACCACACGCATAATTTATTGTATTAATCTCATCAAACGGTCGGTTTCCCTAATTTCTTTGAATTGATAGAGGTTGCCCTTTGTAGTCTACGATATATCATTAAAGATTTATAAAAGTAACTAAGTTTGGCTTAGATTTACCAGTCCACTTAAAAATTTAGATTATAATAACTCTAAATATCTCATAATTTCTTTGAATTGATAGAGATTGCCCTTTTGTAGTCTACGATACATCATTAAAGATTTATAAAATAACTAAATTTGACTGAGGTTTACCAATCCACTTTAAAATTTAGATTATAATAACTCTAAATATCTCATAATTTTGTCGCTATGAGCTCGAGTATGAGTGTCATTCAAGAGTACACTCTCATATGGTAGAGCTTTATCCACTTATGTGAAAAATTAAACTCAATAACCTATCATTGTTCAATTCCCTTATACAACTCTAATAAGTTATTAGTAACAAGGATGAAAATTTAGATTTCAGTAAGGTTTAAATAAATGTTTAATATCTTTGAGTCTAATGTAATTGGAGTTTAGATGAAATTTTGGTGTCAAACGAACAACATGCACCTAACAATAAATTAGTAAATTGCTCATATTATTGTCGTTGTTTTTGAGAATCAGAAATTGAGAGGAATTTGCTGTGTATTCTCATTGATAATAGAGGCCTCTTTATATAGAGGATTATAAGGCGTAGAGTCTGAATCATATAAGGAAAGATAATATCTAGATTCTTCTATTTAAAACATATTACCACTAGGTCAAGTAACCTAGAGTTTGGGCCAAACACAAATTAGGGTTTTACTTGAACACTCCCCCTTGTGTTGCCCAAATGTGGGGCTTCTCTTGTTGCCTCGCTAAAAACTTTGCCGAGTAACCCAGTGGGACAAAAATAACCTCGGTCGAAGGGGAAAAAGAGCACAACACACCCTTCACGCTTCGAGACGAACATGTAGACATCTCCTCCTGATGTCTACGCTTCCCCCTGATGTCTGCTCCTCCCCCTGATGACTACGATCCTGGGAGTTCAGATAATTTCAGCAAGCCAATTCTTACCACATGTTTTTCGAACGTAGATTTGGGCAATGACTTAGTAAACAAGTCTGCCACATTGTCCTCAGATCAAACATGGTTCACTTTGATCTTGAGGAGCTTCTGTTGTTGCTGATTGTAGAAGAATTTGGGCGATATATGCTTGGTGTTGTCGCCTTTGATGTAGCCTTGCTTCATTTGTTCAATGCAAGCAACATTATCCTCATAAATGCTCGTTGGCTCATCTGTGGTAGACTTCAGACCACAATTGCTTCGAACATGCGTAACTATGGATCGAAGCCATATACATTCACGAACTGCTTTGTGAAGAGCAATAATCTTTGCATGATTCGAACAGGTAGCGACTAAGGTCTGCTTTATAGACCTCTAAGATATCGCGGTCTTTTCCATGGTGAAAACATAACTAGTTTGGGAGCAACCTTTGTGTGGGTCAGAGAGGTACCCAGTATCAGCAAAACCTTCCAAAATACTTATATCATTTTGAGATGGGGAGAGGGAACGTAATCCATCATGTGTGGTGTCCCTGACACTTGATGGGTCCGAATCCATCTTCTCTCTATAGGGATAGAACAAGCCCATATCAATCGTACAATTAGGTATCGAAAGATATCTTTAACACCAGTGCAATGGCATCGTGTTAGCACAGAGCTATATCTAGCTAGCAAGTTCACAGCGAATGAGATGTCCGGTCTTGTGCATTGTGCTAAGTACAATAATGCGCCTATTGCACTTAGGTAGGGAACTTCTGCCTCTAGCACTTCTTCATCGTCATCTTTTGGATGAAATGGATCCTTCTTTGGATCAAGACTACGGAAGACCATTGTTAGGTCCATAATTACCTAGTAATTATTCCCCTAATCTTGCACTTTTGGTTAACCTTTGTGTTTATTTATATATATTTATTATTTTTTCCTTATCATGCTTGGAAATGATGGAGAAGCATGGAAATGCGCTAAAAACTCAACTTGAGCACATTTTCCTACTTCGGCTAGGAGAAACAAAGCTAAGCAAGGAAGGATGAGCGGCAGACTGATCAAATGAACTCCAAATGAGTTCAAACTTTCCAGATATATTCTAGACATCCTAAGGATCATTTTTTTATGAAGAGTGTAAGAGTAGTTCGGAGTGGAAGGCCTTCAAAGAAATCGTCCCAAGTTTCTGACTAAAAGACTAAAAATGTAAAACCGGACCTGTACGGATTCCGGCAGTAGTTCCGGCCAAACCACTATGAAATAAGCTCTGATATTTTACATGGATGATCTATACTCATGGAGAAACATTTGGTATGAAGAAGTCAAGGGAAAATTCCTAACTCTCGTGGAGATTTAATTGAAGGAAGAAAGGAGAAGAAAGTACGCAAACGGACAAAAAAAGGGTCAACGGCGGTCAACGCCGGATTCCAGACATTTTCGGCCTAGTTGGCCGGCCAAGAACATGTGTGGAGGACAAAGATGAGCTGACTAGGGTTAGAAACTTTAGGTGGGAAGACTTTGGGTCTAGGTTAGTTTGAAATTCAAAATTTGAAAGATGACAAGTGGTTTCATTCTTACACCTTACACATTTGTCTCCCATTTATTACCTTGTTCCCCTACACAATGACCATTCTACCCTTACCTTTTCTCCTCCACCAAAATATCTATGGCCTTTCTAGGTCATTTCTATGTGGAGTTAAAAACTAGATCCACATTTTGTGCTTACACATTTGTCAATCACATCTAGCCCTTCATTCTCTTTGATCTCCACCCTTGATTTCGATTACCTTGGCCTTTAAATAGCTCATTCTCTCTCCCCAAAACTGTGCACCCCCTTGGCTCCCTCATTTTGGAGCATCAAAAACTCTCTTTTCTCTAGTTTTAGGTTAGTTTTTCGTACCTTGTACATAGTTCTTTGAGTTTGTGTGAGAAATAGGTGTGTAGGCACTTGGGTTTCACCAAAACCGAAGTTACTACACACTCTAAATCAATCACAACACTTGCTTTCACACATCCAAGCCTTTGTTCTTCTTTGTTCTTGAGTTTTGTGGATGTGTATGGTGTTTTGGGTTGTAAAACAGAAAATCCCATACCTTGAAGCAATTCTCTCATCATTTGACATCTTTGAGAGCTAGGTGGGAGGTTGGGTAGTTCTTCTCTTTTCTCTTCCTTCTCTCTTTAATATGATGTTCATGGCTTGTATTTGTAATAACATGTGTTGTGAGTAGTTGGATTTGAGGCTAGGGCTAGCTCTAACTAAACTTATGTGCAAATAATGTAAATTTCCATGTGTTTTGATGTGTATGCATGTTTTGAATCTATGGGTTTCTAAACTTTAATGCTTACTAAATGTGTTTGCTAGCTTAGTCACCTAGAAAGCATGTTTAGGAAACTAATGAATCGGAAACTTGAACTTGACCACTTCTTGAATCCGTGAGCTTGAGTAGCCTTTAGGTGGTGGCTTAATGATTCCTACGGGAATTGTAAAGTTGCTTGAATTTCTTACTTTAAACTTAATGCATAAATCGTAAGTTTAATTGCTCTAAGGGGGTGTTATACTTGCGGTTTATAGTCCACTTGTGTTTTAATATAAATGGGACTAAGGTTGTGTAATTTAACTTAGCTTTACCAAAGTTTGTTAAGTTGCATGATTAGTTGGTTTCTTGGTAGCTTTACCAAAGCACTAAGGGGAAATTTGTCAAAGCATGCTATTACATCAAGTATTGGTTACATTTTGTGCATGAGTAAGGTTAGGTGTGATTCCTAAGTCTCTATTCTTCTCATTGATTTAGTCTCCACATTTTTATTTGTTTATTTTATTTTATGCAACTTAATTTTCTTTATCCAAATTAAAATCAACCAAGCCGCTCACTACCACAATTGTTAATACCATCCTCATGATCTTTAGCTTCCAAAGGGCTAAGGTTGTGAACTTATAAAAAGGGTATACTTATATGTGTTTTCTAGGTTTATTTTCATGGTGATCTAGCTAGGGTAGAGTTACTCAATCCCTTGGGTACTATACTCTTACTTTTTTTCCCTTTACTAAAACTTGACCTCCTAATCTTGGGAGTAGGAGACATCATACACCAAATTTCCATTTATTTTATATTCAATGATGTCCCCAACAACCATTGGGGTGCTTGAAGGCTTAATCTTGTCAGTGTTGAAACGCCTAAGCATCTTTTGGGTATAAGCTGATTGATGAATCAGAATACCATCTCTATAGTGCTCAAGTTCTAAACCGAGGCAAAACTGTGTTTTCCCAAGATCTTTCATCTCAAACTCGGATTTCAAGTGTTCAGCGGTTTCCCTTAACTCTTTAAGGGTGCCAATTATATTCATGTCATCGACATAAACCGCTACTATTGCAAATCTGCAACTTGTCCTTTTTATGAACACACATGGGCATAGCTCATTGTTGACATATCCCTTACCAATCAAGTAGTCACTTAGACGGTTATACCACATCCGTTCGGATTGTTTCAATCCATATAGTGAGCGTTTCATTCTAATTGCAAACGCGCTCCGTGGTTTAGAGCCACTTGATTTGGGTAACTGAAGTCCATCTGGGATCTTCATGTATATTTATGTATCTAAATTCCCATATAGATACGCAATAACCACATCCATAAGCTGCATGTTCAGTTTTTCAGAAACTACCAAACTGACCAGGTAGCGGAATGTAATGACATCCATTACGGGAGAATAGGTCTTCTCGTAGTCGATTCCAGGGTGTTGTGGGAAGCCTTGGGCCACAAGGCGAGCTTTGTATCTTACAATCTCGTTTCTCTTATTACGATTTCTAACGAATACCCATTTGTGACCTGACCAACTGGTTTGGTGTTGGGCGGTACGTATTGGTACAACTTTGCCAAATACCTTTTGTTTTCGCTAGAGAATCAAGTTCTGTTTGGATCGCATCTTTCCATTTTGGCCAATCAGCTCTACGTTGGCATTCATCAATGGAGCGTGGTTTGATGTCATCGGTCTCAATAATCTCACGCGCCACTGAATACACCAATACATCATCAATGATGATGGAGCTTCTTTCCCACGTCCTATGTACACTAGTGTAATTTACAGAGATCTCTACGCTCTCAGGGATAGATTTTGAAATTGAGGCGTCCCTCAATGATGTCTCTTGGACATAACCATAATCTGGAACATTCTCATGGGATGGATTTTGAGTATCGATGATCAAAGGATTTGTTTCTGCCTCATTCGCTCTCTTTCTAGGGCGAGTATCCTTCGAACCAATAGGTCTACTGCGCTTCCTTACGGGACCTGCGGCCATAGATGCCACATCATTGCCATTCTGGGCAATAGTGCCATCTCCTGGTGTCACAAGAGTGGTGTTATGTCCAGTATTTGCGGCATCGATCCTTGCAGGCACGTTTGCAGTAGATGTGTGTGATCTCGTCACTTTAGCAACATCAGAAAACGCATCAGCCAGAGTGTCTTCTACGTTCTGGAGCTCGATTATTCTTCGCACTTCAAGTTCGGACTGTGCAGTATGGGGATCGAGATGAGACATAGTGGGGATAGACCACGACAATTCCTGTCGTTCCTGTTGAACATCTGTGTTCTTATCTCCCCCTAACGACGGGAAGATTGTCTCATCAAAGTGACAATCCGCAAATCTAGTGATAAAGAGATCGCTTGTCAAGGGTTCAAGATAGCAGACGATAGTTGGAGATTCATATCCAACATAAAATGGCCATTCGTCGTTGTGGACCCATTTTAGTACGCTGTGGCGGCGTAATAGGCACATAAATGGCACACCCAAAAATGCGTAAGTGAGAGATTTCAGGCTCGTACAGAGTCACTAGCTGTAACGCAGAGTAAGATTGGGTTGCAGTGGGTCGTAGATGAATTAGCGTCGCTGCATGCAATATTGGATATCCCCAAGTAGAAACAGGGAGATTGGTGCGCATAACCAATGTCCGTGCTATCATCTATAGTCATTTGATAGCGGCTTTTGCGAGACCATTTTGGGTATGAACATGGTGAACTGGATGCTCTACATCAATCCCCAGTGACATGCAATAGTCATCAAACGTTTTTGATGTAAACTCCCAAGCATTATCAAGTCAAATTGACTTAATGGGATGGTCAGGGTAGTGAGCCCGTAGACGGATAATCTGGGCGAGGAGTTTAGCATAAGAAACATTTCGAGTGGACAACAGCGCGACATGTGACCAAAGTGTTGACGCATCAACCAATACCATAAAGTATTTAAAAGGTCCGCATAATGGTTGAATTGGTCCACATATATCCTCTTGGATTCTCTGTAAGAACAGAATGAATATTTTGGGATCCTTTGAGTAGGACGGTCTCGGTCCTAATTTCCCGAAGGGACTGGGTTAGCAAAATGAGCGAGGGGCCTTAAAAGCAACCAATGAGGATTTTGGTTGGGCTTGAGCATCTGTAATTCTATTAGAAGCAAAATGGGTGACTACATCCCCTATCATGGCGTTGGAGCCATGGGAATTAGTATGTATGGCGTCATGGCCATTGGGAGGAATAACCATGGCGTCATGCTCATGGTTGACACCTTTGATGGCGTCATCACATGGGACTTGGGCGGCCCTATGGTGCCCCAAGACAGCTGCAGCGCCAGATGCTGCAATTGTTGCTGTCTTGCTAAGTCCAGGAATCAATTTTCGATTCTTACTTCTTCTCACTCTGAAGAATGGATGTCCATGTGAAGTCTTTAGTATACGGAGTATCATATCACGACCAGGGTGCCCTAGTCGGTCATGCCAAAGCCAATATGTGTAAGAATCTAAGAGATCTTCTCTTATGATATTATTGGATTCAATTGGTCGAATTGTAGTGACATAAAGTCCACTAGATTGACACATAAGCTTCTTTAAGATGCACTTTCGTCCGCAATCGTTAGAGATACTGCAAAGGAACTCTTTTCCGTTCTCAGTATGCGTTTCCGCATGGAATCCTTTGACTCTTATATCTTTAAAGCTCAATAAGGTTTGATTTGCCTTAGGAGAGTAGAGAGCTTCTGCGACTATAATCAAGGTGCCATTTGGCAATAGGAATTGGGCCATTCCATATCCTTGAACTAAACCTGATGGCCCAGCCATCGTAGTCACAGAGGAATATGTAGGCAACATCTCTAAGAATAATTGCCTATGGCGTAGAATGGTGTGCGTAGTCGCACTATCCGCAAGACATTGTAGCCCATCCATTCCTAAAAGAAAAGCTCGTAATTAAAAAAGAGTCATAAAGAAAAGAACTCAACTTTTATTAATAAGCCAAACAGAATTACATCATTGTTTCTATTGACCAAAGAAAATCTAATCCAATAAACTAGCTAATGCAAAACAATGGTAGTCGTCTAACTCCTTTCGGTAATTCCAATGCAAATGTGACCAAGTGAGTAGAGAGATGTCGGTGGAGCAAAGCTTGCTTAAGTACCACTTATCTCAAAACCTTCCAAGACATCACACTTACATTGAGTACGCCTATTTTGAAGAAAGACTAATACCATTGGCATTTACTACAAAAATAATATGGCAATTGCCTACATCTCTTGGAAAATAAAAAGACTTAATCAAAATCGCCAGTTTCTAGGTCTTGATCCTTGTAGTCTTCCACCCTTAGATCGAGATCGCCATCTTGATCTTCTTGTTCCATGTAATTTATGTCCCTGGCTTCTCGACACCTCCTGTATGCGTCTGCAACATCCTGGGATGCTTTACACGCTTTGGCCCAATGTCCAGTTGATCCACATTAAAGACAAACACTATTATGGTCAGGCTCCCTTGATCAAGGCGCCTTTGGGGTGCGATTTGGACGACCATTTCTCTTGGTGGCGTTACCACCATGGTCGGAGGCTCCGCCTATCTCTGTCTTCACATGTTGACCTCCACGGTTCCATGTACGCCTCTCTTGGTGGTTTCCTTCCTCTTTAGGAAAAGAATATGGACCAGAAAGTCCAGAATTGTCCCTACTCTTAGGGTTTCGCTCCTTGCGTCCTCCTTTGGGGGCGCAACTATAGTTAGACTCCGGAATAGACTTGGTTCCCATGGGTCTAGCATTATAGTTATTCACAAGGATATTTTCGTGCTTCTCAGCTACGTTCATAGCGCCAATGAGCTCATGAAACCCCGTCTTGCATTCACATCAATCCGATAATTCTTTGAAATCATCAGGGCAGAGACGGGGAAGGTAGAGAGAGTCTTCTCGATCAACATCGTATCAGTAATGGTTTTACCACAAAACTCCATCAAAGACTTGATAGAAAGAGCTTCCGAGTTATAATCAAGCACAGACTTGAAATCACAAAAGCGGAGGCTATGCCATCTCACTTCTAAATCAGGAAGCAGGGAGTCATGACCGTTGCCAAATCGCTGCTCAAGTTCCACCCATAGTTTTCTGGAGTCTTCCTCATTGAGGTATTCACTTTGAAGCGCGTCATTCATGTGCCTTGTCATGAGAATTATGGCTTTAGCTTGATTTTCTTCAAAAGCAGTAGCTTGTTCAATAGAGAGCACGTTCTGACTAGGCTCTTGGATGGTTTCCAGAAGTCCATCAGCCTTAAGATGTTGGCGCACATCTTGGACCCACCTATGGTATCCTGCGCCAGTTTTCTCCAGTGGAAAAAAGTTCAACTTGTTCAGGTTACTCATCCTGAAAAACAACACAAGATTAGGGTTAGTTTCGGAGAGAAAAATGCTACCTTTCTGAGCGTAGTCGCTTCCAAGAAATTAGGGATTTTCTTAGCGTAGTCGCTTCCAAGAATTTTCGATTCCAAGAGGGGTTTTGGATTAGATCTAAACAATGATATATGTGGTCGATCGTTTTTCTTCTCAACAAACTCTAAGTTTGGAGGACTCTACAAACTCTAAGTTTGGAGGACTCTACAAACTCCAAGCTTGGAGTGAGCACGAACCCCCACAGTTCGGCTATTGGTCTCCTCTATGAAAAAGAAAGGGGGGTAGGAGAAGGGAGGTTGCAAGTCCCCGATAAAAAGAAGAGAAATTGAATTTAAAAACTCTAAAAAAACGGAAACTTTTAGAAAAAAAATACCTCTAAATAGGTCGTCGGAAAATTTGGCTGGAAAAGTTGACGGAAAAAGGTTGACCGGCGGTGTTGACCGGAGTTGATTGATCTGCTGACGTGGCACCGGTTGCTGACGTGGGAGTCTGATGCTGACGTGGCAGGCCGACGTGGCTCGGCTGTTGGGCCGAGGGCTGATCTGCTTCTGGGCCTAGTGCTTCTGTGCTTCTAGGCTGGGTCTGCTGGGCTGGGTTGACTGAAGCAGGGTTGAGGATGCAGGCGGCGGTTCGGTGGTGCAGTATCTTCAGGCGGCCGGTTCGGATGTTTCTAGGCGGGTTCCGGTGGTGAATTTTCAGGTTCCCGGAATCTGGGGACAAGGCTCTTCTGGTGGTGGAGTATGGCTGTAGGAGGCGCTGAGGAAACCTTCGAACCGGGCAGAGAGATTTGCATTACTTCTGGTGGCCGGTTTGGTGTTTTTCCACTGGTTCTGGTGGTGGCGCCGCCGGTTCTGGACTCCTGGAGTGGAGAGCTTCAAGGTTGGCGGCGGTGGTTTCTGGAATTTGAAGGCTACGAATTTAGGGTCTCAGGGTTAAGGCTTCATGCTGATAACGTGTTTTAGGGAATCAGAAATTGAGAGAAATTTTCTGTGTATTTTCATTGATAATAAGGGGTCTCTTTATATAGAGGATTACAAGGAATAGAGTGGAAAGATAATCTCTAGATTCTTCTAATTAAACTCTATTACCACTAGGTCAAATTTGGGCCAAACACAAATTAGGGTTTTACTTGAACAGTCATTACATTATTACAATCTCAATATAGTGTGCAAAGAAAAGTCCGGAACTCATCATTGATTGCAATATAGCTCTAAAAAGATAGTCGCGGAAAAATTTTCAAGCTCAACTTAAAATTCCCGCCTTCTTCAGTTTCATATTTCCCTCAATTCAATGATAATAAAAGAAAATAGTTTCTGAATTACTCTCTCTCTCTCTCTCTCTCTGTTCCTCCCGTCATGCCTATCGAAGGAGCTCAAATTAGAAGTCCGAGCAAAGCAAAATCGCTTAGTACGAATGGGTAATCCTTCTCTCCATTTCAATTTGTAGGTAATGGGTAAAACCAAATTGGGGTTTCTTTATGAGTTTGATTTTGCGGTTTCTATTAGTTCTGAGCATGAACATGCACGAAGTGTTTAAGAGGTGAGCCAATCACCTGCAGTCGTAGTAGTAGTCATCATAATCGATGGTGGTAGAGGAGTTAGAGTCATCGGGACGCAGAGCAAGGTCCAGAGGCGAAGAGCGAGGTGACCCAATTCCAGGTATACACAGACACTTTCAGGTTTTATCATCACTTTGTCATTTGTGTTTTTCCAGTTCTCCCTATTCTTCTGCTTCATTGTGAGAGAGAATCTAACCTGGTTTACATCCTGTTCTGGCCGGGAAATGTAATCAAGTGATGCACTGCTTGGGGAAATGTAAAGCAGTCGGAGCTAGAGGTTTGGGAACTTGCTTCTTTTTGAGCTGTCTATAAAAAGTGGTCTCGTGGTGCTTTCAGACCTTTTCTCTAGTGTAGCTGAGAAAGCAATCGGTAATGACAGTTTTCTATTCACCCAATTTTTGGGAGTTGTGTGTATACTTTATTGTCATTTCTCAGCCTGCTTTGGGCGAGCACTTGGAGCCTATTATTGAAGACGAACTTTTGAAATAGCATCCTAACACTATTGAAGAGGATTGGTGTGTAATCCAAGCACTTCGCCTTTTCAGCTATGTAATTTTTTTCATTGATATTAGTGTGCTTTGTTTAGTGTAAGACTAGTGTTCAAGATGCTACCGATCTACTTTGTGCTTGGGATTTTATGATTTGTACCTAACTGTCTGAGTATATCATGTCTTTATTCATGTGGACTTGCAAATGCTGCATGATATTATTGACTGGAGTGCTTATGTTTGGAAGCTTCAGAAAGTGAATCCTTCTACCCTGCTCCCCCTAGTAAAGGATGCCCCAAAGTTTGGCAGAATATGAAACCATGAACCAGCCACGTGAACGACAAGTTGATGAAACTCGGTTCTGCCCATACCTTAAGAGTTTAAGCATAAACATTTGGATATGTAAGCACTAGAATAATGGTTGGGGGAATATCTTTTCATACCAAGAAAACTACCAGTGCAAGCAGTAGAAGATTGCAAGAAATTGCTTCTATTACTGAATCATAAACTCACAATACATATAAGTAGTTCATCCACAAGGTACAAGATTCTTTAACAACCACACTCTTGAAATGAACAAAGACAAGAACCCACTAACAAGCCCTACATGATGTATTGCAAAATTGCCGGTCTTCTTCTGCATCTGGCCGTTGTGAGAAAACCCTCAATTGAACGAGGTACTGATGCCCATAACAGATTTGCTCAATTTCAACTTCTTTTACAACATACATGTCAGATAATACACCCTGTATCATAAATTAGAAGGAGAAAATGTTACATGAAAACCGAAATTTTCACACCCAAAAGAAGCATGCATACGCTATCTTCAAGTTTTGGACATCTAGGTCTGTGCACAAATTGTCAATCACTCAGGGGAGAGTCCTAATTCCTAAGAGGAACCTGCACATGGTAACGCGGCAAGCATTTTCATGCATCAGCAGCCAAATGAATTGCAGGCCCACAGATTAAGTTAACAGATTTTCTGGAATGGACAATGACAAATATTTTAAGTTTTGAACCAAACCATGCCAAAACTACATTAAAGAGACAACAACTAACAAACAATAGGTCGGTTTCTGAAAATGTACCTCCTCATAATTTAATATCAATGAACACCTTCAATTTTTTTGAGCTACTATAGTTAGTTGTTACATGCAGTAAGCCAATATCTTGAACAGAAGAATAGTCTGCGTCATTACAGAATCTAACAGTAGGGCGACTGAACAGGCCAAATCTGATAGTCTGAATCATGAATGTTGTACATGTAGTCATTCTGTTTCACCCCAAGCCAGTATGTATCCTTAGAGGTAACTGGACTCTCAATAGTATGAAATACAATCACGTTTTATAAGTAACACACACAATGTCCAATCAAAATCTTCAATGTGTGCAACTAAACAGAGAAGCAAAGAGTAGAAACTAGAAAGTAGAACTTAAACTAGGATTAAGTAGCAATACACCTCATCATGTTATAAGTTTAAGCCAACAAATATGCATCCTTTACCTAACGAAGAACAGCTTTAATCTCGTCTTCTGCTCCTCGGTTAGTAACATACAGTACAGAACCTCAAATGTGATGTCTAAGTCTCCTTTCTTAGAGTGGAAGTGCAAAGGTATCCCTTCCCCCTTAATCTTCTAACTTGGGCCCTGTATTTTTCTGCGAGGTTATAAATGTAATGATACTGAATGATGTGGCCTTCAATCAAAAATAAATATATAAATAAATGAGAGAAAGGATTTGCCGTGATATTGAAGGTATAGCAAACTATGTGTTCACCTCTGAGCTGATGTCCGCCAAATGGTCATCAAGATGATTAATGGTCTTCTCAAAGCCAACCAGAAGTTGAACCTAGTTAAAAAACAACAAAGACTCAAGAAATCAGCTCCACATGAAATCAAGAAACATGAGACTCATATTAAGGTCCCTATATGCTAATGGAAACTTACTTCATAGAAAATATCAATACACAAGAAGTGGATGCACTGATACGCGAAAATGGTCGCAAATCCCATACCGATACGGGATACGGGTTGGATACGCCTAGATATGCATATCGAATGTGCCAGGTTTAGATACACACTAGATACGCTGGTATCTGTTTTGGATACGTGTTTTTAATAGACTTTCTAACCCTAAAGAATAGAAGAAAAAAATTAAAAATAAAGGACAATCCAAACCCATCGTGATTCTCTAGGCTTCGTCAATCTATTTTTCTTCTGCTCATCTACTTCACCCAAACACAAAGGTATTTTGACTATTATCCTTCGCCTTATCCTTCTCTTCTGAATTCAATCTTTGTAGGTTGGGTATGGTATTTTTGATTGGGTACACTACAAAAAAAGAGATCTTTTGTGACGGAACAAAAGCAGCGCAAATAATGAAAAAACCGTTGCAAAAAATCTTTTGCGACTAGCTTAAAAGAATTATGATTGTGACTGAATTAGTTTTCCTTCTATTGATAATCACCAATATATACAGATATACAACCTTGATCAACAAGGAATTCCTATAATCTAGGGATACAGATAAAGCCATAATCCTCATGTACATGATTTCCTAAAGATACAAGAAATCTATTCTTAATTACATAATATTCTCAACTAATTACATAATATTCTCAACACTCCCCCTCAAGTTGGAGAGTGGATGTCAAGAACTCCCAACTTGTGCAACAAATTCTTAAACCTTTCTTTGCCCAACGCTTTTGTAAAAATGTCTGCCAATTGCTGCAAGGTTCCAACGAACCTAGTGCGAACGGACCCATCAACTATCTTGTCATGAATGAAGTGACAGTCCATCTCAATGTGACGAGTTCTTTCATGAAAAACTGGATTTGCAGCAATGTGTAAAGCTGCTTGATTATCACAATATAACATGGCAGGTTTGGCAATAGGTATGTGCAAATCAGCAAACAAGTTTTGCAACCAAGTAAGCTCACAACATGTACCTGCCATAGCTCTGTATTCAGCTTCAGCACTTGATAAAGATACTGTTTTTTGCCTTTTGGTGCGCCATGAAATAAGAGATTTTCCCAGGAACACGCAATAGCCAGTGGTAGAACGGCGAGTAATGGGACAACCCGCCCAATCAGAATCACAAAAAGCTCTCAAACTTAAATCGTTTTCACTATGCAAAAGAAGACCTTGACCAGGACATGACTTTAAATACCTGACAACCCGAAGTGCTGCAGCCATATGATGTGAATGTGGCTCATGCATAAATCTGCTTAAAACATGAACTGAATAGGTAATGTCAGGTCTGGTGATGGTGAGATATATGAGGCGGCCAACCAAACGCCTATATGCTGCCGGATCCTTAAGCAAGTCTCCCTTATTTAACAATTTTGTTTCTTCCATTGGAAACTCAACAGGTTTGGCACCCAAAAAACCGGTATCCTTGATAATTTCCAATGCATACTTCCTTTGGGACAAATATATACCTTTTCCTGAACGAGCAATTTCAATCCCAAGGAAATACTTAAGATCACCCAAGTTTTTAATTCTAAAGCGGGTATGTAGAAACTGTTTAAGAGCCTTAATAGAGTCCAGATCATTCCCAGTGATGAGAATATCATCAACATAAATCAACAATAATGTAAGGGAATTACGAACCTTCTGAATGAAGAGAGAATAGTCGGCCTTTGATTGAGTGAATCCAGCAGAAAGTATCGCCTCAATAAATTTAGCAAACCATTGTCGTGATGCCTGTTTCAAACCATACAAGGACTTGTTGACGCGACAAACATAATTCTCCCCCTGTCGCCGAAGACCTGGAGGAGGTGACATGTACAGCTCTTCATGGAGATCCCCATTAAGAAAGGCATTATTAACGTCAAGTTGGTGAAGGGACCAGGCCTGACAAGCTGCAAGAGCAAGAACACAACAGACAGTAATCATCTTGGCAGTAGGGGAAAAGGTATCATGGTAATCAATGCCTGCAGCCTGTAAAACCCTTGGCCACCAGACGAGCTTTATAACTCTCAATAGAACCATCTGCCTGACGTTTAATCCAGTATACCCACCTACATGCAATAGGGCGTTTGCCAGGAGGAAGAGGAACAAGAGTCCAAGTATTATTGGCAACAAGAGCGGCAAGCTCAGCATCCATGGCGGTTTGCCATTTAGGATTAGAAGCAGCTTGAGCATAAGAGGTAGGCTCCTCATCCCTACTAATAGCAGCAACATAGGATAGGTGTAGCGGTGAATAACGCTGATAGGAGATGAAATTGCATAGAGGATAACGTGTACCTTTGAGAGGATTCGGCAGAGGAGATGACAAAGGGTGTGGAGGCAAAATCACTTGCGAGCAGACGTAGTCCTTGAGACGGACATTAGGAACATGTGGAAGTTGTGAGCGTCGCGGAGCAAGGATAGGATCGTGGTCGGCCAAAGGAGGAGGTTCAATGGCAGGTTGGTCGAGGGGAACAACATGTTGGTAAATAGGGTGGAGGACAGCAGTATCCGTGTCGAACAAAAGAGGAGAGGAAGGAGGGGAGATGGAGGATTGTAACGAGGTATCAATCCTGGGCAGGGATTGCGACGAGGTATCAATCCTGGGCTGGGATTGCAAGGAGGTATCAATCCTGGGCTGGGATTGCAAGGAGGTATCAATCCTGGGCTGGGATTGCAACAAGGTATCAATCCTGGGTGACGCAGGTTATAGAGCTGGAGGTGGTGGAGGTGGTCGGTGTGAGGTGGTGCTATCAAGGATAGGAACAAGAAGTGAGAAGGAAGGAGGAGAAGATGACGAAATCCCTTGAGAAGAGGATTGAAAATGGAAAGTATCCTCCAAAAAAATAACATCACGATTTGTAAAAATCTTTTTGGTTTCAAGATTATATAACTTATATGCTTTCTGACCAATCAGATATCCAAGGAAAATGCATTTATGAGCACGTGGAGAAAATTTTGAGGAATGAGTGACAAAAGTGGCAAAAGCGATACAGCCAAAAACACGCATTCGAGAATAATCAGGAGGTGTATGATAAAGGACCTCAAAAGGAGTTTTCTGGTGAAGTAAAAGAGTGGGCATCCTATTAATGGTGTAGGCAGCGGTGAGAAGACATTCACCCCAAAATTGAAGAGGCAAATGAGATTGAAAACAAAGAGCTCGAGCAACTTCTAGGAGGTGTCGGTGCTTGCGCTCAACAACACCATTTTGTCGAGGTGTGTAAACGCAAGAATGCTGAAAAATGACTCCTTGATCTTGAAAGAAGTTGTGTAAAGAAAGGAATTCAGCACCATTATCGGAACGAAATTGCTGAACATGGGTATTAAATTGAGTTTTAACATAGGCAAAAAAATGTCGAAGTAAACGCTGCGTCTCACTTTTGTGATGCATGAGAAAAACCCATGTAAAACGAGAAAAATCATCCACTATAGTCAAAAAATAATGAGCACCATTAAGAGAAGGTGTCTTATGACGTCCCCAAATATCACAATGAATAAGGGAAAAACATCGAGAAGTTTTTATTGAACTAGAAGGAAAAGGTTGGCGGGTTTGTTTAGCTAAAAGACAAACCGTACATTTACGACTAGAATCAAAATCAAAAGAAAGAGAATTCTTGGCTAGAAATTGTAAACGAGCAGGAGAAGGGTGTCCCAAGCGGCGATGCCAGAGATCAAATGGTATGGTGATGTGACCGACAAAGGGATGTGTGGTAGGAATGGAGGAACACAACGCCACAAGATAGCTTACCCACACCAATCATCATCCTCGTAACCAAATCCTGCAAAATACACCAAGAAGGGAAAAAGGTTACTGAACAGTGCAAATCATCTATAGTGCATCCAACAGACATCAAATTGACATTGAATGAGGGAACACAAAGCACATCCCACAAAACTGCATTATTAATAATAATTGACCCTTTCATAGTGATGTTTGCCTTGGCTCCACTAGGCAAAGAGACAGAAGGAAAAGATGCATTCTTGTGGCTAGTAAAAAGATGTGGTGCATTAATAATGTGGTGAGTTGCTCCACTATCGATTATCCATCGATTAGGATCCACCATAGACAAACCTGAAGCAAACTCTGTAGCAGAAGCGGCATTAGCCTGAGGAGTTGGTGGCTTTGAATTCAATGCAGCAATAACCTGAGTGTATTGATCTTCAGTCAGGTTGGGAAGTGTCACTTGCAGCTCCTTAAATGAAGGTGTGCAATCAACATGATTAGCAGAGGCATCATTATGTGGTGGAGGAATTGCATGAGTTTGGTGCGGTCATTCTGTGCCCCACAAGTACAATTCTCCACTGTATTGTATGAGGCAAGTTCATCCCAAAGTGCTTTCAACTTGGTATAATAAGCAGCGATTGACAATTGGCCTTGTTCAATCTTGTAGATGTCTCTTTGAACCTGGAAGATACGTGGGGCGTTTCCCAAGGAGAAGCGTTCCCTGAGGTCTTCCCAAATTGCATGAGGTGTTGTGCAAGAGAGGACCAAATCAGCGAGGTCTGGTTCAAGAGAATTGAGAATCCAGGACAAGACCATGTCATTGCATCGCTGCCATAGGGCATGCTCCTCTAGTTTCTTGATTGCAGATGGTTCTTTGATTGCACTAGTGATGAATCCGGTCTTATTCTTTGCACTCAAGGAGATCCTCATGGCGCGACACCATTAGTTGTAATTGTCTCCTGTCAATTTCTTGGAGACAAGGATGAGACCGGGATGGTCTGAATGATGGAGGAATAGCGGATTTGTAGATTTATCAGAGGAGGTGCCGCTGGTGCCGTTGCCACCATTGGGAGTTTCAGAAAAGATATCGTCTCCAGCCATGAAGAGTTAGGGAAAACGAAGAAGGATAAAGGCTGCAAAAGAAAGAAGAGTCAGGACGTTGCCTGCTCTGATACCATAAAAGAATTATGATTGTGACTGAATTAGTTTTCCTTCTATTGATAATCACCAATATCTACAAATATACAACCTTGATCAACAAGGAATTCCTATAATCTAGGGATACAGATAAAGCCATAATCCTCCTGTATATGATTTCCTAAAGATACAAGAAGAAATCTATTCTTAATTACATAATATTCTCAACATAGCTTGCGACGGATAACAAGGCGTCGGCAAAAAATGCGTAGCAAATACTCTATAGGCTTTTGCGACGTTTTTCTCCCATAGCAAAAAATATTTTGCGACGGGTTTGCAACGTTCTGTGTCCATCGTAATTACTAGTGTCGGATTTCATATTTTTTTATGACACTCTATTGCGACCAAGGTTCTAAAAATCGCTAGGCGCTAGTTGGGCGGTGGCCAAGGGACTAGCGCCTAGACACCTAGGCGTTTTTTATTTTTTTAAGCATATAATTATATAAAAGAATATATAAACACTTATCTAGTAAAAAGATTTGTTGAAAATACTCAAAATAGTCCATAGTTTTATATTGGAGTAGGAAACTAGTAATTTTAATTAATAACTTAACAACTAAGCAGCATAATAAAGGTAGAATAATGTACGGTTAACTATTTTCTTTTTCATTGATCAATTGAATAGATAAAAATAAAAGACTAGCAAATTATTGGTTTAATTGTTTGATGTAAATAAATATTTATTTTTGGGTGTAGTGCATGCTATCAAGCCTATCAGTTTAGCCCACTCATTTTTTATTCATATATTTTCATTGACCGGTAAAGGACACCTACGTGTCCAGCTTATTTTTAATTAAACACTTTGAATCATTGTCGTTTTGACCTGGTTCGTCTTCTTTACTTTCATCTTCTTCAACTTCATCAGTTTGTCTCACATACCAGAGGGTTATCCACCCTTAATTATAAATAACCATGAAAAAATGCCCAAAGCCCGCCTAGCCCAACCGTCCAGGTGCCTAATAGCCCGCCAAGGCCGCCGGGACGGCCGCCCAACCCCATGTAATACCCCAAAAATTCGTTATTAATTTCTCAAAATTTTATGGAATTAATAAAGTGTTCGTTAGTACGGTTTCGTGGTTCAAGGATAGAGCGAAATTGTTTCGGACGATTAATTATTCGAAATACACGTTTTAGGGGGTTACGAAGTTTGACCTTTTATACGTTTAGATTATGTAAGAACTTCTTTCACAAAAGTTGTAGAGCGCATTGATACGAGTTTGTGCATATTCGGAAAGTAAAAATCGGAGTTCATATGAAGAAGTTATGGCCATCGGGAAAAGTTTCCATTTTGGTTAAATAGGAAAAAATTTCCTAAAAAAAAAAAAGAAGAAAAATCTGGGTCGAGTTTCTCTCTCCTCTCTCCCGAGCAGCTGAATTCGACCGGCCATATCTCTCAGTTCCGGCCACCAATCGACGAGCCACTTGTCCCTATCTCTTCATCTCACTCCCATCTACAACTCTGTGAAGTTTCAAGAAGTGTATCGGCCGTGTACGACGAAGCAACTCTGGGAAGTTTGGCAGTGAGGCTGCAAATCGCCTTGGTCGAAGTTCACTTTTCCGGCCACCATAGCTGGTGATTCTTGGGGGCTTGTGGATTTCAGAGGATGTAGAAGGTTTCACTCAAGGTATCTTGCAACGATTCAACTCGTGGTGATCGAATTTTGAAAATTGGGAAACTAGGGTTCTTCTGGTTTCAAAGCTATCAAGGTAAAATTTGATAATTTGGCTTATAATTTGACTTTGGTTTAGATATAAAAATTGTAATTGGAGTTGAGACTATGAACTTTTTTGTTGGAAGTTTTGCCAAATTTTGACTTTGGACCGGCGACGACTCCGCCACTGTGGTGGTGGTTTCCGATCACTTCTGGCCACTCCTGGAACAGTTTCTATTCCTCTTTTTATTCTACACATTGATACGATCATTTCGATATATAGTTTGTAATTTTTGGAAATCATATGAGCAAGTTATGAATTTTCAAAGTTTAAGGATTTTCGGTTCGATTGATTTTCGATCTGTGAGGATTCGGCCATTCGATTGACTTGTTGTTTTGATATGTTGATCACATAAGTATTCTGGACACCTCGGGTGGTCATGGATGAAGTTTCGCCTCAATCGGCATTACTTTTGAGATTTTAGGGCAAATGGGGGGTTCGACACTTAATTGTTTTCGATTCGTGTACTAAGTTGTGATGTACTTTCCTTAGGTGATTGACGGAGACTTGTCGTACCTTATCTCTGCGGTAAGAGAAGACACAGTGGGATTTTGAGGTGAGTAAATCTCACGTGGTTCATTTACGAACCGAGTTATTTAATTGTCGGAATTAATTTATAATTGTAAATCGTTTTCAAAAATAAAGATTTGTTTGAAATACTATGAACTCGATCGACTACGGTTCATAGGGCTACGGCTCACAAATAAAAAAATGAATTTAAGTATAAAATGAATTTCTTGGTTTTAATACGTATGAACTATAGTTGGTATTAGTGGTCATTCCTGCATGAATGACTGTGTGTGTGTGTGTGTGTGTGTGTATATATATATATATATATTTACGTGGAATATATATATTGGATGGTGTAACATTGGTGAAGTAATGATTAAGAGTTGATTGAATTATTATTTCGAGTTTTTACTCTTTACGGGAATACAATATATCATTTAAGTGTTGATTTTATTGTGTTGAAGACCATTTTGAGTTGAGTGTAACGGTGTACAATTCATCATGTGAGTGATTGATGAAATTGTATTAAAAGAGTATTTTGAGTTGATTATGACATTTCGAGTCAAGTGGACTTTTTGAATATTTCGGTCTAGGAACATTTTATCACATTGTTGATCGAGGTAAAATATCGGATGCTTGAACCTTGGCCGAGGTGATAGGCTACGATTCAGTTAGAGCTCTAGTCTGTCTGCCAATGCACTGCTTGGGGACAACTTCATGTTATCGTGCTCTTGAGTGCAATGTACTGCTTGGGGGATAACTGTGAGTTATCGTGCTCTTGAGTACAATATACTATTTGGGGGATAATTTGTCTTATCGTGATCATGAGTATATATTTATAAAACAGAGTTTTGGTTGTCCTCTCTTTTGTTGTCCATGTGGGACTTTGATTTCGAATGAATTGTGGGGTTGATTTTGGTTACTGTAATTACTCTTGAGTTGAGTAATTTTAAATGGAATTAAAGGGATGATTTCTTGGCTTTAGAGTGAGTGGGTGATCTCCTGAACAAATTTGCTATGCAGGGGTTACTGTGATATTTTGGAATGTGTGTTTTCGATGATCTCCTGAACTAATTTTCTATGCTAGGATTACCGGTTTTTATTTAGAATGATTGGTTTTGTCATGGTTGTGACCTATGTGTTCCTTAAAAAGAAAAGGATTTTATTGTTGGAATTAATCATTGTGTTGATTGTTGTCCTTGAGTCAGAAAGGCGTGTTTGAGGTTATTTAGGTTTACTCATACGAGCTTGCAAAAGCTTACCGGGTTTGTTGTTTCAACCCAGTGCACTATTCCATGGTGTAGGGGTTATTGTGCAGGTCGGAGTAACAGTCATCGAAGCTGAGAGTTGGTTGCTATTGTAGCTTGGATGTTGAAGTGTACGTTAGTTTTATTATTCCGCTGTGTAGTGAGTGTGTTTACTTATTGAATTGTCAATTAGTTTAATTTGTAAACTCTTTGTACATTAATATGTGACTTTAAAGAACGAGTCTGTATTTGATGTTGGTGAGCTCGGTTTGTTTTATTGCTTAATTTAAATGAAGAATTTTCTATGTGTTTTCTTGTGCTTGTTAAGTTTCGTGTTTCTTTATTTGAAATTTAGGGCGTGACTCCCCAGCCCTCCCAAAAGCTCTGATTTGACATTACTTGAGTCGAAGAGCCGAAGCCCACCTCCTAGGCACTGCCTAGGTGGCCGAGTTTTAGAACACTGATTGCGACATTGTATTCCGTCACAAACAAATTTCTTTTACGACGTTTGGTTGGTGTCGTAAAATGTCATATTTTATCCTACATTTTTTATGACGTTTGGTTGACGTCGTAAAAAGTTATAATTTAGGGAAAACTATAGAAAAATACCCAAACTTTGGAGATCATTTCAAATAAATACCTCATCTATAAAATCTTCCAAATAAATACATGTACTATTATTAATCTTTCAAAATCTCAATTCCGTTAGACATTCTGTTAAAACAATTGTTAAATGCCTACATGACATGTTTGACTATTTCAATTCCTATTGATTGAAATGACCTCCAAAGTTCAGGTATTTTCTGTTTCAAATAAAGTCCATCTTTTTTCTCCTGTATCTTGAGTGCGTGTAAAATAATTTAAAAATTCATTGTATTAAGTACATGATTGTCCAATCAAATGAAACACAAAGTTATTGTACACTACAAGAAATTTCCCCAAACCCCACTGATTTGAATTAGTCCATAGTAGGACAAAGCACACTGATATCCATGGCTAACGCCGTTCAGCCACTATGCAGCCACTAATGAGGAATCAGTCCCCTCTATAGTAGGTGCTATTGGGGCAATATGCACTGGAAAAACAACAGTGGAATAACTTCATCCAAGGCAAGACAAAATCTAAATCTACACTGATATTAGTGGCTTTGGAATGCCACTGATATCAGTGACAAATTTATGAGGTTGGATTAAAAAAATAAGGTGCCAGTTGGCACCTCTACATTCTATACTGTACCTTTATACTGTATTTTAAAACGTGTCATACAATAAATATACTAACTAAAAATTTACAGATGCACCCATCAAAATATAAACATCAAGACTCTTCATCCCACAGCTGCAACTCCTCTTTGATATGGACAACCTGGAAAATTACATCAAGTAGTTAGTTCTTATTTTAACAATTACACAGATCGACATTGTAACATATTAAAAACATTACAGTGAAGCTAGAGGTCTCTTTTGTTCTGAACATGTAGTATACAAGGATATAATACATAAGCTATTACAGAAATTTATTAGCATATTTGAATAAACAAAACTATCACATTGAAATAAAATCTGCCTAAGAGACAGAATCTTACACATTTCTGGACATCTTTTCTTTGCTGAGATCCTTCTTAGAATTCAAAACCTCCCCCTTTATTGCTGAAATCAACAAACAGAGCAAAAGAATAGATGAAATTATTGCTTTGAAGCATAGCAACGAAGAATAGCACAAATAAGAAAGAAAGGCTTTCTTTTTAATGGCTTTTTTGGTGACCACCTTTTTCATGAATTCTTTGATACGGACAACCAGCATATGACACTTCTTTGAATAAAGCCTTCAGCAAGAAGGATATGACTTGAAGTTGGATATATACGAAAAAGAGTTAGAGAATGCTGCGCTCAATAAGCAGTAGTATTACTTGCTAAGAAAAAAAAATGTTTAAAAAGTAAAGCAGTTATGCTACATGGTGCACAAGGTTTCAGAGATGAACCCCAAAACAAAGTTTGAGCTTACTTGAAATATTATTAGCCATATGCACTAATGTCCTGATATTTCTACTACGTTGGGAGTTGATGCATAGACTGAACCGTAGTAAATACATCTGCAGTTATGCAACCTGTTTGGCTCCAAAACCAGTTGGCTTGCAAACTGTCTCTTTCAAGCGTGTGCGCAGGCGTGCTAGCACCGTAGGGTGCAGTCGTTGGGGGAGTCCCTTGACCTGACTTCTTCTTCAACCGTTGTGGACGAGCAGAGCACCAACCTCGCCACAAAGGCTTTTCTCTAGCCTTCCGAGAAAGGACCTTCTGCCTTACGGATAAGGGCTTTGGGTGTGATCTCTTCGCGTCACCAAATCGATACTCAACGTTGTAGGCTGAGCAGAGCAATCACTAGGAAGTTTGGAGAAAGCACGGGTTTTGCTAAAGCGTGACTTTAGCTTCGTTGGGTTGCGAGGGCGTTACCCTTGCTTCGCTGGTAGTATCGGTGGTAGTAGTACTGGCAGTCAGCTCTTGGAGAGACTAGGACTGGAAGTACGGTCGCCGGGTTTCAACAAGGTTGAAGGTTTGCTCCGGGGAGGCTTTGTAATCCCAGCTAAAAAGTGACTTTAGCTTAGCTAGGTTGCAAGGGCGTTACCCTTGCTTCGCTGGTAGTATCGGTGGCAGTAGTACTGGCAGTCGGCTCTTGGAGAGACTAGGATTGGAAGTACGGTCGCCGAGTTTTAACAAGGTTGAAGGTTTGCTCCGGGGAGGCTTTGTAATCACTGGGATTGATTGATTCGAGAGAGGTCTTCGTTTGTCCTTTAAACCTGGTATTTATACACCTAGGGTTTCGACCGTTCCTTGCTATAAAAGGGTTATTGATTGAAGTTTCCTATTCAATCTCTGCTACTTGATTCCAATAAGATTTCGTTTTCCTTATGGATCACGGAATGGGAGAAGCTATACCCCAAACCCAAGTAGGCTTATTTTTGGGCCGCAGGTATCGGCCCACTGGGCTAAATCCACTAAATAATCTTACCAAAAATACTTTTGGGCTCAAACATTGCCCCCCCAGGCCCAGAAATCAGGCCCGCGAAGATGTAACTGATTGAAGGGGACTAGAACGAGGCGCCCATTGCTTGAAACGATTTCATTAATGAGGGTAGCGTCCTTTCGCTTGCGAAAACGCCTTTCTGTCGTATCGTTTCCCTCACAAAATTTCTTATTTAAACCCGCAGCCGCTTCAGACCTGTCACATCAGAAACTCTTTTAGTCTCCTAAACCCAGAAACCCTCTCACTTCCAACACCTTCCTCACAGAAACCCAGAAATGTCTCCCCCAAAGAAGATAGTCATCGATCAAGAAGAAGAACGGAACGAACAGTTTGCCCACTCTTGGGGAACCAGCATCGGTGCCCGCATTCGTCTTCACGTCTCTATCCATAGACCCTTACTCCTCCAATTCTCAAACCATCATACGGACTAGGCCCAGCGCTGCAAGACTCCATTCCGACTGACGCCATCGCTTTCTACGGCCTGCCCGCACTTCGGCCCATTCCAGTCCTCCGAAGGACTCCTGGGGACTTCAACAGTTGGGGTACCCAGAAACATTGAGCAAAAATAGGGCACTGGCCATCTTCTATCAGCGTGGCGGAGCTTTCCTGGTATCGCGAAGCACTAACAGGAGATCTGGCTCGCTGGAACGCGGCAGGTATCACTCATACTATCGATCTCTGTTTTCGTCTTCTGCGCGGTGGCAATCATTCACCTCTCGCGGCCTTTCTCTGTTTTTGGAACACCACCATAAACACCTTCGATTTTCGATTTGGCCAAATGAGTATCACTTTGCTGGATATTCTCGCCATCACTGGTCTACCCATTGACGACGAGCCTTATCTGCATGGCTAATTCGACTTTGTCCCTTTCACTTCAACCATGGCCCAGCATGGTTGTACCGCTCACAGCGGCTCTTATCCGCGGTGGCTGTCTTATTACAGTCGAGAGCACAATGCGATCGATGAAATCGCCTTCTTAGAATACTGGCTATGTAAATTCATCTTATGTACTTCCTCCTGTAAGCCCACTGGCACCTGGACTCTTCTGGCGACGGGCCTCTACAACGGTCGCAATATAGGGCTCGGGCAACCTGTGTTAGGAGCCCTTTATCACACTCTGTACCAGGCCACAATGCATCCTTTCGAGACTAGCATCTCTGGCTCTTTTTGGATCCTGGACTTCTGGATCCAAACTTATTTCCCATATTTTCGTCGTGATGACATCCCGCTGCTTCCACCGGCCGACCAACTCTTAGGTCAATGGCTCAGCCGCTAGGAAATGTACTCATCTTCTCCTTAGTCCGAATGCTTCACATATCTGTACCTTATGGATAAGATGCCCTACTGCAATTTAGTACTGGGTAGAAGATTCCCACCTCCTCTTGAAAACGGATTCCTTCCTGGCGCTCCTCGCTATAGTGATCGCGCGCGCGATCTCCTTTTCAGACATCAGGATTTCTGCCGAAAAACTTAGTTATGAGCTTTACTCTCCTAACCATTACGCTCTCCAATTAGGCCTCGTCCAACTAGTGCCATTCCCACTGTATGATGCCTGGAATTACAACACCTCTTGGCCTAGATTTGGGCCCCCCTTTGGGCCTTTGCCGGTACAAATCATGCTCGCGTTGGTTGATCTTCCAGATTGGGCTAAGGAAATTGACGCCGTGATGGGACTGAGGAAGGATACAAGGAATGGTGGGTAGAAGTTTCCGTTAATTGTTGGAGTCAGCGAGATGACGAACTCTTCGCGACCATCTTTGGGGAGCTGAAATATCCCTGTGCTGCTGACATCGAACTACTTGCTCGCTTTCCTGAGGATGCTGCAAGATCTCTGCCTCCTCTTGAACCGGCAACACAATCGGTGCGAGCCCCGCACCAGACCCAGGCTGGTATCGTAATTCGCGAGCCCCTCCCAGAAGTAAGTACCTTGGTTTATACTTTATTCCTTCCTTCACTCTTCCCTTTTTTCTCAACCTCTGCTGCATTAAGGAAATGTGCCACCTTCTGGCAGTCGAGCAGTTAATGCTTCTCCAGCCACTGGCCAGTCCGGAAAGCAGAAGACTGTAATAACGGAGCCTGAAGTTGAAGACTCCTCTTCCGAAGATGATAACCCGCAGACGGTAAGAACTTTCTTGTTTAAAAACAAAGCTTTCTTCCCGAGTCAAGTCTAATCCTTTGACCCTGGCAGATTGCCGCTGTCTTGGCCCGCAAGCGCAGTCGCTCTGACCCTCGAACTGATCCGTGGGAGGAAGATGAACCAATTGCTGATCGACTGGTAAGAAACTAAAAGCGTATATTGGAATCTATCTCTCATTTCGTGCAACCATATAACAATCCTCGCTTATAGGTTCCTCATAGGTCCTCAAGACAGACTGGGGAAGGCCCCTCAGTCGCTGGTGAAGGCACATCTACTTCACAGGCCCAAGCGCCCACTGGTTCCGAGAATCCTCCACCCGCTGCCAGTGTCGCGAGAGATATCCAATTGGCCCCAATCCCAGTGCAGGTCATAGATGATAGCTCGCCTAAAGTGGAAGAGAGAATGTCTCCTTCGGATGCGCCTCATGAGGGACCAAGCGCTGCACCTGTCCTGGCACAGATAGCGCCTGACCCAATTCCTGGCTAGGTGGTTCAAGAACCTGCACCGATAGCAATTCTCCACGAGCCTCCGGCCGCAGAGGTACGTTTTCTTAACCATCATGATGTCCTGATTCTTGTCTTATCCTTTGGGCACTCTAATGATTCTTCCTTAAAACCAGAATCTTGGTCCTGTCGAGGAAGCGGCCGTTGCTGTGGAAGTACTTGGCGCCAATCCTGCTGACCCAGCCGGTGAAGATGTGGTTAACCAAGAGCCTGCCCCTCACGCTCCTGAAGCAGGAGAAGGGATGAATGCCGAACCGGTGCTGGAAGTGGCTCATGTTGTGGAGCCTCTTGAAGCTCCTGCTGCTGCTGCACCAGATCCATTGCCTGGGCCTCCTTCCAGACTGGAGAGGCTAGCTCGGGTACTTGAGATGACTCCTCCCGGAGTCATAGATGAAGCCAGGGACGGACTCCACCGTCTTTTGAGTCCCGATATACTGCTGCCTGGCGCATCTGTCAGGGCTTTGGAGTACTTGAGGGTTCTTCGTCGAGAGCGAGCCATCACTGAGAACGAGTTCATCGAGATACACAAACTGCTATAGAACCTTCCCCAGTGGATTAATGAAAAAGCGGTCGCGACCGCTCAAGCCAGGCAAGCCCAGGCTCACTATCGGGGCCTCGCTTAAGAAATGGACAACTCTCGCGACTTCCTAGGAGATAGGGCTACCCTTGTTAGAGACTTGCGGATTACGCAAAATCATTTTTGGTCCCAAATCCAAGAACTTCAGGCCCAATTGACTGCTGTGACGGCCCGACTTGAGCAAGAGGAACCCTTGCTGGAGCAACCCCTAGCGGCCTCCGAAACATTATCCCAGAACCTAGCTCAAGCTCGCGAAACAGCCCGACAGGCGGAGCGAGCTGCTGCCGATGCCAGTTTTTGCTTGGACAAACATTTACTTCGTTTGACCCATGCAGGCCGAAAACTTTAGGCCTCTAGTGTTAGGCCCCTTTTGTATGAACAATATTATTATTAACAAGTTAAATATTTAGCCCACTTTGCTTGGCCCAAATAGTACTCCAAATTTCAAGTAGTTGATCGTTTTAATTCACCTTTATTGATATTGAAACTGTTGAAAAGATAATCTCTAAATGGGGCGGTTACCTTCTTGAAGATTGCCCCGCTTCCCCTGCGTTTTCAACTTCCTTCATTTATGAGATCACAGCATTCAATTCCATTGATACTCTTATTGATGGCGTTGAAAATACTTCAACTGCCCATCGCACTGTTGAGGCTACTACAACTGGAGCTATAAATACCTGTACTTTGGAGAAGTGATAAAGCCAAGCAACTATGGCTTTTCCAGAGATAATTTTGCAAGCCTTACTTCTCTTCCTTTAGTTTCTAAAATCTTCTCCCCACGATCTCACCCTTAGCCTCAAATTCCTAGGCTTTATGGCTTAATCTCAAAACCTGGGTAGGCCTCATGGCCTAATCTCAGGTCCAGTGGCGTGTCTTTGGTCTCTGGAAATCTGGATGGGATTCACCAGTTTTAGTTAGACTGAAGAACACGCTGTGCTCCTAACACCGCGGAATGAGATTTTGAGTGATCCGTCTCCTCCGATTGTCCGCGTGAAGCAGGAGGGAGAAAGGCGGAAGGCCACTTTGAGGCCGACCGTTCTTCTTCCGCGGTCTACCTCCGGGGTCTGACTATCAGGCTTCCTTTTTTCCCCTGGTGGTAGATGTGGTTGTGAGTCGCACTCTCTCTGAAGACCATCTTCATCCCGGAGGATAATCACCTGGAAGGGGTATGATGGATTATTCCCTTCCCTCTTCCTCCGGTACAGACGATAGCAGCTGCGACTCAGATCGGAGGAGGATGTGGGTGAAGAGAGGAAGAGCATGAGCGGTCATACCACATCCTCCTTGCCACAACAAGATCCAGAAACTCTTAGAAGATCTGTAATCCTTATGATTTTCGAAGCCACATTTGGCCTTATCCAAAGTTGCTAAGCGCTGCTTGCTCAAATCTTCGTGTTCTTGCCACATTGCCAGGACATAATCCTCACCGATCAAGTGATGCTGATCTTATACGCGTAAGGAATGAATGTTGATTTCCAAGGGTAAAACTGCATCATGGCCGAACATTAGTGCATAGGGTGTTGTGGCAGTGGGATTCCTTTTGGAGGTGTGGTAAGCCCATAGCGTCTCATACAACGTGTCGTGCCACTGGCGAGGGTTTTCAACCAACATCTTCTTTAGCAGGGTAATAATAATCTTGTTACTAGCCTCCGCTTGACTGTTGGACTGAGCATAATATGGAGTGCTGTGGATGAACTGGATGCCTAAATCGTTGACAAGTTACTCGACCGCACCTCCCATGAATGCTGCCCCTGGTCTGAAACGAGCACTTCAGGGATACCAAACCTGCAAATGATGTTATGAAAAATGAATTGGCGAATGGTGGCACCAGAAGCCTCCTTCAAAGGCTCAGCTTCGATCGACTTGGTGAAGAAATCAGTGGCCACGATGATGAACTTATGTTGGAGAGAAGAGTGGGGGTGAATCATCCCAGTCAGGTCCAATGCCCAACCTCGCGCAGGCCAAGGTTTAATAACAGGTTGCATGGGAATATTAGGGATATGCTGGACTGGACCATGTGCTTGACAGTCTTGGCACCCTTTGGCGAATGTAATACAGTCCTTCAAAATGCTGGGCCAGTAATAACCATGTCTCTGGATGAGCCAGCGCATCTTAGGTCCCACTTGATGGGCCCCGCAGATTCCTGTGTGTGCTTCTCGTATTAATCGCTTTGCTTCGCGACCATAGACACATCGTAAGTCTATGCCATCTTCTCCACGTCGTCGCAGCTCGTCACCCCTGAGGAAGTAATTTAAGGCAAGAAAGTGAACTTTCCTATCTGCTGCAGGATCTGGTTGTTTGAGGTAATCGATCAACGGAATGCGCCAATCGACGTCGATAGGCTCCAAGACCGCGACGACCGGATCATCAGGCGGATCAGGTCGTGCGAGCCACTAAGGCAGCGTGCGACGCTCGACTTTCAGAATGCGCTCGCGAACCCCATACTTCAATTTAATGCCTGTAGCCAATTGAGTGAGTTCATTGGCCGCGAAATTGCGCTCGCGAGGGATGTACTCCAAATATGCATCATCAAATTTATCCAGAAGCTCAATGGCTCGATTCAGATATGGTCTGAGCAACAAGCTTACACATCTGTATTTTTCTTGAAGCTGATTTATCAAGAGCTGAGAATCGCCACGGATCTGAACGTCCCTCACTCCCAATTCCAGTAAGACTTCTAGGCCAATAATATGGGCCTCATACTCTGCCTGGTTGTTCGTACACTTAAACTCTAATTGAAAAGAGTAAGAGAAACGATTGCCCGCTGGATTCTCCAGAACAATCCCTGCCCCTACTAATGTTTCAGTCCTTGAGCCATCAAAAAATAATATCCAGGGTTGCAAGGAAACCATGGCCTGGTACCATTTGGCGTATTCTGGGATGCACGCCAAATTCGGTAGACTTGTAGTTGCGGTCGTTATCTCTAACTCCTTCACTGTAGGGATATCCAACATGGGGTGATGGGCCAAAAAGTCTGCAATGGCCTGTCCCTTTACTGCTTTCTGAGGCACATATTGCAGCGAGAATTCGGACAGGGCCAGTACCCACTTGCCAATACGGCTTCTCAGAATAGATCGCGACAACATGTACTTGACCAGGTCTGTTTGAGCGATGATGCAGGTAGTAAAGGATAACATGTAGTGTTGCAACTTGCACGCTGAGAAGTACAATGTAAGACACAGCTTTTCCATAGGAGTATACCTTGTCTCACAATCTGTCAGTGTCCGGCTGAGGTAGAAAATGGCGTGCTCGACGCCTCCCTTATCATCCTGGGCGAGTAGACTGCAAATGGAAGCCTCAGCCGCTGAAATATATAGCTTCAGTGGAAATCCAGCTCTCGGGGGAACAAGCACTGGAGGGCTCGCTAGGTAGGCCTTGATCCTGTTGAAAGCCTCTTGATGTGTAGGTTCCCATACAAACTCGTTCTGACCCTGCAGCTTTAGCAATGGGGAGAAAGTCTGGATTTTACCTGCAGAGTTAGAGATGAAACGTCTCAGAAAGTTAATCTTACCAAGCCAACGCTGCAATTCCTTTTTCGTCCGCAGAGGGGATGCATTGATGACTGAATTTGCCTTGTCCTCAGGGACCTCAATTCCTCTCTGATGGACAATGAATCCCAGAAAATCTCCTGCTTGAACTCCAAAAACGCATTTAGAGGGATTCATCTTAAGCTTATGTAGTCGCATGTGCTCGAATACCTTCCTGAGATCTGTGACGTGGTCTCCTCTCTTCTGGGACTTCACAACTACGTTATCGATATATACCTCTAAAATCTTCCCCAGGATGTCATGGAAGATCAAGTTCATGGCTCTCTGATACGTTGCTCCGGCATTCTTCAGACTGAAAGGCATAACCACATATTCAAAAAACTCCCTCGAACCCAGGACATTGGAACTCTGTTTTATGTATGTCTTCCTCTGCGACCGGAATCTGGTGATACCCTGAGGTGCCGTCTATGAAGGACAACAATTCATGTCCTGCTACGACGTCTACCAACATATCTGCGATCGGCATGGGATAGACATCTTTAGGTGTAGCGAGATTAAGGTCTCTGTAGTCTATGCAGACCTTCATCTTACCATTCTTCTTGCGAACAGGCACTATATTAGATAGCCACTGATTGTACTTGGCTACCTTGATAATGGCCGATTTATGCATCTTTTCGACTTCCTCCTTGACGAGGACTTGGGTTTCTGAATTCATTCGTCGCGGCTCTTGTTTTACAGGCCTCTTATCAGGGAGTGTTGGCAGTTGATGGCAAACCAAGTCCGTTGACAGGCTGGGTATGTCTTCATATTTCTCCGCGAAACAGTCTTTGAACTCTAGCAACAAGTCAATGAGCCTCTGTTTCTCGTTAGGCTCTAAGTAAGCACTGATACCCACTTCCATAGGCTCATATTCTGTTCCAAGATTGACCTTCTTGGTAGGGTCTCTGACTTTAGGAGGTGTATCGTCCAGCGCTGTTGGGGCGAGCTGAATTGCTACTTCATCTTCTTGTTCCCGATCAGAGAGCTCTTCCTTGACGGCCTCTAAGGTCGCGACTCGATTGTAGGCCTCTTTTTCCACCAAGTACGATGATAGTCTGTCATACAGCAAGTGGAAGGCCTCTATCCCTTCCTCTAGGAGGTCGTAATCCATTAATCGTTTGACGGTTTGGGCACAGCATGGCCAAACCTTTCCAAGCCTTCTTTTGCGAGCGTAAGCCCCCACTTTGCTAGTGCAGAGGCCGTCACCCCTGTGGGGCGGCCTTTGTCATCGATGCCACTGACCTGCAATGGAGTAATAGGCTCCAAATAGTACCTAGCATCTACATAATTCGCGAAAACTGGGAATGGACGAGGATCCGCTTTGATCACCTCAGCTTTATCTGTCTCCCTATTCCACATAATTAGCTCCTGATGGAGAGTTGACGACACACAGTAACTCCAGTGGATCCAGTCTCTACCCAGAATAGCACTGTATGCCGCATAACAATCTGTCACAAAGAAAGCATAAACTCCCTCTGTTGGGCCAACCTTAATACGTAAGAAAAGTAATCCCAGGGTCTTTGTTACAGTTCCAGCGAAGTTCTTGAGCGTGAGGGACGTAGACTAGATTTTCTCTTTCTTGATCATGAGCAAATGCATGGTCCTGGTAGTGATGACATTAATAACAGCTTCGGTATCAACCATGATCTTGCTAACTTTGGTACCGCCAACTTCTGCTGTGACATTTAGAGTCCTCATGTGTTGGACCATAGCAGGCGTTAGCCTGGTGAAGCTCATGAAGGCTGTGAGCATCCTCTGCTTCAAGAAAGACAGTCTCTTCCATAGGTGTCGTGACCGCCGACGTGATCTGCAAAGGTTGTTCATTATTTTCCTCAGCTTCCACGCAGTCCTGAGCGGCGACCGGTAGTGCATACCTTGCGGGGAGCACGTAAACCATGTTGCAAGACGTGTCAGTCATATCTGCCTCCTCCATGTCATCTTCCAAGTTAAGCTTGGGTTCTTCGACAGGGGTGTCCACGTTGAATTGTTTAGCCAAACGGTCCACCAATGACTCTTCTGTAAGGCCTTTTACCTCACACTGCTTGTGTTCCTGTATCCCGGGAGCCTGCCTAGGGGAGTCTGGTTTCTGTTCCCCTGCCATGCTTACCTCCTGGGGAGCGACTACTACTCTCTGGACCTTTTTTAGTCTCCATTGTAAGGTATCAGTGATCTCGTCCTTGCCCGCCAGTCTCTCAAAGATCGAAGACTTAGCTTCTGGTTCTTCGCGAAATAACCTGCGCTTGACATGTGGTCGCTGAGTTGGTGAGCTCTCCTTTCGAGCTAGCGAAGGGGTTGTTGCCTAAGTGATCCTGCAAAAAATATTGGGCTTAGATGGCCCTGTTAGCGAGCTCGCTTGTTTTTTAAGGCTATGGGGAGCCATTAACTACTTAGCAGCTAGTGCTTCCATTTTCCTTTGATACTGCTCAGGTGACTTGACCAATTATGAAGGCTTGATTATGGCCTGGTCCAGAACCTCTAGCGCGCGCTTGGCTTCCCCAAACCTGCACTACAGCTTCCTCTTCTTGGAAGTGCTTATTTCCACTGCCTTTCCCTTTTCCCTGGTGTACCACTTTCCTTCCTTGATGGTGGCTGCTGGCGCTGGCGGAATGTAGGGCTTGGTCAGCACATCCATGCGCTTGTTCGTACCCCTTTCTTCCTGTTTCTGATCAACCGCGGCCGCTCTCAACTTCTTGAACAAATTGGAGTCTTTCGAGGATGGTGGTGACTCCACTTTCTCTTTTTCCCTTGGGCTAGAAGGTTGATAGTTTCGCGACGACGTAGCCCAACTAACAGGAGGGAAAGAGCCAAAGCGAAATGTCTGCTCGACCTCTTCATGTGATACTTGAATGCCACACTCTTCTTTGCATCGCGAGCATAGGACCACTGGTGAAGCTTGACCAATTGGTTTAGCTTTCTTCTCTGCATGGGTCTCTTTCTCGGCAGAGCTTGCTGCTCGCCCCTTTATACTTAAATCCAAGGTTGGTGTCCTCTGGTTCTGCTTGGTCCAGCTCACATCGACCATATTGATCCCAGTGTCAGGAAAAGGGTTCAGGTCCACAAGCGCTGCCGCTGTTACTAGAGCTTCAACCTGCAAACTGCCGTTATTCAGCCATACCTGGATCTGGTCTTTGAACTTCACACAATCTACGATATTGTGATTCCATAAGTTATGGAATTTACAATACTTCTTCCCTTTCAGCTGTTCTGGTCGAGGAAAAGGTCCAAAGTCGGTCTTCACCATCTTCGCGGCGATCATTTCATCCAAAATCTCATGAGCCTTAGTGGCATCATATGTATATGTTGCGAATTCAGGTTTAGTGAAGGCCACCGATTTGAGCTTGACAGGTTCCTTGGAAATTTTCAGTTGCTTCGGGGTTGGATTCTTCCTCCCTGTTAGTTCATAAGCAGCGACATCATTCTCCTCTTCCTCGTCGTCCTCTTGAACCACTTCTTCACTGTGCTGGTGGTAGTAAGGGTCATAGGTAGCTGGCTGGTAGCTCAGGGCTCCTACGGTGTGATGTTTTCCGGGTATGTATGTCCCTTTAGATGCATTCTTCCTTGCATCTATTTCTCTGAGGAGATGTTCGAAGCTGCCGACCTCTGTGATGAGTTCTCCCATTGACTGGATCATGCTGCCATGTTGCTTCTTTCACTGACGAGGTTCCAAACCCTTGACCGCCAGCTTGACTAACTCTTTCTCTGGCAGGATGACATTCAGCTTGGCTTTCTGAAGGCTGCTGGGCCATCTGAGTAAGAGAAGCCAAGTCCGCTTTGGGTTCAATGGCTCCGAAGGTTTCTCGGAAAAGCATCTCCATCCCGGGGCAATCTGCCACTGTTCCAGGCCGAAGTTTTGAAAACCATCTAAAGGCAGCTCCCGAAAGAGAAGTGCCAAAGATCCTACATTTGAGGATATCATCATTCTGGTACTGGACGCATTGAACCCTAAACCTGGCCAAATGGGTTGCCGCATCCTCGGTGTCTTCCCCTGAAAAAGTAGAAAACATGATATTTTTATAACCCTTAGGAAAGGGCGCGAGCATTATATGAGGCGGGAAAGGTCCCTCATAGACCTCATCCAGTTGGGCCCTAGGATTAGCCAACCTGATCATCTCTTCTACCTCTTCACGCTTTACATATTCTGGACCCGGGGGAGGAGGTGGTATCGCCACAATCTGGAGAGCAGCCTGCAAAGGTATTGCTTGGTTTACAGTCGCTGTCCCTTCTCCCACACGTACAACACGGGTTGTAGCTGGTGGCTGAAGAGTCACTGCTGGTATAGGTGTCTCTTTGGCCAAGGCTGTTATCTTGATCGGGTTACCTGTCTGGTCAATTCCATAATAGCATCCTGGCAGTTCTTGATATATATTTTCTTCCTCATCGCTGTCGTATTGAACGAATATAGCAGAGTCGGACGAGGTTCCACCAACCTTCGAGGCCTGATGCTTCTGTCTAGTGGTTTGTCCGCATGGTGAGGTGGTCTTTTCCTTGCTGCCGCCGATAACCAGACGTTGCTCTTTATTTTTCAGTGGTGTAGCAGCAACGGTGGCGGAAGGAATAACGGTATTGCTGCTAACCTTCTCTCGCTGATTCGGCGGCACGTACTTGCCCGAACCAGACAGCTGGCCAAGGGAACCAAGGATAGCGTTAGGATCGCCTAAAGCCTTGTTCAACACTTCTCTTGCTTGGTTCAATTCGACTCTCTACATGGCCACCTCGGTTTCGAGGTTAGTGCCATCCTTCCGAAGACCTGCCATATCTGACGCAGTCTGCTTGGTTTGATTCGTGATAGCCTCCATGATTTCTTTCTAGCACTTATTCTGCTCGCTGGCGATCCCTGCGGAATGGACCCTTACTGCATTCTCTGATTGTGCGATCTGTTGTTTAGTATCCTCTGCATGTCAGGTAATGCGTTGGTCTAGTTCGCGTATGAGTTTATCTGTTTTCGCAGTTTCCCTTTCAAAATCAGCGGCTATCTTCTTGCGATGATTTTCAATATTCTCCATGATGATCGCGAACCTTACCTCGGAGGTTGCTCCCTCTGGAATAGGCTTCGCAACGAAAGCCTCTCTTTCTCCACTCTCCACTGTATTGGAGACAGCGGTAGTGATAACAGGCTCACTGGCCTGATTAGTACTGACATTCTGACCCTCAGTAGTGGTCGGGTGATTCTCTTCCCGTTCGGTTGACATGTTGGGTGATTTGGAATTGTGAGAAAATCTTTGATTCACTTGTTCCTCAGAAAGACCATGACAGTCCGCGCGAGAATGCAGTGTGTAACTGGAAGTCTTATGTTTTGAGCAGTTAGCGTAAACCTTTTGGTAAGAGTTTTCGCTAGACTTCCCAATGGCTACGTTCACGAAAAGACACTGTCGGGGTCCCACTGGGCGTGCCAAAATGTTTGGCTCCAAAACCAGTTGGCTTGCAAACTGTCTCTTTTGAGTGTGTGCGCAGGCGCGCCAACACCGTGGGGTGCAGTCGTCGGAGGAGTCCCTTGACCTGACCTCTTCTTCAAGCGTTGTGGACTAGGAGAGCACCAACCTCGCCACAAAGGTTCTTCTCTAGCCTTCCGAGAAAGGACTTTCTGCCTTACGGATAAGGGCTTTGGGTGTGATCTCTTCGCATCACCAAATTGATACTCAATGTTGTAGGCTGAGCAGAGCAATCATTGGGAAGTTTGGAGAAAGCACGGGTTTTGCTAAAGCGTGACTTTAGCTTCGATGGGGTGCGAGGGCGTTACCCTTGCTTCGCTGGTAGTATCGGTGGCCGTAGTACTGGCAGTCGGCTCTTGGAGAGACTAGGACTGGAAGTACAGTCGCCGGGTTTCAACAAGGTTGAAGGTTTGCTCCGGGGAGGCTTTGTAATCATTGGGATTGATTGATTCAAGTGAGGTCCTCGTTTGTCCTTAATTTAAACCTGGTATTTATACACCTAGGGTTTCGACCGTTCCTTGCTATAGAAGCGTTATTGATTGAAGTTTCCTATTCAATCTCTACTACTTGATTCCAATAAGATTTCGTTTTCCTTATGGATCACGGAATGGGCGAAGATATACCCCAAACCCAAGTAGGCTTATTTTTGGGCCGCATGTATCGGCTAGCTGGGCTAAATCCACTAAACGATCTTACCAAAAATACTTTTGGGCTCAAACACAACCTGACATTCAAATATTGAAATTCAATCACCATCTTATGAAAACGCATATAAAGCCCAGAGAAGAAAGTTAAAATAGTGGACTGACTATAGTAAGTTATCAATGAGATAGTTAAAAGAAGTGGACATACCCTAATATCCCTATATTTACAGAGAAGTCAAAAATTAAACATAAAATCTTCAGTCATATCACAGCTAAGTTACCAGTTACCAAAATGATGAACAAAAAAGAAAAGAAAGATATTGAAACATTCCAAAATCTTCTGCAGAGTTGCTCTTGTGGACATATATAGAGAGGAGAAACATACTGACGTTGGTAAAGTTAAAAACCCATGAACTAATGAAGAGAAAGCATGCATGCTGTGTGTTTGGGAAAGATGGAGTGAGTGGAAGGATAAAGCAGGAATAAAACTACAGCAGGCTATGATCTTCAAGGAAAAAAAATAACAATAATCTGGAATAACAAAAGAACGTACCACTGGCTGGATTTTCTTGTACAGGATGGCTGTATATTAGTGAAGGACAAAACTTTACAAACAATGCCTATGGCATCATCTCAAATGCCTATGTCCTGAAATAACTTGACCTTCAAGATGGTAAATAAATAAAAGTCAAAAATCATCATTACGAATCATGATAACATCAACGCAAAATTATTGTGTGTGTGCATGGTAATGGGATCTGGTCACTTAGTATTAACCCATTACGAGTTTATAAATGATTGACTGTGAGAGCTACATGGTAGTTGAGACTAGAGAGAACCAAATTACCCAAAACAGGTTGAGTGGAGCTACCAAGTAAGAAGTATTAAGGTCAGTTGTTCAAGTTGATTTTATTATGTAGACATCAATGTCAAGACAAGCTATATCTCAGCAAAATAAAATGTTAAGGATTCAATATTCATTCAAAAGAGGAAAACATAGACAACTTTATATCTCATAAGACGCATAAACTAGCTCAACATTAAACCATATTTATTGGCAGAACCTAGCGAACATGGTAATCCAAGAAAATCATCCCCAGAAATACCCATACCTAGAAAATCCCAAATCTAGCTTGAAGATCAAGCACTGAGTTCATACCCAAAAATACCCATACCAAAACCTTTTCTGAACCAAGAACTTCATGCATCATCGTACCAAGATTTTCATCTAAATGAGAAAAGTTCACAAACATTACACCAAGGAAAGGCCACTAATAAAACTTATACATAATTTTTCAAACTGATCATTTTGGTACACGAAATCTGAATCCCGACCCACTATCCATACATGACGTTAATGACGCAGTTAACTTTATGTCATTTTTCATTTGTCAAGGGGTATTTTAGTACTCTCTCACTCTGACTCTTCTTTTTGGTCAAAAAAAAATTCTTCTCTCTCTCTCTCTCTCTATCTCTATCTCTCTCTCTCTCTCTGTCTCTGTCTCTATCTCTCTCTGTCTCTGTCTCTGTCTCTCTCTCTCTCTCTCTCTCTCTCTCTCTCTCCACACACCGAAACCCAGAAAACTCTATGACTCCGGCGACCACTGCATCTCTTCCACCTTCCAAATCCACACCCACCAAACTCAACGGGTCGGAAAGAGGCTGTACTCGACCGAGACCGCGATGACGCCGGCGGCAGAGCAGATGGTGGAGACATAGTCGTGGTGGTGGTGATGACTCATTTGGATTCCGGTCAAGATTATGTTCTCTTGCAAGTCCAGCACATAATTGACCACCCCGCTGAGCAAGATGTCAATAAACCCAAACCCCACCAACACAAACACACACGAAAACACCTTAGCCAGCGGCGTTTCCGGAGCAATGTCGCCGTACCCAATCGTGCACATAGTGACTATACAAAAGTAGAGGGCGTCAACCACAGGGTGGGTTTCCATACCGGAGAACTTGTCCATGTTGAAAGAGTATATTACAACACCGAGAGAAAGATACATGACAAGTAACAACACAGCTTGTTTGATGATGGAGCTAGTCTGGGACTATGGCTTGGGAACCTGGGCCGTCTTTGGCTTCAGGTCACACATGACAGCCATGGCCGGGGCGGTCTTGTATCGCTGGAGAATGGTAGGTTTGCGGGTCGGGGCATTCCGGGGTCCGGAAGATGAGGAAGACGATGAAGAGGGATGTGGGTCTTGGACATAAGGGTAAGAGAGAGAGAGAGAGGGGTGGCCAGAGTAAGAGAGAAATAGATGGGTGGCCAGAGCAAGAGATAAGGAGAGACAAATTTACCCCTTAAATTATGCCAGGTGACAAAGGATTTCACGGCGTTAGTGACGGTGTGTCTACAAAGTGGGTCGGGCTCAGGAGTCCGTGTACCAAAATGATTGATTTGGAAAATTATGTATAAGTTTTATTAGTGGCCTTTACTTGGTGTACTGTTTGTGAAATTTTCCCCATCTAAATTACCTTGAAACAAGTCTTAAAACATCTTAATAACATCCTCAAATTTTTGAATTTAACAACAGAGGAAATTGATGAACATCTTAATAACACAAATATACAGATCAAGTAGTAAGACTGACTTACAAAAACAAAACAAAGTTAAAACCCTCCAATAACAAAGAATATATGACCCGAACCCCTGTAAAAAAAATTACATCTTTCATACATTTGTACACCTAAGGAACAAAAACTACAGAAACCCCTACACTAATTTTAGTTTGCGGAAGCAAATGTGAAGCAAAAATTGAATAAAAGTTGAATCTTTCTTGCCTTGGAGAAAGTGGGACTCTGCTGCGGCCAGTAATGTTTTGAAATTTAGGGTTTTCAGAAAGTAAAATCCTGATTTTCAAAGGAAACTGATGACGATCTCTTCCTTGGCCATCGATCTGGACGATGATCAAGCTTGACCCTTCCAGTCCTTGGCGATCTCGAATTCTCCATGACGAAGAGAAAATTGAGAGGATGGATGAAGAGAAGAAAGAGAGGACCGAGATGCTAGCCGGTGAGCCAATAGTGAAGAGAGATGCTAGTCTCCTAACTATGACAGCGTGCCCAACAAAAGCGCGCTGGGGCGATCAAATCACCTGGAGAAACGAAAGAAAGAAGAGAAGCAAGACTTTGGTCTCTCTTAGCTGAGAGAAAGGTTTTAAATTTCTCCGAAACTGTTGAAATTTCTGTAATTTTGAAGTATTGAAACGAAATTCATATGTTATATTATTTCCGTCAGAAGTTTCCCGAAATTTTCTGAAATTTTCCTTACATTTCGACAAAATTCATAATTTCCGAAATATCTATACACAATATAAATTTAAAAATTCACACCGAAATTTTTTCCGAAATTTCTCTAAAATTTATGTTAAATTTTTATGTCACTTACAATGAATTTTTACTGCATACTTTTATAGAGAAAATATGAAATTTTGAATTTTTTTTTTTTTTTTTGCAATCAAGTTGAATACAACAAAAAACCTTTTTGTTTTTCTGTTTTTATCTGCTACAAAGTTGAATGCTCCAACCATAACATGATTTCCTTTTTGCTTCGTCTCAAATATTGTATGCTTCATACACTGTAACATCATATTAGGTAATTCCGCAATATCTGATATATGGATTGCATGTGGAAAGGGAACAACACGTACACATACAATAACCATGTGATGAAGTACGAAAATCATTTCTAAAATTCATGTACTTGGGAGCAGTATTGTATGATACTAAATGAAAGCAGTTCAACCAGCTAGATCGAACCACATCATAGTAGTTTTTATATTTCTTTTGTTGTACTTGTTCATTTTCATTCACAGGGTTTTGGTTTTACGTGCCCCGCCCCACCCCCTTGTAATTTTCTAATTATTTAAAAAAGTAAATCATATTTACATTATCAATATACAACACATTATCAATACACATAGATAAAAACACTAGTTTAGCAACCTACTACAGTACTAGGTAATTACTTCTCCATATAAAATATCATAATTATATTATAAATGCATAATTTTAGAGATCTTATATTGTCAATAAGTTTATTATAGGTTAGTTTAGTCTATGTAAAAGTTTCATTCAAAAATATTATTTTATAAATGCAATTAATTTGATTTCTTTATTTTTAACTAAAATTTCCACCGAAATCGAAACTTTCTCCAAAATTTCCTTAAATTTGAAGTACCGAAATTTGAAACCTTGGCTGAGAGAGAGCTAGAGAGGGTTGAGATTTCGGTAGATCCAGATCTATACCTACTTCTCTCTGCTCACCTTTTTTTTTTTTTTGATACCATCTCTATGCTCACCTTTTGCACAATAAAAATAACATTAATCCTAGCTCACTTACTGTCTTTCGAGGTTTTGGCAGTGATACAATCACTGTTGTCCATAAACTAATGATATGTTCTCTCTACTGATCATAATACCCACTGATTTGGCACCTATAGAGTCACTATTATCTTGGAAAAGTATATATGTTCTATATACTATTCATGACACACACTGATGGTCAGTGACAGGAAAGAATAACCCACCCATTTTTCAGATCAGTGTGATACTATTCAATATTGGCACTGATAGATGTGTGGTGGCTAATGAAGAGGTGCTATTGGGGAAATTTGTTGTAGTGGTAGTACATGGATATCCAGTCAAATGAAATATAAATTTATTCCGGGAGCTTCTTTAGTAGATTTTTTTTCTTAGTTTCTTAGCGTGATCAGTTTTATTGTTGGGCTCTCAATTGTTTCCAAGTTAGTATTAAGCACTGATAACAATAGAATGCGGCCATGAGCAATAGGAAAAGGCTAAAATACACTCTAGTGACTTTACATAATTTTTTTTTTTTAAGAATTCAATTAACGGTTGTTTTAATGGAATGTGTAACCGAATTGAGATTTTGTAGGATTAATAATAGTTCAGGTATTTATTTGAAATATTTTATAGATGTGGTATTTATTTGGAATGACCTCCAAAGTTCGGGTATTTTTTTTTTTTGTAGTTTTCCCTATAATTTATCTGATGTTCAAGTAAACCCTAATTTGTGTTTGCCCCAAACTCTAGGTTACTTAACCTAGTGGTAATAGGGTTAAATTAGAAGGATCTAGATTCCTATTCAATGTACGATTTCTTTCCTTGTATGATTGAGATTCTATGTATTGTAATCCTCTATATAAAGAGGCCCCTATTATCATGAGAATACACAGTAAATTCCTCTCAAATTCAGTTTCTCTACAACACGTTATCAGCACGAAGCCCTAACCCTGAAACCCTAAATTCGTAGCCTTCAAATCCCAAAAACCTCTGCCGCCCACCTTGAAGCTCTCACCTCCAGGAACCCAGAACCGGCGGCTCCACCCCTAGAACCGGCCGGAATCTACCCGAACCGGCCACCGGAAGTGACTGAACCGGCCCCCTCAAGAAGAATCTGTCAATCTTCTGCCTGATTTCGCATCCTTCCCATCCACCAATCACAGCCACCTCTTGTCACAAGCTGCAGCGCCATCCCAGGATCCGGGAACAGGTGACAATTTTTCGGGAACCTGCCGTCAAGGCCCCGGACCGACTAGCAGAAGCACCAACGTTCGCATTCCGGTCTGCATCTCCAGAAACCCAATTCAGAAGTAGAAGAAGCCCAGCCCGGAGATCAAGCCTCGGCCCAGTAGCAGGAAGAAGCCCACAGGCCCAGTAGCAGTAAGAAGCCCAGAAGTCTAGCCCAAGCCACAGTCAGCTAGCCACGTCAGCATCAGACTGCCATGTCAGCACCCGGTACCACGTCTACAGCGCCGGTCAACGACTAGTCAACGCAATCAACCCTCCGGTTAACAACCAATCAACGCCGGTGAACCTTTTTCCAGCCACTTTTCTGGTGACCTTTTCAGACCAACTTTTCCGGTCAAGAGTTCCGGCAATTTTTCAAGGTAAACTTTTCTAAAAGTTCCCGTTTTTGAAGTTTTTATTATTTTTCTCTTCTTTTCTCGGGGACTTCCAACATCCCTTCTTCTACCCCCCTTTCTTCATCATAGGGGAGACCAAATTAAGCCGAACTGTGGGGTTTCGTGCTAACTCCAAGCTTAAAGCTTGTTGAGATCTCCAAACTTAGAGTTTGTAGTGAATTTATGATCGACCACTTATGTCATTGTTTCGATCGAATCCAATATCCCTTGGAATTGAATTTCTTGGAAGCGACTACGCTCGGAAATTCCTAATTTCTGGGAAGAGATTACGCTAAGAAATTTTATATGTTTTTGTGGTAGCTTTTTCCGCTCCGAAACTAATCCTAATTTCTTGTTCTCTTTCAGGATGAGTAACCTGAACAAATTGGACTTTGGTCCATTGGGAACACTTGGCTCTGAATATCACAGGTGGGTTCGTGATATCCGCCAGCATCTCAAGGCCGATGGAATCTTGGATATGATTCTCGAGCCTAGCCAGGATGTGCTAACTGTTGAGCAAGCTCAAGCTTTGGAAGCAAATAGAGCAGCCTTAGAGGCAAATAAGGCGAAAGCCATCATCCTAATGACTATTCATATGGATGATTCACTCCAGTACGAGTGTATGAATGAAGAAGACCCCAGAAGGTTGTAGGTCTCACTCGAAGAAAGATTTGGCAACGTCCGTGACTCCGTGCTTCCTGACCTAGAAATGAGATGGCATAGCCTCCACTTCTGTGATTTCAAGTCAGTTCTTGACTACAACTCGGAAGCACTTCGCATTAAATCCTTATTGGAATTCTGTGGTAAATAGATCACAGATGCAATGTTGATTGAGAAGACTCTCTCTACTTTCCCCGTCTCTGCATTGATGGTTGCTAAGAACTATCGAATCGATGTTACTACAAGACGGATCACAAGGTTTCATGAGCTTATTGGAGCTATGAATGTCACTGAAAAACATGACAACATCCTTGTGAAGAACTATAATTCGAGATCCGTGGGAACATAGCATATTCCGGAATCCAATTATAATCCTGCCCCAAAGGGAAGGCGCCAAGAGTTAAACCCTAATCTTAGGGATACATTTGGACGTTCTGGTCCATATAATCGCTCTACTTGGGAAGGTAACCGCCAAAATAGGCGAACATGGAACTGAAGAGGTCAACGTGGAAAGAGAGAGGGAGGCAACACCTCTGGCCATGTTGGTGGCGCCACCAACACTAAGAGCCATCTAAATGACGCTTTCAAAGCACCTCAATCAATAGAGTTTGAGCAAAGAGATGTATGTTCTCGATGTGGAGTGTCTGATCATTGGGCACACATTTGTAGAGCTCGTGAAGAACTTGTCACTGCCTACAAAGCATATTGTGAAGCAAGAGAAGCTCACTATGTGGAACAAGAAGATCAAGAAGATGACCTAGAGTGAAGGGTTAAAGACTACAAATCTGGCTGGGATCAATAGATCGCCAATTCTGTTTAAAGTCTTTATTTTTCCAAGAGATCGATGTAAGAGGCAATTGCCATACACGTTGTAGTAGATGCCTGGTTTAGTTTTTCTTCAAAGTAGTCTCACCCAAAGTACGTGTGATGTCTAGGAAGGTTCTCAGATTAGTGGTACTTAAGCAAGCATTGCTCAACCGACATCTCTCTACTCACCTGGTCACATTTATTTTGGAATTACCAAAAGAAGATAGACGACTACCATTGTTTTGCATTAACTAGTATTTTGGATTAGATTTTCTTGTCAAAGAGACAATGATGTAACTCCGTTGGCTTAGGAATAAAATTTCGAGTTCTTTTCATTATGACTCCATTTTTATTCTTTGTGACTACGATGGCTGGGCCATCAATATGAATTCAAGGACATGGAATAGCCCAAGTTCCCCTTGCCAAATGGCACCTTGATTACTGTCATAGAAACTCTCTAAGCTTCTAGGGCGAATCGCACCTATGAATAGCCAACGGATTCCATGCGAAAAAGCATGTAGAGAACAGAAATGAGTTCCTTTGCAATACCTCTAATGATTGTGAATAAATGCGCATCTTAGAGAAGTTTATGTGTCTCTCTAGTGGACTCTATGTCACTATTCGAGCTATTAAATCCAATAAAGTTATGAGAGAAGATCTCTTGGATTTAGACACATATTGGCTTTGTCACGACAGGATAGGTCATACTGGTCATGATATGATGATCCGTCTACTAAAGACTTCACATGGACATCTTTTCTATCGAGTGAAATGAAGCATGAATCAAAAAGTTGATTCCTGGACTAAGTGTGACCGACGCTGCTGCCTAGGGCACCGCCTCCGTCCACCACTAGCCTAGGGCTGGCATATTCCCTATCCATGACGCCATGGATGGCGTCCATCATGGTGATGGCGCCCTTGGTGATGCTGCAATCACTAACTTGCTTCAAAATAGAGTTTCAGACGCTCAGGCTTAACCAAGATTCTCATTGGTTGCTTCTAAAGCCTCTCGCTCGTTTTACAAAGCCCGTTCCTTAGGGAAATTAGGACTGAGACCGTCCTATGCAAAGGATATGAAATACTCATTATGTTCGTACAGAGAATCCGTGGGGATTCTGTGGACTAGTTCAACCAACTTGCGGACGTTTAAATATCTCATGATGTTGGTTGACACGCAAACACGCTGGTCACGTGTTGTGCCATTGTCCATCTGTAAATGCTGCTTATGCTACACTCCTAGCGCATATCATATGACAATGGGCTCACTCCCCGAATCATCCTATTCAGTCAATTGGATTTGACATTGCTAGAGAGTTTACATCGAAGACTTTCGATGGTTATTGCATTGGGACTAATGTTGGATATTATATTCATATGAACACACCCAAATGGTCTCGTGGAAACGACTATGATGGTCGTCAGGATATTAGTAATGCGTACCAACCTCCTTCTATCCGCTTGGGGTGATGCAATACCGCATGCAGCTATGCTAATTCGTCTACGACCCACTGCCACTCAATCTACCTCTGCGTTATAGCTAGTGACTGGGTAAAAATCGTACTTACGCATATTTGCATGTGCAAATTATGTGCCAATTGCGCCGCCACAACGCTCTATAATGGGTCTTTACAGACGAATGGGCAACTACGTTGGATTTAAGACACCAACAATCGTCCGCCACTTAATGCCCTTGCATGGCGATCTCATTACCGCTGGATTTGCGGATGTCACTTTGATGAGAAAATCTTCCCGTCGTTAAGGGGAGATAAGAACATGAATGTTCAGCAGGAACGACAGGAATTGTCGTGGCCTGTCCCCACTATGTCTCATCTCGATCCCTGTTAAAGTGACAAGATCACACAAATATGCTGCAAACATGCCTATAAGGAAGTACGTCCCTATGAGAGGACGTAGCGCCATCCTACACGGAGGTAGGCATGCCGCCAATGCCAAAGAGAGTGGCACTCTGGCGTTATAAGCCATGGCCCCAGTTAGGATGCGTGGGAGGCCCGTGGGTTCGAAGGATACTTTGGCACATTCCAATCCTTTGATCATTAAGACTCAGAATCCGTCTCATGAGAATCTTCCAGGTTATGGTTATCGTTGGGGGACGCCTCAACATCATAATCTATTCCTGAGAATATAGAGCTCTATGAAAATTACACTAGTGTACATGAGACGTGGAATAAAAACTCCATCATAATGATGATGTAGTTGTGCATGCGCATGAGTTTGTTGAGTCAGATGATATCGAACCACGCTCCGTTGATGATTGAATACCAACGTAGAGAAATTTGGCCTAAATGGAAAGATGCGATCTAGGTTAAGTTGGATTTTCTAACGAAGAGGAAGGTTTTCAAGCCAGTGATGCCAACATCTCCTAAAATAAAACCTATTGACTAATGGGTCTTCGTTAGAAAGCGTAGTGAGAAAAAGAAATGGAAATATCTCCTTATGGCGCAAGGCTTCTCACAAAACGCCCTGGAATCGACTACGATGAGACAAATTCTCTCGTAATGGATGTCATTGCACTCCACTACCCTATCAGTTTGGTAGTTTCCAAATAACTGATCATGCAGTTTACAAATTTGGTCACTACGTATCTCTATGGGGATCTAGATACGAAAGATACATGAAGGTTCATGGTGAACTTCATTTACCCAAGTCAAGTGGCTCTAGACCACGGAGCGCATTTTACGAAAAGGTTGAAACGCTCACTAAAATGACTACTTGATTGGGAAGGGATATGCTCGCGCATTTCCATGTTTCTATAACAAGTTTTGGATTCTATCATTGTTCATGTTGGACATGATCTTCATTAGAAGCCCTTAAAGAGTTAAGGGAACCGCTGAACACTTGAAATCCGAGTTTGAGATGAAGGATTTTGGGAGAACATGATTATGTATCGGTTTGGAACTTGAGCATCTTGTTGATAGATGCTTAAGCATTTTGACAAGGTCAAGCCTTCAAGCACCCCTATGATCGTCTGAAGTTTTGATCCTGAAAAGGATCCTCTTCATCCAAAGGATGATGGCGAAGATGTGCTAGAGGCGGAAGTACCCCACATAAGTACAATAGGTGCATTATTGTACTTAGCTCAATGCACAAGATCGGACATCTCATTTGAAGTGAACTTGTTAGCTAAGGTATAGCTTTGCACCAACGTGACGCCATTGGATTGGTGTAAAAGCTATCTTTCGGCACTTGAAATGTACGATTGATATGGGCTTATTCTATCCCCACAGAAAGATGATGGATTTGGACCCATCACACACCAGGAACGCTGCCAACACTAGCCTGTGTCTACTATCCCCATCCCAAAACAACATGTGTTTTGGAAGGTTTTGCTGATATTGGGTATCTCTCTGACCCATACAAAGGTCATTCCCAAAATGGTTTAGTGTTCACCATGGGTAAAGACCATGATATCTTGGAGGTCTACAAAACAGACCTTAGTCGCTATATCTTCGAACAATGTAGAGATTATTGCTCTTCAAGAAGTAATTCGTGAATGTATATGGATTGGATCCATAGTTACGCATGTTCGGACAATTGTGGTTTGGAGTCTACCACAGATGAGCCTACGAGCATTTAGGATAATGTTGCTTGTTTTGAACAAACGAAGCAAGGTTATATCAAAAGCGACAACATCAAGGATAATCAGCAACAACAGACTCTCCTCAAGAGCAAAGTGAACTAGGTTCAATCTGAGGACAATATGGCAGATTTTCTCACTAAGTCATTGCCTAAATTCCACTTTCGAGAAACATGTTAGTAGCATCGTTTGCGGAAGTTATCCGAACTCCCATGACCGTTGTCATCAGGGGGAGATGCAGACATCAGGGGGAGATGTTTACATGTATGGTCTCGAAACGTGAAGGGTGTGTTGTGCTCTATTTCGCCTTCGACCGAGGTTATTTTTGTCCCACTGGGTTTTTGTTACTCGGTAAGGTTTTTAATGAGGCAACGAGAGAAGCACCGCGTTTGGGCAACACAAGGGGGAGTGTTCAAGTAAACCCTAATTTGTGTTTGGCCCAAACTCTAGGTTACTTGACCTAGTGGTAGTAGGGTTAAATTAGAAGGATCTAGATTCCTATTCAATGTATGATTACTTTCCTTGTATGATTGAGATTCTATGCATTGTAATCCTCTATATAAAGAGGCCCATATTATCAATGAGAATACACAGTAAATTCCTCTCAAATTCAGTTTCTCTACAACATCTGACATGTTTTTTATGACATTTGGTGTTTGTGTCGTAAAAAGTAATATTTTTCTGATATGAATTTATTTTACGACATTCATCATATGTCGCATTTAAAATCAGTGCACATACTAGGATCTATTTATAATTGTCACTAATATCTTTGTGACATCTTTCACGTCATATGGTATGTATTTTCTCAATTGAATTATTATTAAAAACAAACATTCAAGTATTCATAACACAATTTTCTAGTCATACATATTCAAATAGTCAAATGCAATAACAATGAAAATCTTATAAATATCTAATGAGTACATAGTTGCATATGAATTGATGGAATTATCTTGCATGACTTCCTTCTGCATAACCCAATAATAGATCGCCCCTAACCTGAATGAACAAAAGTGGAAAAACAAAAAATCATCACCAAAGTCATGAAATTAATTAATGGATTAAATTCAGTTTACCCCCCTGAGGTTTTGGGGTAATTTCATGTTAGTCCCTGTCCATTCAATTTAATCAGTTTACCGCCCAAGCTTGTCAATTCTCCTCAACCGTGTCCATTCCATCCAATTTGGACATTAAGTCTGACTTTTGAGAGCTAAAATTGTCATTTCCAGACCAAAAAAAAAAGAAATTTTTTTATTTTTTTTTCTGTTTTTTCTTTCTTTTTTTTCATTTTCTCATTTTTTATTTTTTTATTTTTTATTTTTTTTTATTTTGTCTTCAACCTATACACCACAAGTTATAATAAGTTTATAAGAACAAAAAGATACTCTAGGTGGTTGAAAGCCACTCGCTGATCTACGATATTTGTGATATATCTTCGATAAAGTGAAGAATTTTAGGAGATATCCCCAATAAAGTGAAGAAATATCTGTAAAAAACGATTTTACACTTTACCTATAAATATCTGTGAAAACTGATTTTACACAGATATTTCTTCACAATTTTACACTTTATCTATAAATATCTGTAAAAAATAATTTTACACAGACATTTCTTCACTTTATTGAGGATATATCCTAAAATTCTTCTCTTTATCGGAGGTATATTATAAATATCGTAGATTAGCGAGTGACTTTCAACCACCCTATAGTATCTTTTTATTTTTATAAACTTATTATAACTTGTGGTGTATAGGTTGAAGACAAAATTTATATATAAAAAAAAAAAAGATGGAAAAAAAATTTTTAAATGAAAAAAAAAACCGAAAAAAAATATTTAAAATTTTTTTTTTTTTTTTTTTTTTGCTTGAAATGACCATTTTAGCCCTCAAAAGTCAGACTTAACAGTCCAAATTGGATGAAATAGTAGAAATTGGACACGGCTGATTGAAATTGGAAAGCTTGGGGGGTAAACTGATTAAATTGAAAGGACAGGGACTAACATGAAATTACCCCCAAACCTTAAGGGGGTAAACTGAATTTAATCCTTAATTAATATATGGTTCAAATTCTATTATCAGAATGTGCTCTATTACACACTTTGTTCTTTTATGTTGAAGTTGACATTTGTTGCTACCCTTCTCTATCTAATTGGCCATCTGGAGTCTATTACAGTCATAAAGGATATACTCAGATACAAATTAAAATTAGAACTAGCAGACTCTATACATGACCAGATAAGAATAAAGCTAGGTTGAAACATAACCAAATGAACAAGATGATATTATTGAATAGTTCCAATAAAAAACTATCTTTAGCATAGAAAAAAAATAATGTCGTACCTGATCACTTCTAGTGCCACTTGAGTTCACTTGGATGCCTACATGAGCCATTAAAAGATCCAATCATGACGATACATCATCATTCTTTAATTTCATATCATCATACTTTGATTTCATCTCTCCCAGTTGAGATTCATAGCCACTTTTAAGATCATTTTGGCTTGGACTCATAGTTTCTTTCCATGTCCTCCAGTGTTCTCTTTTCATTAATATCAGAAGTCGTTGAAGTTTGACCAAATACTTGATATGGAGTCACTCCTGTCCCGTACATGTGAACACGTCCATGTGTATCTTCTCCCATCACTTTAGTAAATACCTCCTCTCTAAATGAATCATCTTCTTCATCTTCAGGTCTCTCCTCCAAATAATCATTGAATTGACGCTGTCAATAATAATTAATTTGGTCAAAGAAAAGGTAGTAAACTAATATGAATGTACAAATACATAATATATATATATATATGTATAAATTATATTGTATTTGGTTACTTACTATAATAGCAGCAGCCTCCTCATCAAAAGTCTCAACTTGTTGGTAGACCTGTAAATGGCCCGGATTGGGATCGGATCGACCTAAATCCAAATCCGTTTACTTAAAAAAAAATTCGATCAAAACCCGCTCCATTAACTCGGCGGATCATTGATAGCTTGATCCAAATCCGTATTCGCCGAATCAACGGATACCCGATCTGCTAATCTGACCCGTTTATAATTTCAAATATTTAAAAATTTTAAATAGTAATATTAAATTTATATCATGATACCTCATAAGATATTACTAAAATATTAAAACAACATGAAAAGTATCACCAAAAGTATAATTACATTTTCAAAATTCTTAATGTTTCTTGGAATCTTGGGTGATAGGCTGTCCCTTAGATTTCTGCAAAAAATTTGTATTAGAAATTCTTCATATTTTATATTTTTTAAAAATAATAATATATTAATAAAAAATAATATTTTCTTATTACGAAAACGAGCCGGATCATTAACGGATCAGATCGACCTAAATCCATATTTGATCCGTTATATAAACGGGTTAACGGATTCGGATCATTAACGGATTAACGGATTAAAATTTTCGATCCAAACCCGTCCAATAGCCACTGATCTGGAGCGGATCTGGATCAAAATCCGGTCTACTTGTTGGCCTTCATTATTCTTTGTTTTCTTTGCACGTGTTTTCATAACATGGTTAAGCGATCAGTTTTCTCCCCTCTGTCCATCATCTTAATATAAATAAAATGTTGTCAGCATATGCATATAGCTAGGCAACTGTGAAACAAATATTTACCACTTGATACTTAAATTTAAAGTAAAACAATAGAAGATATTTACTAAGTAGACAGAACTACTATCCATATATAGATGCATCCAACTTGGTATATTTAAGCAACTCGAAATATTGTAATGTTCTGTACAAGTTCTAATCTACGATCAAGTCAAGAAGACAAGGCAGGCAGTTCATTTTGATCTACCTTTCTTGTGTCTCGGACTTGCTAGTATTTTTGCTCTAGTTGGACCAAAAGAAGGAAAGGGAGTTCTATTAAAAGGACTTTAAAAAATCAGTAAATTTAATAGCAAAAAAATATTCAACCTCATTCAATTAAGGTGAAGTAAGTTGTAGCATCAGAGTAAGATAAGGTGAGTTGCAGCAAAAATTAGAAAGTGCTTCTTCATATATGAATTGTATTTGAAACCAAAAGCTGATCTTTTGCTATATCCATCACTTAAATAATAATGCACTTCCTTCCTAGATTGTATGTGACTATGTGAAACGAAAAGCTGATCTTTTGCTAACCACTATGTTTAGGAAAGACTATGCATTAAAGCACTGTACTTCATAGCCAAATGCCAATTCAATGTAGCCTTAATTTCCATGTATAGAAAATTGGGTTTTGCTGCTATTTCTTTTAGCAGCAAGCAATTAAGAATTAAAGAACAGAAAGAATCAAGCCATGAGGCTAAAAGCTTAGATATGTCTGCTTTCTCATTTGAACATATTATATCATCCACCTAAATTCAATCATCAATATTCAATTTCATGTCGTCAACAAAAATAATCCAACAAATAAGATTACAAACACTTAGATAAAATTCATTAGTATAAAACATACCTCTTTCTGTATTCTAGCAAAAGATTTTTGACCAGTTCTATGAGGGCCTCCTCCTTGTGCATGGCTGAGTTTATTTTTCTCACACAGCTCCTACAGTTAAATATAATAAGTTTTTTTTTTCTGAACTTATATAATAATGAAAAATAACAAGTTAATCGCTTCACCTTTACATCCGGAAGACCCCAGTACTTTACTAATAGTATCCATTGATCTCTAACAACTTGATTAGGCGTGATTGCTAGTCGTTCCTCATTAGTTTCATATTTATCATACCATAGTGTCTTGACTCGACTCTTCCAATCCCTCCATCTATTACCAACCACCTTCAAGCAACTATGTTTATATTCATCTGGGACATCGGTGTTGTACTACAATCATTTAGATGCAAACCATTAGTAAAAATAAATGTATAAATATAAGTTCAAAACCTCATTGTTTGAAGTTTTTTGTACCTTGACATCTTTCCAAATGGCATTTAATACATCAGGCGGCATGCCACTCCATGAAGTATATGTTAGAGGAACCTTCTACCCATCTCGAGCCAAGACTTCAAGTTGGGAACTAAACTTCTTTCCATCTTCATTAATAGGCATCCAATTTGCACCAAATTCAATATGTATTATTTTTCCAGTCCCCCAATCTTCCATTTCACAAGCAGCACTCCTTGAATTTTAGTTTGGGCTACTCCAATTTATTTAAAGTAAGTAACTAGACAAGAAAACAAAGAAAATAAACTAATTTTATTAAAACTAAACCTGGCTCATTTGATTGGGTTGGCAGAGTCTCCTCCTGACTAGATCCTAACTCCTGATGCTGATGTTATTGCATCTCTGATTGAACAACTCTATGTCTCACAGGTGCCATTTCTAGTTGATTTTGAGTTGCTATATTAGGCCGAGGTCGTTTAAATGGACCAGAAGTAGACCCCCGTTTTGTCTTTCTCAGTTTCACAGGTGAAGGTGGAATCAACTCCTCCATAGATTTACCTCGATCTTGTTCTAGCCATAAGATGGCTGCAATAAAACTTTAAATATTAGCAATTACAATACATTGCAATTAACCAAATTCATATATGAAAAATTAAATTAATACCATAATAGAGAAGAACAAAAAAAAGAATAATAAATGATATGCAGCTAAATACAATAAAGGGAGCTTCTACTCATACCTCTAAAATTGGTATTTGGATCTCTCACTTTTTCCAAGTAATAGTTGACTTTGTCAACTCATGTCAAATTACCAATAAAAACACAAATAAGGGGAAAAAAAAATCTCTTCTTATCTCTACAAACTGTAATAGTCTTCAACTTGGGAAAAATTTTCTCCTCCAATGTAAACCCTAAAATATATATCGCCAAATGTTATTTAACGTTGAAGTCAAAATTTTCTGAATTTGATTTTGCCTTCGTAAAGTGATAGACTTCCTTGCTCACATAGATAACAATTTACAAGATCTATCATTGCTCTATAAAAAAAAATAAAAAATAAAAGGAGAGAAAATGGGAAATACAAAGACACCTAAGTTGATGAAGCCCTACTAATTCTGAATGCAATCAAATATGTGAACGAGCAGCGACAAAAAGCAGTACTCCAGCATGTTTATATGACAAATGCAGCAATGGGTAGTTATCCACAAGATCTTCCCGCACATCATTAGTGCAGAGCAATTTTATGTGGAACTATTCTATAGATATGATGAAAAATTCGACCCTCTGATATAACTCTATGGAGAATGCACTAAACTCATGGTTGATTATTGTAATTTCCTCCGCTATCCCAATCATATCTAAAACAAAAAGACCATGCATGTTCATTTCAAGCTGCTATGGAAACAAGTAGGAGAGAATCAGTTTAGGGACAATGACGTACACCTAAATGCAATGAAAATAATACTTGGAATACATATCTGTACAAGATGATGAACAAACATGGTATTGTTGCCTACACTAACCAAGAGTCAACAATTCATTGAAAAAGTGCTAGCACCTCTGTTACTAGTATATGGAGGATGAACTTCCAAAAAAAAAAAATCACTGCAATTCCAAATCTTCAAAAACTGAAGGAGATCCAACTATTGATTTTTGAAAGTATGAATAGAATCTAAAAAAAAAAAAAAAAAGTCTTTTATTGATTTTATTAGACGATGGGCATTATAGGAAAATTAGAGAGGTGTAGATAGCAAATTAGTTATTTGTAAAAAGTAAGTTGGAGGTCTATTAAGTATTGAGGTCCAAATGGCAAATTTGGAGGTATGAATAGAAGCTCCCTACAATAAATCACAATGTGAAACACTAAGAAAAGGTTTGCTGCCAAATAATATTCTTTTTTTTTTTGGTTATAAAGAGGATCAAATGATTTCACTCCTACCCCTATGGTGACTCGAACCCATGACTTTGTCATTAAAAAGAGGGTGCTCTAACCACTGAGCTAACACCACTTTGTTTGCTGCCAAATAATATTCAATAATGTAGAAAACTATACCAGAATATTATCTTATGAAAAAAATAATGTGAAATAAAAGTTCCTATTGTGACACTTCATCCAATTTCTATGCAAAGTGCTTGGTAGATAAAAAAAATGGAACGGGCCCCACGCGCCTTCCCAATTTGGGGCATAGGTTTTCTGCATTCTCCTTTTCGATGCTCTGTCCTCATCGTCTGGGTTGCTTGGGTGACTGTTTGGAGATCAAATTGGCCAGGCTTCGATAAACACCAGCCTTTTAGGTGTCCCCTACTGCTCGTATTCCATTCCACCAGTGTTCCAAAAATCGGTCTAGGCGGCCGACTAGGTGTTGGAAGGTGCATGGCCGCCCCGATTAATGCTTAAACGGTGAGAAAATCGTTTTGAGATTTGGGTGGGGGACTAGGCGCTCTGGGCGGGGGCTAGGCGCTCTGGGCGGCTACACAGATTCATTGGGCGGTATGGTTATTTGACCCCATCTCTCTCCTCTTCTCTATTCTTCTCTTGCCGCCTCTCTCTTCTTCCTCTCTTTTCTGATGTCGATCTTAGACAGCCTTGGGATAAGCTATACACCGATTCACAATTACCCATTTATATTCTTACTAAAAAAATAATAATATTTATAATCTTACTAAAAAAATAATAATATCATTATTTCATAATGGTTTTAGTGTTCTAGATGTAATTACTCATTTAAATTATAATATTTTTTACCTCTTCTATTTGTATTTATTATAAATAAATAAAAACCGCCTAGTCCCCACCTAGACGCCTAGGCACTAGGCTCTTGGTCACTACCCGACTAGTGCCTAGTGATTTTTAGAACCTTGCATTCCACGCTTCTCCTTTTTGGTGTTAGAAATTCGGGAAACGATCCTTTTGGCGGTTTCCATCATTTTTCCCCTAAAATCCCATTTATTGAGATGTTGATCATTCCCAAGATGGAGCTTTTTTCTTGGACGTCGCACAACAATTCGATTGCTTTGCTTTATCCTCACGAACAAGATCGAGCGACGCTTTCTGCTATGTGGGTTCTATCTTCTCCAAGTTTCAAGATACCAGAAATACAGGGAGATCTCTGGAACCTTTCTATTTTCTTCCTTGATGTTCTCATTTAGGCGTCTATAGATTATACTTGCTCTGTTATTGGTTCTCCTTTTGCATGCCTAAACCGTTCCATCTTCTGCAACAAATTTCTATTGCGTGATTTTATCATAGTTTTATTTCTCCTTGAAATTTTACTTCATGATTTCTATTCTCAAGGATATTTTTGGGGAACCAAGAACCCTAGAATTATTTTTCGTGATTGTATTGTTGTTGCCTTTATGTATGCCCCAAGTACCTTGGCTAGTACAAAGTCTGGGTCTTCCCAGGATTTCTTCCACACTACTCACTCTCTTTCGCACACAGTCACTACAACTAGCATCATGGCTTACAGTCCCAATTGCTAGGCTCATGTGTCTGGTCCTAGAAGACTTCCCCAATCTAGGAATTATCCTCCCCTTCCTTGAGACACTGATTCCGATCCCATCCAGGTTAATATTGGGGATGCTTTCTTTGATGTTGATCGTTTTGCTGCCCAAATAGACATGCCTCCCCCTCCTGAGGGTGTCTTTTCTCACTTCTCCAAGTTTTGCGTTGTTGGTAAAATTTTTGGGAAGCAACTTTCTCCAGACATTATTTTTGATAGGTGTTCTGAGCTATTAGCTAATCTGCAAGACTCAATTACCATGAACCGGTTGGTCCATAACTGGTTCAGCTTCGAATTCACTACTGAGGAGGATGTTGAGTTCATCCTGGCAAGGAGGCCTTGGTTCATACGTAGTCGCCTCTTTCGTCTCCAAAGGTGGACTCCAAGTTTTGATCCTACTGTTGCTCGTATTGATAAGATCATAGTCTGGACACGCCTCCCTAATCTTCCAAGACACCATTGGAATCTTGACTCTCTTAAGTTCCTGGTAAGGCATCTTGGTCGATTTGTTATGGCAGATGATAATACCATCAATGGGAAAAAGACCATGTTTACTAGGATCCTTGTTGAGTTGGACTTACGCTATCCTCTAAAGCGTACTGTCCTAGTGAATAATGGAAATGTGCCTCCTTCTACTGTGCTGGTCTCATACGAAGTGATCTTTGAAGTTTGCTTTCGATGTGGACAACATCATACCAGATTCCACTCATGTCCTAACAGGGTTGTGAATGACAACTTCTTCATGGTAGAGCGTTTTGACAAGGAGCATGCTCTTTACCCTCCTGAAATGGCCGACAATGAATACATTAAACCTTTCCTAGCTGATGATATCTCTATCATTTTCCCTCAGCCTTTGGTAGTAAACCAAGTCCCAATGGCTTCTGATCTCCCTTCTAAGAACCATGATGATGGCTCTTGAAAAATTGTTTCTAAGAAGGGAAAAGGAAAGGATGCTAGTTTCTCGAAGATGGTTCTTTTCCCAACAGATCGGTAAGTTTCAACATTCGAAACAACTCCCATATGATCCCAGGTCAGTCCTTTAAGGAAGCTGCTACTAGGAGTAATGCAGGCCCTGCAATCCTGATAAAGAAAAAGGAAGTTATTGTTCTCTCTGATTCCTCACAAGAGGTGTATTAATACTTGGATGCTGAGGAAGCACCCAAATCTGGAGAGATTGAGGCTATGTTAGCTGTTAAGGATTTAACTAGGAGTCCGGTTGCTGATATTCCTAGCACTAGTAACTCTTTGTACCCTAGTCCTAAGAAAAGAAGTAGGCAAATGGTGGAAATGATGGAAATGAGTGATAGTCAGAGTCTAGGTTCTATGGCCCCTACCGACAAAGTTGTTAATGAGATTGCTAAGCTGGATTAGCCAGGGCAGTTCCTGGTCAGGTTTTCTAACCCAAGTTCAGCACCTTGTTGCTGGCTTAAGGTTTGATGTTTTGTTTATCCTATATACTAGGATACTTGATAATAATCAACCGAATAAAATTGTTTCTTTCCTTTCTAGTTACTTTTCAGACTTTGCTTTTGTTGCCTCTACTGGATAGTCTGGTGGTCTTCTTTTGCTTTGGAATAATGCTACTGTTCACCTAAATGTCCTTCACACTCATACTATATATTTTGCACTGCAAAATTACTGACCCTACTTCTGATAATTCTTGGATTACTACTTTCTTGTATGCTTATCCTCATAAGCCCATTCAGGCAAGTTTATGGAATCAGATTAAAACTTTGAAACCTGATGATAATACTCCCTGGAATTTAATTGGTGATTTCAATAACATTGTCTCTCCCTGTGAAAAAATTGGAGGAAGATCCCCTTGTAACATTTACATGCATAATTTTGTTGCTTTCTTGAATGACATTCATATGACTTCTATCCCTGCGGAAGGACTCCCTTTTACTTGGACTAATAAGCACAAGGACCACACAGTGATTTTTGAGAGACTAGATAGAGTGGTTGCAAACTCTTGTTGGTTAAATTTGTTCCCTAATTCTACAATTGAGAATCTACCAATTATTGGCTCTGATCATAGTCCTATTCTGTTAACTACTTTGCCTTTAAGAAGAATCCAAAAATCTTTTTTCAAAATAGAAGCTATTTGGATGAACCATCCTGACTTTGCTCAAGTTATTAGTAATTTCTGGACCCAAAACTTGGACCCTAACCCTCAAAAAAACTTTTTGGCTATCTCAGGTGCTTTTGCTCACCACCTTTCTTTCTGGAGGAGGTTTTTGGAAATATCTTTAATAAACTTAATGCCCATCAGAAAGATCTTCTTTTCTACTAGAATCAGCTTATGATGTTTCCCCATTCTTCCTTCTTACATGATAAAGTTTTGGAACTTTCTGAGAATATCCTTGAGATTCAAAGAAAAGAAGAACTTTTTTGGGCTCAACGAGCCAAGGCCAATTGGCTTGCCCTTGGGGACAAAAACACTAAATACTTTCAGACTCAAGCTACTATTAGAAAGAAAAAGAACAGAATTTGCAAAATCAAAAATGACTTTGGTTTATGGCTATTTGATCAAGCTAACATTAGGGATTATTTTGTGCGGGATTTTGTAAACAGATTCAAGAGTCGTGGAAATGGTGATGAGTCTTCTTTATTAGAATTTATTGGCATTATAGATCCTATAATTTCATAAGCTGATAATAATCTTTTGGGAAAATGATCATTTACCCGATTTTAGGCTAAAAATTGCCCACTTGCTCCACCAACTGTTTTTTAACCCCATTTACCCAAAACACTCTAAGGGATTATTTCCCCTTTACCCAATTAATTCTTTTTTCTTTTTTTTTGAGACTTTTTTGCCCTCTCCTTCTTTCTCACTTAGAGAGAGAAGTCACCTTCCACCTTGCTGTGCTACGGTGACTAGTGGCCGGCGCGGTCTCCGGCCACCGGTGACCGGACTCCTGCGAACGGTGACCGGATTCCGACGACCGATGACCGGATTCCAGAATCCGGCTATTATTGCCCCCCAGTAATCATATTACTGCCCCCCAGTAATCATATTATTGCCTCCCAAAAATCATATTATTGACGTCCAGTGAATTGTATGAACTCCCAAAACCAAAATGAATACACTACAGGAACAATTGATCAATTTATAATCATATTACTGCCCCCCAGTAATCATATTATTGCCCCCCAATACAAAGTCTAATGTTTCTACTGCCTCCCAATAGACCACCAAAAATGCACCTTTTTGTAGGATTCACAGATAATTTGACTTTAATACACAGAAAACAACATATAACTTATCAGAACACCACACTATAGTGATCCCTGTCCCTCATATCGAAGTCTACTGGGGGCCAATAATGTGTCTACTGCCCCCAGTAGACCATCAAACAAACCCCACAGTTACATTGCAATTCCTTCCTCATTCCTTCCTCATTCTACTGGGTTCACAGTGTACAAAAAAAAAAAAAATGCTTCTGGCACCCAGAAATTGCTCTGGGCACCGGATCTGAAGGACAAGGGACGGAGGCACCAGCGCACTATTTGCTGTCTGATCGGCCGGCCGGAACTGTGAAATTGCAGGTGCAAATGGCCGGACCTTGAAGCTCCAGAATCGATTGGATTTGGGACGAGGTTGATGGTGGAGCTCATCGGCGGTGCACGTCGACTGCTTCTCCAGAAGCTTGACGACCTCTTTCAACTGGTCATTGGAGAAAGCTCTGACGTGGATCGACGTCGTCCACGGCGAGGAGGAGAACGACGATAGCACCCGACGTGCCCGGCGAGGAGGAGCAGTTTGTCCCGACGGTTCGGGTCTCTGACAACCCGATGGACCTGGACATGTACAACCAGTGGAGATGCTCCAGTGGCACTGGAAGTTCGACGATCTGATTCGTCAGAAGCCTAGGTCGCCGGAGGCCTGGGTTGAGCATCAGTGAGAGAGAGAAAGAGAAGTCGTTACGGTCTGGGTCGCCGGATTCGTCGAGCGTGACGGAGTTCAGTGAGAGAGAGAGAGAGAGAGAGAGAGAGAGAGAGAGAGATCGGTGAGGGGGGGAGAGAGAGAGAGATTAAAAGGAGGGTAATTATGTCAGTAGAAGTTAGATTGGGTAAATGGGGTCAAAAAACTCTTAGTGGAGCAAGTGGGCAATTTTTTGGTTAAAATTGGGTAAGTGGTCACGACCCCTAATCTTTTATTACAACCGATTACCATGCATGGAAGAGATTCACTGTGCCGTTCACTCAATAGGGGCCTCAAAGCTCCTGGTCCCGATGGTTTAAATGCTCTTTTCTTTCAGAAACATTGGGATGTTATCAAGGGAAGTCTCTCAAACTTAGTTCTTGATTTCTTTACTAATGCTTCTTCCTTAAAGTACTTTAACCATACAAATATAGCCTTGATCCCAAGAGTAGAGGCTCCTGAACTTGTTTCTCAGTTTAGACCTATCAGTTTGTGTAATGTAGCTTATAAGGTAATTTCAAAGATTTTAGTTTCCAGAATTAAACCTCTTTTCAAAAAGTGTATTTCGCAAAACCAGGGTGCTTTTGCGCCTGGTAGATCAATCGTGGATAATATTCTTATAGCGCACGAACTCTTTTCCAGCTTTAATAAGTCAAAGGCTAGACATGGTGCCATGGCATTAAAGCTGGACCTTGAAAAAGCCTACGACTTTTTGGACTGGAATTATGTTAAAAAGGTTCTCTCTAGATTTGGCTTCAGCCCTTATTGGATCAATTTAATCATGGAATGCAATTCTTCAATTTCCTTTTCCCTCCTAATTAATGGAAAACAGGAAGGGAATTTTTCCCCTTCTAGGGGAATTCGACAAGGGGATCCTTTATCCCCCTATCTTTTCATTTTATGCATGGAACCTTTGATTAGACACTTGAATCAGTCTGCCTCTCATCCTAAAAATCATGTTGGTCTATTGTCTTCCCCCAAACGGATCAGGATTTCGAATCTCATGTTTGCTGATGATTGGTTAATCTTTGGCAGGGCTTCCCCTACTGCAGCAAGGAATATTTAAGCTATCCTCTAAAATTTTGCTAATGTGTCAGGCCAAAAAATTAATTTTGATAAATCTTCTATTTATTTTTCTGCTAAAACTCCTTCCAATGTCAAATTGAATATTTCTGGTATTCTTGGGATAAATCATAGATGCTCTATTGGTAAATATTTAGGAATTCAGAATATTGTTTTTTGGAAGGACCCTGTGAATGCTAAAGAGCTTCTTATTAGGATCTCAAATAAGCTCAGTGGCTGGAAGAGTAACACCTTGTCTCGGGCTGGAACGCTTACTTTATTTAAATCAAATTTATCCAGTATTCCTAACCATGTTATGTCTTGTTTCAGGTGCCCTCCCAAAGTTACTAAGGCCATTGACAGAGAAATGAGGAACTTCTTTTGGGGAAAGGATTCAAGCAGTCCTCCTGTTGCTTGGATTCAAGTTTGCTTACCTAAGAATCCAGGTGGTCTTGGAGTTAGACCTTCTGCTTTTTTTAATAATGCAGCTTTAGCTAAGCTTGGTTGGAAACTTTTAACTGATCAAGATAATTGGTGGGTTCAGGTTGTTAGGAGAAAATATTTAAGAAAGCATTCCTTCTTTGATCTTAAGAAATAGACTAATCTCTCAATGGCCTGGAAATGTATTCTGGATTCTAGAGACCTTATCCTCCAGGGGATGCGTTGGATAATTGGCTCCGGTAAGGATGTTAAGTTTTGGACTTTTAACTGGGTTTTTGATTTTCCTTTATACAACCTGTTAGATGATAATGCTAAGGACTCTGTTGATTTGAATGAATCTGTAAGTGATTACATCACTTGTGGAAACTGGAATGTTCAAAAGTTGGCTCTTCTGCTAGACCAAAATATTATTGACCATATCATTGGCATTCCTCTCCCGGTCTCTGATTTGCAAGATGAGTTTGTTTGGGGCCCTGCAGCAGATGAATCTTTCTCCATTAAATCTGCTACTTGGCTCCAATGCAATTCTAATTACCATAGTCAGTCTGCTATTTTGAACAAAATGTGGAAACTTAATCTTCCCCCGAAAGTTCAAATCTTTGCTTGGCTATTTTTCAGGGGAAGACTGAAAACAAGAGCTTACATTGCTAGTTATAATCAAGCTATGATCTCTTCTTGTGCTTTTTGTGGAATAGGTTTGGAAGACAACAACCATCTTTTCCACTCCTGTTCTTTTACATGCAGAATTTGGAGTATGGTTCCAATATTCCTTCCCCAGCAAGTTAATTTCTTTAATCTCTTAGATTGGGTCCTCCACCTGTTCGACAAGGAATCAACTACCACTATTGAAGACTGTATTTTATTATAGGGCAAGAAACAACTTAATTTTCAACAATTCTCTTGCTTCCCCAAATAACATCACTCTCTGTGCTGCCTCCATTGGGTCCAACTATAGAAGAAACAATCAGATAGCTTCAAAGACAGGATCTGCATTAACCGGTACTATCACTTGGAAACCCCCTTCAGCTGCCCTTTTTAAACTCAACTTTGATGGATCAGTGAAAGGTCGTAATAGTGCTGCTGCGGGATTCATCATCAGGGATTCTAATGGGAGGCCTATTGTCACGCCCCGATTTTCAAGCACAATTAATTATCAGAGTAATTACATAGGGTGTGATGGTTCAGACATCAATACTAAACACTAGTAAAATTTTCTTTAAAGAACAATAAGTAAAGATGTCATGAACTCACAATGTCAATACAGACTCGTTCTTTAAAGTCATATATCACATTACACTAAGTTTACAAATTAAACTGAAGTAACAATTCAATATGTAAACAACCTCACAAAACTCACTACACAGCGGAAGACTTAAAACTAAAATTACCCTTCGACGTCCACGCTATCGAACGGACCCCTCAGCTTTGACGACGAATTAATCGATATTCTAACCTGCACAATAAACTCTACACCATAGATTAGTACACCAGGTTGAACAAAACAAACCCGGTAAGCTTTTTAAGCTCATATGAGTAAACTCAATTAAAATGACTCACGTCACTCATGCTTATAATTTCTCAACTCGTGAGATAATTAAAGCAACAACATTTAACTCCACAAACACAACCAAACAACAAGTTTATATCATATCATATCATGCTCATGTAAGTTAACTCATATCAAAATCAACATGCTCTGACTCTCAACTCATGCATTTAATTTCACAACTATCCAACTAACAATCAATACTACAGTAATCCAAAATCATGCTCCTTTTATCTCAACCGAATCATTGTCACCTCAGTGACCTTCCAAAAACATTGAAATCCCAACAACTACTTCTCGAAAATGTAAAGCAAGTATAATTCAAAATCAAACAGAAAGTAATCCCTGCATGTGAATTAGTTCAGGAGATCACATCAAAAGCACATCAAGCAAATCATAACAATCCATGCGTATAGATTAGTTCAGGAGATTACATTAAAAACAATCAATACAAGTCATAGTAATCCCTGCATATTGTTTAGTTCAGGAGATTACATTAAAAACAATCAATTCCGAAAACAGTAATCCCTGCATATAATTTAGTTCAAAAGATTACGAAAGAAGACAAGCAAGTCCATAATAGAAATAAACTAAAAGCCAATATCATTCATCTATTAATAACACCAAACACCACATCAACAATCTCAAACATCAATTGTTAGCCCAATAGCCACCCTCAAGTATAAGGGCCAAGTTATAGTATAGGAATTATGAGTAGGGGATATCGTACCCAATGGATTGGAAAACCCACTCTAGCTAAGGAAAGCCTAAAGGATGCTAGATGAATATGCAAATGTACAAATTACAAACAATGGCTCACAAGTGAACCAAAGTTCATGGTGATTATATGCAAGATGGGGTAGTGTTTTGATTTTAGTTTTGGAGATGATTTGATTCAGAATTAGCTAAATGAATACTTGAAAGTAAACTAGCCTAAGCTAAATTAGCTGTAATAAAATGGATGAGAGTTAGGACTTAAGGTTTTCACCTCTAGCCTTTCTTGCAAACAATGATGCTTCTATAATGAATGATGCCATTTTTAATTAGCCAATTTCTCTCCTTGCATCCTTCTTGGGTATGACAAGGGACATGCTCCTTTGATGATATCAATCAACCCCTGTCGGGTGTAGTACTTAACTACTTAAGTCATTTATTTCAATCCGGTTAGGTATCTAATGCATTTACCTAAGTGCATAAAGCTTGGAGATGAAGAAATTATGCAAACCAACCAAGCTTATCTCTAAGTGATTGTAGTTCACAACCCTAACATGTACATATGATATGCTATCATGTTTCAAACAACCAAGGTTAATCAAGCCTTAATTACTTCTCATGTCATGGCAAATATTCATACCCAAATTGATTAAGTTTAAACATAAACATTCAACTCTTGAACTAGCATGTTAAGGTGCTAAAGAAAAGTGTATCAAACATAATATTTACATCAAAGTCATACAAGATTGGCTAGGGCTTTCAACCCTAGCCCCAACAAACTAACTACTCACTAATAATCAAATACATAAGCTCCAACATGTTTATGAACATCAAACTAAAAAGTAGGGATAGAAAAGTGACTAGTGATGATCAAATTGAGGATGGCGTGGATGAACTCATGGAGGTTTTGTCATGGTGATGATAATTCCTCAAGTGATGCTAGACTCCTATCATTCTTCTTCAAAGACTGATGATAAAATATGAGAAGTAGAAATGATCAAGTTGTGAAATGGTGGAATGGTGAAGCTTTATGTATATGAAATAAAATGGGTAGATGGAAAAGATGATGATTTTAGTGGTGATGGTGGTAAGAGATGTTGTGGATTGATGATGGTGGTGATGGAGGTTTTGGATTGATGGTGGTGGTGTTGGAGGTTTTGTGGAGGAGATGATAGTGGATTGTAGAGAATATAGAGAGAAAAAGATGTAATGGATTGGTATATGGGTGATGCCTCAAGAGTGTAATGAAGGGATGCTTATATAGAGAAGAGAGAGATGAGTAAAATGGGAGGAAAAGCAAAAGGGAGCAGCTAGCTTCATGAATGGAGCATGGAGGTGGAGTATGAGAGTGGTAATAGATCTTAAAAACAAGGGAAAGGGGTATGGAAGAGATGAAGTAAAAATGGGGAAGTAATGATGAGCTATTAGAGTGTAGAGTAGAAAAAAATGCCTAAGGAGAAAGAGGAGCAGCTGCTCTCTTTATTTTGCATGGGAAAACATGAAAATGAAGAGTGTTGGAGTAGTTTTAGGTCACCAAAGTCAAGATGACAAGCATGAGAACTTTCTTCTCCTTTCTTCCTTTAATTAAATCTCCACCAAGATTTCAGATTTTGCCTTTGACTTCTTCATACCAAATGTTCATTGATAAGTGTAGATTATCTTGGTAAAATTTCAGAATTTATGGCACCATGGTTTTGCCTGAATTGCTACAGAAATACGTACAGGTCCTCCTTTGCAGCTTTTTTTGTCTTTTAGGTAGAAACTTGGACTGATCTTTTGAAGGCTTTCCACTCCGAAATAACTCTTGCACTATTCATAATAAATGATCCTTAGAATGTCTAGAATGGATCTGAAAATTTTCACCTCATTTCGAGTTCGTTTGGTTAGGATGCTGCCCTTTCTTCCTTGTTTAGCTCGTTTTCCCCTAGCCGGAGTAGGAAAATGCTAAAGTTGACTTTTCATTTCCATGCTTCTCCATCATTTCCTAGCATGATAAGGAAAACATAATAAATATATATAAATAAACACAAAGGTTAAGAAAAAGTACAAGATTAGAGAAATAATGAAATTGGATTAGCTAACATTAAATTGGAATTTAGAACAAGTAATTTCCATGTTTTAGGGCACAAATATGTATATGAATTATGATCCAACATCAATCACTCAACAATAATCCATATCCTCTTCATAACAATCAACACATCAATTATCGCCACTTTGGTCACCACTTTGGTACTACTGTATAAACTATCGCCACTTTGGTCACCACTTTGGTACTACTGTATAAACTATCGCCACTTTGGTATTACAATATAAATTATTGCCACGTTGGTCACCACTTTGGTACTACTATATAAATTATTACACTCTCAAACACAACTTTCACCATTCTCAAAACCATATCGAAAACCTTTTCCAAAATATTGCTTTCACACGTCAATATTATCACAAATCTAACATATTCCTTTCAAAACGGAAATCAAACAACACAGCCAGTTCTTTTCTCAAAATCATTGATTTTCTTTAAAATCACCATGCAATCCAATAGGGATCAAGTAACGTAAAACATAAGCTTTTCACTTCACCCAACCATTTCAAATATATTACCCAATCTACTCAACCGAAAATCATTTGTAACAAATCCTTGTTTTTACTTACCCATGAACTGTTGACGATCAAGTTCATATATTTCAAAAACAAATATTTATTTTGCGACAGATATGATTTTACAGCTAACAATTTATTCTACTAACTATCACTTAACTAATTTATCACCCAAAACAATGTGAGATTTACTCACCTCGAAATCCTCCTGCGTCTTCACACAAACCAAGACAAGCACAAATCGTCCAAACTCAGCTCACACAATTTTGTCAATCACCTAATCACATCATGGTCACATTCAATACCACACAAGGTACACAATCACTTTAAAGTTCAAAACACGTGACCTATAAACCAAATGACACATCAATTGAGACAAAACCCTATCGGAGACCACCCAAGTCTCCAGAACAGTCCTACGATCAATACAATCAAAACCACAAGTCGATCAGATGGCCTAATCCTCACGGATCGAAAACCGAAATGAAACAAAACCACTAAAACCCTAACATGCTCATACGATCTCCAAAAATCACAAACTATATATCGAAACACTCGTATCGACGAGAAGATCGAAATCTGGAACAAAAACTGTCCCTGGGGTGGCCAGAAAATTACACCACCACAGTGGCGGCGCTGCCGCCATCCAAAGTCAAAATTTGACAAAACTCACAACATGAAAGTTTTTCATTTCGACTCTAATTTCACTTTTCATAACTACACCAAAGTCATATTATAAGCCAAAAGACATAATTTTACCTTGGAAGTTGACGGATCCTATGAACCCTAGTTTCAAAAACTTCAAAATTCGATCTCCACAGATCAAATCGTTGCAAGCCTCCTTGGGTATAGGATCTACGTCTTCTGGGCTAGAAAATCCCCCAAGAATCAAGAGCTAAGGTGGCCGGAAGAGTGAGAACCCATGGGGTCGATTTCAACGTCGGCAGCTCCACTTCTCGGCCTTGTACAGTCGTGTACGATGCTTCCCACAACAAATAACCACCACAGAAGTGTAGAGGGGACTGAGGCGAGCAGGATTCCCTTTGGAATCGAGCCGATTGGTGGCCGGAAGGTGAAGGAATTGGCCGGCGAAGGGAGAGGGCGAAACCGCGTCGGGATAGAGGAGAGAGAAAATTTTCCCAAAATGGAAACTCCCATATATACCAAAATGGAAACTTTTTCCGACTGCCATAACTTCTTCATACGAACTCTGATTTCCACATTCCGCATATCCACGAACTTGTATCAACGCGCTCTACGACTTTCGTGAAGAAAGTTTTTGGAGAAATCTAATGAATAAAAGTCAACCTTTGCAACCCCCCTAAAACCAAATTCTTCGAATAATTATTCATCCGAAACACTTCCGCTCCATCCATGAGCCACGAAACCGTCTAATAACCACAAATTAGATTCCGGAAAATCCTCGGAAAATATTAACGAATTTCCGGGGTACTACACCTATCCTAGCTGGTACCTGTAAGATTGGTGTCACTTCAGTAACTACTGCTTAGGGCTGTGCTCTTAAAGATGGTCTCATCCAGGCTCTTTGTCAAAACATCAAAAGAATTCAAGTTGAGGGTGACTCACTCCTCCTCATCAACTGTATTAATCAAGCTTGTGCCACGCCTTGGAGAATTAGATCATTGATCTCTGACATAATCTGACTTGCTGCGAAATTTGAGGCCATTTCCTTCTCCCATATCTTCCGCGAGGTCAATTTCATTGCAGATGTCATCACTTCGACGGGTCATAATCTTTCTACTCCCAAGATTTGGGTCGGTTCCATTCTGGATGCGGCATCGTTCTCCTTGCTTTTGGATTCTGTTAACCATGGTTGTCCAAGGGGTTTCTTATTGTAATTCCTTTTCTCCTAAAAATAAAAAAATAAATGTCACGCCCCGAATTTTGAATAACCAATTCAAATCCGAAACATGAATAATAACAATTACAAAATAACATTTCTGAATTTTTTTCTCAGAACAAACACACCACTCGCCACTTGAATATAAAATCTCGAAAACCTCGAGTTCATTATTACAATTCACTCTCACATGTAAAATTGTAAAGCTCTAAATAAGCATAACACACCTCACAAAAGAAATTCTGAATAATACAAATGCAGCTACTCTACGCAACTCGATCACCTTCCTAATTCTCCTGTCCTATCGGATTACTTGCTACACTGTTTGAATAGTGTACCGGGATTGCAACAACACAAACCCGGTAAGCTTTTGAAAGCCCGTGTGAGTAAATTTAAGAATTGCACGATTTAATTTAACAATTTCAACTCAAGCATTTCTTATCATAAAAATTGAAGTGCACAACGTCACTTCAAGCATCAATCAACTCACATCTCACAATATAACCACCACAACACAACTAAACTTTCTCTCTCTAATATATATATATACTCATGGGCATACGATCCGTATTTTAATCCCTCATGCAGCATGTTATACTTAAGGGCATTCGATAACTCACGTTATCCCCCTAGCAGTATATTGTACTCAAGGGCTTGCGATAACCCAATCTATCCCCCAAACAGTACAAAGGCAGACAGTCTAGAGTTCTAATTGGATCGTAACCTGTCACCTTGGTCAAGGTTCAATATATCTTACGATAATACCAGCCTCAATCATCAACACGATAAACACACTCAACTCCAAATTTTAATTCATCTCAACGACTCAACTATCGCACTTTACTCAATTACTCTTTATCATAATCAACTCAACATATAAGATAAATTATATCTTCTAAAGAGTAATGCTCGAAATGATAAATCAATTAATCAAATCAATATTTTATCCAATGTCACACCATCCAATATATAATCCACGTAAATATATATATACGTAGTCACCCACACAAGAATGACCACTAATACCAACTATAGTTCAAAGCAACAAGAATCAAGAAATTCATTATATAGTTTAAATACATTTTACTTACCTATGGACCGTAGTTGAACAAGTCCATATAATTTAAAACAAATATTTATTTTCTTAAAAACAATTTCCACAAATTCACAATTGAATATAAATCATTGAATTTCGGTTCGTAATAACCATGTGCGATTTACTCACCTCTAAACCAGCTACGTCTTCTTAACAGCTCAAACAACGATTTCACGAATCGTCCGCCAAATCAATATGTTGATCACCTAATCCAATATGATCTTAACTTAGCCAACAACTCATAAACATACTTAAACGACGATCCAACGGTCGGATCCTCACAGATCGCCCTTAGGATCATTCTCCTAAATTATCACGAAGATCCAACCGTCGGATCTTCTTGAATAGTCCCTTACAAACATCTCCACAAACTTATACGAAAATCTAACGGTCGGATTCTCACGAATCGCTTTTCGAATCACCATTTAACAATTATACAAAGATCCAATGGTTGGATCTTTGCCCATGACCACACAAAATCATCAGGATAGTCATACGATCAACATATCAAAACTACAAGTCCATCGGACTATCCGATCTTCACATATCACAAATCGAACGATCGAAACGTAAAAATTCATAACTTAATCATACAATATCCAAAAATTGCGTATAATATATCGAAATGATCGTATTAAAGTATAGAATCTAAAAATGCATAGAAATTATTCTTGTGACCCCTGGAGGTGGACAGAAAGGGCTACCGGAGTTAATGGCAGAGTCGCCGCCGACCACCACCAATGGTGTCGGGACCGAGCTGCTCTTCTTCATATCATCAAGCTTAACAACTTTCCTAACTAGCATGTAAGCTAGAAGTGACTAGAATTACCTAGAACTAGTCGAGGTGGCCGGAAAATTTGCAGAAACCGGCGAGCTCTAGTTCGACTTAAAAACTTCCACCACTCGCCTCGATCCCTTCTGGAGACTTGTTCAGAAACTCAAGGCGAGTTCACCAGGCCAAGAATCACAAGGAATGGTGGTCTGTAACTCTAGATATCTGGATCGAAAGGTTGTTTTTCGATCTAAACGGGTTGAGCTCCAACGAACGTGAAATCGATCTACCCTGGTCCGGTCCTTCTAGGTGCTTGTTCAGAAAGTTGAGGCGAGTCTAATGAGCCAAAGATCAAGAGAATTGGTGGCCTGTAGCTCGAGATATTGAGATCAACTCGAAATCGGCTCAAATGGAGCCGGTTCCTCTGCAGCCGATGTCAGCCGTGTTGCGGCGCAAGGCTGCTACTGGCAGTTGCGCAAGGTCGAGGTGAAACTAAGGGAGGTGGTCCGACGTAGTGAGGTGGCCTGAGGAGGGAGAACTCGGTAGGCAAAGCTTGCTCTGTTTTCTTCTGGGCTCGGACGCTCGAAAGGGAGAGAGAGAGAGAGAGAGAGACTTTTCAGTGCTTGCCTACCACCTTCCACCAATTCGCATACAATATAAAAAAAAACAAAGCAGAAGCACTAATTCCCACTGTCGTTCAAAACACAGAACACGCCACACAATTTTTATTAAAAGTAATCACCACTACTATAGTGCCAAAACTAGAAAAATACGACAATTTAATTATAGTAAGTGACAATTGATTAATCATTGCTCTCCGCTTGGTACGACATGCTGCTGCACACACACCTAATTGAACACTCGAACTTTATTCTTTTGCCTTCTTGTTCTACACTTCTATTGAACCACCAAGTTTTGCTTTGATTGAAAATTGAGGTTATTACAATCTACCCCCCTAAAAAGAATTTCGTCCCAAAATTCAAACACTCTCATCGACAAACAGCTTTGGGTACCTTGCCTTCATGTCAGATTCCAACTCCCAAGAAGCATCACCCTCATCATGGTGACTCCACAATACCTTGACCAAATCCACCTCCTTCCTTCGAATCCTCTTCGTAGACCTATCCAAGGTATGAACAGGTTCAACTATGAAGGTCACATAAGTATTTACCTCGATAGTACCATGATCAATCAAGTGAGACTCATCTCGGATGTACTTCCTGAGCATAGATACATGGAAAACATTGTGTACGCCAGACATGGTAACAGGTAAGGCAAGCCAATATGCCAAGTCTCAGACCCTTTCCAGAATCTCAAAAGGTCCAACATATCTCGATGCCAACTTCCCCTTCTTGCCAAATCTCACCACACTTTTCATAGGTGAGACTTTCAAGAACACATGATCACCCGTCTCAAACTCCACTGGCCTTCTCTTCAAGTCTGCATAACTCTTCTGTCTGCTTTGTGCTATTCTGATCCTATCCCGAATAGTAGTGATCTTCCCTGTAGTCTCATGAACAAGTGCAGGACCCAAGAGTCCCTTCTCTCCTACTTCTGCCCAATAGATAGGAGTCCTACATGGACTACCATAAAGAGCCTCATATGGGGCCATGCCGATGCTGGCGTGATAACTGTTGTTGTAGGTAAACTCTACCAATGGTAGATGATCAACCTAACTTCCCTTAAAGTCCAGAACACAAGCTCTAAGCATATCCTCCATCACCTGATTCACTCTCTCAGTATGCCCATCCGTCTATAGATGAAATGTAGTGCTCATATCTAAAGATGTGCCAAATGCCTTATGGAATCTACACCAAAATTCAGAAGTGAAATGAGCATCTTGATCAGAAACAATCGTGACCGGCACACCATGAAGCTTCACTATCTCATTCAGGTACAACTTGCACAATGCATCACCTGAGTAAGTCTTTGCCACAGGAAGAAAGTGTGCTGACTTCGTCAATCGGTCAACAATTACCCAAATTGAGTCATAACTTTGCCTAGACCTAGGCAATCCAGTCACAAAGTCCATGGAGATTTCTTCCCATTTCCAAACAGGAATCGGCAAGGGTTTTAGCATCTCCGCGAGCCTCTGATGCTCTGCCTTCACCAACTGACAGGTAAGGCACTTAGACACACACTCGGCCACATCTCTCTTCATTCCATACCACCAAAACTATCTTCGTAGATCCATATACATTTTGGTACCCCCTGGATGTACAGTGTATCGAGATCTATGTGCTTCCCGCATGACCTCCTCCTTGAGGTTATCAACACTTGGGACATACAATCTTCCACGAAATCTCAACCCTCCATTTTCCCCAATAGTCCACTCAAATGGGCCTTCCACATTTGGATCAGCAGTCATCTCAGCAATCCTCGCTTGAGCAAACTCATCACGTGTCTGACCCTAAATGATCCTGGAAATCAAGGTAGACTGTAAGGTCATACTACTGAGAAAGATTTCATGTCCATCTCTGGCGTGCATAAGATCAAACTCGGATGCAGCTTCCAACATGAGCCACTCCTGCACCATAAGCGATGCCATGATTACTCGGGGCTTCCTATTCAAAGCATCCACTACGACGTTGGCTTTCCCGGGATGATACTCCAAAGTGAAATCATAGTCTTTGATGAGTTCCATCCATCTTCTCTGCCTCATGTTAAACTCCTTTTGGGAGAATAGGTATCTCAAACTCTTATGATCAGAAAAGAGTTCGAACTTCTCACCAAAGATAGTGCCTCCAAATCTTCAAGGCAAACACCACTGCAACTAGCTCTAGATCATGAGTGGGGTAGTTCTGCTCATGAACCTTCAATTGTCGAGAACCATAAGCAACAACACCCCCATTCTGCATCAACACACACCCCAAACCTTGATGAGATGCATCACTAAAGATAACTAGACCACCACCACTAGTAGGAATAGTCAATACTGGAGCCGTAGTCAATCTAGTCTTCAATTCATTGAAGGCTTTCTCACATTCATCCGTCCAAGCAAACCGAATGTCCTTCCGTGTTAACTGGGTCAAAGCCGAAGCAATACCAGAAAATCCTTCAATGAATCGTCTATAGTACCCTGCCAATCTAAGGAAACTAGGATCTTTGTAGCAATAGTGGGGTGACTCCAACTCTTCACTTCTTCAACTTTCGAAGGATCCACAGAAACTCCATCCTTCGAAACTACATGACCAAGGAACTTGACCTCCTTCTGCCAAAATTCGCACTTCTCGAACTTGGCATACAATTCCTTCTCTCTTAATGTTTGCAGTACAATCCGCAAATGCTTCTCATGCTCATCGGACGACTTTGAATAAATCAAGATGTCGTCAACGAACACCACCACAAACTAATCTAAGCAAGGACTGAACGTGCAGTTCGTTAAGTCCATGAATGCTGCAGGTGCATTAGTTAAACCAAAAGGCATGACAAGAAACTCATAATGCCCATAGCTGGTCCTAAATGCCATCTTAGGGATATCCAACTCCTTCACCCTCAGTTGATGATATCTAGATCTCAAATCTATCTTGGAGAATACAGTAGGCTCCCTAAGCTGATCGAATAAGTCATCAATCCTGGGTAACGGGTACTTGTTCTTGATAGTTACCTTGTTCAGCTGCCGATAATCCACACATAATCGAAGTGAATTGTCCTTCTTCTTCACAAACAGCACTGGTGCGCCCCAAGGAGAAACACTAGCCCGTATAAACCCTTGTGCAAGTAATCCCTCAATCTGAACTTTCAACTCCTGAAGTTCAGATGGAGCCATCTGATAGGGTGCTTTCTATATAGGAGCAGTACCTTGTACCACATCAATGGAAAAGTCCATTACCCTTTTCGGAGGCAACCCTGGTATCTCCTGGAACACATCAGCATACTCTGAAACTACAGGAATCCCTGCAATCATAGAAGTACTGCTCACAGATTCAATATGTGTCAAGATCCCCGCCCTCATGGCCATGTTGGATTTCAGACAAGGATAATGAAACACTGGTTGTCCAGGAACATGGAAAGACACAATCATCCTAAAGCAATCAATCACTGTATGGTTCATGCTCAACCAATATAAACCCAAAATCACATCATATGTGTTATCCGGAATCACAATCAAAGATGCAGAGTGGACACATTTTGAATTCTCTACCACATATCCCAATAGGGCAATCATCACAAAACATATTAAGCTCAAGAGAGACGCCAAGTGGTGACGTGACACATAAAGATCTAGTGAGAGGCATAATAGTCAAACCCAACACATCTACTACAGAACTAGAAATAAAGGAGTGGGAGGCTTCTGTATCAAACAATACTCTAGGAAGATAGTTACAGACAGATAAGGTACCTTCCACCCCTATGGCCCTCTGGCCTATAACAAAGACTCTAGCAGGTGCTGTAGGCAAAAGTCTCTGCTGGTTACCCTGCCCTCCACTTTTAGGTCGAGTACACTCTCTGGAAATATGTCCCGGCTGGCCACATCTAAAGCACACCCTGATTTGCGCCTTCGTACACACTTTAGAAATATGGCCCTGTTCACCACAGTTGTAGCATTTCACCGGTGTAGCTGGTGCTACCTGCCTCACATGTACAACCCTAATTGGGGCCGGTGCTGCCCTGGCTAGGGCCTGGTGCTGATAGGCTATCCTAGTTGGAGCTTGTGGATGGAAATGAGTCTGCTGTCACTTCCACGACCTACCTCCATGATCCCTGGAACCACTGTTCCCCACAATCTCCTTACCTTTTCCCAAGGATTCTCTCACAGCCCCTCGTTCACTTGCACGCATGCTGGTAGCTTGCTTGTGGGCCATGGCACTAGCAAAAATCTCTTCCTTAGTGGCTAACCGAAGAGGATACACTATCTCCCTAATCCTGTGATTCAGTCCCCTCAGGAACATCTTAGCCAAGGCTCGGGCATCCAACTGGGGGACAAACCTATATAACTAGGTGAACCGTGTTTCATACTCCCTTACTGTCATAGTCCCATGTTCCAGAGCAATGAAATCTAACTCAATCTGCTCCCTTACTGCATCAGGGAAGTACATGTCTTGAAAGAGTTCTACAAAGTCATCCCAAGTCAGAGTAGCCATATCCACCGTATTCCGCTTACCAGCCTACCATATTCTGGCATTCCCCTGAAGAAGATAAGCAGCTATCTTCCACTTCTCAGTTTCAGTGCAAATCACCATCTCGAAACAGCTCATCATATTCTCAAGCCACTGATCAACAGCCCAATGATCAACCCCCCTTCAAATGGGGTCGCACCCAACCGTTTGATCTCCTTAACCAGTTTGGCTAAGTGAACGGCATCCACGACCTCCACAACATGTGGTGTAGGCCGTACCTCTAAAGAAGACTCTGCATCACTCTCATAAACCTCCTCTAAAGGACGAGTCCTTTCCCTACCACTAACTCTGCCTCCTCTTCTGCGTCCATTTCGGCCTCTCTGTCTATCCATCACCTAAGGTGCATAGTATGCTTGGTTAATATAAGTATAACACTTAAACACATTACAAGTCAAATACAAGTCCATATTAACCGAGTCAATACTACAAGCAAGGCATTCATGTTCCTAAAATGACTCAACGGCCTAAACGACTCCTAACACTCACACATACCCAATGATATGGCCAATACTGGAGAGCACACGATGGGGATCCGCTGCAGACGGGCCATCACTCGAAACGTATTAACATATCACTAAATATGTACCTTACGCTCTGATACCAAACTATCACGCCCCGAATTTTGAATAACCAATTCAAATCCGAAACACGAATAATAACAATTACAAAATAACGTTTCTGAATTTTTTTCTCATAACAAACACACCACTCGCCACTTGAATATAAAATCTCGAAAACCTCGAGTTCATTATTACAATTCACTCTCACAAGTAAAATTGTAAAGCTCTAAATGAGCATAACACACCTCACAAAAGAAATTCAGAATAATACAAATGCAGCTACTCTACGCAGCTCGATCACCTTCCTGATTCTCCTGTCCTGTAGGAATACCCGCTACACCGTTTGAATAGTGTACCGGGATTGCAACAACACAAACCCGGTAAGCTTTTGAAAGCCCGTATGAGTAAATTTAAGAATTGCACGATTTAATTTAACAATTTCAACTCAAGCATTTCTTATCATAAAAATTGAAGTGCACAACGTCACTTCAAGCATCAATCAACTCACATCTCGCAATATAACCACCACAACACAACTAAACTTTCTCTCTCTAATATATATACACTCATGGGCATACGATCCTTATTTTAATCCCCATGCAGCATGTTATACTTAATTGTTTTTGTACAGAAGATGATTAAAGTTCACAAGTGTGAATTTAAACTCATCTTTTTTCAATCCCAACACCAGAAGTCCCGAGTTTCCCACGGCAAGTTATATTTGGAGACTAGAGAATGCTTACTCAAAAACAGTCCACAACTGCCCTATTCTTCTTTCTCAATAATCGGCATCATTAACCCAATGTTAAAAACTACATAGATTATAACAAAATAACTCTTTCAAACATGAAGCAAACCAGAAACAACCGAAAATCCATACTGCTATTAGATCCATAAGTCGGGTCACTAACCATTTAAATATCGAATTCGTTGATCCTACACTAGTAACAATCAGAATATATAATAAGGTCAGAAATATCAGATTACTGAACAGAACAAGCAAAAGAATTGAAGGTAAACTCTATACAGCAATTGAACCTAACCCCATCAATCTCAAGCTACTAATCTCATTAGAAAAACTCATGCCCCTATAACCATACATATCAATATCAATAGCCCCATTTCGAAACCGTGAGAATTGGAAAAATGTAAGAACTCCAGTGAGAGATAAAACCAGTCAACAGAGGCATCACTCACTCAGACAGCAACACCGCAATGTCTACCTCCGCGGTCATCGTCCTGGTTCCATTATTCGAAATCGTAAGCGGCACATCACGGCACAACACCCTCCACCCGCCTTTCTGAAACTGAACCCTGGCCAGCAGCTTGATATTGAAACTCACCGCCCCCTGCGCCGCCCTATCCGCGTCAATCCCACTCGCCACCCTGTCGCCGACAAACGAGTTCACCGCCGAGAAGGTCGCTTTCACGGCACTCCGGACTCTCCTCCTCTGCCGGAACGGCGGGATTTGGGTCTCGGAAATGAAGCCGGAGTGGTAGAAGACGGAGGAGCTGATCTCGTCGTACTCGATATGGTCATCTTCTTGTTGGGGTTGAACTTGAAGATGTCGAAGCCGACGGACTAGGTGCCGGTGAGGGACTGGCGGGAGGAGGAGACGTTGAGGTTGGTGACGGTGAACGAGTTGTCTAGGAAGTCGGGGATCTTGGGGCGGAGGATGAGCCAGAACATGAGAAGGAGGGAGCTGATGATGGCGAAGAAGAAGACCATGGCGATGATGAAGCAACCTTTTCCAAACCATTTTCACAACCATTTCCTTAACACAATTTCAATTCAAACTTTGATTCCAAATATCGATCCAGATCACAAATTCATTAACAGACCAATTTCCATCTTTTAATTTAAATATCGATCTCAAGCTATCACAACGACGATCATTTGGTATCACTTCACACACAAACGAGTAGATTCTAACTCCAAGACAGAAATCAATCAAGAACATCTCCGTCTAAAATCTCGAATTTGCGGGTTGAAACCTTAAGCTCCTATTTTCAACCTCGCAGCAGCTCCTGGAACTCTTTTTCGAGCCCGACTGATGGTGAACTAAAGATTTGATGCCAGCAACCCAGCAAGTTCCCAATCGCGGTCAGCCCTCGTCAAGCCAGAAGCGAACCAAGAAGAGCCGGAAAAGTCGCTGGCGTCGGTAACAGATTCGAACCCGAAACCAACCCAGAAATGCATATGGGTAAAAATCGATCGGTTTCGAAAAACTAACGTATAGAGCGTGACAAGAGGACTAAGATTCATACCACATGCATCTCAATTGGTGGCAAAATTTGCAGAAAACCCGCACGAGAAACTCAGAACTTTCGGTCGTCGATTCTCAATCCACGATCCACGATTGCACAAACGGCGACCCCCTGTGTGACAGTGACAACGAGAAGAGAGAATGCGACAGGTGTGCCAGCCGGAGGTGACTTGACGACGGAGATACGACCGGGTCACAAACCGGGTCGTCGGGTCCGGTTTCCGGGTCAGAGAACTCTGATCCCCTCTCGATCTCCTCTCCAAATTACAGCACCTGTACCATTTAAGCCTCTTGAAAATATCATAGCAAACCCTTCAGATGGACATCTCCATTGACTTGTAGTCGCAGGGTAGACCGACATTCGACAACTTGTGACGCAGAAGTAGCTTGGAGTGTCTGGGAATAATTACCGGTGCCATTTGAGTAGCTTGATCAATTAAACAAGGGGATTCAATGACTTGCATGCTCACCATGGAGTCTACGGTTCCTAGTACTACAGTAGTACTAAAAATACCAAGCAGCTGTACCGCCAACCACTGAAGCTAATCCTCCTTTGTAATATAAGCAACATGCAGCATTGCAAACAACAGATCAATGAAACTTTCTCTTTCCAACCTTATACACCTTACTCTGAGCTTTCTTACGATGCCATAAGGCATGCAGAATGGACTCATATCGCTATCCACAACCACCAAAACTATCATGAGGCGTCATCATTCGCTTTAGAGAGGTCAACTGCAGGAGGGAGAAAATAATTGCAGGCTCACCAAATAAAGAGCTTAATTTTATTGAGAACCTTTGAAACACTAGGACCCCAAACCAGGTTCCACACTTTCACTACTAGACTTGCTCCCACTACAACCCCGATTGTTTCCAGGAGCTCTCATTTTTGCTTGCAAAGCCACACCAACCGATCTAATCCTTCCCTTCTAGATACCAGAATTATTGAAATAATAGCTTCTGCAAAAGGGACATTCTAAGTTTTTTACTTTACATGGAATTGGACACATTTTGAATTCTTAAACTCCTCTTACAAGTCTCTCATGCACTCGCACTTTCTAATTGTGCTGTCGATTTTTCAAAAGCTCAACAGTGTTTTATCTTTGAAGACTAGTTTAAAGTTTATCCTTAGCAATGGCACTTCCCTCCACTGGCGATGTCCTGATAAAGCCACTATAGTCCTCTTATTTTTCCTTTTCTGTTTTTTTTTTCCTTCTATTTTGCTCTGCATTTGTATCCAGATTTAACTTGAATGGTGACTTCTTAGTCCTTTTTATAGAATTTCCGTTCCTTCTTTGGTCCAGCTACAGCAAAAATACTACAAATCTGATACACAATAAAGGTCTATCAAAATGAACTGCCTGCCTAATCTTGTTGACTTGATCGTAGACTAAAAGTGTTTTGTAACACTACAACATTTCCATTTACAAGCAAGGCTTTAGCTCCCTGCCCACCGTTGCCCACTCTGACTTTCTACATGATTACGTTGAACAAAGTTCCCTCTTCCACCGGCATGTGATGAACAATTAGCAGCAAAAGGAGGCCGGGTGTGTGTCCAAGGGTCTTGCTGGCCTCTACCTGTACCAGCAAATGGATAGGTGTGCTGCCACGAATTGTGTTGCCCTCTGCCACGGCCCCCAAGTATGATAGGACTGTGAAACATGACAAGCAAAGTTTCTGTCTTGAGAGACACTATTTCTAGATGGCCATAAATCATTATTCAATGACTGAACTCCCCTTCCATTAGGCCTCCAGCATTGGCCTGACTCTGTTATATTTAATTCCCTGAAGCCATGTTGTAATGTGCCTTTTCTATAATCTGAGGTAGCCTTGGCATAGTATGAGCTAGGAGATGACACTACTCTTTGATCCCTGGATATTCCTTTTGGAGCATAAACTCGGTCTCCTGACTTAGAACTACCATTTGTTCCTCTACCACACCCCATCCTGAACCAGCAAATTTGTGAATTGAATTGGCAGGAGAGCTTGAAGTGAATTTACCATTGTGAAAACTTGCATTTCCCAAATCATTTGGTTATCTGAACGGACTAAACCTTGCCTGTACTTGCTGGATGCTGCATTTTGCTTTTACCAAATGAGTCCGGAGAGAGCAAGTAAAATAAATAAATGAATGAAAGTTGAAGCACGACTGACACACCTGCGGGTGGTCACATTTCCCTGACATTCATGCCATAGAACTGTTTCCATAAGCTCGTGTTCATTGATTGTCTGCAAATATATATTTGATTTGTTTGGCCAAACATCAGAGCTTCTAATTGTATTGAATATAACATGCTGCAGAAACTTTTTCTCATGATATAATTGGAGGTCAATAATCAAACTTCATAGCATGCATTTGGGAGTGATTTCAGTTCAATGATTAAGTGTACTAAAATCCAAAAGAAATCATTATATAGAATCGCAATGGCAAGGAACATATATATCCATATTAAGCAGATATAAAAAGAGAACTATTTACATAAAACAGTTCAAGCAAATTAGAATTAATAAAAATCGTAAGACTTAATGACCTATTTATACCTTGGAAGGATGTTGTACACCATCAAGTAAACGAGGCATATGCAGACTTGTATTAGGAAGCTCATAGAGGGCACATCTGCAACATGATGAAATTAAAAAATAATCCCAAAAATCCAAAAAAAAAAAAAGCTATTAGTGATGCAGCAGAGAGCAACAGTAGGTGAGAGTATGATTTGGGTGGTTTGGGAGAGTTGAGAGAATAAGAAAGCAGAATGATTTTAGAAGAAACAGAGGGTTCTTAGCTGTAGAAGGGAGAAATAGAGCGAGGAAGGTAAGGGGAGAGAGAAACCAAGGCACAAGCCTTCAAAAAGGATTTAACTTTAATTCATTCCAATCTGATTTGGCTTACAATAGATAACCATATTTATAGGCTCCAAACACAACCCTTAGACTCCTAGCACACCAAAAGACTACTAAAGACTTATTAATAATAAGACTCTTCAATACTTATTAAATAGACATAAAGACACACTCAAGACCCTTGAATACTCACCCTAAGATTTTAATACTCTTAAAAGCACTAGGCTCATAATTATTCTACATAAAACTGAAAATTAACCTGACAAGACCCTTAGACTACCATGGAGACTTTCCTTTGGACCAAAATGGGGTGGGCTTAATCTTAGGTTTCCAAAGGGGATATTTCTTTTCTAACCAAGTCATTGCAGCTGCATTAATTAGCAATGTTGTTGACATACAAGACAGAGTCTTCTTCAGAGCTATCATCTCTTTCTTTGACATTGGCATCATTGTCATCAAGCTGCCGGATAAAACCACTGATTCCAAAGCTGGAAAGTGAAGAGAACAAACAGTTATGACAATTTGTCAAAAATTAATACTTAGAAGAATACTGAAAATAAGGACTAAGAAAAGCACAGAAAGGCAGAGAACAAACGACCTACCTCAAATTGGTGTCAATCTTGATTGACTGATTGTCACCATTAGACAGTGAAACAATTTGTGATGCCATACTGTGGGTGCTTCGCATGAATAACTGATCAAGTTTCTCAGCATTCCTGTCAATTTCTTCTGCCTAGAAAAGTAACATTAACTTGGAATCAGTTCTAGATAAATTGGTCATGATAAAACGTCTTCTATCAATATAATTGAGAAATAGAAATGGAGTATGATACCATTAGTTCCTTTTCCAATTTTCTGGTCTCATGTAGAAGTCGGGATTCTTCTATAAAGGGAAGTTTGCAGATACCCTTTAGAAGACAACATGTTACAACCAATTTTAAAAAATAGAAGATCAGTAGAGTCGATGGAAAGCAACGCGAGAGGATCTTTAACAGAACACTAGAAAAATGGTGCATGTGAAGAAAACAAAACCACCAAACCTGCCACGTAAATCTCTTCCCATCCATGTCAATTTCGAAGTCTAAACATGAAGCAATGCTTAGAGTTAAAACTTTTGAAGTGAACTAATCCACTAGATAAAATATAAATGACATAGTAGCATTACCAGAAGGGTAAAAATCAATGATTGTGGAACACTCTTCCATCATAAGTGTCCTATAATCCTTAGGAAGTGCATGAGCGCTACAGAAATGAACATTTGTTTCATCTTCTAGAAAAATGGTTAATTTTATAAGAAATACTTGCAAAAAAATTAAAATAAAGCTAAAGCTACCTTCTTGGTGGCAGGACAGCCATGAGAGTATCTATAGGTTTAAATGGGGAACCTTTCTCAAATTGTGGTTTGACCTGAGCTAGGCCCTTCATATCAGAGGCAAATGGTCCATAATGAAAAGGATAAAACCTGATAGGATGTTTCAATGATAATTTACTTTATCATTAGTTGATTATCATAACAATACTGAGTAGCTGTACATCACAGATATGTCTTACCATTTCCACGATGGGGGGCCGGAAAAGTAGTATAAAAGAACCCAGAGCAGTCCTTCTGTGTAGCTTTTAACCTAATTGTAAACAGCAAATGGAGTTAGAAAGAAACAAAAATTCAAAAGGAAAAGATCTTGTGTTATATATTTTAGTAATTTTTATGTTGGGTAAGTGAAAAATACGCAGGGGAAACTAAGTTCTCTTGAAACAAACATAAACTCAAATCCCAATATTGTACAAAACTCATACTTAATCAACCAAAATCTGTGCTTGGTATAATTAAAGATAGCTTAATTGTTCAAAAGAAAATAAAATAGAAGTGGAGAAATGAAAAAACATGGACAAATTTGCAAACAGTAAATGCAAGATTAAGCTACAATATATAGCCAGACATACTACTTCCTTCCTTTTGTTTTCAATCTCCCCCGGGCTTTCAGCAGAAAATTTGCATTTGTAATATCTTTCTTTGAATCCTGTAGCACCCAATCGTACCTGTGTGGATGAATGAGAAAACATATATAAGTCAGACTGTAAGTTCAGAAGAAGTATGATATAAGATAATGGAACTTCCAGAAAGGAGTGCTCCCTACTTTGACAGTGCCAAAATCACCATTCCTAAACAGATCAGATTTTCTTCTAATGCTGGCCTTCAATTTTTGCTTGAATTCCTTTGTGTTTTCCACTATCTGCAACATAATGATATAACAAGGAGGCCAAAATATTTAGCCACGTCCGAAAATGAAGAACCACCCGAGTAAAATTATGCAGAAGCATCTGAAAGTAAATATCAATTACCCATAGTCCCACACCAAAAGAAAAAGAAAACAAAAAAACTATGCAATAGATAATAATCCCCTTAGACATGAACAAGGAGCAAAATAGTAACCGAAGATTTAAGATAATACTGGTCAAATTGGACCAAGAAGTCAAAGCATATCTCTTTGTACACATATACATGGGAAGAGCGTGCATGCATGTCATATATATGGGGAGAACGTGCACGTGTGCGCATGTGTGTGTAAAAGAAAACCAAAAGAACCTCATTCAAAACAGAACAGAACAAAACATACTTTGGAAGATGAAACATTATCCACTGAAACAACTGCAGATCCTTCAATTGCCTCGAAATTAAAGTTTGAACTTCCAGCATCAATGTCTTCCTCTGTCTGGAGAAGCATGCAATTAACTCTTTATTTCACAATGGTGATTTTAGACAGAGACAAATCTGTCAGCAGTGATACAGTATATGAACATTAAAGTTTGAAACAACGAGCTCAGTGGCCGCTCACCCAATCATTTTTATAGCAAAGACGTCTGAGTTTACGTTCTTGTATATCTGATCTTTTCTTGAATATTTTCTCTTCAAATGCTCCAATAAGGAGAACAAATTTCTCAACTCTAGATAGTTTGATGTACCCCAACTTCTTGTCATGAACCTGCCTTGTGCAAATGATCATGAACCTGTCTAGCTATATTGATTTTGTTGTGAAGAAAAAAAACAAGATTTGGCTAACTTATATTAATATACCTGAATCATATCAACCAAATAGCCACCAATATTCTTGAATTCTTTCTTGTAGACTGTCATCAGCAAATCAATTGCACCCTGAGAACAAGTATTTCACAAAAGTTAGTTTTCATGTGAATACTTAGTTTCTCATTACATAGACCATTTGATAAGTTAGCATAGAACCTCATGAATTTCCAATGTTGGCATGTGGGGTAAAAAATCATTTCCCGCGAAGAAACATATAAAGATGAAATCATCAATGATACGCTCAAGATCAAACTTAAAGTTCTCAGGAGGATCACTGATTTGCATGTCAAGCTCCAGATATTCCCTCAAAATCCAAACATGCAGAAACTGAAAATTGGATGAAGAAAAAGTTCACAAAAAGAAGCAGCTACACTACCCTAATGGAAGTTAATAAAATTAAGATACCTGATAAGGCTTTTTCATCATGTGCGCTGTTCTTTTGTCTGATATTGCAGATGAAATTGTCAATTGACTGTTTGCATGTTGCTGCTGGTTTTGGATTAGTAAATTCTATTTCCCAAAAATGACAAGTTAATACAAAAGTTCATAATATTGTGTCAGTTTCCATATATGGTAATGCCAATCCTCATGAGTAGTGTTCAAAACCTCTAACTTGAATTAGTACTCAATGCTACCAGAAAACTCTTAACTAAAACTCTGTTTTATAATTCAATAAATTGCAACATGGGTAGAAGTAATTATCACCCTTGAAAACTAGATGACGCCCAGATATTCATCAAGACCAAATTCCAAGCTGTAACATGGTAAAAAAATAAACCGAAAAAAAAAAAGAAGAGAGAGAAAGCAAATTGATAAAACTTGAAAGGTTTGCAAATTCAACCTCTCTTAGTATGGAAAGGTGAACTTCATGTGTTGCCAAAGACAACATTATAAGATCCGCATCCTGTCATGATGCCAAATTGCCAATGGTAATGTATGAGAATGTAAAATCAAGAATCGAGATAAAGTGAAAATTAGATGGGCAAAAGGATATATAGGAAATAAATTCTTTATATTTGCATCTCATATAGTCATTTTTTCATACCAGACCAAACAAGCAATGGCGGGTGTTTGGATCATAAGAAGGAACAGTTCGCTGGTGACGTATGAACGACATCACTTTATGTTCTCCTTCCCCAGGAACATTGGCATCAGAAAGTATTACCTAAATGAATAAGCAAGGAAATTAACAAAAGAAAATATAGGAATCAAATTTGGAAGGAGACATAAATATAATCACCAGTGAACACCCTTGGTGCAATATGCATGCATTATTTATGATTTTATTCAACATTGATTAAAATTTAAAAAGGAACTAATCTGCACTTAATCAGTTCATGTACTAGTACTCGTCATATCAATAGACCAGACCTTGATGTCCCTCCAGCCTGAATCTTGGCTTAAACGTAGATTGATGTAGCTTTGAAGAGCCTTGGATAACTTGTACATGAAATCCGTTCCCGGGGTGATTATATTAGAATCAGAAACTTCGGACTCCTGTTCTAGTAGGATTTTTTTCCCTTCCTTTTCAAATTGCTGTCTTAGTTTCTCTTCTTCAGCCTCCTACATATTATAATTTAAACAACAGTTGGGAACATCAATATGTCTTCATCAAATTAATTCAAAGCATAACACATAGAAAACTCATGTGAATTTCAGATACACCCACAGCAAGATTCTTGTCCATTGCCAACTTAAAACGCCTGGCGCGCTGTTGATTCATTTTAGCCCTCGGAGCAACTCCATCTACAAGAGAAAATTTTAATTGACATCTACTACAATAGTACATTTGTCTAGATAGCGGTAGACCAAAAATACAAAATGAAAGTAAAAGCATCTCAAAAGTCTAATAATTAACGGCAAGACGTTAAAAACAAACAAATTAGTTCAATTTTCTCACCAATGGCTATGTAGAGTAGTTTCCTTGGTCTAACAATATTGAAAAGCCGATCAATGTATTCGAAAATATTGTTGAAGACATCTTCATAAGTTCTTGGTGGTGCAAGCTAAACAACATATATATAAAAAATAAGCTCTTAAACATGCAGAGGAAGAACTTCATAACTAAGACATAGATTAGAAAGAAATGAAATAAAACTGTGATCTTACTCCATAACCATCATCATCATCTTCTTCCGGATGAAAGCAGGGATGGATAATCCCATTCATGTCTAGAAACAGGTTATCGAACTCTATGCCATTTGGGTTTGGCAAGCTTGCATCTAGAAACTGATCCTCTCCCGCTTCAATGGCTTTCACCACCACTTTAGGGTACTTGTTTACCAACCAACGAAAAAACGATGAAACCCCCATTTATCTCTGAAACGAAGCTAAGCTAAAGGGTAGCTCAAGAGATGCAGTATATATTTGCTCTTCGGTGAGTTCGGTCACCGACTCTGAGATCAACTATTGCTTACTAAGCCCAGGTACTGTTCATGCAAACCGCCATTTGATCTGATCCAGTACGAACCATTTCATCGCATTTGTTCCGAGAAATGACTTTTTGCCAATTCCAAGGAAAGTGGGTCGAAGTGTTTAAAAGCTCCCCGCGACTTCCTATTTAACCTTTTTAGGCATGGTAAATGACATTACTTAACATCTTTACACGTTACATCATTAACTCTTCTTTTTTTTTTGAATAAAGGGTGGTGCGGCTGCCCTTAAGCCTTGATTAATGAAACTGTCGAATACAAGGGGGGGACATTGAGCCTAAACCCCTGATTACAATACGCACTTAGAGAACATCCTGAAATACTATCATGAGTCTCTACTAAACAACTGTATTCAACTAAGCACCAACTAGCAAAGAGCGCTCTACTGGCGACTCTATTTGCTTTGACACAGGTCACACAGCGGTGACACAACGGAAAGATAACTCGATCTGCAACTCGATTACAGCATAGCATAATTTCCATACGCACAGCTTTCCCATCATGTTGCCACTGGAAAATACATCCAGTGACATTAAGTTTCACCCTACCACTAGGAGGCAGCGACCATTTGACCAAGCAAGGAACTCGCCACCTACCTAGAGCAGACACGTTACTGCCACTACAAAGTTGCGACCATTTGCAAATGCAAGGAACTCGCAGCCTACCTAGAGCAGACAAGGCACATAGAGTGCATAAACCAGCACGAAGCCCATTCCTTCCTACCGAACTACAGCAGAAACTTATTAGAAACAACAAACATACTATCAAAATGCAACTATTAATTAAACAACCAACAACAGCAGCCCACCAGCACGGGCCTAAATCCCTAGGCTTGGCCCAACCTCCAATCTCCCCAAAGGATGCCAGGGCAGCAGTCACCCAATCCGGCCACCAACTCCGCCTCCAATGAGTTCCAGGCGTCCAACCCCGCCACCAAATCCTCCTCCAACGAACTGACACCATCAACCCTGCATAATCACGCAGCCGCCCATTGATCTCTGCCAACAGCTGAGGCCGAACCTCAAGGCGTGACAGATCCCTTTCGGGATCGCCTCTGCCCGGAGATCGAAGCCCCGATCTGCCCAACCCAACAACCTCAGGCATCAACCCGATCACCGCAGGAGACAGTGACCCCTGATCTCGCCATCGACCAACAACACCCCCATGCTGCTCAAACCCTGTGATCGCCCATGACTGAAGAAAGTCAGACCTGAACAGATCTGCCCAAGCCACCCTCCACCTCTCATCCACCTTTCCCAGGCCGCGCCTAAGACAGAAGCCCCCGCCGGAGTGCCCAGAACCATCACAGACCCGTTCGACGACGACGCCCCGAAGACGCGCCGTCGGACGGAGCATCACTCTCTCTCAAATACACCAGGCGCGTGAGGCGCGTTCTGTTTCAGTTTGCTGATTTAACTAAAACTTTCTTTTTACATCATTAACTCTTTTATGGCATTGAAAGTTTAGGATTTGGGGGGTGTATTGTATTTAGACTTCTAAAGTGTTTAAAACCTTTTTTGGACTTGAAAAATCTGTGGGTATTCAATTCTGATTTATTAAGACTTTTAAAGAGTTTTTATAAGTATTAGGGTATTCAATTTGGATTTGTAAAAGGAAATTTTAATTCCATAAAAATCTGGAGGTATTCAAAAAATCTACTAATTCTATAGAATTTATAAAATAGTGGACTCTTGTGGATTGTATAGCCTCAGGTATAAATACCAAAGCTCCAAACAAATCCAATGTCTCCACCAAAGATTTTCACAATATTCTCTTTGCAAAGCAGCTTAACATCTAGGTACGTGAAACCTCTTTTCTAGGGTTTCTCCTCTCTATCATTTTTTCTTGAAATTTAGATCTCCTCTCTCGTTTCAATCCATTTCTTTTCTCTTGAACATATTGCTATTGTATGTATCCATATTTTGATCATCTATGAATTCTACCATAAGCCCTAGGTTGACTTTAGTAGTATTCTTGTTGTTGTGAAAATAATTAGTTCTTGTTGCTGTGAAAGGATCAATTATTACTAATGTGAATTCATCTGTAAATGGCTTGAAATTATGTTGTGAAAACAATCAATTTCTGTTGCTATGAAAACATGTATGACATTCTTGTTGGCTGTTGCTATGAAACCTACACTTTTCTTAAAGGGTTTTTGTCCATTTGCACCATTTTTAAAGATTTTTTTCCCACTTACCCCATTAAGTTTTTTTAATTCTCTCTTATCCAAAACACTCTAAGGAGGTCTTCTCTAATACCCCATTAAGATTTTTTTTTTTTTTTTAATATCATTTTACCCTCACCCCTTTGTTACTTAGAGAGAGAGAGAGAGAGAGAGAGAGAGAGAGAGAGAGAGAGAGAGAGAGAGAGAGAGAGAGAGAGAATGGAAGAGAGAGAAACCATGGGAGACTTTGCCGGAGTCTGGTCACTGGCCGCCGGATTCTGGTCACTGGTTGCCGCCCACCGGAATTTGTTGAAAATCTCACCGAAAAGTTTTTTTGTCCCCAATAGACATCTATTGCCCCCTAATAGACTTCTATTGCCCCAAAAGTCTATTACCCCCTAATAGACGCCTATTGCCCCCCAATAGATGACTATCAACTATGTATTGCCCCCCAATAAACTTCTATTATCAGCCATGTATTGCCCCCCAATAAACTTCTATTGCCCCCCAATAGGACTTTCAATTGTCAGAATGAGAACTAATCTCCCTAAATTTAGACAAATAAAACTTGAATTACAGAAAAAAAAAAAAAAAAAAAAAAAACAAGGAGATTACATCAATTCAAAATGTCTATTGCCCCCCAATAGCCGTCTATTGCCCTCCAATAGAGGGGTAATAGATTTCTATTAGGGGGCAATAGACATTCAAAACTTCTTTTTTATTTCCTTCTGTCCTGTTACTTAAAAAAAAAAAAAAACCTAGAAATTAATTTGGGCACCCCAATCAATAGTCGGACTGCGTATATCTGCAAGGTGGAAGAACCGGGTTGATGACTAGGTGAAAAAAAAGAAAGCAGTAGAAAAAAAAACCAAATAGTTACCCCTCTCTCTAACTTTCTCTCTCTAAAAAAACTAAAACCCTTTTTCTTCGTCTCTGCTAGATTTTCTTTCCTTGTTTGCAAACTCATCATCTCTATCCTTTATGGATCTACCATTTCCCATGGCTTTGAAGCTTTGCTAAAGCGCCAGAATTCGAATAGAGATTTGAGAGCTGAAGATGAAGAAGAAGAAGATGCACGTTGCCGAGTTGACTCGAACCTCCATCGAATTGTGGAACAAAAGACCGGCCAGGAACTCGACCCGGTCTGGGTTCGACGCCACCGCAACGCAGTCGGACTCCGAGAGAGAGAGAGTTTTCTCCTATATGCTTGGGAGGATGTGAGAGAGAGAGAGAGAGAGAGAGTACCAGTGGCTGTAGTTATTTAATTAGGAAGTGGGTAGAATAGTCATTAGTGGGAATAAAAATTTGTTGTTGGGGTAGATGAGATAACTTTGGCTCATTTTGGGGCTTTTGGTCAAGGACCATTTCTTAAAACCAAATAGGGTAAAGAAAAAAGAAACAAACAATCAGAGATAGCTTCAATGAAACAAAGGGAATAACTTCAATAAAGAAGCAAATAAAGTTTATGTTACTATTTGTAGATTTATGATAGAAAAAAATTCTAGATCTAAAAACATACAAAAAGAAGAAAAAATAATATGATACACCAGAAACATGCATATTGTTTATTAGAGGCACATGCTTAGCTTAGCTAGCTAGCTACAAGGATTAGACATATCAGTATAGACCACATCATTAATTTTCATCATGCTGAGTTTTGGTGAGTCTGGTCTGTGTTCATGCTTAGCTTATTTGGGCCTACAAAGAAATTAGGAAAAAAAAAAGAAAGAAAGAGGGCATCAAAATTAGGGCTAAATACTAGTTGGTACCCTATGGTTTAGGTCCAAAATCAGTTCAGTCCCTAGACTTCTAATTTCATCAAAAACACCCCTGCACTTTCAATTTTGATCTAATAGGTCCAATTTATTAATATTCTATTATGGATTCAAGTTATAGTTGGATTATTTGTTGAAAAATTATTTATTTTTAATAGTAGGACTCACTCCTAAATTGACTATGCAGACCACCTCGACACCACATCATAAAACATAGGCCATCTATGAGCCACGTTAACAAGTTAAATAACTCAATTGTTAGAAAACTAACAAATTGGACCTATTATATCAAAATCAAAAGTGCAGGGGTGTTTTTGATGAAATTAGAAGTTCAGAGACTGAATTGATTTTGGGCCCAAACCACAGGGTAGTAATTTGTATTTAGCCCTCAAAATTAAGACTCGAATTAGTGAAAATAAAAATATGGTGATACAGATATGGATTTGTTAAAGAATAAAAATTCACCATATTTGTAAAGCGAATAGAGTAGCCAGAAGTGCACTCTTCGCTAATTGGTGCATATTAGAATACATATTTTTTTTATTGAGACTCTCGTTATTATTTCGAGATGTTCTCCTTATGCTTATTGTAATTTGAGGTTCAGGTGTCATGTCCCCCCCCCCCCCCCCTCCCATATGTATTCTGCGGTTTCATTAACGGTAAAGGTTTAAGGGCAGCCGTTCTGGCCCTCTTTCAAAAAAAAAAAAGAATAAAAATTCGCCAAAATATTTTGAAGAAAGACAATGCCAGGGTTTGTCCTGATATTCAAAAGACCTAAGGCGAACAATTAATTTTTTTTTTTTGATAAATTTAATGAGAATAACAATAATAACAACAAAAAGAAATATATAAAGGTTATGTTGTTGTAAATATTATTACCTATATGGCTGTCCACGTAAATATTCATTAGTTGTGTACTTTGATGTAAAACCTACCTCTATTTAAAAGAGGCTAATGAGACTGAATGAGAACACTTCTATTTCCTCTTTACTGTTCTCTCTCCATATTCTCTCTACTTTATAAGACGTTATCAGCACACTTGCTCTATCTTTTTTAGACTCCGCAGAGTATTTTGGTTTGCAGTTTTGGTCGCATGTATGGCGCAGCAAGCTCTAGTGATTTTGGTGGCACCAGAAAGATATAGGCAGAGGATCATCACGCGCCGCAGAGTATTTCGGTTTGGAATTAACGGCCTTATTACTTTGGTCGGGCATATGGCGCACCAAGCTCTAGTATATCATTAATCAATGGGAAAAAAATACAAACAGTACCCAAACTATAGTCGACTCCGAATTTCTGTACCCAAGTTTCCAAAACTATCACTTTGGTACCTGAAGTTCGGATCCTGACCCAACTTTAGTACCTAGAACACTGTTAGCCGTTACGGAGTTAGTCAACTGTCAAACTTTGAGGGGTATTCTCGTCCTTTCACCATAGTTCTTCTTCTTCCTCAAACTCTCTTCATTTTCTTCTTCCTCCAAACTCTCCCATCATCTTGGGCACGGATGGGATGTGCAGGCGCTGGGTGGGCTGCGCAAGCGTGGGACGCGGGTACATATGTTGGATCGGGCTAGATAACCTGGGTACCATTGTGATAGTTTTTGAAAATTTGGGTACAGAAATTCAGAGTCGGTCATAGGTTGGGTACTATTTGTATTTTTTTTCCCTGGAGGTAAAGACAGAGGGTCGGTTTTACCCCTAAGAAAATGCCACGTGGCATGATAGTTAACGCCGTCCATGACGACAGGTACGAATGTTGGGTCGGGTGGGATATTTGGGGTACCATTGTGATAGTTTCGAAAGCTTGGGTATAGAAATTCGGAGTAACCCATAAGTTGGGTACTGTTTGTAATTTTTTCCCTTCTTTTCTACTAGTTCCACTTCCTTTGTCCTTGTCATCTATTCGATTGCACAAAAAACTCATACGTCATCGGTTTTGGTGGTATTTCTCATCCTCCCATTCATTTCTGAGAAATCTGGATTTTGGAAAACAGAGAGTAGTCGTACATTGGGGTTTTCTTTCTGTCAAATTTGCAGTTAATTTGGGAGATTTCATTCTATTGGGTTTGCTCAAATTTGGTTTTGATTTCAATTACTACAGCAAACCAAGGCGTCCCTGCCTGCCAAGTCTCTCTCCTTCCCCTAGCTGTGAAAATCCCTACAGTCTGAAAATCCTTACTGGCTGAAATTGCAGGGATTTCAAATGTCACGGGATGTTGTCACGGTGCGCTCAGTAAGTTTCGGAAAGATGGGGCACTTCACGTTTTGGTCACTTACATGGAATAATGTCTCAGATCTCTAGCCCCTCCTAGGTACATACCCAATATGCTTTCAATATACAGCTGGACATGTTATGATTTTGTTGTCAATTCCAGTAATGCTCTGCTATGATTTATGAATACGAACGATATCATGTTATCAGATTATTAAAATGTGAACTATGGATCGAGTGGACAGCTGTTTGTAAAATTCTAGGTGCGAGTAAAACAAATGATATCTTTCTTGTATGTTGTATCTTCAAAAAGAAACTGGATTCCAGGTGTTCACTTGTGTGTACATACTTGCCAAGCTATGAATCGACAGGTTCTTCAGTCTTCTTGTGTTCCTCTTCGTCCCCTCCGAGGCATACAAGATCCATTTTTAAGAGATACAGAGCCACTTGTGTAATAATTTATTATCATCTCAAACCTGGAATCACTACCTTCCCCTGTTCATTAGTTCTGCTTTTCACTTGGACTACCAAGCCTGTCCTCACCGTAGTTATCTTTTGTCTCTGACCTCTTATGAGGTATTTCAGAGCTTTCTTGTATGCTGGTTTTTTGTCCTCTTAGTGAAAGTTTACTCGCCAAAATAAAAAGGAGGTAGTTGTTTAAGAGGGTTCTTTTTCATGTTGCACGCGCCATGCAAATTTCTATTTTTCAAGGTTGAAAACCTACCTCATAGAGGCTGGTGTTGAATCAAGTAGCTCTAATTACAGTAATCAAACCAATCTAACTAGTGCAAATGTATTTGGGAAGGCAATCTTGGTTCCAATTGCACAAAGCTCAACCTTCACGAAGCTTGGATAATACTGAGATCATATAGAGATACTTCAGTGAGAACTCTTGCTCATTGGTAACATTATAATGCACTGAAAAACAAAAGCAATGAACCAAGCTGCTGCTACAATTCAAACAGGGAAAACTAATTTACAATTGTACATTCGACGATTACAATTGGTAAAACAACATTAATGAAGAGAAATCTGATCTTGATTCCAAATATATTAAAATTGTAAACAAATTTTCGATTATGCAGAAGCTAAGAAACCTAGAACAGAAGAGTGCGATCGGAGAGGACTAAAAGTCGTCATCCGGATCGTTGTTGGCTTTCAAGACAAAGCACCTGGGTTAGCAGTATAATGTTGCTAGATACTTGGGATTCTAACTCTAAAATCTCATCCTAGAGTACCAAACTAATTTCTCAAAAACATATTCATCCCAGCCTACACAAACCAACCCAGAGTTTGGATTGCCGGCAATATAGCAAAATCGAAAAACATTCTCTAATTCATAATATTTGGGGTTCAAATAACAACTAGCATAACACTGTCCCAGCAAAAGCTAAAGGGCTATTTTAATATCTTTATTAATTAAGTCAATTTCTGACCATTTTTGAAGTACCATATTCATCCCATTTTTGAAGTACCTGTAATGCCCACATTTTATTAAAACTCCACATATATATATAAATATTGTATGAAGGATATGACGGTAATTTTGAAAATCAAAGGCAAAACAAAAACCACGGGAAGATAATGCTGCGGTAGAGAAGAGAAAGAAAAAAAAATTGGCCTCAATCCGGCACGATCTCCAGACTTCAAGAGAACTGCCAGGGCACGATCTCAACACAGATGAAAACTCAAGACGACGTGAAAGTAAAAAACAAACACAGAAAGAAGAGCAAAGCATAATCAACCTAAACAAGGAATTGGCTGACAGTTTGTAGATTCACTTGAGGTTGGCATTGGGTAAATTTTGAGGTTTGGTTTTCATTAGAGACTTCCAGTCGAATGATCATTCTGTTCATGTTTCGCTTTTTTTTTCCTTTTGGAATTTCCTAACTGATTTTTTTAATGTGGTTTTCTTTGAATCTTGCAGATATCAAAGAAGTTATGGTTCCAGGTAATCTAATCCCTCTGTTCTTCTCGATTGAACTTTGGTTTCCCAATTGCACAGTTCTTTTTATTTTTAATTTAATTCTCTTTTTTCATATCGAGGGGATAATGTATGCATAATCTTTTTGTTCATTAGATTGTTTTTTGCAGAAAGATTTTTTATTCTTCTTCTTTGTTTACTTTGGTTGGGGTTAGTAATTGATGATACTATGACTGTGTGCGATGATTTTAGCATTTCTTTCTTCTTCTTCTTTTTATTTGTTCCTGAACAGGGTAGTCGTCTAAAATCTTATCCAGGAAGAAAACAAGGAAAGGGTAGTGGCTATCTAAAGTTGGGATTCCATGGTATATCTGCTAAGAGCTTCCAGCAAAATTGGTTAGGTTCTTCATTTTTTGTGTTAGATATGAATTAGGACTGCAACTAATAATTGTGTTTGAATATATTATTCGTAGATATCGATGTTGGTCTTCCTTTCATTTTGTTTACTGTTTTGGTAGTGATTCTGATGTTCCTTTGGCTTTCCCATTCATATTTGTACGTTTACACATTCATGTCATATTGATGTTGCTGATTTTTCCTCTTGGTTAGAGATAGATCTCACTAAAGTTCTTGATTGGCCCTTTTTGTCAGTTTGATTTGTTTCTACCTCCTCATGGTCTGGTAACAATTCTCTCGCTGGATTTATGTATTACAGATTATTAGATTGAGGTTTGTTATTTTCCTTCCCTCAGTTCTTCCATTTAGATTGTGATCTTATCTCCATCTAAGCATTTTGGGATTTATTATTTTAGGTGTTCTTATTATTGTTATATGAATTGAGGTTCGGATAACTTTTATTTAGTGCAGCTTTGAGGTTTTCTTTGTTTGCTCTCTTTAAGGTCATAAAAGCCTCTATTTTTTCCTTTGTATTTGTTTGCAGATACTTAGACATAAGGTCTACAGAGAGACTATGAGGTCTACAAATTCTTTTTTACTCATTTTGATATGCAAGTTACAATCTATGCTTCTTGAGTTACTACTTACTATATACATTCATTTGAATCCTTATTTTCTATTGCCAAAAGACTTAAAAAAAAAAAAAGAAATTTGGGATTGTTTGTGATTATGTGCATCCATCTGTTTTGTTAGAGATATCTCCCATGTTGTTAGAGATATCTCTTTTGTCTTCAGTTCTGTTTGTTTCTTTCTTTTCATATGTCTGATCCTTTAATTTGTTTTCATTAATTTTGTTTCCTATACAGGTGAAGGAAAATAATCTCAGTGGTCAAGGAAAACAATCACATTATTTGGGTTCGCATTATCAAGAAGATGTGATGTTATGTTTTTTGAAAGTTTAGAGGAACCTACTAGATTCAATGACAGATAGGGATAGTGTCATGTTGTTCAGAATGACTTATGTTTCATTCATTACAAACTAGCATTAATTTGAAAAATGTACTTGGATTGCAATCCATGATTCTATATGCGGTGGCAACAATATGGAGCTTTCAAAAATATGGAGCGTTTAAATGTTACTTTTAGAAGAGTGTTTTCCCACGAAACCTAATAATGGGTTTAACTTGGTTAGCATATTGAAATTGAGTGTGTTTACTAGATTGCTAAAGGTATATACAATATTTTATAATACTTGCATGTTGTATGAGTCAGATAATATGCAACATGGAAACTATATTGCATCTCATGAGTGACATTTCAAAATCCATATCAAGGGAGGAAGAATAATATGCATATACAAAACATATATTTTCAAAAACAAAATATGCACGCGCGAACGCTGCCCTTCCGCACGCAGGAAGACTAGTGCAAAGAAAAGCAGTTTCTGTAATAAAATGCCTAATTGTTCAACTGCAATTGAAAAAAGTCAAAAGCGCTGACAATGTGAAACTATATAAGATTATAGGGAATCGAAATGAAGATGAAAAAATTTGAAGATGGCTTTCATTCAACCGATATATGAACACTTTTGCATCATTGATGGTTACCTTCACCAACCAACTGACCGTCACCAACACAACGGATCCTTCAATCGGCTTCACTACCATGTCGTAGTCGTCCGGAGTCAACTGCAAATTCGAAACCCCCAGTTTCGAATGAAATTGTAAAATTGAATTGTACGGTACTTTCAATACAAAACTAACGTCGTCCGTCAATTTTGGAATCACGTGTCAAGCACATGGGCCGTGTACTGAAGACTCTTCCGGCTTTTCCTTTGTTTTTCGACAGAAAGGTTGTGCATGTGGAGGAGATGGAAGTGCACGACAGGATGACCACAGAGAACCTGCAATATTCTTCAGCTTTTGGTCTTTCAAGAATGCTGAAAAAGCAAGTCTACAAATACAATTATATTAGATACCAACAACTTTCATGCTTTGTGTGCTATGTTCAACCCCATACGATTAAACAAACAGGTTTTTCTTTTTGGGTTGCACATGACCTTGGGTAGAGTTTTTTGTGTTTATCAAAGAAAAGAAGCCCACACGTTAAAGTGAAGAAGACCACCGTGGCTTTGTTTGTTCTTTTGACAGCATTTTCTCCACAATACAATTAAACAATCTTGCATGCTAAAAAAAACAAAAAAAAGCAAAAGCCACCAACTCTTCAACACGTATGAATTCATGATCAGAGAGCAAAGCAACCACACCGCACTTCCTTTTAAACAATTTTTTTTATTCGATGGCACTTTTAAACAATTCTTCACATGGAATTAAACAATTACTCTTATACTTCACATGGCTAGTAGAGTAGTTTTGGAATGCCAACAATATTTTATGCAGAGGCACGCCCATTATGTCTAAATTAAAGTGTAGGTTCTTTGTTTTCCTTCTTCTACTATTGATCTTTTTAGCTGTACGTGAATTTGAGTGTTCAGTCTAATGAGTGCAATATTATTTTAAAGAAACTCTTATAGCCACGCCACTTCGTCTAATAATTTCATCTGTAATATGTCAATTTATGAATAAAAAAGAAAAAAGAAGTGCTTGCTTTTCTATTCGACTATTGCTGGAGTGATCATGATGAGATATCAAGACTTCTATTAATGCCAGTAATTTGATTTATCTTAAAGTTAATATTGACGTCGAAATAGACGAGTCCCTTGCACTTTGGCAGCCTTACGTGTTTGACATATTCTTGTTTAGGCAATCCATAAAGTCATCTGAACCCCTTGCCACGTTCATTTTAATCGCATTCACTCATGTCCTATATATGTCAATATATGTATTAACTGTTTGAGAGTAACTTTGGAATGCCAAAATATGAAACGATAATGATTAAACACTTGTAGACCATTTGGCATGAACAAATTAGAGTGCTTTTTGAAATTACCAAATCAATTAGAAGCACTTCCGAGAGAAGCACCGCAAAGATATTCTGCTCAAACTTCATTTAGCTAAAACACAGTACTACTAACGAAAGTGACACCAAGTAAAAGCACTTACAATACTCTCAAATAGACCAAACTAAGAGATCTATTCTGGTCCAACTATGAGAATTTCTCGTACTATATATTCGACCGTAACTAACAAAATATATAATACTAGAAATCCATGCATGAAATTATTCAACAATTGGAAGCAGTTTCTTAGTATATCTGCTAATAATACATCACTATAACAACCTTATTCTGTTAACACCTGAGCTTGACTGGTTGCTCTTGCTGGCACATGAATTCTCATTCAACTCGAAGATGAAGTAGAGGCAAAAGGATTAGGAGGCATGGTCAGATTGTCACCTTCCCTTTCCAACATTTGAACTACTGTTTTCATGGAAGGACGGTCCATTGGATACCATTGGATGCACCATAGACCCACAACTGCAAGTTTCTTAGCAATTTTAACATTTCCTTCGTCCCCAATATGGATGCGAAGGTCGTTCCCTTGTTCTAAGAGTTTATAGATCCATTCTGGGAAGTAGACTTGGCTGGTGGAGTCTTCCATGACTTTGAAATTCTTTCTGCCCCCAACCATTTCAAGAAGCAATGTTCCAAAACTATAGACATCTGCCTTATATGACACGTTACCAAAGTTCCTAGAGAAGACTTCTGGTGCAATATAGCCCATGGTTCCCCTCGCTGCAGTCATGGATACGGCGCTTTGATCCCTAGAACACAACTTGGCTAAACCAAAATCTGAAACTTTTGGAGTGAAATCATGGTCTAGCAACACATTATGGGGTTTGATGTCAAAGTGGAGGATTTGTTGTTCACAACCTTGGTGAAGATATTCAATTCCTTTCGCTATACCTAAAGCAATATCTTGCAACTTATCCCAACCAAGGAACGAACTCTCATTATCTGCTGATGATAAGAAATTCTGGAGTGGACCATTTGGTAAGAATTCATAAACAAGAGCTCGTATAAATCCATCAGCACAGTAACCAACCAAGCGTACCACATTGAGATGGTGGATTTGACCCATTGTGCCCACTTCATTAATAAAATCTTCCCCTTTCTCATTTGAATTGTTGAGGATTTTCACAGCAACAAGTAATTCAGAGGAAAGTTTACCTTTGAACACTGTTCCATAGGCTCCTTGACCCAGCTTCTCCTTGAACTGCTCTGTTATCCTCTTAATATCTGCATAAGAATATCTGCTTGGCTTAAGAGCTCTGTAGTCATCCAAAAATCTTTTAATTCTCAGCTGATTTTCTTCTTCTCTTTTGACAGAGCTATAGAGATAGTAGATTATTGTTCCCGTCACTATAAGAATAATAGAAACTGTGCTAGAACCTGCAAAATATCACCTTCTGTGTAAGAACAAAAACATTCGAGCTAAAAACACAATACTCCAACGGAGGGAGAAAAGGAGTAAAAAGAACTTCTGGATTCTCACCTAATATCTTTATAGTTCGAGCTCCAAGTTTGTGACCTGTAAAATTTGTTTAGGGTGAATAAGAACTTGGGATGTTAAAGAAATGAACCAGAATTATCTATCTATCATTGATGTGTGAAGCATAAATGATACCTTTGGCTTTGGGTACATCCAAGCATTTAGTTTGAGGATCTGTCTGATTTGTGAATTCATTCTTCAGCCGACATAGCTTGCCCTTCTCTTCACAATGTTGACAAGATGGTATGGACCAGTGGAGAGCCATGCGTGAGAAATCATCTGCGTATGCAAGAGCATCATCTGCGTATGCAAGAGCATCCTTGCAGTCATGCACCTTGGTGCAAGACACTAGAGGTATTCTATCAATAGAACAACGTGGCCCAACAGCATAAGCATAGATATGGTTGCCTGGATTACCATGGCAAGGGCTCAATCTTGCAAGACAACGCATATTGTCTGTAATATATTGATCTCTCACAGTTGACGGTGGGCAACTAAACAAGCTTGCGTTGCCTACATATTTGAAGGTAGAAGAAGAACTGTGGTAGAAAATGTCTCTGTCCAAGCAATCAAGTTCAGGATCAGCTTTAATTTGCTGTGATGTGTAGTTAATCTCTGTAACAAAGAGCTTAGATGATGATGGCATCTCAAGCAGTGTCTGGTTGTCTTTGGTACATGAAAGATCAAAGCCCCGGTAACCACAATGGGCCGGTTGCCTACCTTTCAGTCGAAATGGGAACTGGATAGCTGGGCCATCGCTGCTGCATCTTGTTTCAGTGCAATCTTCAAGACCTACTCCTCCACCATGCACAACATCTACATCTACAAATATCAGAAGCAACCAGAACAAGAAACTTATAGTCGGAAGCATTTCCAAAGATGAAACTGATTACTAGCTAGCTTCCTGCTTCTTTGTCTGAAACTCATAGCACAGTAAGGACTTTTTTGGAAGATATGGGCCCTACTCACCTTCGCAGAAATGATGCATGCATTAAATATATCAAGTGGCTCAGCATTGACTTGACTAGCACATTCCCAACGAAAATTGCATACTAGTCATCACGTACTAGCTAGATCCTTTTCTTCATTTCAAATACCAATAGGCTCTTAATTAATAACATTCTCGTTCTTGTTCTCCTCCCCGTCCTTTATGATCATGTTTAGAACAGCCAGTCTCCTATTTTCTGTTCACACAGTTTCTCTTCTTTTTCTTCAGCTTTCAAGTCGTTTGCAAACTTCCTGGGCTACTTCCGAATGTACTCCTTCTTGTGGCAACATTAAGATAAGCTCTCCATTTCGTTTACAAGGAGATCCTGGACAGTGCGGCAACAAGAGCTATGAGTTATCTTGTGAGGCAAACGGTACCAGTCAATCTCATCAGGCCATATTATACTTGTTTTCAGGAAAATATTACGTACAGGCAATCAATTACAATAACTACACGATCCGACTCGTGGATGCTGGTGTTCACAAGACCAAGGGCAACCACTTCTCCAACCCAGTTTACTCTTTAAGCGTCTTCAACTTTACTAGTTTTGATGATCCTTATGTCATCATATATACTAGTTCTGATGATCCTTACTTCTTATCCTACCCATACAGTGTGGTTCCAGAACCTTATCAAAACGGTGGTGGGGATCCATTATCAGTGTCTCTAATTTTCCTGAGCTGCACAAATCAAATGAATCATTCCGATCTCTTTGTTGAAACAGCTCCATGCATCAAGAATACCGGCATCCACTCTTCCTCTGATTCTTCCCTGTCCACAGTGTATTCTTATTTCATGCTCGGGCGCTTGGATGATCATGGCAAGCCAGAAGATTTGAGTCCGGCTGAATGGGGGTTGTCCTGCAAAATAACACTCATGGCTCGTGTGTCCCCCCCTCCCACTCCCACTGACAAGTACAGCAAGTCGTGTCAAGGCATATATAAACAACTAGCATATGGCTTTCAACTCTCATGGGTTCGTTATGGGTGTAGAGAACACTGCGGACCAGATATCTACTGTAAGTTGACCCACGACAACATTACCAGATTTGAGTGCTACAAAGGTAAACAATTGCCCAACAATTGCCAAACCTAAATTTTTTAATACAACTTGGTTTTCTCTCTTTCCTTCGTCCCTGGTTTTTTCTCCTCCGCAGGTTTGAAAGTCGGCGGTGCTTTCTCCACCCTCCATATGTGTGGTTTTTGCTTGGGCTTGTCCCAAATCTTAGGTTTTATGCCTCTTTTTTTATTTCTTTCCTGTTTTCTTGTTTTCTTCTTCAAAACGTAGGGATGCCAGATCTAGTCTTTCTCTCAGATCCGTCTCATTCTTTGGTTATCGCTGAAGACAGCGATTTTCTCTTATACCTTCCGCTGGGGTTTATGGTTTAAGCGGGGTTTACCGGCTAGTGTACATGGGTCAATACCCAGAAGTGCAACATCGGATTGTGTATCGTTTTCGGTAGATGTCCTTTTGGATCCCTTTGTGGTCTTTCTTTCCTTTTATTTGTTGGTTGGCCCATATTTTACGTTATAAAGTTCTTTCTTTGCAAAAGAAACAAATAAATAAAAGATTGCAAATTAAGGAAGAATTATAAATGCAAACAAAACAAATACTGACATAATGAACGGCTGTTTAGATTTTTCCTCTAAAACTGACATCAGTATTAATTAAGCAAACAATCCTTAACGTTAAATTTTCAAAATACCTGAAATTGCCCTTCTTTTATTAAATTTTAAAATCTGCAGTTTAATGTATATAGCCTATAATAGTTATAATTGTAACTTGGTAAGTATAAAAAACAGAAAATGATAAAATAAAAAAAACACACAACGTGAGAGGTTGGGAGCAATTCTTTCCAAACTGCATTAAAACTGCAATTGCAATTTGAAAAGAGTATTCTTATTTGAAAAAAAAAAATTAGATTAATATTACATAAATATATAACAAAAAGAAAAAGTAAATTGACTAACGCGCGTGTTAAGAGGCTAGTAATAAAATAAAACAAATACTGTATTAAATGAAGATGGTTATGCTTATATTAAACTATAATTTTTGACAAATTAAGTAAGCTAATTAATGTCATTGCTTTCTTTTGTAAAGGTGACGGTCAGTTCGTGGAGATCATCAGATCCATAATCCATAAATTGGGTGAGTAGAGTGGCTTGTCAAACTTTATTTCCATTTATCTCTATCTAACTACCTTAGTCATTGCATGATGAATTTTTTCACCTCTATTGCAGTGCCATATCCTGTACGTGCTGCTTTCGACTACGTGATGCTTGGGCCTGACAAGCAGCTTACTTTATTTGTGGTCTTTTACAGCGGTAAGAGATTCTTGTGGATCACTAAAAAGTAAACACATGAAAAATTAAGTATTTAATTTTCGTGAACCACTTAATAAAAATTGATGATTCTATGACAATGGATTTGGAAAGAAATAATATTTACCAAGGAAGATGTCAATATTCATGCAGCAATCACTAAGGGGGGTGTATTGTATTTGGATTTGTGTAGACTTTTTTTAAATGACAGACTTTTTGAAAAGTCCACAGACTCTTTAAAATGTTAATAGACTGTTATGGATTTCTTAAAACCATTGATTTTAGCAACAGACTTTTATTGATTCATGAAAATCTATATACTTTATTATGAATGACTTCTACAGATTTCCTAGGATGTACAAAATATAAAAAAAAAAAAAAAAAAAAAAAAAAAAAAAAACAAATGCAGCCCAACACACAAAACAAAATAATAACTTGTTGTCTCTTCAATACTCCAGTATCTTCTAATAGAAATTGACTCAAATAAATGATTGTTAGTCTGTCTAGCGAGTTTGTTTTCATCCCTAATCTCCCAACAACATAAATATACAATATAGATCACTTGATGCTTATGGTTAATTATTCTCATCAATTTTGTTTTCGCTGATTAACATATATTGTAGCAATATTGGTCAATGTCTTGATCTATAATCAATCAATTGAAATTCAATTGTTCAACCTTTTTTTGAACCATAATATAAATTCAAATTAATGAGAATAATTAATTAATAAGATAAAATTTAGTATGGTTCAAGGTCTTAGGTTAGACCACAATATTTGAGTTTTAGGGTTTCATAAATCATTTTTATTGCTATTAGGGTTCGAAGTATCACAATTGAAAAAAAAAAAAACAAAACAAAAATCACATTCAACAACTACAATGAACATGTTGGGTATTAAAAAAAGTTAATATCATAAAAGATTAGAGAAAAGACAAAAAATTAAGAAAGAGAGATGATGAAGGACAAACTTCTTCGTGCATAGAGAGAATAACTTTGATAGACTTTTTTTTTTTTTTTTTGAAGAGGAAACTTTGATAGACTTTTTGAAATCTTTGGTCTGGAGGCTGGAAAATTATTGGAGTTTGGTATGTATATTTAACACTACAAAGTCCATGATTATCCATAATTTTCTAATTCCATAAGTATGAATGATATTTTGAATACCTCTGTACTTTTATTCATTTTTAAAAGTCCTAATTGAATACCCCTAGATTTTGGTGGAATTCATGAAATCTTTAAAAATCCTAATTGAATACTTCAAGACTTTCATGCACTGTTAAAAGTCTATATTGAATACACCCAGACTTTTAAATTCCATAGATTTCTTTAAAAGTTCCACTAATTCCATATACAATACACCCCCCTAAATATCCTTCTCATGGATTACATTTTCTGAACCACACAGGAATATTCGCAGCAGCAAAACTTTCAATTGGCTTTCCATTTGTAATTGCAATACTAATATACAAATGGCGAAGGAGGCACTTGTCAATGTATGACAATATTGAAGACTTTCTGCAGAGTAACAGTAATATCATGCCGGTAAGGTACTCTTACTCAGAAATCAAAAAGATGGCTAGCGGATTCAAGGACAAATTGGGTGAAGGAGGCTTTGGCACCGTGTACAAGGCAAAACTCCGCAGTGGTCGCCTTGTGGCCATCAAGATTTTGAGTAAGTCCAAAACTAATGGGCAAGATTTTATCAATGAGGTTGCTACTATCGGAAGGATTCACCATGTTAATGTGGTGCGACTTATAGGCTTCTGTGTTGACCGTTCAAACCGTGCACTTGTTTATGATTTCATGTCAAATGGCTCTCTTGACAAGTACATTTTTTCTCAGCAAGGTGCTATCTCCTTAAGCTGTGAGAAAATATTTGAGATTGCAGTTGGAGTGGCTCGTGGAATCCAATATCTCCATCAGGGATGTGACATGCGAATTTTGCATTTTGACCTCAAGCCTCACAACATTCTTCTTGACGAAAATTTTACTGCCAAGGTTTCTGATTTTGGATTAGCAAGGCTGTACCCATTGGATAACAGCATTGTGTCTTTGACAGCAGCAAGAGGAACCATAGGATACATGGCTCCAGAGTTATTCTACAAAAACATTGGAGGTGTATCATACAAAGCGGATGTGTATAGTTTTGGTATGTTAATGTTGGAAATGGCTGGTAGAAGGAAGAACTTGAATGCAGCCACAGATCATTCAAGCGAATTTAGCCAAATCTACTTTCCTACATGGGTTTCTGATCAATTGAACCAAGGGAAGGAGATCGAAATAGGAGATGCCACTGAAGATGAAATGAAAATCATAAAGAAGATGATCATAGTGGCATTGTGGTGCATACAAATGAAGCCTATTGAACGCCCTTCAATGAGCAAAGTAGTAGAAATGCTTGAAGGAGAAATTGAGAGCCTACAAATACCTCCAAAGCCTTTCTTATATCCACAGCAAATGCCAGTAAATGATGTTGAGGACAATTTAAGTACTACATGTGCATCAAGAATGACACAATCTACAGAGATCAATTTGAGTGCAGATGCAAATTAAGTGAATTTATATTTGTCAATAAGTGGATGTAAGGGCCATGAAACTTCTCTATAAATTTGATAGCATAAAAACATTATTAGTTTGTTTTAATGTATGAATACCTAAATTTTCCTTCGATTGCTGTCTTTCATGGTATGCAAATACAATGTCTCAAATTATGAGAAATAAGATCCGTTTGGTTCAGTTCTTTGTGAACTATGATAGTTTCAACACGATTTGCCATTTCTTGATATGCTTGAAAATGGGTTCACCTGAAGGAGTAATGCTTTGGATAGGCAATTTTGGCTTGGAGATCCAATAACAGGGCAGTGGTGATTTCGAGTAAGCTCATAACTTCGTCAGTGTAGTATGAGAATCAAATCCTTATAAGATTTGTTTTTTGAGGTATCAAATATCAATGCTGTTTAGGTTTTATTGCCATATGGCCGTCCTAAGTCTTTTAGTGCCATAGAATACCTATTTTGCAAAGATTCAGAAGCAGATAACCCTATCCACTTTCATCCGAAGTCATGGAAACACAGAGAAACAATACCTGACACTGTAATTGCTTTGAAAGAGCAGTTCTACTTGCAGCAGCCAACATTGCCTTATGACCATCCAAGACTCTAAAGTCTAGTTCAATAGTCTGCTTCTGATTTTTCTCTTTTGCTGCAATAAATCGCAATTGTATAGTGAACATGAGACCATAGAGGTAAAAACTGGAAAAACAAGGGAACAACCAACTGAAGAGAGATTGCTTTTCACAAACCCATTCAATTTCTACAATTTGGGCAGAAGGAATAGGATAGCAAACGATGGTCTTTCTCATTTAGTGCTGGTGCCCGAGTCCGACTTCTCATTTATCAAGAATGGGATGAACTCGGGTATGGTCTTTTCACCCAATTTTCAGGACTATATTAATCTTCTCTCTCACTTTCGAATAATAAAAACAAAGTTAATATCAGAAATGGTCTTCAAACTGATACCTGGACTACAAAATTGATCAATTAAGTACTCGAGCTTAAAGGAATGTTCTCTCTTACGTTTTATTTATCCGTTGAATTGTGATTCTTCGCAATTGGGCAACACAGATTATTCTTATGGGTGCTGTTGAGGGCTACCACATTGCCAAAGAACCGCTCGAGGCGTTCATTGACCCATTGCACCCAGGAGACAGCTTAGATCCGTTGGAGCTTGCAGATTAGTTGACCCAGAATACTTTGTGGTTAAAGAGCTTGGGAATAGAGATACCTATTCTCAAAGTTTGGCATCTTCAGGCGCCTCATTGTAAGAATCTTTTCATATACTCAAAGTCCACGTCCATTTTGAACGAAAATGATTAGCATTTAACTACTTCATGAGTATCAAAGGGTCCCTTCGCTTAGTAAACCTCTCTTAATCTCTTATGCCCCTTTTTTCTAATAAGAGGGCAATGAACAGCCTATATATGAGCATTTGCAGAATGGTAGATCACCAGTAATTGATTTCATGCTCCAGTCCAAAATTAGGAGGGCGTCTGCCACTCAATTTTCTGAATTGACTAGCTCAAGAGCTCTATCTCTTTGTTTCAAGTCTATGGGGGTAGATTGGTAATTGTAAACAGGTCTTTAACAAATGGCAAAACGGCAAGGAAACCAGCCAAGAAAAACAATCTATGCTTCTTGCCACAGCAGCATAGAGGAGATCGATATTAGTTTAGTAGAGTACTCATCTTTCTTGTATACAAAAATATACAAGTATAGCTTTATTTTTTTGTAAGTCAATCTCATCCTAAGAAAAACTACTCTGGTTGGACAGAGTAAGAACCAAGCCAAAACGAGTCAAACATAGAAGTTTCATACAAGTATTTCCGCTTAGCGGTCGGACAGCTATGTATCTAATTTCTACTATCCAAACTCCATAATAGACTCACCTTTCCGGTTTCAACATCTGGACTTTGAAGAATCAAATAACACTAAAGGGCTGAGAAGAAGTAATATGAGTTCCACCATTAGCACTCCCAGTGATTTGTCAAACTCGACACGACATAGAAGCTATGCTTGAATTCAGATACTGTTCGCAATCAGCAGTTAACAGGGAACACTAATCGTCAACGCACAAGAAGGTTAGGCAATACCAAATGGCTCATTAAGCAAATAAATGAGAGTTAGCTTGATGAGGATTTCTAGGATACTTAGGCAGGACTAGCTAATCTCTTGGTTACGAGGATTAACTCCTGCACCCAACACCCGAAGTCCCGAGTTTCACACTGCATGTTATATTTGGAGGAAACCGGATAATTCTTACTCAAAAACAGTCCACAACTGCCCTATTCTCCTCACTCAATAATCAGCATCATTCAAATTGGGTTATAAGGACTACATCAATTATAACAAAATAACTATTTCAAACATGGATCAAACCAGACACAACCGAAAGTCCATACTGCTATTAAATCCATATGTCGGGTCACTAACCACTAAAATATCGCATACCTTGGTCCTAAACTAATAACAATCAGAATAATAAGGTCCGAAATATCAAATTACTGAACAGAACAAACAAAAGAATTGAAGTTAAACTCTATACAGCAATTGAACCTAACCCCATCAATCTCAAGCTACTAATCTCATTAGTATAAACTCATGCTCCTATAACCGTACATATCAATATCAATAGCCCCATTTCGAAACCGTGAGAATTGGAGAAATGTAAGAACTCAAGTGAGAGATAAAACCAGTCAACAGATTGCATCACTCACTCAGACAGCAACGCCGCAATCTCTACCTCCGCCGGTCATCGTCCCGGTCCCATTATTCGAAATCGTAACCGGCACGTCACGGCACAGCACCCTCAGCAGCCGCCGCCTCAGCCTCCACCCGCCTTTCCGAAACTGAACCCTAGCCAGCAGCTTGATATTGAAACTCACCGCCCCACGCGCCGCCCTATCCGCGTCGATCCCACTCGCCACCCTGTCGCCGACGAACGAGTTCGCCGCGGAGAAGGTCGCGTTCACGGCGCTCCGGACTCTCTTCCCCTGCTGGAACGGCGGGATTTGGGTCTCGGAAATGAAGCCGGAGCGGTAGAAGACGGAGGAGCCGATCTCGTCGTACTCGATGGTCATCTTCTTGTTGGGGTTGAAGACGTCGAAGCCGACGGACCAGGTGCCGGTGAGGGACTGGCGGGAGGAGGAGACGTTGAGGTTGGTGACGGTGAACGAGTCGACTCGGAAGTCAGGGATCTTGGGGCGGAGGATGAGCCAGATCATGAGGAGGAGGGAGCCGATGATGACGCAGAGGAAGACCATGGCGATGACGAAGCGGCGGACGAAGGCGGAGCTTGCGGGATTACTATAATTTTTATTACCATGTAATTATTTGTACTTGTTGAAGGAAAACCTAATTTGTGTTTAGCCCAAACTCTAGGTTACTTGACCTAGTGGTAATAGGATTTAATTAGAAGGATCTAGAATCCTAATCAATGTAGAATTACTTTCCTTGTATGATTGAGATTCTATGCATTGTAATCCTCTATATAAAAAGGCCCCTATTATCAATGATATACACAGCAAATTCCTCTCAAATTCAGTTTCTCTACAACACGTTATCAGCACGAGCCCTAACCCTGAAATCCTAAATCCGATTCAGCCTTCAAATCCCAGAAACCACCGCCGCCCACCTTGAAGATCTCAACTCCAGGAGTCCAGAACCGGCGGCCCCACCCCCAGAACCGGCCGGCAAACCACCGAACCGGCCACCGAAAGTATTCAAAATCCCTCTGCCCGGTTCGATACTTTCCTCCCTGTAAACTGCCACCAAAATTCACCAGCAGCTGCAGCAGCACCTCAACTCACTGCAGACAAAAAATCATCATCGGAACCGGCCTAGAACCACGTGAACCGGCCGCCTGAACCACCGGAGAAGCTGAACCGCCGCCTAGAGCTCTTATCTGTGCTTCAGTCAACCGAACCCACGTTCGGTCAACCCTAGGCCCAGCTGCGATCAGCCCAAGCCCCAGAAGCCTATACTCTTGGCCCAACAACCTGAAGCCCAAGCCGCCAAGCCTCCAAGCCTGAGCCGCCGAGCCGCCGAGCTACCAAGCCGCCAAGCCGCAACCAGTTCTGCCACGTCAGCTCAGACCTGCCACGTCAGCACGCGGACCTGCCACGTCAGCACCCGGTCAACGACCGGTCAACCCTCCGGTCAACGCCGCCGGCAACTTTTCCGGCCGACTTCCGGCCACTTTTCCGGCCGACTTCCGGCCACTTTTCCGGACACTTTTCAGGCGACTTTTCCGGCCAATTTCAGGCGACTTTTCCGGTCATCTACAGTAACTCCGGCAGCTACAGTATTTTCCGGCGATTTTTTCCGACCATCTTTTAAGGTAAATTTTTCTAAAAGTTCCCGTTTTTGTGAAGTTTTTCAATTTCTTCTTCTTTTCTCGGGGACTTCCAAAATCCCTTCTTCTACCCCCCTTTCTCTACATAGGGGAGACCAAAAGCCGAACTGTGGGGGTTCGCGCTCACTCCAAGCTTAGAGCTTGTAGAGTCCTCCAAACTTAGAGTTTGTTGAGAAGAAAACGATCGACCACATACATCGTTATTTCGATCTAATCCAAAACCCCTCTTGGAATCGGATTTTCTTGGAAGCGACTACGCTCAGAAAATTCCTAATTTCTTGAAAGCGACTACGCTCAGAAATTTAATAGTTTTTCGTGGTAGCCTTTTCGCTCCGAAACTAACCCTAATCTTGTGTTGTTTTTCAGGATGAGTTACCTGAACAAGTTGAGCTTTGTCCCACTCGAGACAACTGGCGCAGGATACCATAGGTGGGTCCGAGATGTGCGCCAACATCTTAAGGCTGATGGAATTCTGGAAACCATCCAAGAGCCTGGTCAGAACGTGCTCTCAATCGAGCAAGCTACTGCTTTTGAAGCAAAACAAGCTAAGCCATAATTCTCATGACAAGGCACATGAATGACGCGCTCCAAAATGAATACCTCAATGAGGAAGACCCAAGAAAGCTATGGGTAGAACTAGAGCAGCGATTTGGCAACGTTCGTGACTCCCTGCTTCCTGATTTAGAAGTGCGATGGCATAGCCTCCGCTTTTGTGATTTCAAGTCTGTGCTTGATTATAACTCGGAAGCTCTTCGTATCAAGTCTCTGATGGAGTATTGTGGCCAAGCCATAACTGATACGATGTTGATCGAGAAGACTCTCTCTACCTTCCCCGTCTCTGCATTGATGATTTCAAAGAATTATCGGATTGATGTAAATGCAGGACGTATCACAAGGTTTCATGAGCTCATTGGCGCCATGAACGTAGCTGAAAAGCACGATAATATCCTTGTGAAGAACTATAATGCTAGACCCGTGGGAACTAAGCCTATTCCGGAGTCTAACTATAGTCGCGCCCCCAATGGAGGACGCAAGGAGCGAAACCCTAAGGATAGGGACTTCTGGACGTTCTGGTCCATATATTCGCCCTAAAGAGGAAGGAAATCGCCAAGAGAGGCGTGCACGGAACCGTAGAGGTCAACGTGTGAAGAGAGAGAGAGGCGGAGCCTCCGACCATGGTGGTAACGCCACCAAGAGGATAGGTCGTTCAAATCGCGCCCCAATGGCGCCTCGATCAAGGGAGCCTGACCATGATGATGTTTGTTTTCGATGTGGATCAACTGAACATTGGGCTAAAACATGTACCGCACCCCAGAATGTTGCAAACGCATACAAGACGTATCGTGAAGCAAGGGAAGCAAATTACATGGCACAAGAAGATCAAGATGGTGATCTAGATCTAAGGGTGGAAGACTACAAGGATCAAGACCCAGAAATTGGCGATTTTGATTGAGTCTTTTTATTTTCAAGAGATGTAGGCGATTGCCATATTCCTTTTATTGGATTAGATTTTCTTTGATCATAGAAACAATGATGTATTTCGTTGGCTTATGAATAAAATTTCGAGTTCTTTTCATTATGACTCAATTTTGATTCTGAGCATATGACTTTGTGACTACGATGGCTAGACCATCCGTATTAATTTAAGGACATGGAATAGCCCAAGTTCCACTTGCCAAATGGCACCTTGATTACAGTTGTCACAGAAGCTCTCTACGCTCTTAGGGCAAATAATACCCATGAATAGCCAACGAATTCCATGCGAAAATGCATGTAGAGAACGGAAATGAGTTCCTTTGCATTACCTCTAATGATTGCGAACAAAGACGCATCTTAGAGACGTTTATGTGTCTCTCTAGTGGACTTTATGTCACTATTCGAGATCTTTAATCCAATAAACTTATGAGAGAAGCTCTCTTGGATTTAGACACATATTGGCTTTGTCACGACAGGATAGATCATCCTAGTCATGATATGATGATCCGTCTACAAAAGACTTCACATGGACATCATTTTTTGAGCAAAATGAAGCAAGATGCCGCCATAAAAGGCGCCAACCATGGGCATAACGCCATGGTTGTTCCTCCTTGTGGCCATGACGCCATACATGCTAATTTCCATGGCTCCCACGCCATGATGGGAGATGTAGTCACATATTTTGCTTCTAATAGCGCTACAGACGCTTAGGCCTAACCAAACTCCTCATTGGTTGCTTCTAAGGCCTCTCGCTCGTTTTACAAAGCCCATTCCTTAGGGAAATTAGGACTGAGACCGTCCTATGCAAAGGATATGACAATACTCATTCTGTTCTTACAAAGAATCCGTAGGGATTTTGTGGATTGATTCAACCAACTTGCGGACGCTTAAATATTTCATGATGTTGGTTGACACGCAAACACGCCGGTCACGTGTTGTGCCATTGTCCACCTATAAATGCTACTTATGCTACACTCCTAGCACATATCATGTGACAACGGGCTCACTCCCCGAATCATCCTATTCAGTCAATTGGATTTGACTATGCTAGAGAGTTTACATCGAAAGACTTTCGATGGATATTGCAATGGGTTTGATGTTGGACATCACATTCCCATGTACACACCCAATTGGTCTCGCGGAAACGACTACGATGGTAGTCCGAACATTGGTAATGCGCACCAATCTTCTTACATCCGCTTGGGGTGATGCAATATCGCATGCAGCTATGCTAATTCGTCTACGACCTACGCCACTCAATGTACCTCTGCGTTACAGCTAGTGACTGGGTACACGTCTTTTGTACTTACGCACATTTGAGTGAGCCATTTATGTGCCAATTGCGCAGCCACAGCGCTCTATGATGGGTCCTTACAGACGAATGGGCAACTACGTTGGATTTGAGCTTCCAACAATCGTCCGCCACTTAAATGCCCTTGCTAGGCGATCTCCTTACCGCTAGATTTGCGGATGTCACTTTGATGAGACAGTCTTCCCGTCGTTAGGGGGAGATAAGAACAAGAATGTTCAACAGGAACGACAGGAATTGTCGTGGTTGTCCCCACTATGTCTCATCTTGATCCCTGTTAAGTGACGAGATCACACAATATGCTGCAAACATGCCTGCAAGGAAGGACGTCCCTACGAGAGGACGTAGCGCCACCCTACACGGAGGTAGGCATGGCGCCAATGCCAAAGAAGTGGCACTCTGGCGTTACAGGCCATGGCCCCAGCTAGGATGCGTGGGAGGCCCGTGGGTTCGAAGGATACTTTGGCACATTCCAATCCTTTAATCATCATGACTCAAAATCCGTCTCATGAGTATCTTCCGGGTTATGGTTATCGTTGGGGGACGCCTCAACGTCAAACCCTATTCCTGAGAATATAGAGCTCTATGAAACTTACACTAGTGTACATGAGACGTGGGATAGAAACTCCATCATAATTGATGATGTAGTTACGCATTTTGTTGCGCATGAGTTTGCTGAGTCCGATGATATCGAACCACGCTCCGTTGAAGAATGAATGCCAACGTAGAGAGTTTTTGGCCTAAATGGAAAGATGCGATCCAGGTTAAGATGGATTCTCTAACGAAGAGGAAGGTTTTCGAGCTAGAGATGCCAACACCTCCTAACATAAAACCTGTTGACTAATGGGTCTTCGTTAGAAAGCGTGATGAGAAAAAGAGATGGTAATCTCGCCTTATGGCGCAAGGCTTCTCACAAAACGCCCTGGAATCGACTACGATGAGACATATTCTCTCGTAATGGATGTCATTGCACTCCACTACCCTGTCAGTTTGGTAGTTTCCGAATAACTGAACATGCAGCTTACAAATGTGGTCACTACGTATCTCTATAGGGATCTAGATACGGAATATACATGAAGGTTCATGGCGAACTTCATTTACCCAAGTCAAGTGGCTCTAGACCATGGAGCGCGTTTACAAAGAGGTTGAAACGCTCACTAAAGTGACTACTTGATTGGGAAGGGATATGCCCACGCGTTTCTATAACAAGTTTCGGATTCTATCGCGGTTCATGTTGGACATGATATTCATTAGAAGCCCTTAAAGAGTTAAGGGAAACCGCTGAACACTTGAAATCCGAGTTTGAGATGAAGGGTTTTGGGAGAACACGATTATGTCTCGGTTTGGAACTTGAGCATCGTGTCGATAGATGCTTAGGCATTTTGACAAGGTCAAGCCTCCAAGCACCCCCATGATCGTCTGTAGTCTTGATCCTGAAAAGGATCCTCTTCGTTCGAAGGATGATGACGAAGATGCGCTAGGGGCAGAAATGCCCTAGTTAAGTACAATAGGCGCATTATTGTACTTAGCTCAATGCACAAGACCAGACATCTCATTTACCATGAACTTGTTAGCTAGATATAGCTCTGCGCCAACGCGACGCCATTGGATTGGTGTAAAAGATATCTTTCGATATTTGAGATGTACGATTGATATGGGCTTGTTCTATCCCTACAAAGAGATGATGGATTCAGACCTATCACACACCAGAAACGCCGCCAACGCTGGCCTGCATTCTCTATCCCCATTCCAAAACGACATGTGTTTTGGAAGGTTTTGCTGATATTGGGTATCTCTCTGACCCACACAATGGTCGCTCCCAAACTGGTTAAGTGTTCACCATGGGAAAAGACCGTGATATCTTGGAGGTCTACAGAACAGACCGTAGTCGCTATATCTTCGAACAATGCAGAGATCATTGCTCTTCACGAAGTGGTTCGTGAATGTATATGGATTGGATCCATAATTACGCATGTTCGAAATTGTGGTTTGAAGTCTACCACAGATGAGCCTACGAGCATTTAGGATAATGCTACTTGTTTTGAACAAATGAGGCAAGGCTACATCAAAAGCGACAACACCAAGCATAATCAGCAACAACAGACACTCCTCGAGATCAAAGTGAACTAGGTTCGATCTGAGGACAGTGAGGCAGACTTGTTTACTAAGTCATTGCCCAATACCACGTTCGAGAAACATGTGGCAAGAATTGACTTGCGGAAATTATCTGAACTCCCATGATCGTAGTCATCAGGGGGAGGTGCAGACATCAGGGGGAGATGTCTACATGTTCGTCTCGAATCGTGAAGGGTGTGTTGTGCTCTTTTTCCCCTTCGACCGAGGTTATTTTTGTCCCACTGGGTTTTTGTTACTCGGCAAGGTTTTTAACGAGGCAACGAGAGAAGCACCGCGTTTGGGCAACACAAGGGGGAGTGTTGAAGGAAAACCTAATTTGTGTTTAGCCCAAACTCTAGGTTACTTGACCTAGTGGTAATAGGATTTAATTAGAAGGATCTAGAATCCTAATCAATGTAGAATTACTTTCCTTGTATGATTGAGATTCTATGCATTGTAATCCTCTATATAAAGAGGCCCCTATTATCAATGATATACACAGCAAATTCCTCTCAAATTCAGTTTCTCTACAACAGTACTAAATTTTATGCAGAGATTACTATGATTTTTTTTTTTTTTTTAATGTAATCTCCTGAACTAAGTTATATGCAGGGATTACTGTCTTTTGAATTATTTTTTTCAATGTAATTTCCTGAACTAAGTTATATGAACTATATGCAAGAGTTGCTATGATTTGAATTGTGTGATTTTAGGTGATCTCCTAAACTAATTCTCGATGCAGGGATTACTAATTTTTACCTAGTGTGATTGTATGTTTGGTTGTGTTTTATGGAGTTAAATGTTGTTGCTTTAATTTATCTCACAAGTTGAGAAATTATAAGCATGCGTGATGTGAGTCATTTTAATTGGGTTACTCACACGAGCTTGCAAAAGCTTACCGGGTTTATTGTTTCAACCCGGTGCACTATTCCATGCTGTAGGGTTATTGTGCATGTTAGAATATTGAGTAATCGTCGTCGAGTGTGAGGTGTACTTTCTATAGCATGGACATAGAAGTGTATTGGGTTTAGTCTTCCGCTGTGTAGTGAGTGTAGTGGGTGCGTTTACTTATTGAATTTTTATTCGGTTTAATTTGTAAACTCTCAGTAATGTAATATGTGACTCTAAAAAACGAGTTGGTATTGACATTGTGAACTCAGTTTGTTTTGTTGCTTAATTTAAATGAAAAAATTTATGTTTATTCTTCTTGTGCTTATTGAGTTTTCGCGTTTCGGATTTGAATTTCTTTATTCAAAATTCAGGGCGTGACACAACTAAAGCATAAAGCAGCCCTGGTTGAGTTATTTAGGATTAGGATGAACTTCACTAGAGTAATTTGTCGATTAGGTCTTGCAGCCATTCTAGAGTCTATCACTTCTTCTACTTGGATGATTTACTTTTGTATAGCACATAAAAGGATGGGTTCAATTTTAGAGTCTGTCACTTCTTTTACTTACATGATCTATCTTTATGTGACACAAAAAATGATGAGTTATTATGTGTAATTCACTAATTTTAACTCTAAATATATTGTACGTCATTTTTCGCTCTTAAAAAGTTGAGTTCATTTAGAAATGGCAACACTATAAAAGTGACCTAAAACATAAATGACTCACAGAAATTTAAGTAATTGGCTAGTGATTGTATACAACGTAGTTCAAAACCTCGGACAAAAAAAAATTAAAAATTAAAAATTAAAATTAAAATCAAAACGGCACATACGTAAGCTTTATAGACTCATCCCAAATATCTGAGGATCATCCAACAACCAAATTTAACAAACATCAAAATTTGGACACTTATTCAATCGAGTCTGATAAACATTGGAAAAGGAATTTAACTCCTAATCAATAGTTTACAAAAGCCTAAATACTCAATTATGGTGCAGATTTTTTCCTTTCTTCAGTTTATCTTGGGCTTAGGAAGCCTTTGAATTCCTCTTGAGAAAGTTAAAAAAAATAATAATAATAAAGACCGCTTGTTGGTTTGCTAGTGTGTGTACATGCAGACGAAAATGGACTAGCTAGCGAAGAGTACAAAGTTTAGTTGGAATCATTATATATTTTTGGTCAAGTTGTGTTGCAGTTGAGTGCGACTTTGACGAAGCTCTAGTCCCCTCTATAGGTGCTGCCAATCAATTTGTTGGCCGGATAGGAAGTGGCATCAATTTTCTTTCCTTTTTCCTTTTTCTATGCTGGATCGAGAACTTCCTTAGGCGACAATAGAAAACCTAATAAATTCAATAAACTATATTGGATAGGAACCTGCATCACATTTTCTGTTTAATTAAGATATGGTTGGGCTTGAGTGCTTGATTAAAAATAAAGAAGTATCTTTTGTTTTATTTGGTGACAATAGAAAACTTAACAAATTAATATAATTTATTGGATAGAAGCTTGCATCACATTTTCTGTTAAATAACGATAGCTAGACAAAAATAAAATAAAAGATACATCTTTATTTTTAGTCATGCCCAATCAAAAGAAAAACATAAAATATAATAAAAGATACATCTGTATTTTTAGTCAATATCTTATTTAATCAGAAGTAGTGAATGTGTGATGCAGGTTCTGTTTATATATGTTGTGGAGTGGGTGGGTGGGTTTGATCGAGAAGGTTAAAAAAAAAAAAAAGCTACGTAACGGACCCGGTTGACTTGGGTTTTTCTACAGACGACTTCCCTGTTCAATTGCTTCCAACTTTCCAAGTTGATCGATCGAACGTGGCAACTGGCAACGCGCAAAACGAATGTGAAGAGGATCCAAACTCCAAAGATTTTCCTTTTGTGTTCATTGCATTATTTGGACGGGAGCGGCAGCTCATTATTCTAAGAATATTATGAATCATCTCTGTATTTTTAAAAGTTTCTTTTAGGCCAATGAAACGCAATGACGCCCTCAGAAGCTTTGCGAACCTGCAAGGTATTTCAACATAACATTTTTTTTTTTAGAATAATTTCAACATAACATATGAGAGTGACTTTGGAATGCCAAAAGATAATGATTCAAATTAAACACTTGTAGAATTTGGCATGAACAAACCAGAGTACTTTTTGGAATTACCAAATCAATTAGAAGCACTTTTGAGAGAAGCACCACAGAGATATTCCGGTAAGACTTTGAAAAAAGTATCACCAACTGTTTTAAAAAATAAAATAAAAAACAAAAAAAGGTACTACCAACAAAAGTGATACCTGTTAAACAGCGACAAGCGTGGCCCGTAACCCACCATTTTACCGATATTGTCCAAACTTAACCACTCATTAGGTGTTGAGTTTTAATCACAAAAGGTCTCGGTACAATTGGGTGTGATCCACCCTCTTATAAGTTATATTTTATTTGTCATTTTTTCAATGTGAGATCTTTCCTCTCCAACACGCCCCTTCACGTGCAACCTAGCTCTAGGTTTGCACGTGAAATTAATTAACAATCCAATTCCCACATTGGAAATTGGGATACAAAGTCTCATATCGGAGACTTGACAAATCGGACTCTTGATAACAATCCAATCGGAATATTCCGATGGCAATATAAGGAACCCAAATTTGGGCCCATGATAATTTGAGACGTAATTGGAGAGAGACCCGCTCTCATACTATGTTAAACAGCGACAAGCGTAGTAAAAGTACTTCAATACTCTCAAATAGACCGAACTCTAAGAGATATATTCTGGCATAACTAAGAGGATTTCTGGTACTATATGTTCGACCGCAACTCACAAAATATATTAAATACTACAGATCCATGCATGAAATTTATTTGAACAATTAGAAGCAGTTTCTTAGTATGTGCTTATAGATGATACATCACTTCACTATAACAATCTTATACTGTTACCACCTAGCGTGACCGGTTGCTCTTGCTGGCACATAAATTCTCGTTCAACTCGAAGATGAAGTACAGGCAAAAGGATTAGGAGGCATGGTCAGATTGTCACCTTCCCTTTCCAACATTTGAACTACAGTTTTCATGGAAGGACGATCTATTGGATGCCATTGGATGCACCATAGACCCACAATTGCAAGTTTCCTAGCAATTTCAACATTTTCTTGGTCCCCAATATGGATGCGCAGGTCGTTCCCTTGTTCTAAGAGGTTATAGATCCATTCTGGGAAGTAGACTTGGCTGGTGGAATCTTCCATGACTTTAAAATTCTTTCTGCCCCCAACCATTTCAAGAAGCAATGTTCCAAAACTATAGACATCTGCCTTGTATGACACGTTACCAAAGTTTCTAGAGAAGACTTCTGGTGCAATATAACCCATGGTTCCCCTCGCTGCAGTCATGGATACGGCGCTTTGATCCCTAGAGCACAACTTGGCTAAACCAAAATCGGAAACTTTTGGAGTGAAATCATGGTCTAGCAACACATTATGGGGTTTGATGTCAAAGTGGAGGATTTGTTGTTCACAACCTTGGTGAAGATATTCAATTCCTTTGGCTATACCTAAAGCAATATCTTGCAACTTATCCCAACCAAGGAACGAATTCTCATTATCTGCTGACGATAAGAAATTCTGGAGTGGACCATTTGGTAAGAATTCATAAACAAGAGCTCGTATAAAGCCATCAGCACAGTAACCAACCAAGCGTACCACATTGACATGGTGGATTTGACCCATTGTGCCCACTTCATTAATAAAATCTTCCCCATTCTCATTTGAATTGTTGAGGATTTTCACAGCAACAAGTAATTCAGAGGAAACTCTACCTTTAAACACAATTCCATAGGCCCCTTGACCTAGCTTTTCCTTGAACTGCTCTGTTATCCTCTTAATATCTGCATAAGAATATCTGCTTGGCTTAAGAGCTTTGTAGTCATCCAAAAATCTTTTAATTCTCAGCTGATTTTCTTCTTCTCTTTTGACAGAGCTATAGACATAGCAGATTATTGTTCCCGTCACTATAAGAATAATAGAAACTGTGCAATAACCTGCAAAATATCACCTTCTGTGTAAGAACAAAAACATTCGAGCTAAAAACACAATACATCAATTGAGAGAGAAAAAGAGGAAAAAGAACTTCTGGATTCTCACCTAATATCTTTATAGTTGGAGCTCCAAGTTTGTGACCTGTAAAATTTGTTTAGGATGAATAAGGACTTGAGATGTTAAAGAAATGAACCAGAATTATATCTATCTATCATTGATGTGTGATGCATAAATGATACCTTTGGCTTTGGGTACATCCAAACACTGAGTTTGAGGATCTGTTTGATTTGTGAATTCATTCTTCAGCCGACATAGCTTGCCCTTCTCTTCACAATGTTGACAAGATGGTATGGACCAGTAGAGATTCATGTATGAGAAACCGCCATGTGGGTAAGCAAAAGCATATGCAAGAGCATCTTTGTAGTCATGCACCTTGGTACAAGACACTAGGAGTATGTCATCAATAGAACAACCTGGCCCAAAAGCATAAATATGGTTGCCAGGATTACCATCGCAAGGGCTCAATCTTGCCAGACAACAAAAATTGTCTTTAATACATTGATCTCTCACAGTTGATGGTGGGCAACTGAAAAAGCTTATGTTGCCTACATATTTGAAGGCAGAAGAAGAACTGTGGTTGAAAATGTCTCTGTCCAAGCAATCAAGTGCAAGTTCTGCATCAATTGTCTGTGATGTGTAATCAATCTCTATAACAAAGAGCTTAGCTGATGATGGCATCTCAAACAGTGTCCGGTTGTCGTTGGTGCATGAAAGATCAAAGCCCTGGTAACCACAATGGACTGGTTGCCTACCTTTAAGTCGAAATGGGAACCGGATAGCTGGGCCATAGCTGCTACATCTTGCTTCTGTGCAATCTTCAAGACCTACTCCACCATGCACAACATCTGCATCTACAAATATCAGGAGCAACCAGAACAAGAAACTCATAGTTAGAAGCATTTCCAAAGATGAAACTGATTACTCGCTAGTTTCCTTCTTTATCTGAAACTCAATAGTACAGTCAGGACTTTTTTGGAAGATATGGGCCCTACTCACCTTTTCTGCGAAGATGCATGCATACATATATCAAGTGCTCAGCATTGACTTGACTCACATCCCCAACGGAAATTGCATACCAGTCATCATGTACTAGCCAGATCCTTTTCTTCTTTTTAAGTACCAATAGGCTCTTAATTAATAACATTCTAGTTCTTGTTCTCCTTCCCCTCCTTTATGATCATGTTTAATTTAGAACAGCACGTCTCCTATTTATTGTTCACACAGTTTCTCTTCTTTTTCTTCCGCTTTCAACTCGTTCGCAAACTTCCGGGGCTACTTCCGAATGTACTCCTTCTTGTGGCAACATTAAGATAAGCTCTCCATTTCGTTTACAAGGAGATCCTGGACGCTGCGGCAACAAGAGCTATGAGTTATCTTGTGAGGCAGACGGTACCAGTCAATCTCATCAAGCCATATTATACTTGTTTTCAGGAAAATATTATGTACAGGCAATCAATTACAATAACTACACGATCCGACTCGTGGATGCTGGTGTTCACAAGACCAGGGGCAACCACTTCTCCAACCCAGTTTACCTTTTAACCGACTCCAACTTTAGTTCTTATTTTGATCTTTACATCTTAGCCTACTACTATTTTAAGTCGCCAGCAGATATGGGAAATCGGGCGTACCTAACAGTGCCTCTAATTTTCCTGAGCTGCACAAATAAAATGAATCATTCCGATCTCTTTGTTGAAACAGCTCCATGCATCAAGAATACCGGCATCCACTCTTCCTCTGATTCATCCCTATCCACAGTGTATTCTTATTTCATGCTTGGGCGCTTGAATGATGATGGCTCCCCAGAAGATTTGAGTCCGGCTGATTTGGGGTTGTCCTGCACAATAACACTCATGGCTCTCGTGTCCCCACCTCCCACTCCCACTGACAAGTACAGCAAGTCGTGTCAAGGCATATATAAACAACTAGCATATGGCTTTGAACTCTCCTGGTCTAGCTATGGATGTGCAAATAAAATATGCGGACCACATGAAAGCTGTGCGCTCAACTTAAACATGACCGGATTAGAGTGCCGCAGTTACTCTTACTCTTTTTATAGGTAAACAATTGCCAAACCTGAAATTTTGCAAGAAAGTCCATGCACGAAAAACTCGTTGGTGGGACAATTTTATAATTAATTTGCCTTTTATAGATGAAATTATTTGCTATTACATATAGAAGTGAAGCAAAGATTAATTTTTTTTTCTTTTTCACCAATTACCCTCCATATGTGTGGTTTATGCCTCTTTTTTTTTTTTTTTTCTTTCCTGTTTTCTTGTTTTCTTCTTCAAAACGAAGGGATTGTTCCCCTTTGGTGTTGTCTTTGATGTACCCTCTTCAGCCCCAATTTTCCTATTACCAGATCTGGTTTTTCTCTCAGATCCGTTTCATTCCTTGGTTATCGCTGAAAACAGCGATTTTCTCTTATACCTTCCGCCGCGGTTTATGGTTTAAGCGGGATTTACCGGCTAGTGTACATGGGTCAATACCCACAAGTGCAACATCGGATTGCCTACCCTTTTCGGTAGATGTCCTTTGGATCCCTTTGTGGATCATCTTCGTTTTCTTTTCCTCTAGTTTTAGAGCTTCGTTTCGTTGGCGGTGGAAGAGATTCTCCGTTCTGGAGGTGATCTGCAATTTCCTATTCTCTGTCTCTTGCACTCAGCTCTTTGGGTGTTCGATCGGGACGGTGACCGGCACCCCTCAAGTTTACCGGTCAAGTTTCTGCAGCTTCATCGCGGTGGCGCCGTCTACTGTGTGGCCTTGGGTTGTGTTTATTTGGGCATGCCTAATTTGGGCCGTGCGGTCTTTCTTTTCTTTTGTTTGTTGGTTGGCCCTTGTTTTTGGGTTATAAGTTCTCAGTTTGTTTGCAAATAAAAAATAAATAAATAAAAGATTGCAATTAAGGAAGAACTATAAATGCAAACAAAGCTGCATGATTTGGAGAATAGTAACATATGCTCAGATCTAGACTTCGTAATGAACAGCTGTTTAGATTTTTCTCTTAAACTGACATAATAGAATAAAACAAATGCTGTATTAAATGTACTGAAGATGGTTATGCTTATATTGAACTATTATTTTTGACAAATTAAGTAAGCTAATGTCATTGCTTTCTTCTGTAATGATGACAGTTGGTTCGAAGTCATCGGCATAATCATCACATTCATCCCAACAATAATCCTATACTACGGTGAGCATAGTGGCTTATAATATAAACTTTTGTCAAACTTTATTTCCATTCATCTCTATCTAACTACCTTAGTCATTGCATGATGAATTTTTTCACATCTAGGTAACGAAGTGCTTGGCCTGCGTATTCGTATCTACAAGGTTTACCAGCTGCTTCTAGTCTCTGTGGTCGTTGACAGCGGTAAGAGTCTCTTGTAGATCACTAAAAAGTAAACACATGAAAAAATTTCGTGAACCAATTAATAAAAATTGATGATTCTATGACAATGGATTTGGAGAGGAATAATATTTACCAAGGAAGATGTTAATAAGGTTGCAGCAATCACTAAATATATATCCTTCTCATGGATTACATTTTCTGAACCACACAGGAGTGCTCCAAGCAGTGAAACTCTTATTTGGCCTTCCATTTATAGCTGCATTACTAATATACAAATGGCGAAGGAGGCACTTCTCAATGTATGACAATATAGAAGACTTTCTGCAGAGTAACAATAATCTCATGCCAGTAAGGTACTCTTACTCGGAAATCAAAAAGATGGCTAGCGGATTCAAGGAAAAATTGGGTGAAGGAGGCTTTGGCATCGTGTACAAGGCAAAGCTCCGCAGTGGTCGCCTTGTGGCCATCAAGATGTTGAGCAAGTCCAAAACTAATGGGCAAGATTTTATCAATGAGGTTGCTACTATAGGAAGGATTCACCATGTTAACGTGGTGCGACTTATCGGCTTTTGTGTTGACCGTTCAAACCGTGCACTTGTTTATGATTTCATGTCAAACGGCTCTCTTGAAAAGTACATTTTTTCCCAGCAAGGTGCTATCTCCTTGAGCTGTGAGAAAATATTTGAGATTGCGGTTGGAGTGGCTCGTGGAATTCAATATCTCCATCAAGGATGTGACATGCGAATTCTGCATTTTGACCTCAAGCCTCACAACATTCTTCTTGATGAGAATTTTACTGCCAAGGTTTCTGATTTTGGATTAGCACGGCTATACCCATTGGATAACAGCATTGTGTCTTTGACTGCAGCAAGAGGAACCATAGGATACATGGCTCCAGAGTTATTCTACAAAAACATTGGAGGTGTATCATACAAAGCGGATGTATATAGTTTTGGAATGTTAATGTTGGAAATGGCTGGTAGAAGGAAGAACTTGAATGCAGCCATAGATCATTCAAGCGAATATAGCCAAATCTACTTTCCTACATGGGTTTCTGATCAATTGAATCAAGGGAAGGAGATCGAAATAGGAGATGCCACTGAAGATGAAATGAAAGTGATAAAGAAGATGATCATAGTGGCATTGTGGTGCATACAAATGAAGCCTACTGAACGCCCTTCAATGAGCAAAGTAGTAGAAATGCTTGAAGGAGAAATTGAGAGCCTCCAAATACTGCCGAAGCCTTTCTTATATCCACACCAAATGCCAGTAGATGATGTTGAGGACAATTTAAGTGCTACACGTGCATCAAGAATAACAAAACCTACACAGATCAATTTGAGTGTAGATGCAAATTAAGTGAATTTATATCTGTCAATATATGGATGTAAGGGCCATGAAACTTCTCTATAAATTTGATAGCATAAAAACATTTTTAGTTTGTTTTAATGTATGAATACAGCTAAATTTTCCTTTGATTGCTGTCTTGATATGCAAATACAATGACTCAAAGTATGAGAAATAAGATTTATTTGGTTCATTTCTTTGTGAATTATGATAATTTCAACACAATTTGCCATTTCTTTATATGCTTGAAAATGGGTTCACCTGAAGGAGTAATGCATTGCATAGGCAATTTTGGCTTGGAGATCCAATTACAGGGCAGTGATGATTTTGAGTAAGCTCACTTCGTAAGTTACTAAATTTAGTATGACAATCAATTCCTCATAAGATTTTTTTTTTTTTTTTCCTTTTTTTTTGAAGGCTCATAAGATTTGTTTTGAGGTATCAAAATATCAATGGTGTTTTAGGTTTTATTGCCATACGGCTGTCCTAACTCCTAAGCCTTTTAATGCCATAGAATACCTATTTTGAAAAGATTCAGAAGCAGATAACCTTATCTAATTTCAAAGTCCTGGAAACTTAACATTGGAAACACAAAGAAACATACCTGACACTGTAATCGCTTTGAAAGGGCAGTTCTACTTGCAGCATCAACATTGGCTTATGACCATCCAAGACTCCAAAGTCTAGTTCAATAGTCTGCTTCTGATTTTTCTCTTTTTCTGCAATAAATCGAAATTGTATAGTGAACATGAGAGATAAAAACTGATAAAACAAGGTAACAACCAACTAAAGAGAGTGCTTTTCACAAACCCATTCCATTTCCACAATTTTGGGAAGAAGGAATAGGATAGCAAACTTGGGGTCTTCTCATTTATCAAGAATGGGATGAACTCGGGCATGGTCTTTTCACCCAATTTTCAGGAGTATATTCGTCTTTTCCCTCACTTGTCAATAATAAAAACAAAGTTGATATCAGAAATGGTCCTCAAACTGATACCCGGACTACAAAATTGATCAGTTACATACTCAAGCTTAAAGGAATGTTCTCTCTTACGTTTTATTTATCTGTTGAATTGTGATTCTTCGCAAGTGGGCAACACAGATTGTTCTTGTGGGTGCTGTTGAGGGCTACCACATTGCCAGAGAACTGCTCGAAGCGTTCATTGACCCATTGCACCCAGGAGACAGCTTAGATCCGTTGGAGCTTGCAGATGAGTTGACCCAGAATAATTTGTGGTTAAAGAGCTTGAGAATTAGACACACCCTGTTCTCAAAGTTTGGCATCTTCACGCAAAAGAACCTTTTCATATACTCGAGTCCATTTAGCAAACGTCCAATTTGAATGAATAGTCTATTTATCTGGATCATGAGTATCAAATCAAAGGGTCCATTCCCTAAGACAACCCCGCTTCTGCCCGTCTCTAACAAGACGGCAATGAACAGCTTACGTATGAGCATTTGCGGAATGGTAGATGACCAATAATTGATTTCATGCTCCAGTCCAAGATTAACAAGGGCGTCTGCCACTCAATTTTCTGGATTAAGCTCAAAAGTTCTCTCTTTGTTTCAAGTCTATGGGGGTAGGCTGGTAGTTGTAAACAGGTCACTTTTTAAGTGAAAATCTTTAACAAATGGCAAAACGGCAAGGAAACCAGCCAAGAAAAACAATCCATGCTTCTTGCCACAGCAGCATAGAGGAGATCGATATTGTTTAGTAGAGTACTCACCTTTCTTCTTGTATACATAAATATTCACGTATAGCTTTGTTTTTTTTTTTGCAAGTCAATCTCATCCTAAGAAAAACTACTCTGGTCGGACAGAATAATAACCAAGCCAAAACGAGTCGAACATATAAGTTCATACAGGTATTTCCGCTTAGCGATTGAACAGGTATCCAGTTTCAACATCTGGACTTTAATAATCAAATAACACTAAAGGACTGAGAAGAAGTAATATGAGTTCCACCATTAGCACTCCCCAGTGAGTTCTCAAACTCAACACGACATAAAAGCCATACTTGAATTTAGATACCGCTTGCAATCAGCGTTTAACAGGCAACACTAATCGTCGACACACAAGAAGGTTAGGCAAGACCAAATGGCTCATTAAGCAAATAATTGAGAGTTAGATTGATGAGGATTTCTAGGATACTTATGTAATACTAGCTACTCTCTTGGTTAAGAGGATTTACCCTGCACCCTACACTATACACCCTAAGTACAAAGTCCTGAGTTTCCCACTGCATGTTATATTTGGAGGAAACTGGAGTATTCTTACTCAAAAACAGTCCACAAGTGCCCTATTCTCCTCACTCAATAATCAACATCATTCAAATTGGGCTATAAAGACTACGTCAATTATAACAAAATAACTATTTCAAACATGGATCAAACCGGAAACAATCGAAAGTCCATCCTGCTATTAGATCCATAAGTCGGGTCACTAACCATTAAAATATCGCATTCCTTGATCCTAAACTAATAACGATCAGAATAATAAGGTCAGAAATATCAAATTACTGAACAGAACAAACAAAAGAATTGAAGTTAAACTCTATACAGCAATTGAACCTAACCCCATCAATCTCAAGCTACTAATCTCATTAGTATAAACTCATGCTCCTATAACCGTACATATCAATATCAATAGCCCCATTTCGAAACCGTGAGAATTGGAGAAATGTAAGAACTCAAGTGAGAGATCAAACCAGTCAACAGATCGCATCACTCACTCAGACAGCAACGCCGCAATCTCTACCTCCGCCGGTCATCGTCCCGGTCCCATTATTCGAAACCGTAAGCGGCACGTCACGGCACAACACCCTCAGCAGCCGCCGCCTCAGCCTCCACCCGCCTTTCCGAAACTGAACCCTCGCCAGCAGCTTGATATTGAAACTCACCGCCCCACGCGCCGCCCTATCCGCGTCGATCCCACTCGCCACCCTGTCGCCGACGAACGAGTTCGCCGCGGAGAAGGTCGCGTTCACGGCGCTGCGGACTCTCTTCCCCTGCCGGAACGGCGGGATCTGGGTCTCGGAAATGAAGCCGGAGCGGTAGAAGACGGAGGAGCCGATCTCGTCGTACTCGATGGTCATCTTCTTGTTGGGGTTGAAGACGTCGAAGCCGACGGACCAGGTGCCGGTGAGGGACTGGCGGGAGGAGGAGACATTGAGGTTGGTGACGGTGAACGAGTCGACTCGGAAGTCGGGGATCCTGGGGCGGAGGATGAGCCAGATCATGAGGAGGAGGGAGCCGATGATGACGAAGAGGAAGACCATGGCGATGACGAAGCGGCGGACGAAGGCGGAGCGTGCGGTGTACGCGTTGTAGGGGCCACGCTGGTAGACTGGGTAGTTGGGGTAGGAGCCGTTGGGCTGGCCGTTGTTGGCGGGGTAGGGCTGGGCGTAGGGCGGGGCTGGGTAGCCGGTGACGGGCCGAGAAGGGTCTGCCATTTTAGGGTTTGTGTCTGTGATTTGGGGGATTTGGGATTGGGTTTGGGTTTAAAAGCCAAAGAGAGTGTAAAGGAAGTGTGGGTTTTATAAAGGAAAATTAATCAAGTGGGTTTAGTGAAGAATCTGGGGATGAAGAAGCTTAATCAACTTTACTCTTTTGATTTCTACTGAAATTCGTATTTTCCGGAAAGGTTGAGATGAAGCCGAACGGTGCCGTCGTGCGTCTGCGGGAATATGACGCGTAGAATGTGGAATCTTCCAGCTAAAAGGACCTATTTAGCAATCAGGACAAAAGTCTTGTGCGTTTCAACAAATTTGACCTGAGTCCTTGAAAATGGACTATTTACACTTTTTTTTTTTTCTCTTTTAAAATAAATGGAGTATTATGGCAAATACCTTCCAAATGAATGAGACGTGTTTTTTTTTCTTTGGTATGGGAAAGGGACAATTGGTGTGCAAATGACTAGGAAACTTTGCAAAAACTATATTTTTTCTCTTTTTGTCGGTGACAAAACTAACTTTGTTTCGGAGCTCTCAAAGAGTTGGTGCCTTGGAGATGATGGTTTCACATTAAGAAACGACAAAAATTAAGTGTTTTATTTTATTATTTTTCGGATTGCAAGAAACACCTAATATTAATATTAGTTTTCTTCACATTAAGAAACAACAAAAGTTAAGTGTTTTATTTTATTATTATTATTATTTTTTTTTTTAGGGAAATGAAAGACTAATTTATTGATTGAGGATCATTACAATCATAGATTAAACTAGCCTCTACAGACAGAGGAATACATGAAAAGAAGTCTATTTGAAAATCAGCATATTTGGCATCTTGAGCCAAGATGTGAGCCACCCCATTGGCTTGCCTTCCGACTTGAACGACACGAGCGCCCTGTGCTTCATGCAACAAGATCCGCAGGTCGGCCAACAGAAATCTCAAGTCCGAAAAATCCAACGAGGAAGAGGAAAGTGCAGACACCAGATCGAAGCAATCAGTCTCCACTATTAAAGGTGTAAGATAATGACCAATAGCGAGCTGCACTCCCAACACCAAGGCTAGAAGTTCCGCATGTCGAGCCGAGTTAGCAGTCAGAATAGTGTGCCGAAATCCATGGAGAAACGCCCCGTTATGGTCGCGGAACACCCCACCTAAGCCTGCCCGACACGACGTGTGATCATAGCCAGCGTCAACATTCAGTTTCACAAAGCCTACTGGGGGTTTCTTCCACTTAGAAACCGACCTACTAACCAAACCCAAACGGGGGGTCATGTGAGCCGCTTTATAATCTTCAAACCAGCCCAAAACCATCGAAACAATCTGGGATGCTTCCTTAAAGTCACCTTCCCAAACCTTGGCATTCCTGTTCCTCCAAGTTGCCCAGAGAATCATAAGTGTAGAAGCAAAAAGCTGAGGGGTTGACAAAGAGACAAACGAAAGCCAATCTGTAACAGTTGTGGGACTCTAAACTAATGGCAAGTTGGCTCCCTGAAGCAAACGTGTAGCATGGGGACAATCACGAACTGCATGGATAGGAGTCTCAACTTCTTCATCGCAGAGTGGGCATTGGGCATTCAAATCAATACCACATTCGCTAAGCCTACTCCGAGTAGGAAGAACATTAGAAGCTGCTTTCCATGCACACACCTTGACGCTACCCGGAACTGGAGAGTTCCATAATCGACGCCAATGAGAAGCACTTGGATTCGGTGTAGTAGAATGATCAGTGAGGATCCGATTCCGGGCTACATGGTAGGCGGATTTAACCGTGAACTGACCTCTCTTGTCACCACCGCAAATCCACCTATCTTCATGGTTCAGGGGACTAAGAGGAATAGCGAGAATCTTCTGCACAATGTGAATAGTAAAATAATTCTGTTAATAAATCAGAGTTCCACACACCTGGAGATTCGAAAAGATCAGCCACAAGAGTCACTCTGTCCGAGGAGTAGGCAGTTAAATCCTCATCCAACAACCACGGATCCAGCCATATATTGGTAGATAAACCATTCCCAATATGCCTTTTGATGCCAGTTCTAAGAATGTCTCTGCCTTGCAAGATGCTTCTCCATGCATAAGATGGTTGGGAGCCAAGAGAAGCCTCCCAGAAATTACTCTGAGGAAAATAAAGAGCTTTGAGAAGTTGACCAATCAGAGAATTCAGATTTTGAATTAGCCGCCAACCTTGTTTTGCTAACATGGCTAAATTGAAAGCAAAAAGGTGCCTAAAACCCATACCACCCATACTTTTAGGTTTACAAAGTTCATCCCAAGCACGCCAATGCATGGCCTTCTTCGCATCAGTGTTGCCCCACCAAAACTGGGCACACAATTGATGGAGTTACTGAATGAGATTCTGAGGAAGTAGATAGCAATTCATAGTATACAATGGTAACACCTGGGCTACCACTTTAATAAGGATTTCTCTACCTGCAGCACTTAGTAATTTAGTTCTCCACCCAGTCAATTTCTTAGACAAATTATCTTTAATATAAGCAAAGGTATCGGATCTGGACCTGCCAACAAGAGTCGGAATCCCTAAATACTTGTCATGCTTGTCCACCACCTGAACCCCAAGAACCTGTGCCATGCTAACCCTCAAGTGCGGCAGAACGCTTCCACTGAAAACCACATTACTCTTTTGTAAATTCACTTGTTGTCCCGAAGCTTTTTCATAAATGTTGAGCACGTTCTGGATGATTAAACAATCTTGGGTTGTAGCATAAGAGTAGAGCATACTATCATCTGCAAACAAGAGGTGACTAATAGAAGGAGCCCCATCACAAACTCGCAATCCCTGCCACTGCCCATTAGAAACCGCATGCGAAATAAGAGCAGACAAGCCCTCTGCACATAGTAGAAATAGGTAGGGAGACAATGAATCGCCCTGCCTTAATCCTCTCTGCGGTGTAACATAACCTCTAGGTGTACCATTAATAAGGAAAGAAAAGCATACCGTAGATAAACACGACATAATCAGTGCCACCCACTGCTCAGCAAACCCCATTTTTATCATGATACGCTGCAAAAAGCCCCATTCCAATCTATCATAGGCTTTACTGATGTCCAGCTTAAGGGCCAAAAAACCTTCTTCACCACGCCTCAATTTGTGCATGTAATGAGCTAGTTCTGACGCCTCTAAAGTGTTATCAGAGATAAGACGATTAGGGACAAAAGCACTCTGCTGGGGGGAAATAATGTCAGGCAGAAAACTCTTGAGCCTATTGGCAATAACCTTGGAAGCTATCTTGTAAATAACGTTGCATAAAGCAATTGGTCGGAGATGGGACATATTCACCACTTCTTTGATCTTAGGAATGAGAGCAACATAAGTGTAATTCAAATCAGGGGGAATTTCAGAAAGAGTTAACATCGAGATCACCGCATTGCTAACTTCATGACCAACCAAATCCCAATACTTCTGAAAAAAGAAAGGTGAAAAACCATCTGGGCCCTGTGCTTTCGAAGGATGCATTTGAAACAAAGCAATTCGAACTTCTTCCGAACTATAAGGGGCCAATAGAAGAGCATTCATCTCCGCAGAAACTCGGGGTTCAATGGTCTGAAGAACCAAATCCTGAGCCTCCCCATCCGAGGGTTGGGAACTAAATATATCCTGAAAATACTCCAACACAACCCCATCAATTCCAACCTTGGACTCCTGCCATATTCCACTAGCATCAAAAAGGCCCTTAATCTTGTTTCTTTGTCTTCTGTTTGATGCTTTCTTGTGGAAAAACCGGGAATTCCGGTCACCCTCCTTAAGCCAAATAGCTCGAGAACGTTGCCGCCAATATGTCTCATCAATGGACATCAATTCATTCAACCGCTGTGAGAGTTGCTTTTTGAGGGCAGTGTCATTATGGTCAAAAGGTTTTTGTAGAATAACATCCAGCTGAGCTCTAACCGCTTCCACTTCCTCCCTTCTACTTCGGAAAACCGTACGATCCCATGCAAGAAGATGGGAACCCAAACCTTTAACTTTGCGGCACAACTGCAGCATAGGTTCCCCCCCATAAGGAATCCTCCAGGCCTCCTCCACTGTGACCGAAAAACCTTCATGGGCACACCACATCTCCTCAAACCTGAATTGCCGTCGTAAACCTTCATGTCTTTGCGGCTCCTTCCGTACTTCCAACAGTAGAGGGACATGGTCCGATCGACTAGGATGAGATTGATCACACATGAAAAACTGAAAGTCGATAACCAGGCCGGGGTACAAGCACCCCTATCCAGCCTTTCTTTTGTGTTCGAATCGCACCATGTGTACAACCCGCCAGCCGCACCCATGTCTTTCAGATTACAGTCCGACAAGGCTTCCCGAAACGCCTGCATCTGACTCTGACTGCGCAACCTACCTCCTGACTTCTCTCCCAACTCCAAAAGCTCGTTGAAATCCCCAGCAACAACCCAAAGCTCACCAGGAGTCCTGACCAAGGATCGTAGCAAATCCCACGACAAATGGCGCTGACCCGTCTCAAGATGACCGTAAAACCTCGTAAACCTCCACTCCACTTCGTTTGGGGCAGTGACGAAAGCATCAATGTAATACCTCTCCACATCATGAACCCTAACCGAAATAGAGTCATCCCAAAGCAATGCAAGACCTCCTGATCTCTCCACACGATCAAAGTGGGCAATATGAGGAAGACCCACAGAGCGACGCAGCGACTGATGTTGTTCTTTGGTGCAGTGAGTCTCGCTGAGGAATATGAGACTTACACTATGTTTTTGGATTAGCATCTTCAAGGCGTGTCGGGTCTTTCTATTGACAATACCTTGACAATTCCATATCAATATATTCATGTTGGAGACGGACAAGGTGAACGGAGCACCCACTGAAGCCGACCGGCGGCCCTACAGAAAACCAGAAAACGCTAGGGCAAAGCCTAGGCTCCTTAGTTTTCGCTTGTTTTGAGCTGTTTAACAAAATCCATGTTTTATTTTATTATTTTCATATTGAAAGAAACGCGTAATATTAATATTTTTTTCACATTAAGAACAGCTTGATACAGAGGTGGATTGGCTCCATTCATTGGTAGACAAGCTTATATGATCTCAAGTTAGTCTACAACTATAGAAAAACTGGTCTACTACTATAGAGAAATTTTCCATATTTAATGTATCGATGAGTTGATGTAACGTATAATTTATCATGAATAAAATACAATTACGATATAAAGCCTCGGCTACAAAATCTGCCAACTAGGAACACCGATATCAAATTATGGACAAAGTGGGATCTTATATTTATAGATTTGCTGGCGGAATCGTAGTTGAACACTGAATCAAAGTGTGCGATGGAGGCTCCAAGGTAAATTTCTGCAATTGGCTAGACTTCTTTCTATGTAAAGCGATCACAACAAATTTGACCCAGAGCCCTTAAAAATGGACTATTTACTCCTTGTTTTTTTTTTAAAAAAAAGGAGTATTATGGCAAATACCCTCAAATGAAGGAGACCTTTTCTTTTTTTCTTTGGTCCGAGAAAGAGACAATTGGTGAGCAAATGACTAGGGAAATTCTGAAAACTATCTTTGTTCGTTATATAAGTTGGAGCTCGTAAGAAGCAGGTGCAATGTTGATGAAGGTTTCGCATCAAGAAATGATAAGGTCGAAGTGTTTTATTTCATTTGAAATGTATGAGTTCTCTTACATTACATTAACATATCAATACATTAAATAAACCAACTTGATATATAAATAGACTAACTCAATTCATCAGTAGACAAGATTAGTTAGTCTGACCTTGAGCTAGTCTACGACTATAAGATGTTGGTCTACTATTGTAAGGAAATTCTCCATATGTAGAACTTTTTCCGAGTAAAATATAATTACAAAATAAAATCCTCAACTACATAGTCTGCAAACTACGGTAAACAACATGCCATACCTTGATGATTTCAAGTAATCACTCTCTATAGCATATTTTGACCTAGCGTGCTCTGCTAGGGTTTACTTTCTAAGGTTTTTAGAAAGCAAAATTCAATCTTCCATGGCCATGGACATGGACATACTTAGTTGGAATTGTAGAGGGATCTGCAACGACACAACAACGAGGGCCTTGAAGGATTTAATCTCTCAAAATCGACCCCAGATTATCTTTCTTTGTGAGACAAAGATAAGCCGACTTGCAGATTTTCGTGATCTCCAATTGGCGCTAGGATTCCCCCACTCAAAGGAGGTATTGAGCGAGAGGCAATCAGGGGGGCTGGCTATGTTCTGGTCGGACGATGTCAAGGTGCAGGTTCGGACCTTCTCTGCTTATCACATCGATCTGGAAGTCGGCGGTGGCCCAGGGGAACCGCGTTGGTGCTTGACCGGATTCTATGGATATGCGCGAACGGCGGCTAGGGACTGGTCATGGCAATTATTGCGTGATCTACGAGACTTGGATACACTGCCTTGGGTTGTCATTGGAGATTTCAATGAAATCTTAAATAACAGTGAGAAGGTGGATGGCCCTCTTAGGGCAGAACGACAGATGCGAGGTTTCCGTGAAGCTTTGGGGTATGGAGATCTTCTTGATTTAGGGTTTCAAGGTGCTATGTCTACCTGGTGGAATTCGGAAACACAACTTAGGTTGGACAGGGCAGTGTGTACCCCGTGTTGGTTCGACATTTTTGGTCATGCTCGGGTGCAGCATCTTCCTCCAAGTGACTCTGACCATGTTCCAATACTCCTACAGGCAAGCTCTGTGTCATTACCAAAGAGACCACTTCATCATAGGTTCAAGTTTGAGGCTTATTGGCTTCAGCATGGTGAGTGTGACGACGTGGTGAAGAATGCATGGGCTACTGATGTTGTGGGGTAGCCTATGTATTGTGTATCTAAGAAGATTGAGCATACTCGCCTACAACTTGATAAATGGCAACGACAGACTTTTAAAGCAAGGCAGCAACAAATGATGGGGATCCGAACCAGGCTGGAAGATCTTTTGGATGTTCGAATTTCCGAAGCAATTCAAGTTGAGAAGAAGGGTCTGATGAAAAGGCTTCAGTTGCTTCTATCACAGGAGGAATCCTTCTGGAGACAACGATCTAAAATAACCTGGCTAAGGGAGGGGGATAGAAACACCGGGTACTTCCATAGAAAGACAGCTAATAGGAAACGGAAAACTATGATAAAAGGATTGTATGATGAAAATGGGATTTGGTGTGAGGAGGATAAACATCTGGAACAAGTGGTTACCTCTTACTTCACTACTATGTTTACTGCATCTAATATTGATCTCGAAGCAGTGGAGTCAACTTTGGCAGCAATATCACCTTGTGTAACGCAGGCGATGAATGAGCAGCTTTGTGCTCAATATTCACAAGAGGAGATTAGGGATGCGTTGTTTCAAATGTATCCCACTAAATCGCCTGGTCCAGATGGCATGCCTCCATTATTTTTTCAGCATTATTGGGAGACCATTGGTACAGATGTCACCGAGGCAGTTCAGAACTTCTTGCATACTGGTTATCTGGTTCGTCATATTAACTTTACCCATATTTTTCTGATTCCGAAGGTGAGTAATCCAGAATGTATGTCTGATTTACGCCCTATCGCTTTATGCAACGTGATTTACAAAATATGTTCTAAAGCCATTGCTAACAGATTGAAGGTCATTTTACCTTCTCTGATTTCTCCCTTTCAAAGTGCTTTCGTACCTGGAAGATTAATCACTGATAATATTCTAGTGGCCAATGAGATGGCTCATTTTGTTCACAATAAAAGAGAAGGCAGTGAAGGGTTTATGGCGCTCAGTGAAGGGTTTATGGCGCTGAAGCTTGATCTAAGTAAGGCATATGATAGAATGGAGTGGAGTTTTCTCAAGAAGGTGTTGAGCAGATTCGGCTTTGCTAATACATGGATTGAGTTGGTTATGCAATGTATTAGTTCTGTTAGATACTCGTTTTTGGTGCGTGGGAAGCCTCATGGTCTTGTTGTGCCGAGTAGAGGTTTGAGGCAAGGAGACCCTTTGTCTCCGTATTTGTTTTTGATTGGAGCTGAGGGCTTTTCTGCTCTACTTCGTCAAAAACAGGAACTTGGTCTATTGTCGGGTATTGAGGTATGTAATGAAGCTCCATCTGTGAATCATCTTTTGTTTGCGGATGACAGTATGCTTTATGCTCATGCTTCCTTGGAGGATTGTTATCAGATTCAGGATGTTATTGAAACCTATGGAAGAGCTTCAGGACAACTGGTTAATTTTGATAAAAGTTCGGTGGTTTTCAGCAAAAATGTTTCAGAGTCTGTGCAAGAGGAGGTGTCCAGCTTGTTGGGAGTTGAGACTGTTGAATCCCATGAAAAGTATTTAGGGTTACCTACTTATGTAGGGAGAAAGAAAACTGCCACTTTCCATTATATCAAGGAAAATTTGGCTAAGAAATTAACCAACTGGCAAGGAAAGCTTTTAAGTAGTGCAGGGAAGGACATTCTTATCAGGGTTGTGGCTCAAGCTTTGCCTACCTATGCTATGAGTGTGTTTCAATTGACGAAAATTTTTTGTGAGGATTTGGAGCAAATGTGTGCAAGATTTTGGTGGGGGAGTACCTTTGATAAGAAGAAAATTCATTGGAAAACTTGGAATGCTTTATGTAATCCAAAGGAGGAAGGTGGTCTTGGCTTTCGTAGTTTATCCAATTTTAATTCGGCAATGCTAGCTAAACAGGCTTGGCGTGTGATTACCAATCCTCTGTCGCTCATAGCGCATATATTTAAAGCCAAGTATTTTCCTTCAGGGTCCTTTTGGACTGTTGAGGTGCATGCTTCACCATCATACTCTTGGAGAAGTATTTTCTCCACAAGAGATTTATTAAGGCAGAGTTCTTACTGGCAGATTGGGGATGGGACAGCAGTGAATGTCTGGTCAGATTGTTGGTTGCCAAGTCTATGGCTGAAGTAGAAAAGGTTTGTGATTTGTTGTCCAATACCGGTTTTTGGAATGAAGGTTTGATTAGAAGATTGTTTCCAAGTGTGGAAGCTGAGTCTATATTGAGTATCCCACTTAGCTTGAGGACTAGTGAGGACAGACTTGCGTGGCGGTTGGAGAAGGATGGTAAGTATTCTGTAAAGACTGCTTACCGTTTTTCGTTTGCTCATTCTACCTCTAGAACTCCTTTTGAGTTCTCCATTGGTGTTGGTGTTGATTTTTGGAAGAAACTTTGGAAGGTGGTTATTCCCAATTCCGCTAAAATTTATATGTGGAGAGTGTGTCTTAATATTCTGCCCTCCATGGAGAGACTAGTTTCTCGACGAGTGCCTTTAGACTCACATGTTTGTGTTTTATGTCAGAATTCTATTGAAACAACTTTGCATGTTTGTCGTGACTGCCCTTTTACTAAGCGAATTCTTCAATCAAAGGGAGTGTTAGTTGGGGTGTGTTATACTCCTCGAGCAGTTATGTGTGAGCTTCTGGAATGGTTGTGTCTTTGTACTAAGGAGCTGTCATTGCAAAGCTTAGGAGATTTGGTGTACTTGTTGTGGGGAATTTGGAAGGAACGAAATGCTAGAGTATGGGATGACAAACGTAGCCATCCTTGTGATGTATTACTCAAGACTACTGCTCGATTACAGGAGTTTCGTTTTCATGCTGCTAAGTCGGCTGGTGGCTCAGGCAGATCAAGGTCAGTTAGATGGTCTGCTCCCCCATCTGGTATGTACAAAATTAACTTTGATGGTTCTTTCAACCATGTTTCAAGAAAGGGTAGTGTTGGTTTTATTGTGCGTGATTCCAATGGTCATATGGTTGCTGGTGGAGGCAAACCTTTATCTGGTCTGCTGTCTCCAGAACACGCAGAAGTAGTAGCTTGTAAGATGGCTACTGAGTTTGCTGTGGACCAAGCCTTACTACCTGCAATTTTAGAAACAGACTCTATATTGGTTCAAGGTCAACTTAATAAGCCAATGGTGGCTAATACATCGGTATTGGGACGAATTTATGAAGATGTGGGATCACTGCTTGAAGTCCATACCAATATGAGGATAACTCACACCAGAAGAAGTGCCAATAAGGCTGCACATTTGATGGCTGCATATGCAAGCTCCCTAGCTCAGGAATGTTTTTATTTTTCAACTCCTTCTTTCTTAATAGCTGAAATTGCAGCTGATAGTTGTTTTTTGTAATCCTTAATAGTTTCAATAAAATTTTGACCTGTTCTACCTAAAAAAAAACTACGGTAAACAACAGACTGATCACCAAGATCAAGTTATGAACTGATGTAGGATTACAAGGGGATCAATTAAGTGACTTTAATAACAGCCAAAGTCAAGGTAGCAATATTCATGGCATCAAATGAATACTAATTTCTTTCTCATACATTTATTTGTAATTCCATAGATTCAGCGGTATTTTTATTATTAATCAAATAAATTTGATATTTTTTAAGTTATCTTTCCATTTATTTATTACTTTCTGTTATTTTAATCCCACCCTATTACTATTCAAGTAAGAGTTTAACATCTTTATAAAAGAGATTTTTGATGTTATAATGAAAACATAAGCCCTTTTACAACAGCTTATAATTGTTATAAAGTAGGAAGAAGATAGAGAGAGAATAGTATAGTTGGGAGGAAGTAGAAGTTTTCTCATTCAGTCTCATTAGCCTCCTTTATATAGAGGTAGGATTTACATCAAAGTACATAACTAATGAGTATTTACGTGGACAGCCATATAGATAATAATATTTACAACACTCCCCCTTGGATGTCCACTAATGAATGATGATATTGGACGCACTTATTGTTTCCTCGTTAAAAACCTTGCCAGGTAACAAAAACCCAATGGGACAAAAAAAACCTTGGTCGAAGGACAAAAAGAGCACAACGCGCATATGTCCTAGGTAGCATGCTTCTGGATGCTCCCCCTGATGAGAATCTCCCCCTGATTGTTGCAAGCCTCATTTATGTATGCAATAAGCTACATGTACCATGTATAGTGGTTTGATGTGTGTCTATCACTAAAGTGAGACCATGTGTGCTTTGCATATGGGGGCTCATCACAAATTTTCATACCTGCAAAGTTTAAGCAATACCAACAAAACTAGACGATTTTCAATAAGCCTTACCTCATATGATAAGGTTAGAAAACAATCTCATATGCTTAAAATCATACACAAAGTAATAGTTAAACAATTTAAAGAAATTGACACATTTAACTTTGTATAGTTTAAAACATTGAAAAATCATCATGGCATACCTAGCCATACATATCAATATCTTTGCGTATTGATATGTCTCATATAAGCTCTTCAACAGCTCTAAGTAATTCATAACTTTGTGAAAATTAGAATATGTTGCAATATTATAATAATAATTCGAATTCGATAGTAGTCTCGTCATAGTACTCATTAAGGCAATTTAGATCTCGTTGACTAGAACGAAATGAGTACATATGAGCTAGCTTTAGACTCTTTGATTCTATCAGTGAGCTTCAGGCTCTTTCAACCTTTTATGGACTTGCATTTGAATCATTCATGTATTTGAATCCCTTGAGGATTTGATAAGCAATACGCTTATAATGACACTCTACTTTTGAGATTTTGCTTTTAGCAATGTGTCTTTAAGATCTTCATAATATACGATGACAACGTGCCATAAATCTCTCGTCAATATAACAGCTATATGTAACACTGTACTTAAAGGAAATTGTCATTCGTATAGGGAAAGATATTCATAATCTCATGTCTCTATAAATAGACATTGTGTCATAGTGATTTATCTTCATTTTTGATCAATACCCTTTTGTACCATGTAGGGTTAAAGGTCCAAATATTTCATCACGTTTCAAATTCATTGGAATTGCCTCCTTCCAATTTGGCCAATAATATACTTTGTCGACATTCATAATGAAACGTGGTATAGTGTCAATACAAGCCTTAATGATTTTTGGTAGCTACCAAATGTAAATTATCATCGATGATCATTAATCATAGATCCCACACATTCTTATATGCATGCATTAGCTATAATAAGCTTATTGATATTAGGTACCCATGCCACTTCTAGGACATACATTGTCACTTCCAGGACAATCATCTCTCATAGATGAATTATGTATAATATGGATCTTTTTACGTATAATCTCATGTCGAGCACTATAGGGCTTGTATGATCTTCCCTTTTTTGGAGCTTAAAACTTTAGACCTGGTGGATATAATCCACACAAATTCACGCCATTCTTTTAATAACATTAGTTTTCTCTCCCCCTAATGGCAGGGATACTTTTTTATTTTGACCACTTGTAAACATGTTTTTGATAATATCACTTCCTTATAGTGAAGAAATCTATTGCTTGGTGGCAAACCCATACCAAGTTTTAGGTCAAAAACATTTAGTTTATGAGCATAGACTATACTGATAAATAGTCTCACCAAGACATCAGCGATTTTACAAGGGACCAACATTGGTCTTTTCAAAGGACCATATCATTTGGACCAACATGTCTGCTACCATGCATAGTTGGTCTAGATTGTCTATGCAATCTTGTTATGCTTTAAGGATTTTAATCCAAGTAAATTCTTTTGCAAGTAATATCATTATCACTTTAGGTACAAAACTCAAAATGAGACATGGTGGAAAAGTCTCACACCAATTCATACTGTTCTTCAGGAACAATATTTCTCCCCTTTATGGCAGGAGGATTGTCTCATTAAAGTGACAACTTGCAAATATGTGGTAAATAAACAATTTGATTCTGAGTAAGGTTAGTAGTCATCAAAACTTGTAAGTGATTCTATGCAACATGGCCAACAAAGATGACATAACTGGTCAAGCCAAAATAGTGTATTTGGTTCAATGAACTTCTGGTTCATGACATTATATGCCTAAATTTACTGTATAAATTTGACACAGTATATATGAGGTAGCAAAACAGTCTTCTCCAACCATATTGAAGGTACTTAGTGCGTCAATATTTCAAATTTGGTAACATGATAGTAGCTTATGTAAAGCCATAGATCAAGATCTACAACTCTTGATATGAGTGTTACCTTAGCTTGAGTAAACATCAATTGTGAAATATTGACAATTGGAATGGACCGAATTCATTTTGAACTGCTGGCCAGAATGATATACTCAAAATTTTGAGTTGAAGACTACAATCCATAATAAAAGAGTAACTTTATCACGTGGAGAACCTCAAGTTCACTATCACGTATATATTTGTGTAGTCATAAAGATGAGGGACTTCAAGCCCTCATATAATTGGAGATCCAAGAAACTTCAGGTTTCAATTTTTTTCAATTTATAACAACCTCTTAAGGAACATCAGGTTCCTATATAATCTGATTAAGAAACATTTAGTTTCAATGGGGACTTAGAGGTTACAATAAATCTGAGGAATAACACAATAGTGCTTGCAACTTTGCTTATTGTAAGCAAAAGACATCAGGGATGTGTGATAATCTCAATGTTCTTATTAGTCAATGCAATTTAATTTGACTAGTGACATTTTGAAAATGGCTTGATAAACATCCACCATATAGTGCACCACAGGTCACACATGCCCAATTTTTAATTTCCTCACATCTGTGGATGTTAGGGCAGTATTTACATTGTCTCCTGATTTTTCTCTTGCCATGATCCACTTCTGGTGGCATTTCATGGTATAGCCATGGCAATCGGCTTTCTTACCATGTTGGAGGCACAAAATGCAACGAGACAATATATGTGTGCTCTTCTGGAGCCATCAATCAGATATGTAAGATCTGAGATGATTGTTATATTAGCCTCATAAGCATAAGCCTTAATAATGTTTTCTGGACACCATGGATAAAATTGCATTGCCTGAAAGTCACTCAAAACATAAGTTTGAAGATGACACAAATCAATTTGTAAGAATTGAACAGTGGATCTTATAGGATATACACGAAGCTTCTGGTCCGTGTTATTCAGGTAAAACATGACGTTTAATTATTGTATTGTTGTTTGATGTAGATTAACATCAAATGCGTTTTGAACTTCTGGCCAAAATAATATACTCGAAATGTCGAGTTTAAACTTCATGATCATAACTTATGAGTGAAGGACTTTAGATGGTCATCTAGTTAGTATGATCATTGAGGAGCTTCAGGTCCTCATGTAATTAAGGATCAAGGAACTACAGGTTCTGATATCTTTTAATTACAAAAGTCACGATCACAAAATTAGGGAACCCAGTACACTATAAAAGAAGAAGATGGATCCTGACAAAATTGAAAGGTGCACACCGATATGAAAACATATTCAATTAGGAATCGATGCAAATGGTATGTGCAATAGAAATTATGCTATCATGTCAAGAACAAGATTGGGAGATCAACTTCTACGTCACACAATGATAGAAAATATTATAGAATCTTTTGAATCTTCAATTGTGCATATCCTCGTGGGTTTCGAATAATCAAAACGAAAGAAAATTTAAACTCATAGATCAAAGTTAAGGTCAAGCAATAACATTGCACCAAAAACTCTTAGATCATCATGGAGTTTAAAAAAAAAATCTTATAAAGCAATCGTGCTGATAACATGTTATAAAGTAAGAAGAAGATAGAGAGAGAATAGTATAGTCGGGAGGAAGTAGAAGTGTTCTCATTCAGTCTCATTAGCCTCCTTTATATAGAGGTAGGGTTTACATCAAAGTACATAACTAATTAGTATTTACGTGGACAGCCATATAGATAATAATATTTACAACAATAATGAGCTTATAATGAGTTGTATTCTTGTTTTTAGTGACATGCTATTAGTTTTAGGCCTGTGTTCTAGAAACCGTCCCCATCATGGACAGAGTGGGATCTTAATCATCTTATAGTGATGCTGCCAAAATCGGAGTCGGAACACTGAATCAAAGTGTCCGATGGAGGTTCCAAGGTAAACTTCCAACTGGCTAGACTTCTGTCCATGTAAAGAGATCGCGATATATACATATAAAATTCTCTCAAGCTTTTGTAAGTTGCTTCTTGCTAGACAAGCATGAAGAGTGGTCCATCGACGAAAAGTAAATCGACAAGAGAATATTAAATCCTTGCTGAAACACTAACCAATAAGGTTCATAAAAAGAAAATAAACATTAATCTGCCATGTCAAATGTACAGCATAGTTTTCCATCTGTGCAGATATTATCGATGGAATCTTATTTGGAAGAAGAACAAAGCTGTCAGCAAGTTCAGCATTACTAACATTGACCGCAAGCTACAGCATATCATACATTTGGCCAGAAGACAATGCTATAATACGTACTGTCACTATGTACAACAACCGGATGCATTCCAAGAATGCATTCAAAGAATTACAAAATGAATAGAAGGAACTCAACACCTGGCTGTTTTCTTTTGAATTCAAACGGGATTTGAATTGTTAAAAGGCATGGCAAAAACTGAGACTGGAGTTGCAATATCTAGTAATATCAAGAAGTGAAAGCTTACAATAGATGTGCTGCTTCATGAACTCCGTCCGCCCTCCTCAATCCTCATACCTTTAAGACTCTTTGCTAACCAGATAGCAGTCTCTCTTGGAGAGACTTTATCTTTCCCAAAAGGATTTAAAACAACTGCAAGCTCCTCGAATCTATTATTCTGCAGCAAATCTGCTGATAATTCTAGCAGTCCTTCAAGAGCCTCTGCCCTCTGTCTAAAAGACTTGACATCCAAGATCTCCTTTTCTGGTGCTTCTTCTTCAGTGATTGGAGTACCGGGCTTTGTTGCCTCTGCGGAGTCACATTTGTGCTGTGCTGAAGGAACAGGATTTGTCATCTCAGTTTCTTTGGCACCAATGTTTTCAGAATTAGTTGATTTCGGGCTTACTGTTTCAGAGCAAGTTGATGATTTAAGAGCCAGTGGGGAATTCGCATTTCGCATCTCCATTTCATCCCTTACTACATTTATCAGCTTACCAACATCCATATTCTGAACCCCCATCTCCACAGATTCCATTACAGGCTGGTCACTCCCAACACGGAAACTACTATGGCGTATGACATGTATAACATCATCAAAAGCTGGAGGAAGATGTGCAGCAGCTGGCATTTCAATTGTTGGATTTTGCAATATGGTGCCCTTCTCTGCATGAAAACCTTTCTGGTTGGGAGAAGCAGTGGAAAGGGTAGTGTCTGTTGCTGGGGATAGAAGTTCCCTCACCATAAACTTGTCATGACCACTAGATGTAGATGTAGGTTTTGATTGGACCACTGTTTCAGGGGTACTACATGGCCTGCTTACAGGGGTGTGATCTCTACAAATAAGTCTTTCTTCAGAAACTGCGACTGGGGGATCAAGAGTGACAGCTGAACTGATTTGTTTATCATCAGCTGCTTTATGGTGAAGAACTAGATTAGCCTCAGATGTTTCAGCTAAGCATTCAGATTTATTATCATTCCCAGGGTTTTCCACAGTTTCAGACACCACCGGATGACAATGAGTAGCAGTGGAGCTGCTTGATGGAGATTCTGTACTCTCAGGTCGGATAACAGTACCAATATCAGGAATCATCTGCTCTGTCATGTCAATAAAAGGAGTCGTTGCATCATCACAAATCTCAAATGCTTGAATGGACACAGAAGAGGAGACAGAATTGCTGCTGTCAGTTTGCATTACTTTTGAACCTCTTTCTTGATCTCTTCGCGGCTCTTCCATTACCTCTCTAGATAAGTTTATTTGGCAGCCATTGGGCACCTGAGGAGGATTCTTTTCAGGCTCCTGAGACATCTCTCTTGGACCTAACCTAGGAGCAGTGCTCACTGCATTTGGAGCATCAATCCCTACTTGCTTCATCCGTCCAGGAAAGGAAGGGCGTCTAATCATTGTAGGAGGAGTTTTTTGCCTAGCCTTAGGAAGTCCATCTTCAATAACTTGTTTCACAGGAACCGGGGGAGGGTACCATCGTTTCTGGGTTTAGGTTTTGGAGAAGATTCAATAACAGGTAGCTGTAAATGACCACAATACATCACTAATCAGTTTAATCCGTGTGTTAAACTAAAAATAATACTATAAACCTTATTATTACCTGATACTTTAAAGGATGGAATCCCTGTGCCCGTTTTGCAGATTCAGGGGCTGCCTTTGGTGGCACAACGGGTGGTGTATCAGGACTAAACTTGATACCAGAAGGCAAAGCAGTCAGCCTGGGTATTTTGGACACTGCTTCCACGTTAGTTCTTTGGGTGGGGGCACCAACCTTTGCACGATTGCTTCTCATCGGTGAACTTTCCCTAACTTTTCCTTCTTTCAAAGCAATCATTATATTCCTAATGGTTTTTGGATGCCGCAATTCAACATTAGATTTCTGTTCAGAATGTGAAGGTCTCATAGACTCTTGTTCTTCCATTCTGACAGTGCCAACATTCGGGCCGTGCTCAGAGCCCTCATCATCATCAAGGGATACCAAGTATGTCTCATTAGTTCTATTATCACAATTTGACTCCATTTCGGGGATGTGTTTCTCAATTGAACGCAAACTATCTTTATCACTGCTCGAACCATTACTGTTTTGGCTTTCTGCCATGTGTCTCCGAGATTCACGGGCTGCAGATATAGGCTTATCCGGGGAGATTGCTGTTCGAGTAATAAAGGATGGACGATATTGCTCAACATAAGGCTGCAAATAAGGGTGCTTCAAAACCTCGGTTGCCTGACAGAGAACAAGTTATAATCATTAGGCTCAGAATTGTCAATTTTGATGCTGTATCGCAGAGAGAGGCTTACACTTGGCCGATGCTCAGGATTTTTTCTCAGCATGCCTTTGATTAGTGTTTTCCTGCATGCATAACGTCCAACAGGTGACTATTGTGCTAAAGTGGTAATTATATTGAAGAAAAAATAACAGTGGAAATCAAATTTTACCGGCAGATACACATATTAGCATTGGATTTATGTATATCCTTTCAAAATGTGATGTACCTATACTTACCAATGCATAAAAATATGTGTGTCTGTTTTATGTTCATGTATGATTTATAGCAGTAACGCAGAGAAATACCAAGTGACAATGAAAGCTCCAGGTAAAATAATTGAAAATACTGACATAACACCTGATGCGGTTGCTATCTCCGAATTTGGAAAAAAGTAAAAGTTAACAATAGGCAGCGGAAACTTACAAGGACGGGGAATAGCAGGAAGGCAAAGGACCTATAGAGGAACGATTGATCTTGCTTATCAAACCTGCCATATCCTGAAACCAGATGTAAATGAAACGTCAAGGAATGTAAATCAGCAGCAATTCACCCTCTTGGACTACTCACATGTCAGAAAATACTATTTTAGTTAATTATTTTTCCTAATTGGACTAGAATTAAGAATATATTGCATGGCCAGTTCAAATACATATATGGAATATTATTGCAAAAGTAATCACATGATACCTGACTACCAGATAAAGATTAGAATTTCTATAAAACCATTTTTGAGAAAACACTATGAGATCTTTTCTTCTCTACTTTAGCTTCTTAAGAGTAATAAGAGTTCAAGTCGTGAAGATGTTATTTACTTGTTCCGGTGTAAAAAGGAAGGAAAGAAAATGTTAATTCTACCATTTAGAATTCCTATAAAAATCATATTGGATTTATAGAATCAGTACCACGAGAGATATAAAAAAAATCTTACAAAAGCTTTGAAAGCAGGTCGATAAGCAGCCATCTCATATATGCAGCAGCCTGACCAACAATCAACCATGTCAGCCACACAAAAAATACAATATACAGCAAAGACAACAAGACACATATAAGATATCATACCTAAAGACCAGATATCAGATTTGAAGCCATAAGGAATATCTGCAAGCAGTTCAGGACACATGTAATTGGGGGTTCCTACAACCTGCCACAAAAATATAGGAAAACATTCAATTCCATAATAGCAGCAATGTCACTATTACCATCAAGTATAAATAGCTCAACTTTTCCAGAATAAGAACCAAGTTGTTTCCTTCATATATAAATGTAAAAGCTTCTAGTTTGACCCCTCAATATGGTTTTCTAAACATCTATTTACTCAGTTTATTAAATCTAAACGGCATACACTAGAATGTGAAAGGAATTAATTCAGGAAAAAGTTAAATATATAGAATATCCAGATACTTGATCAACTTAACTACCGACTTTTTGTAAGCATGGAGAGTTGTAAAAGAAAAAAGAGGCTGCACAGTAGCTCTATACAAAACATGTCACTATGAGAATATGATTACTAAATGGATATATATACATATCAGGGTCATTTATTTCTAGATTGCACCTCATTAGCAGTAAAGAATGATAGCAATGAAGGATATGTGACCTCATAAACAATAACAATAAGCACATTAAGTGCTTATCACATTTCATAGGTATGAGAATATCTCATAACAAGTATATGTTATACCGACGAAAAGTTTTAACAATAAAACACAGAACAGAAGTAATCTCCATTATGTACATACCGAAGAAGCCAAGTCATCTGCCTTTAAAGTTTTAGCAAGACCAAAATCCCCTATATACAAAACAAAACAAAAGGTAAAGACATAGTTGATGAAAAAATCAGTGTAATGACAATTTAGATCATTTCCTAAACCATTTCCAAATCCATCTTCAACTCACCAAGACGAACATCATGATCCTTAGTAAGAAATATATTGGAACACTGCGAAAAAGACCAGCAGATTGATCTTAAAAACTGTAAAATGCAATAGGAATTCAGATGGAAAGTGGTAGCAGTGGTAAATATACTTTTAGATCACGATGTAGAACATAATTTGAATGCAGGTATTCAACTGCCAAGAGTAGCTGCGTGAACCACCTGCATAGTTTCTGAGCAACATAGCACAGTCACAACAGGAGCAACACGTAAGTTAAATTATGAACTTAGCTTGTGAGATCAGAAAACGTGGTCTTGTTTGAATAGAGAAATGAGTGTACCTCCTCAGGAAAATAAACCCCATTGGATTTCTTCATCAACTCAGCCCTGCAAAGTTTATACATGACAAACAGTGTGAAAACTAAGGGTATACATGCAACATTACAAGAATCCAGACCAAATAACAAGGTTTGTAACAACTATGAACAACTCACATATCTCCACCTTCACAGTATCCAGTGACAATGCAAACATAGCAACCCTACATTACGAATCCAATACTTCTAATTCAGGAAAAACACAAAAATCTAAAAGCCAAACCAATAAGATACAAATCTGATTTATACGCATCCACATACACACATGAACAAAAGTGCCTCACCTTCTCAACCCAGGCTTCCTTAAATTCCACAATGTACGGGTGCTGAATCCGGGCAATAAGAGCCATCTACACATCAACCAACAAAACTACATAACTAAATCTACACCAAATAGCAGTAAAACTATATCCTGAAGTATTAAAACTCGAGAACTACCTCTTGATGAGCAGATCTCCGGCACCGTTCCGTCTGTCTCGCAAGCCGGATCTTCTTCAACACATACCTGAACCAAATTACAAAACAAAAACAAAAAATTAGCTTCAAAAAAAAATAAAAAATAAACCTTCTGCATTACACAGATTCAACATATTGAATCCTCACTTCTTCTTCTCCGCCTTATGATGAACCAAAATCGCGGCTCCGAAAGCTCCCCGGCCGATCTGCTCCATCAGCTCATACTGATCCATCCTAGACTCCATCCCTTCCTCTCTCTCGATCCAAATCAACCACAGCAATGCCTCCTATATTTCAATAGCATTGACTCCAGCTCACGCCATTTCCACAAGCCTAATTAATCAATGGACTCAGCTTTGAATTCTCATCCCTGGATCGCCAACCACCACACTGGTCCTCCTCCTGGTCTCATTGCAACTAATGCGCGCTCAGCCCAATGTGGTTAGCGGATTAATCATTGAGCCGAAGCAACCAAACTGTATCTCCAAGTAAAGCTCTATAGTCTATACTCTCTCTCTCAGGTTGGGGTGTTCTGAAGAGAGTGGGTATGCTGCCCTGTACGCCGACACAGGTAGCTGTCCACTAATTAAGTTTTGTACATTTTCTTCTATTTTTAAAAGGGCGGTTTAATATCTGTTTAATTGGATACACGCCCACTTGTTTTCCCCGAAATTAAAAACGATCTGCAGGTGGAGGTGGGGGGCCTATTATCGGAGGATTTGCAAGTAATGTAGTTGGTAATCATTAGATTTCTAACGCTAATTATGGAACGGTAAACTACCCCAACCTCTAGACAGGTTAAATTTTTTTTTATGTTACTTTTTCTCTCTAGTGTTTCTAGGGTGGGGTTTCAAGCGTTCATCATTTCGCTTTCAATAATATATTTTAGATACAAGTAATAATCGCTCGTTCGGCTTCCTACTTAATGTTGACAGATGCATAATTACAATTGTGTCTTTCATTTAGTGACATCTACATATTGTTCGTGACAAGGCCGGTCCTGAGATTGTACAGGCCTAAGGTAAATAGTTAAAATGTGGCCTTACATGAAGTTTAAATAATTTTTTTTTTCTTCAAATAGCTATAGAAATCATTTTTCCATTATAAAAATAATATCAAGAAAAAAGTATATAATAAAAATTATGTTACTGTTTATAGATTATAAAAGAAAAAAATGAACTGAAAATATAAAACAAAATAAGGAAACACTCAAGTCTCAAAAGTCATCATGAGGAGTCAAACCCCAATTACCAAGATAGAGCAAAGACCACATCACCACCGCACTAACACAACCAACCTGTTTCAAACTCGCAAAGTTGATATATATTATACTAAGCATACTAGAACTCAAAGCTTTAGAGGCCCCCCAGAAGCTGGTGGCCTGAGGCAGCTGCCTCAGGTAGCTACCCTCAGGGCCGGCTCTGGTTCGTGAACAAATTCAAGGCAGTATTCCAATCGTTAAGTTCTTCTTAAAAAAAAAAAAAAAAAAAAAGGAGTTGGTGTGACTGGCCTCAAATCTTGATTAATGAAACAGCAGCATACACGCAGGGGGGGACGTTGTGCCTGAACCCCAGATAATAATAAGCATCGAAATAATATCCTAAAATAATATCAAGAGTCTCTACTAAATCTATTCATTATATCAAGCACTAATTAGCAAAGAGTGCACGAATGGCAACTCCATTTGCTTTAACATAGCGGTGACATACCTGAAAAATAACTCTATCACAAAGAAACATCATCACAAACAGCACAGTTTTTCCATTATGTTGGTGCACAGAGACAAATCCGACGACACTCGGTTTCATCCTACCACTAGAAGGTTGCGACCATTTGATCAAACAAACAGCTCGCTGCCTCGCTAGACCAGACAAGGCACAATGAGTGTGCATACCGGGACAGATCCCATGTCGCCCTACCAAAAGGTTGTAGGAACTTATTGCCAACATAAATCCACATCTAACTATAAGAAAATAACAGAAAAACTAAAATAACATGGGCCTAGAGCCAAAGCCAAGGACCAAACACTACTAAGCCCAAGTGAAAGATTGCAACAGCAGCAGCAGCGCCACTCGCATCTCGCCTGCTCTTCCCTTGCCAGCCCACCACTGGTAGCGTCTCCAACTTCCTCGCCAGGCTACCACCACCAGCTTCCCAACTCCAATCTAAGGTAGAGCAGACTGATAAGTGGTCCCCTCACACCAAACGCTCCCCACATCACCGTCCAACCCAGCTTGGAGTCTGCATGAATCAGATGGGAGCCAGAACGAGTCAGATCGGATCTTGCACTCCGAAATCCAGACAACCAAAATCGTGCCCCATCAACCCTAGCTATATTTTGTATCACCGATATTGGATCTTCCCCTAGATCATGACGGAAAGCCACCACCCTCCTACCAGCAAGCCGTCACCGCTAAACATCACCTTCAAACGATTTGGTTAGGGACAACATCACCACGCCATCTTCACCCAGACTGGGCTTACTCCGGGAATCCCTAGTACTAGACCATTCATCATTGGACACGAGGTCCTTTCTAATCCGTTCAACAACGCCACTGTGAGGGCGTACCGTCGGACCTAGCATACAATCTTTTTGGAGGACCAGCCTCTAGGGTTTTTGAGAGAAAAGTTTGTCCTTTGTACATTATAGAACTTTGAATCCTTAAGTTCTAGTTACATGCAATTTGGTTAATATCATACTTGTATATATCGTGATCTCAATGTTACGCACATAGATGCTCGTCGAGTCTCAAAATGTATTTCACGTGAGAGTTGGTTGTCATAAACGTTAACTTGATGAACAAGTACTTTGACAAGAGATTTTTAAGAGAGATCATCTTATAGCTTTTGGTGTTATCTATTCTCATTAAACTTCTCAATAAATTACTCTTATAATCTTATCAACAAAAGTATTGTCGGAATGAAAGGTAGTTTTTAGGTATTCAAGCTAATCCATAAATAAATAAGACCTACTAGGGTTTTTTAGGTATTTAAGCTAATCAAAATTGTTAAAGCTGTGAAGATCAAGAATGGGAAGAGCAGTTCATCCATAACAAACATCTGTAGCTTAACTGACCCAGAGTTGCAGAGGAAGAAGAAGGTTGTTGGGCATACAGTTGAGGAGAAGATGAAAGGGTCTCTGGAAAAAAGATTTAGATGGATCAAGAACACATATACCCGGCCAAGTAGTCTATGACTAGTGATGATTGATCAAATGGGTATCAAGATAGATAGAGAGAGAGAGAGAGAGAGAGCAAATGACATGTCAAAATTCAAATACGAAGGTTGACATGTAGAATTATTATTTTGACAAACTTTTACTCGAGTGGATATGTTAAATTTAAATATTATTTTATTATTATTTTTAGACTATTTTATATAAAATAATTATTTCTTCTCTATCTTCTTGTTCTCTTTCTCTATCCTTATCCCCAGATCCCCTCCTGTTTGTACTTCTTCATCTATCTTCCTTCCCTTCTCTTTTGTGTCATCTCATCGTCTTCCTCAATCAACAATCTCACTTTCAACCAAACTTAATGCATAGAAACATCAACAAACTCACATTACTCTGATGTTGTGGGGGGAGAGGGAGACTCAAACCATGGGAATGATTAAATCCAAGAAGATCATCATCTACCCTTATTCTAGTGTGGGGTGACTCAAAAAGGTTCCTTCAAGGCTTTGATCAGAGTTCTAGCTAGGCATCGAGTGATATGTATCATGGTGTGTTGAATAGTGGGGTTTGCGCTAGTATATGAGGTAGATCTATCACCCAAGGATATAGAGGTCAACAAGGACACCTTGGGAATCAAATCAGATCCAGGCCATGTTTCAGTGTTTGGATCATCCTTTTTCAATGTTAGTCATCCATTTCTAGTTAACTAACTCTTCCTCTGTATAGTTAAGAAGCAACACTTCCTTTGGTCTTGAGTAGATTTACTTTTTTATTCAATGCGCCATCGTCAGCTATTCCATGAGATCATCACAATGTTCCTCTTTTTGAATGTTGTACTCCAGATTTGTGCATGTGCACCACTTTTTCTTTGAATGTATGAAATTTTGAGGGAGAAATTTTTATAAGGTGGGGAGATTGTTACGCCTTGTATCTAGACTTACCCGTTTATTGGTCATTTGGACGGAAAACAATGAAAATCATCACTTTTACTTTATTTCGAATATTTAAGAAACCTAAAAGTTGACCTTTTCTTCGGCTCGATTTTTGGGAAAACTTCCTTCTAGAAAGTTGTAGAGGGTGTTAACCGAATTCGTGGACATGTGGCACGTTAAAATCAGAGTTTGTAAGAAAGAATTACGATATGAAAAGAAAAGGTTACTATTTAGGGAAACATACTACAAATAGCAATTGCATCTTTCCATAATGAGAAATATCCATTTCGGTCAGAAACCCTAATTCCCAAATCCTCTTGACCAACCCAGATTACCGATCCGACCTGCAAGCAAACTCGATGGGTTTCACCGTCGTTCGGCAGCCAATGACCGTCGGTCATGAGAGTTATAAGTTCATATTTATGTATTTGAGGAGGTGAAATAAGTTATTAGAGCACATGCATGCGTTACCTGGTCGGCAATACCCTCTAGGTAATACTCTGGTCGACAATACTTTCCAAACAATATTCTGGTCGGTAGTACTTGTAATACCCCAAAAATTCATTATTATTTTCTGAGAATTTTTTAGAATTAATTCAGTGGTTGTTGGTACGAGTACATAGTTCGAGGATGAGGCGGAAGTATTTTGGACGAATAATTACTCGAAACGTTTTATTTTCAAGTGGTCAAGAGGTTGACTTTTTATTCATTGGGTTTCTCTAAAACTTCATTCACCAAAGTCATAGAGCGCGCCGATATGAGTTCATGGATATGTGGAACGCGAAAATCCGAGTTCATATGAGAAAGTTATGCTCAACGGAAGTTCCTTCTAATTTTGGAAATTACTATAAATAGGAATTTCTATTTTGGTATTTCATAATCTAATATTTTTGGAAAGTTTCCAAAACTGGAAAGTCAGAAAGCTTTGTTCTCTCTCCTCAACACCGACCAACCCGACCCGTATACGAGTTTCTGACTCGGTCGGCGTTCCTTTTTCTGACGACCTCTAATGACGAGACCAACCCAGACAGCTTCCTCTCCTTCGTGCAGTCCACTCTGCGGTAGTCTCTAGCGGCAATATCCACCCACAGCGGTGCAGCAAGGCGGCGAAAACAAGAGCAGTCGGACCTGATCGATTCTCCGATCTCATACGATGGTGGGGATTCAAACCAACCTTGTTGAGCTGCAGCAGCCTTCTCTGTCGATTATTGGTGGTGGTTTCGAGCAATTCTCAGTGTAGAGTTGCAACTCGAGGTGAACCATAATTTCAAGCTTGTGGCGACGATCGGCGGTGATTTAGGCTGAGTTGGCTTGAACCCCAGATACCTGACGAAGTATTCTTGGACGGATATTTTGTGATTGTATTATCTCTGTTTTGTATAAAAGACACAACAGGATTCATATATGAGTAATCTTATAATGTTCATTTACGAACGAAGTTACATTATCGTTTTGGGAGTTATTTATTTAACTGCAAACTATAGTTGTATTAGTAGCATGCTTGAGTGAATGACCACACACACACACAAATCTTATCTAAAGTGAGGCCTCACACTGAAATTAATGTGTGAGGTTAAAGTTTAGAGTCACTTTTCGGTCTCATATTCACATCTCGACCGTTCAATTTTTAGGTACTAATATATAGATCATCTCTGCAAAATTTCAGCAAATTAAATTGATAGTCGTTAAGGCATTGATAACTGCCTTAAAGCTAGTACGGTTCAGGGGAGACAAATTCAGTTCGTCAATTAGTTTAAGCGAGTTAGATACCTTAAAAATCATCAATTTGGCTGAAATTTTGTAGAGATGATCTATATATTAGTACCTAAAAACTGAAGTGTCGAGATGTGGATATGAGACTGAAAAGTGACCCTAAACTCTAACCTCACACCTTAACTTCAGAGTGAGCCCTCACTCTTGATAGAATATATATATATATATATATATATACACACACACACGTGGAATATGTATATCTTTATGGGTTGAAGGGTGATTTAAGCAATATGGATTGATGAGTTTCATTCTATTATCTTGAGGCATGACTTTTCAGAAGACAATGTTTTAGTAATTGGGAATTTCTATTTTTTGAAAAGTGTCAAGATTTTGTGTGAATTGCTTTAATGAGATTTGAACATTTTTGATCTAACGACTAAGGGTCTGAAGATCTGAGAGTCACATGTTGTGATTTCTCCTTTTGATTTGATTTAACATTTTGGATCCAAAGCGACTTACTTAATGTTTTAATCTGACAACCGGGGGTCTGAGGAATGGGACTCAAAGGTTGTGACGTCTCCTTGAGAGTTGAGTAACATTTGGTCCAGAGTTACCGCTTTAAAATGTTTTAATCTGAAGGTCGGTGTAGTACCCCAAAAATTCATAATAATTTTCGATGACTTTCTGGTAATTATTTTGTGGTTGTGGGCACAAGTACGAAGTTCGGAGATGATGTGGAATTATTTTTGGACGATTAATTTTCAGAAAACGTCAATTAGGGGTCGCGAAAGTTGACTTTATATTTGTTAGGTTTCTCCAAAAACTACATTCACGAAAGTCGTAGAGCGCATCGATACGAGTTCATGGACATGCGGAACACTAAAATCGAAGTTTGTATGAAGAAGTTATGGCTTTTGGAAAAAAATTTCATTTTCGTATAAAGCCCTAAACTTTTCAAAAATTGCAAAAAAGGCCAGATTTCCAAATTTGGAAACCAGCCTCCCTTTCTTTCTCCCCGAGCCTAAATCGCCCTATCCACTTTGCCGGTTGATTTCTTCCCCGTCCAGCCACCATTGGATGTCAAACAACTTGGGTTATCTTCGTCTCATCCTCCTCTAAAAGTCTGTGGAAGAATTGCATCAAGATTCGAGCTATGGAGGGCGTGGTAAGGCCGGGAAGGTCCGTAGTGGCGCTGCAAATTGCCCTCACCGGAATTCTAAACTCTGGCCACCATAGCATGTGATTCTTAAGGGCTTTTGGAGCCCAGAGGACGTAGATGCATTTCTTCAGGGTGGTTACCATCAATACAAAGCGTGGAGGTTGAATTTTGGAATTAAAATTCTAGGGTTTCACTGGATTTCTGAGCTTTCGAGGTAAATTCCGGCCATATGGCTTTGATTCAGACTTTGTGCTAGTTATGAATGTTGATGGGCATGTTGAGACGAAGAGTTTAGCATTGGTCTCACCGCTCAATTCGGAGGTCGGCGGCGGTCGAGCCGCCGTCTCTAGCAACGTTTTTTTGGGGCTTCCAGCCACCTCTGGGGCAGTTTTTGCTCCTCATTGCGATGTACTCGTCGATACGAGCATTGCGATATTTAGTTTGTAATTTTTGGAAATCGTATGAACATGTTTTGATTGTTTAGGGTTTTAGGGCTTTCGGTTTTTTATCTGTGATGATTCGGTCGTCCGATCGACTTGTAGTTTTGATATACTGATTGTATAAGTATTCTGGAGACCTTGGGTCGTCTCGAATGAAATTTTTCCTCAATTGACATTACTTTATGGATTTTAGTGCAAATGGGGGTTCAAAACATAATCGTTTTTGATTCGTGTACTAAGTTGTAACGTACATTCCTTAGGTGTTTGATGGAGAGTAGTCGATACCATATCTCAGCTGTAAGAGAAGATGCAGCTGGATTTTAAGGTGCGTAAATCTCACGTGGTTCATTTTCGAAAAAATTTACTTAATATTCTGAATAAATTGATAATTGTAAATCATTTTCAGAAATGAATATTTGTTTTAAATGATATGAACTCGATCGACTACGGTTCATACGACTGCAGTTCACAAGTATGGAAAATGTATTTTTATTATAAAAATGAATTTCTCAGTTTTTGGTGCGTGCGAACTTTAGTTGGTATTAGTGATATTTCTGTGTGGATGACCACGTCTATATATATATATATATATATATACACGTGAAATATATATGTTGATGGAGTGACACTGTGATGTGCGTATGAACTGTGAATTATTCAGAATGTTGACTTGTGCGTTTACTCTTTATGGAAATAGTTTATATCCTGGAATTGTTGGTTTTGTCGTGTTGAAAGAGTAATCGAATTTTGGAAACATTGAATTATGTGGACTTTTAAATGTTTGGTCTGAGGACCTTTTGTCACATTGATGATCGAGACAATTATTATTGTAAGGCTGAACCTTGGCAGAGGTAACAGGTTACGATTCAGTTAGAGCTCTAGTCTGTCTGCCATAGTATGACATGGGGGGTAACACATCGTTACTTGTGACTCATGAATACGCATTTTTAAAATAGAGTTTCAAGAGATTTTTTTTTTTTTATTGTCCGAGAGGGACTTGATTTTCATATTATGGGTGAATGGAAATAATATGATTTTTATCACTTTAGTGATGCATGTTACCTTAAGGGGTAAGGATGTCAAGTTTTGAAAACGAGTCTTGTTGTGAGATCATTTATTTGGAGTTGATGGGTGATCATCGACTTTAGTGTGAGTGGTTTGACTTCCTTATCAATTTTCTTTTTCATTCTAACTGTTGATTTTAAATGTAATCTCCTGAACAAAACTATATACAGGGATTACTATGGTTTTGATTTGTATATTGTTGGTGATATTCTGGACTAAATTTCTATGCAGGGATTACCGGTTTTCATTTAGAATGATTTGATTTGTCATGGTTGTGACATGTGTGTTTCTAAAAAGAAAAAGAAAAGGATTTTGTTGTTGGAATTAATCATTGCGTTGGTTTATTGTTCTTGAGTCAGAAAGGTGTTTTTGGGGTCATTTAGGTTTACTCACATGAGCTTGCAAAAACTTATCAGGTTTATTGTCTCAACTCGGTGCACTATTCCTTGGTGTAGGGTTTATTGTGCAGGTCGGAGTAACAGTCATCGAAGTTGAGGGTTGGTTGCTGTTGTAGCTTGGATGTTGAAGTGTACATTAGTTTTATTCTTCCGCTGTGTAGTTAGTGTGTTTACTTATTGAATTGTCGTTCATTTTAATTTGTAAACTCCTTGTACATTAATATGTGATTCTAAAGAACGAGTCTGTATTTGATGTTGGTGATCTCGGTTTGTTTTATCGCTTAATTTAAATGAAGAATTTTCTATGTGTTTTCTTGTGCTTGTTAAGTGATCGCGTTTCGGATTCGAATTTCTTTATTTGAAATTCAGGGCATGACAGTTTGGTATCAGAGCGTAAGGTACATATTTGGTGATAATCAGTACTACCCGAGTGATGGCCAGTTTGCAGCGGATCCCCGTCATATACTCTTCGGTATTGATATAGTCATTGGGTATGTGAGAGTGTTAGTTGTCGTTTAGAACGTTAAGTAGTCAGAGCATAGGTCGGCTCTGTAGGTGATGTGTAGGAGTTTTGTGTAGCTTATTTGAGTTGTAGTCTTTTGAAAAATAGGAACCTCTGGATTGAACTGTGGTTGTGTCGACGAGGATTATTTCATGGAAATGATTTTGTACAATTGAAGTTATTTGGTTAGGGTTATGGAGTTTGAACAATGCTTGTACGTAATGTTGGTGCAAGTATTTAACCGATAGTAGTTATGCCTTCCTAAGTTGGATTGGTAGATGTTTTTGGGTGGAAGGTTCTTGACAGGGGATAGATATCTTGTTTTATAGCAAGGTGTCATAGTGGAGCATTTTATTTAGCATACTATTATGTGCTTAAAGTGGCTCTGAGGTATCTATTCTGACCTTGTGTGAGGTTTGAGTTCTTAGTATAGTTTTGAGAAGGCTTTGTGGTGACGCTATGTCCACTAGGTGATTAATCTTCAGAGAGGTTGGGCCAAGGGTGAAGGCATGGTTTCTTCTGAGGAGGAATTCTATCTTGTGGAGAAGATAGTACAACTTGTTCCATTTGTTGTTGAGGCAGTTGATGCTACTCGCCTATCTAGGTTGACTAGGGAGGTCACTAGACTGGGAGCAGTGGCATTTTAGGGTGGCGCAGATTACTTGTTGGCCAATCAATGGATCGAGAACATAGAGACCTACTTCGATATGGTCGTCTGTACTGACATGGGGAAGAAAAAGATAGTTAAGTTCCTCCTTGAGTGTGAGGTAGGACAATGGTAGGATTTTGTGCTAAAGAACTAGGATTATATCTACCATGACTTAAGAGGGTATTTTGGAACCCTTTTGAGATGTGTGCTTTCCTGCTCCAGTGATGGAGAAGTTAGAGTTTGACTTCATTACTTTAGTCTTGGGGATTATGAGTGTAGGAGACTAGGAGCTCGGTTCACACAATTGTATCAGTCTGTCTGGCGGATAGATGCAAAGAAGTTTGGCTCATACGTTTCAGTAAGGACTGAAGTATGAGATCATAGAGAAAGTGGTTCCTTTTCAGCTGCCTCCTATGGCACTGATCCTTACTAGTGTTTTCGCATTATACAGGAACTCTAAATGTCTTAGAAGGAGATGAAAACTTTGAAGAATTCCCGAGAAAAGGGGGAAAGGTAGTTATATAGAGCAGTAGTGCCTCAAGTACTCAGGGTGGGTCCTAGAAAAGGCAGAGGACCCATAAATAGGCTTCAACTAGTGTAGTTACTTAACTTATTAGTTTAACTATACTCGTTGAGCAGACAACGCCCTTGAGAGGTTTCAGACTTGGAGGTGCCTAACAATCATCAGTTCTTTGATTTTAGTGGAGCATTGTATTTATGCACATTTGTTTTGTGTTTGGTTGACTCAAATGATTCTAGCTAGATCACTGGGTGACTTGTTTTATTGGTGTGCTTTTGAGAATGAATTGTTTTGGTGATGCATCTTTATAATTGTGTGGTATTGGATTTTACTTGATGTCTGTAGTTATACTTTTGCATGTGACTTCTTGTTGTAGATGGTGGTTGTGGGGGGTTGGTTGCGCGATGCACGCCTCATGGTTGTAGAGATTGTGTGGGTTGGTTGAGGCTAGACCTTAGCATGATTTTGTGTTCTCAGGTGGTAGAACACTTATAGAATTGTGATGCATACTCTATTGTCTTTATGAAAGAGTTTTCTGTATGGTATGGTGTATGAAAAGCTTGATGTGACCTCGTGATAGGATAACTGTGAAAGAACTGTGTATTGTTAATTTATGTTGAAATGACGTTCAATTCTAAGAGTGTTAGTGTTGCCTTGTCGATGTGCTGGAGCAGATACTATTGTAAGGACAGGATTCTAGACTATTGTGTAGTCAGTGTGAGGTACTACAATTTCAGAGTTGTGACTCACAAGATGGTGGGGTAGTGGAGTGCATCATTGGTGAGATTCTAGGGGTTGTACCAATATCTATTGGTGGATCTAGGCATGTCTTACTTCGTGGAGTGGAGACTATCTAGAAAGCTACAAGAAAATACTCGAAATGCTAGTGTAGTGTCTTATCTGTAGACTGTTGGACGGATTGAACAAGTAAATCAGGTGTTGGAGTTTATGTTGAAGGCATTTGTTTTGAACTTCAAAGCGAAGTTAAGACTAAGGTTCGCTAAACATGTTGCAACTTTGGTGGGAAGTGGAGATTCGGCATTTGAGTTGCTTTATCTTCTAGTGTTTCTGCTGTGCGGAACCTAGTGTGCTGACTTATAGAATGTTTGAATGATCACCAAGTGGAGTGGTAGAATGTCGTAGTGTGGTGATGTTAGGTATTGTACATGTATTAGATGTTTGGCCTAGACATGTCTTATCTCCTGGACTATCTGTTGTGCAGAATGTTTTAGGTGCCTTTAATGGAGAAAGATGTTTATGATGGAGCCAGTGTGCTTGATCATGGTACCATTGAAGTGGAAGTTGGTGTGACCATCGTTGGTGCGATGAGAGCAATCTTATTTAAGGGCTAGAGGCAGAAGTGAGGATGTGTTATCTGTCCCTGGACAACAGGTATTTCATTATCGATGTCCAAGGTCAGATATTGCTAGTAGGAGCAAGAAGTTCCTAGACTACTTTTGGGACCATGCGATGACATTTTAATTTGTCGCCAGGTCTTTTAGACTAACCAGTGCACCTATTACCTTATGGAAGTAATGAACCGTATATACAATCCCCACTTGGATCTGTATGTGGTAGTGTTCACGGATGATATCTTGATTTTGTCCAAGTCTTTGCAGGATCATGATAAGCACCTTTGGATTGTGCTACAGATTCTAAGAGAAGGAAAGTTTTATGATAGGTCTGGAAAGTGCAAGTTTTGGCAAGATGGGGAAGTTTACACTAAGGTTGTCGAACATTTTGAGATTTTGGAAGAAGTTGGAGATTTGGCATATAGGCTTGCTTTACCACCTAATATGTTGTTGTGCAAAGGTTTCCATGTGTTCATGTCGAGAGTGTATATCCGTGATGAGTCTCATGTGATTGATCATGAAACGTCGAGGTGAATGCGGATGTAATCTTTGTTGTCAAACCTGTTTGTATCTGGATAGGTTGACAAAGTGACCCTGAAGGAAGTGAGTGACTTGTTTAAGGTTTTGTGAAGTCGCAGCGACATGAGTGATGCATCGCAAGAGTATGAGTGAGTTATGAGAGCAAGGTATCCGCATCTGTTGGTGGACTAATGTACTTAAATTTCAAGATGAAATCATAATAATTTCCAATGACTTTACGAAAATTATTTTGTGGTTGTGGACACAAATACAAAGTTCAGAGATGATGTGGAATTATTTTCGGACGATTAATTTTCAGAAAACTTCATTTAAGAGGTTGCGATAGTTGACTTTTTATTCAGTGGGTTTCTTCAAAAACTTTCTTCACGAAAGTTGTAGAGTTTGTTGATCCGAGTTGGTGGACATGCGAAACACGAAAATTGGAGTTCATATGAAGAAGTTATGACTTTCAAAAAAAAATTCCTTTTTTGTATAAAGCCCTAAACTTTTAAGAAGTTGCAAAAAAGGCCAGATTTCCAAATTTGGAAATCGGTCTCTCTTTCTCTCTCCTCGAGCCCAAATTGCCCTCTCCATTTCGCCAGTCGATTTCTTCGCCGTCCTGCCACCATAGGCCGTCAAACAACTTTTTACAAGTCTGTAGAAGAATTGCATCAAGATTCGAGCTGTGGAGGGTATGGCAAGGCCGGGAAGCTCTACGGCAGCACTGCAAATCGCTTTCATTGGAACTCTCAACTCCGGCCACCATAGTCGGTGATTCTTGAGGGCTTTTGGAGCCCAGAGGACATAGATGCATTTCCCCAAGGTGGCCGGCATCAATTGAAAGCGTGGAGGTTGAATTTTGGAATTGAAATTCTAGGGTTTCACCGGATTTCCAAGCTTTCGAGGTAAATTTCTGCCATATAGCTTCGATTTAGACTTTGTGTTAGTTATGAATGTTGATGGGCATGTTGAGAGGAAGAGTTTAACATTGGTCTCACCGCCCAATTTGGAGGTCAGCAGCAGCTTTGCCGCTGTCTTTGGTAGCGTTTTCTTATTGTTTTCAGCCACCTCTAGGGCAGTTTCTGCTCCTTATTACAATCTACTCATCGATACGAGCATTTCGATATTTAGTTTGTAATTTTTGGAAATCGTATGAACATGTTATGATTTTTTAGGGTTTTAGGGTTTTCGATTCAATCAGTTTTTGATCCATGATGATTCGACCGTCCGATCGACTTGTAGTTTTGATATACTGATTGTATAAGTATTCCGGAGACCTTGGGTGGTCTCAGATAAAGTTTCGCCTTGATTGACATTACTTTTGGGATTTTAGTGCAAACGGGGTTCAAAACATAATCATTTTTTATTCGTGTACTAAGTTGTAACGTACATTCCTTAGGTGATTGACGGAGAGTAGTCGATACCATATCTCGGTTGTAAGAGAAAACGCAGCGGGATTTTAAGATGAGTAAATCTTACGTAGTTCATTTACGAATGAATTTGCTTAATCTTCGGAATAATTTAATAATTGTAAATCATTTTCGGAAATGAATATTTATTTTAAATAATATGTACTCGGTCCACTATGGTTCATACGATTGCGGTTTACAGGTATGGAAAATGGATTTTTATTATAAAAATGAATTTATTGGTTTTTAGTGTGTGCGAACTATAGTTGGTATTAGTGGCATTCCTGTGTGGATGACCACATATGTGTGTGTGTGTGTGTGTGTGTGTGTGTGTATTTACGTGAAATATTTATGTTGATGGAGTGACATTGTTATGTGTGTATGAATTGTGAATCATTCAGAATGTTGATTTGTGTGTTTACTCTTTATGGAAATACGTTATATCTTGGAATTGTTGATTTTATCGTGTTGAGAGCTCTAGTATGTCTGCTATAGTATGACATGGGGGGTAACACATGGTTACTTGTGACTCATGAATACGCATTTTTAAAAGAGAGTTTCAAGTGATTTCTTTCTTTTATTGTCCAAGAGGGACTTGATTTTCATATTATGGGTTAGCGGAATAATATGATTTTTATCACTTTAGTGATGTATGTTGCCATAAGGGGTAAGGATGTCAAGTTTTGAAAACCAGTCATTTTGTGAGATCATTTATTTGTAGTTGATGGGTGATCATTGACTTTAGTATGAGTGGTTTGACTTCCTTATCGATTTTCCTTTTCATTCTAATTATTGATTTTAAATGTTATCTCCTAAACAAAACTATCGCAGGGATTACTATGGTTTTGATTTGTATACTGTTGGTGATTTCCTGAACTAAATTTTTATGCAGAGATTACCAGTTTTCATTTAGAATGATTTGATTTGTCACGATTGTGACATGTATGTTCTTAAAAAGAAAAAGAAAAGGATTTTGTTGTTGGAATTAATCATTGTGTTGATTTATTGTTCTTGAGTCAGAAAGGTATTTTTGGGGTCATTTAGGTTTACTCACACAAGCTTGCAAAAGCCTACCGGGTTTGTTGTTTCAACCCGGTGCACTATTCCATGGTGTAGGGTTTATTGTGCAGATCGGAGTAACTGTCATCGAAGCTGGACGTTCAAGTGTGCGTTAGTTTTATCCTTCCGCTATGAAGTGAGTGTGTTTACTTATTAAATTGTCGTTCAGTTTAATTTGTAAACTCTTTGTACATTAATGTGTGACTCTAAAGAACGAGTCTTTATTTAATGTTGGTGAGCGGTTTCTTTTATCGCTTAATTTAATGAAGAATTTTCTATGTGTTTTCTTGTGCTAGTTAAGTTATCGCGTTTCAGATTCTTAATTCAAAATTCGGGGCGTGACAGTCGGGGACCTGAGGATCGAGGGTCGCTAGGAGTGAACTCATGCATATATATCGGGACTTCACATCTTTGGCTGGGTGAGTAGATACGATCAGTTAGAGCTCTAGTATGTTGCCATTGTATTCATGGGGAGTAGTGAAGAGCAAATTCATGCTCGTGAGTATGCGTTTTAAAAGGGTGTTTCTGGGATTCTTTCTTTTATTGTCCAGATTGGAGTTAAGTATCATATTCGATTTGTTAGGTTAACAATAGATATGATTTGTTATGTTGTTGATTTTCATTATCCAGTTTGGATTGATTTATCATGTTTTAATTGTCGGAGTTTCAATTAATATGATTTTGTCACCGGGTCACTTTGTTGTTTCTTTTGGGAAAAGAATTTTTTTTTTGGGAAACATGGTATGTGTTCCCTTTTCTCGAGTTGAAAGATTTTCCTCATATTGGTGTGAGTTATGTGTTTTTGTATTTGAGTGACTCATACGAGCTTTCATAAGCTTACTAGGTTTGTTGTGTGACAACACGGTGCACTATTCAATGGTGTAGAGGTTAATCCTGCAGGTCAGAGTAACCTTTGCTGAAGCTAAGTTCCAATAGTTGCAGCTTTATGGTAGGAAGCCAATTTTGTGACTTTACCATTGTTAAGACTTCCGCTTTGTAGTAAGCTCTGAGGAGCATGTACTTATTATATTGTTGTGACAATTTAATTCGTAAACTTGTGTAATATATAACTCTGCGGAGAGAGTATATATTGATATTGTGGGTTCAGGGCATCAATATGTACTTGGTTTAAAAGTAAAAAGTTTTCAAAGTATTCTGTATTGATGGCTGAACCATTACGCATGTATAATTATGAGATTATATATTGATTTTTAATTGTGTTTAAAAATCAGGGCGTGACAGTACCCTCCCGAATATATATCTGGTCGGCAGTACCATCTGATGTGTCATTTGGTCAGTATTACCCTCCAGATGGTATGAGATGGCTAGTCGGCATTACCTTCTAGCCATCGCTTCATAGTATTCCAATCAGCAGTACCCTCCAATGAATCATATAATCGGCAGTACCCTCCAATGAGTCATATAGCTGCAGTACCCTCCAAATGTCATGAGATGGTTAGTCGATAATACCCTCTAGCCATCACCTCCTCGTATTTCAGTTGGCAGTACTCTTCAATCCATCATGTGGTCGACAGTATCGTCCAAATTATATGAGATGACTAGTCGGCAGTACCCTCTAGTCATCACGCATTTTATCATGTCAGGATTTGAAACAGTTTTTGAGATGTTTGTATTTTAAATGGGATGATTTGCATCATGTTTTGAGATACCAGTACCAGAGAGTTTACAGAATGTTTTGAGATATTAGTACTAGAGGTTGATTAAAAGTATTTTCATAAAAACTTATTGCATGCTTTGCTTTTATTTGAAAATTGAATTGGCAAAGGATTAATTTCTTGTTTTACTTTAGTCGCAATTATTTATTTTTCGCCTACTTATTCTAATAGTTTTTCTAAATGCTTTTCCATGAGCTTTTCGGTTTCATGCCCAATCTGCATATTAGTTGAGGTCGGGGGTACATAGAAGTTGAGGTACAGTGTCAACCACTTCCCACTTTGTTGTAGGTAACATCTTTAACCTACTTTACTTTATTTCAGTCCTTGTCCAGATTGCTCTGATTATCGAATTTCAGCTGTAATGATAAATTGATATTGGAAATTTGAGTTTCAATTTTCTTTTATATTACTTGGTGGAAGTTATATTTGAGGAGAGCATGTAGGCTAACTCACTTGAGTTGGAGTTGTGGTTGACAATTATTGAAGTATTTAATTGCTCATGGGTTTGAGTATTCCAGTTTCAAGGAAAATTTTGCCAAATTTTTGGTAGAAATTCCCTAAGGTAGGCCCTGCAAGGACAGACCTTGTCAGTACTGCCAGCTAGGTAATACATGCATGCAACAACATAATTACCTCCTCAAATTGATAACTCCAAACTCATTAATTTCTCATATAATACTTAACACATCAAATTTTCTAAAAGAAAATTCTCAATAATTCAAGTATCGGCAAAACTCCATGAATACTCATAACTCAAAAATAAACTCAAACCTGATAATAACATCTGAAAATGAAAATCAAGAAAAAACTCAACCAACGTCTAACTTTATCACTAAGTCATCGACAACAAAATTTTATGAAATTTCGATAAATCACCAATACTCAAATATCATAATATAAATTGATACAATAAATCAATATTCAAATTATAATACTGCATGCATAGTTTTTTTAAAAGCAAATGTCTATTCACTGAATTACGGCTATGAAAGCCATCTGATGAATTTCTCATTGAGTTCGATCTACATGTTGCCCTGCAGCTAAGGTCAATTCGACCTAGATAGGCCAGAATTTGTTTCAAAAGTTTCAGCACTTGAAAATTTCAACTCTTCGATTCCTCATTCTCTAAATAATTTGAGCTAAGTGGTGGGTATAGGGACGATTAGCAAGGCAAGGGCTGCAAAACCCAAGTGGTGGCGCTACCTGAGGTGGCCTGAAAAAGAAAGTTCCGGTTAGGTGGCTTGCGAGGTTTGCCGAACTGAAACTTGTTCGATTTGCGGCTGTGATCGACTATAGAGGGAAGGTGAGGCCGGAAATGTCATTGGTGTGAAGAGGCGCTCCAGATGAGACCGGTCTGGCTGTCTGAGGTCGCCGGACGACAGAGAACTTGCCGGGTCGAAGATTCGAGTAGGGTCGAAAGTCTGGTCTGTGTCGAGAGAATTATGAAATAGGGTTTGTTGACTGAAATGGAAACTTCCCGAAATGAAAAGGTCAAACTACTATTTATAGTAGGTTTTTGAAATAGCAACTTTCGCTTTTCAGATCATAACACTTTTGTATGAACTCCGATTTTAGCATGCTGCGTGTCCACGAGCTTGATTTAACATCCTTTACAACTTTCCAGAAGGAAGTTTCTTCAAAAAGTGAACTGTAGAAAAAGTCAACATTTGGAACCATTAAAAATTAGAAACGAATATAAAACATAAAGATTTTATTTGTTCACTGTCTAAATGACTAATAAACAAGTAAATTCTAGGTATTGGGCGTAACAATTACTGCAACAAAAATTCCCTTGCTACATACATTGCTAGTGAACACCTATGTTATCATCAGCTCCAAGCAGAGCCATTAACATACAATGCTGGCCTAGATTTGTAACAGTCTTAACAAACTGTAAACCACAATGACCTCATCATCATCATCCACAACATTGCAATCACCATCTAAATGCAGCACTATACTTCAAAGCTGACTCCAAAAGCACCGCAACTCTAAAATGCAGCCTTGCTTGAAAAGACAAAAGATGAACATATTTAAGACGTTTACGTATAAATTGAAGGCTAGAAAATGATCTGTTGCTGCCATCAAACTACTTAAAGATGACTTTTTCGCAGTCTCAAATTGTTGCGGGCTGCCCAAAATCATGAAACAAAACTCTATTAACCTGTCACTAGTTAAGAGAAAGTTAAGCATGCTCGAAATATTGACGCCGTTTTAATAAGATTTAGCTGTTGGCCTGAGGAGTTGCATACTATTTCAAGACTAGAGTTGGTTGCCATGAACGGAAGTGTTGCAAAGAAGGCCCTTGGATTATGGTGTGCTGCCAGAGAAAGCTCTAGCTTGACGTCCTACTCTGGTTCAAAACTTTATATCAACATGTTAATATATGCACAATTGTATTACAAAAATGATTTACAACATAAGAAATCCATAATTGTTTAAATCATTCTAAAAAAAAGAAAAGAAAAAAAAAGGTGAGTTAAATCCAGTACACATATGAATATATGATGACCACTTGTTGACTGCAGCACTAAGCTAGGCTAGCTAGCTAAGCATGTGAGCAAAGAAGAGAAAGCAGAGGGTAGAAGACTTATAAAAGGGAGTTGACATTTGACAATGAAAGCAAATGATTAAAGCATTGTGCCCGAGTGTACTAGAGTGACAAACATAAGGCTGTACCACCCTCTGCGCGTTACTCTGTGCATTAACGGCAGTCTTCGATTTTGCATGTGCTTTGTCTTGCCTTCTAACGTGCGCCAGGTGGGCTTGTTAGAGCAAGTGCACTGGTTTCACCTTGACTGGTCATAGTCAAGAAAAAGCTGACGTGGTGACCGGCCATGGAAGAAACGAGTTTGCAGCGGAGGAGTCTTGCCCGGGCAAACTTCACCCCTTCATGACTACAGCCAAAGAAATAGTCAATTCCATGACTATTTCCATGACCGATCAAGGAAGGAAGGCCACACAAGCCCAGCCTTCACGTGGCTGACGTGAGCATGCTGCCAAAACCCATCGACGCGCCTTTGCTTGGAAGTGGACAACACCATGAAGACGCGTGGCGCCGCAACTTGATGGAAGGCTGGTCGCTTGTCGCGTAGCGGTAGAGAGAGGGGCCGGCATGCCACGTGGAATCCAACCGTTGGTCCAATTTGAAATCTGATCCCAACGGTCATGAAATCTCAGCCCTTTATTTCAATTAAATGGGAAATCGTACGGCTGAGGATTAACATGTATATATATGTTTGAATTCGAGGCCCAACGGTCATGAAATCTCAGCCCTTCATTTTAATTAAATGGGCAATCCTACGGTTTACAATTAACATGTATATATATGTTTGTAACGTTAATAAACGGTAACTAAAAAAATTTTAAAAAATTCTAAACATTTCTCTATAAATACCTACCATTTATTTTACAACTCACACCAAAAAATTTATCTTTCATAGTAACCCAATTTTGTGCTTCCTCCTCTTCATATAGCTCTCATCTTCCAAATTTATTTATATCCAATATGGCTGAAGAAAGGGGAAACACAGGTCCAGTGGCCGGACAAGAGGGAGATCAAAATGAAGATGATAATATTCAAGACAAAAGGAGATGGACGGATGAGGAAGATGTTCAATTGTGCAAGTCTTGGAAAATTATTGGGCAAGATCCGGCTGTGGGCACAAATCAGAAAAACAACGACTTATGGATGCGTGTGAGGCGACATTTTGTCGCAAATTGGCCCCAAAGCCGATCAGCTTCCTCTTTGCAAGGAAGGTGGAAAATTTTGAAGGTTGAACTCTTTGAGTGGCATTGTGCATTAAGGCAAGCGAAATATTGGTACAAGAGCGGTTCGAATGCGGTTGATGAGGTATGAATTTTTTGATAAATCATTTAATTTGTTGATACATTAAATTAAAATATTACATGATAAATAATGTAGTTGATAAATAATGTAGTTGATAAATAATGATGTAATTACAACGATGTTTATATTTGTACTAATTGATTTTTATTGTAAAACGGGATAGAAACTTTTTTTATTAAAATTATGACCTTTATATTTGTTGATAAATCTTATTGATACATTATAGTAAAAGATGGCTTGATAAATAATGTAGTAATTATAATATCGTTTTAATTGTAGTAAGTGTTTTTCGTTATAATTAAAATATGTCTTCATTAAAATTATGACCTCTATATTTGTTGATAAATCTTATTGATACATTTTAGTAAAATATGTCTTGATAAATAATGTAGTAATTATAATATCGTTTTAATTGTAGTAAATGTTTTTCGCTATAATTAAAATATGTCTTCATTAAAATTATGACCTTTATATTTGTTGATAAATCTTATTGATACATTTTAGTAAAATATGTCTTGATAAATAATGTAGTAATTATAATATCGTTTTAATTGTAGTAAATGTTTTTCGCTATAATTAAAATATGTCTTCATTAAAATTATGACCTTTATATTTGTTGATAAATCTTATTGATACATTTTAGTAAAATATGTCTTGATAAATAATGTAGTAATTATCTGGGCCAACCTGGGCCTCATATTGTTATCCTCTTCTTCATCGGACTCCAAATCCTCATCGCTATCATCTGGTCTTTCATCCTCGATTATCATGTTGTGTAATATAATACACGTCAGCATGATGTATCGAAGGTCTTCTTTTTCCCAGCCACGAGCAGCGCCTCGAATAATACTAAAGCGCGACTGTAAAATGCCGAAACATCTTTCGACATCCTTCCTGTACCCCTCTTGAGCCTGGGAAAACTTCAGATCCTTCGGTCGTGTAGGCCTTGGAATTGATTTTACGAAAGTCGCCCATTGCGGATAGATACCATCAGCGAGATAGTACCCTAAATTGTAAATCCTGTTATTTGCTTGAAATTGGACCCGAGGGGCTACACCAGTAGTAACCTCGTCAAACAATGGGGACTTAGCAAGGACGTTGAGGTCGTTGCATGATCCAGGCATTCCAAAGAAGGCATGCCATATCCATGTGTCATAAGAAGCGACTGCTTCGAGGATGATAGTGGGCACACGTTTTCGACCGCTGTATTCTCCTGCCCAACCTGTTGGGCAATTCTTCCATTGCCAGTGCATGCAGTCGATGCTTCCAATCATCCCCGGAAAGCCCCTTTTATCAGCTAGAAGTCTTCTGAGGTCGGCCGGATTAGGAGCCTGGAGGTATTCTGCCGAGTACAGATTAACGATTCCTCTTGTAAATCGTTTCAGAGCCTGAATGGAGGTAGATTTCGCCATCCGACAATACTCACCACATTGATCTGCCCCTGCACCATAAGCAAGCATTCTTAAGGAACATGTCAGCTTCTGCTGGGGAAGTAGTCCGACTTTGCCTGCAGCATCTGATTTCTGGACCCAGTACGGGTCGGTACCACAAAGATCACTGGAGATGCGGTTGAACAAATTGGGACTCATCCTGTACCTTGTCCGGAATATCTCTTCACTGAAAACTGGACGCTCCACAAAGTAATCTTGCATCATGTCTTTCCCTCTTGATTCCCTAAACCGCTCCTCATTCGGTGCACGGCCCGGATGAGAACCCCGTTGTCGTGATCCGGAGGAAGCTTCAGCTTCAGCGACTGCTGCTACCACAAGAGCATTAGTTGTACACAGCTCTTCAAGATCTTCATCTCGAGATTGTCGATACTTAGCCCACAATCTCTTCATTGAAAGGAGGGAAGGAGAGGAAATGTGTTGGATCTGGAGAATATGAAAACAAATGAGATTGGTGAATATCAGCTTGTGAGGAATGGTGTGCTGCCTCTTGCTCAATTTATTTACAATTTTCACATAAAAAGTGATCAGACTTCAAGGACACGTGTCCGCTCCTGGTTCGACGTAATCTGATCTGAAATTTTAGATAAGATTACATCAACAATAACCGTTAGATTGAATAGTATGCAAATGATCTGGTCCGTTCAAAAAGTGTCGGTTGTGCATTCACTCATTTCAATGAAATTTGTCCGTTGTGCCTTCACTCATTTCAAGATAAATTGTCGGTGGCATTTTAATTGTCGGTTGTGCTTTCACTCATTTCAAGATAAAATGTCGGTGTCGGTGGCTCATAATTTGTCCACCTTAAAATATTTTTGAAAAAAGTTAATTGCATAATTATGACATTAATTATCCATAAATATTCATTATTAACACAAAAAAAAAAAAATTGGAAAATTTTTTTAAAAACCGATGAACAGTAAAAAATGAACAGTGCAGTTAGAACAGTAAATATCACGGATGAACAGTGTTTTTTGCGTGAACAGTGAAAAGGGTGAACAGTGTTGACCGGGCAAGAAAAACAACGGGTGCAAACCCGTGTCCAGTGGCAGTGAATAGTAACTTGACCGGTCGAATTCTTGACTTCTCGACCTTGACATTTCTTGACTACGGGTGGACTTGCTCTTACCACAGAGAGAGAGAGAGAGAGAGAGAGAGAGCGTATCTCCGCCGAGCATCGCTACAATGGGCTACGTGACATGTGGTACCATACACAATGTGACGCTGGCGCTTTCTTATTGGTGCAGCTTTTTCATCCGCTGCAGATTTCCACATGTAGAGTTAGAGAGGACAAAGCGGACATCTGGGGAAATGAGCCTCGCAAGTCGCAACCCTCTCTCTCACGTGTTCAAATCCCACGCACCAGTATCTATATCTATTTATTTATTTATAATTTCAATAGCAGCTTTTTTTTTTAATTTTATTTACTGAGCTAAGTTTTGCATTAAACCGCGTTACCGCAGGTAGAGAAGCAATATATTTAGCACAGACAGTGAATTTTGAATTTACAGAAACGGTATGCTGTAGAAAAATCATTTGTTTTATGCTTCTTCGAAAAGCATTTGAGAAAGATTTGAGAAATATATATACTTTTTAATTCAATATTAGAAAGAAGCATCTGAAATAATATTTTTCGAGTGCTTGTTCTAAAAATCCTTAAAATTTGAAAAAATGGGCACTTGTATATACAAAAATGGGATTTAGAAAGAACCCTTCAAATATGCCACAGCTAAATATCAAATTATTTACGGAGAAGCAATCGAGCTCTATCAAATATGATATAAAGGCTTTAAGCCTTATTATTATTATTAGAAAAATACTTTAGATATAGAAACCTTTTTCTTTTTTTTTTTCTTTTTTTGAGAAAAAGATATAGAAACCTTAATTACACTCCAACCCCAACCCTAATTTTATTTTTTTATTTTTTATTTTTTTTAGTAAAGGTACCGAACTTCATTGACACTTAAGTAATGGAGTTACAATCATGCATCTATCCATGATTCATGAGACACATTCTTCCATAGTTTGTCATTCCGGTTTTTTTCAAACTGCCCAAATAATCATCATGAGTTTTTCAAAAGCATCTGCCTTCATAAGTAAAGCACAGTCAAGCAGCCATTCCTTGAAATCAATGGATGGCAGTAATGCATGTTGGAGATGAAAGGGAGGTACAGCTAACAACTCCACAGCTATTGGACATTGACAAAAAAATATGTGCATTATCTTCCAGTCGATGCGAACATAGTAAACAACTTGTCTCACCGGTATATCCTTTAGTAGTTAACTTCTCTCTTGCGGGCAAGATGTTATTGGCAGCCCTCCAAATACAAATTTGTACCTTGCCTGGAACCTTTGCTCGCCAAATACGCTTCCATAATTCCTTGAAAGGATCACCATTTGAAGTGGTAGCTAACACATGGTCTTCTCTAGAAATATACTTTAGATATAGAAACCTTAATTACACCCCAACCCTAATTGATCGAGTATAATGGATTTCTAAACTGAGGGAGGGACAAAATTTCCCAAATTTCTCCATCCAATTTTGAATTTCCCATATTCGCTAAAGTATCTACTGTAAATTTTCTTTCTTTCTTACATACGGCAAACGTACCAAGTGGCGGTAGGGCTGTCCAATCAAAACTTAGAAAATTTTAATTGTGTTCTGAAATTATCTTTATTAATTAAAATGAAATACCCAAAACACCCACTACATGTTCACTAATTGGTCAGCCCTATAAGACACGTGGTACGTTAATCCCATGTATGAATCTCTTTTGAAGTTATACTTAATAGTGAACATCTCGAAATCTCGTACTATTGAACAAATCTTGAATGATAGAATTTAATCTCCATGGAACGGTTAACTAGATGTTTTTCTCTAATTTCTCTAATATGACTTTCCATGAGAATATAACAAGTTTGTGACTTTTCTGTTTTTTAGATTGTACTTGTCCTTGCAGAGCCATGGATATCCAGTTTTAACATTTATATGGTGTATCCTCCATTGTCAATAATATATAAATATTTATAGAGTCAATTTAAAAAACAAAATGGGCTAAGCAAATGGTGACAGTAAGGTGTTGTTTCACTTTCAATTTGGGTATTTGTGAACTTAAATCAAATAGTAAGTAGTTGATCAATTATGCATGGGTTTGTCAATTATAACAAATAGTGGAGCTTTCCACCTTACTTGGATTGCTTTCATCATCATGACCGCGGCTCTCACGCGATTGTTTGTTTTAGACTTTTGCTAGCATCAACCGGGATCATTTTCACCACAAACTTATGAGTATATCTTTCATTTGATGAATGTTGCGTAGAATTCGCTTTTTTTTTTTTTTTTTTTTTATAAAAACAGTATCAAAATGACAGTCCTAGTTATCGAAATGAGACGTTGGTGGATCTCATTGGCCTCGGTTTTGAGGCTGGATACACCTCCAGTTTCAATTGATTCGAAGCGAGTCACACCCAAGGTTTTAAATATCGGTATTTTCATATCTATCGGTACTTTGAAAAAGGGAGATATCGGATATATGAAGGGATGGCAATGGGGCGGGTTGGGGATGGGGATCACAATACCATCCCCATCCCCGGGGTCATTTTCTACCCCCATCCCCGCCCCAATCCCCAATAAAAATATGTTGGGGATTCCCCGTCCCCATCCCCATTGGGGACTAAGCCTCCAAACCCACCCCAAATCCCCAATAAGAATTTAATAAATAAAATAATTATTTCTCCTATTGTCTTTTTTAAAATCAAAATCTACAACAAATAAATTTAAATATGATTAAATTCATAAATCATAATTCAGTGAGTGCAAAAGTCAAAACATCATTAAAATAAAACTGTAGTTATTGAAGTAAAATAGTAAATGTATATATTTGTGATTTATATTTTAAAAAATAAATTAAAATATATATAAGTTAAATATATGTATATATTATTGGGGCGGGTTTGGGGATGGGGATCACAATACCATCCCCGCCCCATCCCCAATCTTAGATAGCGGGGATTGGGGATCCCCATCCTCATTCCCCATTTGTCCCCGAATTCTCTCCCCATTAGGGGCGGGTATCCAATGGAGCTCCGCCCCGCTGGGGATTTTTGCCATCCCTAGATATATCGGGGATACAGTGTACGAAAATATCGTTTTTGAAAAAAGTCAATTTATTAGAAATTTAGAACTACATATAAATACATATGAATGTAAACTTCATCTACATCCAAAAAGAGACTCTAGGCGGTTGAAAAGCCGCTCTCTGGTCTACAAAAATGCAATAATCAGACCAAGACATATGACCCATATAGTGCGAATTGTAGTGATGAACATAATAGTTTTAGATCTCTTTAGAGCTACCGACTGTTTCCCCTATAAGGGGATAATAAGGATGAACCCAACTAGATGACTGATCATATACTTGTCCATATTGATTATATCCATAAGCATCATAACCAAATTGATCGTTGCCTTCATGAGATTCATTTGAGATCTCACTGCGCTCTGTGCCTAAACTGATAGAGTCAAAACTTAAGGCAATTGAAGAAACATCAGATGCACCTCTAGTCCTCCTCTCATATCGGGTCTTCTCTTGAGCACCATGACCAGCTGTTCTCACTTTGTGGTCTTCATCTTGGGTGGCATGATCAAAATTACCTTCACAGGTAAATTGGAATCCTCCATCCACAGAAGATTGTCCATATTCATATCTTTCACCTCCACTACCTGTTCCGGTTCCACCCTCCCCACCATCATCAGAACTATCTGGAGTTGCTGTACCACCCCACGCATCATCACCATCTGAATTATCTTCTGGATTTTTAACAACTTCTTCAGATAAGACTCTCTCTACGTTGATTCCAGCATTAGTTGCAGTTTCTACAACTTGTGGAAGAGGTCTTCCAGCTTCATCATCGAGGTGTGCAGGCATAATCCAATCATGAAGTGGATCAATGCCATTATCAAGTGGCTCGCTTGCAACATGAAGTAGATCTATGTAGTTGTTTTCATTGACCACATTATTCTTTGCCTGTTTATCTCACAGCCGCAGCTTCATGTTGTAGTAACAGTATACAAGCTTTTCCAACTTCTGATATGCCAAACGGTTCCTTTGCTTGGTATGAATAATAGCAAATGTACTCCAATTTCTCTCACACGCAGAAGAAGAAGCCGTTTGTGCCAAAATACGCATTGCAATTTTCTGCATGTTTGGTGCAGAATACCCAAATTGTGTCCACCAATCAGCTGTAAAGCTACTACAATGAGTTACTACTATAATAGATCAACATTTTCTATTAAAGAAATTATATGTGTGTGTTTTAATGTATACATATACGAATATACCACAAACCTGTATTTCTGGTTTCTCTTGTTTTTCTTGCTATGGTTGACCCAAATGATTCCTTTGCATCTCTAAAGCATACAATCTGCATTAACCATTTGAAAGACAGTCATTTCTAATCCCAAATATTTTTAAGGTTGTCATCAATAAGAAGTTACCTCATCCACAAATGTATCTGCAATTTCTCCATTTATGTTAAATTGTTCGACAACTGTTGCCAAAGAGTTTGTGAAGCGTGGGCTATAACCAACATCATGTCGATAATGAAAATTTGGGTTTAAGAAATGTGCTACAAACAAGAAACCAAAAAGTTATATAATATAGATCTAACTAAGTAATTATCAAGATACAACCATATTTCGAGATAGAGAAATAATACATGTTGCATGCAATGGTTGACTTAATGTGTTATCCCATCGATCCTTGATGATTTTAAGCACCCATTTCTTTCCTCTCATCTGTGATATTTGTTGTTTCACTCTTTCAAACATTTCATATAATATGGGCATGGTTGGCTGAATTTCTGTGTCAACAATTCAAAGAATCTCATACAATGGCTTATAAATTTTATGGACTGCTTCCATGCCATCCCAAAATGTCCCATCGAGGACTCTTTTTTCTATCATTTTGCCATCTCTGGTCCTGCTCGCTGCATTTTCATTCCATGAGCTACTTGTAAACAATTTTATCAAATCAGATTTCTTCTTCAAAATGCTGTCGATGGCAATGTGATTTGTCGCAAATCGAGTTTTACCCGGTCAAATCAAATCTCCCTTCGTGAAGCTCCTCATTTCAGCCAGTACCCAACCATGATTGTAGATGTAGTTAGTTACACTTTGAGCCCATTTGACGACAGTGGAAACAGTCTCTTGCTTCCCGATATCTTCAAATATCAAATCGATGCAGTGGGCAGCACACGGGATCCAGAACAGCGAATATTTTTTCTGTAGTTCCCTTCCGGCCTTTTTAAATGCTGATGCATTGTCAGTGACAATCTGGACAACATTTTCTGGTCCAACATCTTGGATAATCTCATCTAACAATAGTTCTATGTACTGAGCATTTTTTTTTCATATGTGAAGCATCTACAGACTTCAAAAACACAGTTGAACCTTTTGAATACACCATAAAATTTAGAATAGACATTTTGGTTGGGCCAGTCCATCCATCACACATGATAGTGCATCCATATATTTTCCAGGTTTCTCTGTGAGTATCCACATACCTTTTCATTTATGTATACTCATTCTCTAAGTAACGAGTCTGAATTTCATAGGAGGTAGGAAGCTTTACACCAGGACCTAAACAAGAAAATGATTTATTTTATAGGAATGTTCATTATATAAATTCTACTTAACATAATTGTCCATGAAGTAATATGTAAACACAATATAATTTACCTAGATTTCCAGCTGTAGTCAACATGTTTTGGAAATATGGAGAATCAGCTTTGTTAAAAGGGTCAGCATCATATATGTGGTATTTGGACACCAATTGTTGCCAATAGTTCTCTACCACCGTTTAGTAATGATTTAATTGTGCCTTGTTTTGATCGACTATCTTTTGATGGCATTGCTACTGGAGGCTCAGGAAATGAGTACCGATAGGTTTTTGATCGGTCAACTTGTATATATTATACTTATATATATATTATATATGTTTGATTTTTTTTAGAAGTACTATAACGTAGTCTATATATATAATCATTATTTTTTATTTTTATAACGTAGAGAATTACTGAGTTTTTTTTTTTTTACCTCAAATTTTACAGATATTTCTTCACTTTATCGAGATATATCGCAAATATCTAATATATCGGGGATATTTGAAGATGTCGGAGAAATTTCGCAGAAACGGTGACAGATAAGATATTTACCCCCATAAATATATTGGTCCGTCGAAAAAAGGAGATATCGGGGGATATATTGGAGATATCGCAGAGATTTTGAACCTTGGTCACACCTACGATCAACCGGGTCTTACCCGAAAATTCTACAATGCTCCGAGCTTGCCATGCTTGGGCACGTCAGCATAATATGGACCGTTGGATATCAAATCTGAAATCTGATGGTTGAAAATGCTAACCGGGTGACCTGCTCTCCATGGATACAAATTTGCTTGGACATTTGCCCAGCTCACAGAAAAAGGCCACCAAAAAAAACTATTTATTTTGTCATCTCCTTTTCCTTTTCCTTTGCTACCGAAACCCAGCAACAACTATCCAAATTTTATTATTTTCCATCTTCATACAAACCCAAAACACCCAAGAAGAAATTGATAGAAACTCATTTCAAGTACAATTTGACTGACAATCTGCAAGGTAAATCCCAATTCCCTCGCAGCAGCTCTCTAATAACCCGGTAATGAACTGGCAATCCAAACCTCAACGTCCACAACTCAAAGTTTCTGAATTTAAAACTCCACCAAAATAACAACCCGTCAACAACATAACAACAATCATAATTCACCAAAGCCGAGAGTAACTCAACTAACTTTATTCCGGAAACTCGACGAAGTACGATCTGACAGTCACCAACTCGAAATTTCCAGACTTTAACTTCAATCAAGGTCAGTCCTCGCCTATAGATGCAGTCGAACCAGAAACCTAGCCAAGAAGTGCCGGAAAACCACCGATGTCAGAGAACGATGTCGGAGCCGAGAGTAACCCACAAATGAAAATCATTAGAACTTAATCTAATTCGAAAACTAAGTACACCAACGTGTAGAACATGATGAGAGGAGTGATTTTCATACCACATGCACCCCAAACGGTCGCCGGAATTCGTTGAAACTCGCCAGAGGTTCTTCAATCTTTGGATCGTCGATTCTTCGTTCACAGTTGCTGCATGTATGATCCGAGGCCACAGGAACATAAACGACAGCGAGACGAAGAGGATGGTGCTCGTGCGCGTGCGGGAGGCAGCCTGACGGTGGAGCACCGGTCGGGTTAGGGGATCAGGTCGCTGGCTCTCGGTTTCGAGTTGGAAGACCTCGAAGCCTCTGGACGTGATCTCGATCCTTGATCTAATCAGGGGTATTTATAACCCCATGAAAATATTCACCTGGTCAGTTATTGACCAAGAAAATAATGTTCAACCACCCTTGGATGTAATTCCAATGGCAGAGAGAATTATTATTAAGTTTAGGTGTTTTGTTTTCTACCCTTTGATGTAAATCTAAGGGTTATTGAGCATAAATTCTTTGGTCACCAACTGACCAGGTGAACACCACTGTATAACCCCAAGTTCAATCTATTTCAATGGCTAGGATGAAGCGGTGGTGGAATTGAAGGCCATGATCGCACCGTTGATTTTCTATTATTTTCTAAAATCTCATAACTTCAGAAAATCACCATAAATAGCTCGGGTATGCTAAAAATTCCCCAAAATTTTCACGAACTTGTGGTGTCGTGTACTTTATTATTCAATCCTTCAATCGAGGATTTCACTTTATGAAAATTTCTAAAAATATTCTCGAGCACTTTGACATTTATCGAGATCGTTAAATTTTTTCGTACAATCTCCACGAAGCTCGATACATTTTTCCGGGGCTCACATCCGCCGTCATATCGACATGAAATATCAACCCTTTAAAAGCTTCTACTTCCCTAAGGGGAGCCGACCCTTAAGGAGATAAAATTTCTGAAATTTTCACATTGGTTGATATAGCTCCAACCCACGAGAGAGTGAGAGCTGACAGATCGAAAAAATAAGTTGTGAGTGAGTGGTTATGAGCATATATATTAGTTTTATGTGGTATTTAAGGTTTAGGGTTGACCTACAAGATCAAGACCCAAACGACGACAAAAATAGCTGAAATTTTGACCATAACTATATCTTCTTATCATAATAACATCATACGGTCGATTTTAATAAAGTCTATTTCCTCATTGTTTCTCATGGAAGGTATGATATTTGATACAACCACTAAACAAATGCATCACATTAGTAGATATATAAGGATTTTGTGCAATCTAAACAATCGAAATTGGAAATTGATAAATTTTAAATTACCCGTCTATTTATAGCATATTAATAGGTATTGTATAAAAAAATTAACCCGATCCGCCGTCATATCGACATGAAATAAACCGGTCAACCCTTTAAAAGTTTCTACTTCCCTAAGGGGAGCCAACCCTTAAGGAGATAAAATTCTCTAAATTTTCACATTGGTTGATATAGCTCCAACCCACGAGAGCGTGAGAGCTGACATATCGAAAAAATAAGTTGCGAGTGAGCGGTTATGAGCATATTAGTTTTATGTGGTATTTAAGGTTTAGGGTTGACCTACTCGATCGAGACCCAAACGACGACGAAAATAGCTGAAATTTTGACCATAACTATATCTTCTTATCATGATAACTTCCAACGGTCAATTTTAATAAAGTCTATTTCCTCCACATTGTTCCTCATGGAAGGTATGATATTTGATACAACTAAACAAACTGCATTACATTAGTAGATATATAAGGATTTTGTGCGATCTAAACAATCGAAATTGGAATTTGATAAATTTTAAATTACCCATCTATTTATAGTGTATTAATAGGTATTATGTAAAAAAAATTTAACCCTATCCGCCGTCATTTCTACATGAAATAAATCGGTCAACCCTTTAAAAGCTTCTATTTCCCTAAGGGGAGCCGACCATTGAGGAGATAAAATTCCCAAAAATTTTACATTATTTGATATACCTCATACCCACAAGAGCGTGAGAGCTGATAGATCGAAAAAATAAGTTACGAGTGAGCGGTTATGAGCATATTAGTTTTATGTGGTATTTAAGGTTTAGGGTTGACCTACTAGATCGAGACCCAAACGACGACGAAAATAGCTAAAATTTTGACCATAATTATATCTTCTTATCATGATAACATCTTGCGGTCGATTTTGATAAAGTCTATTTCATCCACAATGTTCCTTAGGGAAGGTAAAGTATTTGATACAACTAATTAATAAACAAGTCATACCACATTAATAGACACATAAGGATTTTGTGCGATCTAAACAATTGAAATTAGAGATCGATAAATTTGAAATTATCCATCTATTTATAGCGTATTTATAGTTATTATGTAAAAAAATTAACCCGATCCGCCGTCATTTCGACATGAAATAAATCGGTCAACCCTTTAAAAGCTTCTACTTCACTAAGGGGAACCGACCCTTGATGAGATACAATTCCCTAAATTTTTACATTATTTAATACAGCTCCTACCCACGAGAGCGTGAGAGCTGACATATCAAAAAAATAAGTTACGAGTGAGCGGTTATGAGCATATTAGTTTTATGTTGTATTTAAGGTTTATGGTTGACCTACTAAATCAAGACCAAAACGACGAAAATAGCTGAAATTTTGACCATAACCATTTCTTCTTGTTAGGATAACATCCTACGGTTGATTTTGATAAACTCTATTTCCTACACATTGTTGCTCATGGAAGGTATACTCTTCATTACAACTAATAAGCTAGTTATACCACATTAGTAGACATATAAGAATTTTGTGCAATCCAAAAAATCAAAATTGAAAATCGATAAATTTGATATTATTCATATATTTATAGCGTATTTGTAGGCATTGTGTAAAAAAATTAACTCAATCCGCAGTCATTTTGACATGAAATAAACCGGTCAACCTTTTAAAAGCTTATACTTCCCTAAGGGGAGCCGACCCTTGATGAGATAAAATTCCCTAAATTTTTATATTATTTGATATTGCTCCTACCCACGAGAGTGTGAGAGTTGACAGATCGAAAAAATAAGTTACGAGCGAGCGGTTATGAGCATATAGTTTTATGTTGTATTTAAGGTTTAGGGTTGACCTACTAGATCAAGACCCAAACGACTACGAAAATAGCTGAAATTTTGACCAGAACCATTTCTTCTTGTTATGATAACATCCTACGGTCAATTTTGATAAAGTCTATTTGCTACACATTGTTGCTCATGGAAGGTATACTTCTCATTACAACTAATAAGCTAGTTATACCACATTAATAGACATATAAGAATTTTGTGCAATCCAAAAAATCGAAATTGAAAATCGATAAATTTTATATTACCCATCTATTTATAGCGTATTAATAGGCATTGTGTAAAAAAATTAACCCAATTCGCTGTCATTTTGACATGAAATATCAACCCTTTTAAGCTCGATACATTTTTCCGGGGCTCACATCCGCCGTCATATCGACATGAAATAAACCGGTCAACCCTTTAAAAGCTTCTACTTCCCTAAGGAGAGCCAACCATTGAGGAGATAAAATTCTTGAAATTTTTACATTATTTGATACAGCTCCAACCCACGAGAGTGTGATAGCTGACAGATCAAAAAAATAAGTTACGAGTGAGCGGTTATGAGCATATTAGCTATATGTGGTATTTAATGTTTAGGGTTAACCTACAAGATCGAGACTCAAATGACGACAAAAATAGCTGAAATTTTGACCATGACCATTTTTTCTTCTCGTGATAACATCATACGGTCGATTTTGATAAAGTCTATATCCTACACATAGTTGCTCATGGAATGTATACTTTTCATTACAACTAATAAACCTGTTATACCATATTAGTAGACATATAAGAATATTGTACGATTCAAAAAATTGAAATTGAAATTCGATAAATTTGACATTTCGTGTGAGCCCCGGAAAAGTTTATCATGCCTAATTGAGATAGTTTGATAATTTACTTATCGATCTCGGGTTTTAGAAAAGGTGCTCGAGAATATTTTTTGAAATTTTTCACGAGTGAAATCCTCAATTTAAGGATTGGATAATAAAGTACGCGACACGACGAGTTCGTTGGAATTTTCGGGGAATTTTCCGGATTTTTAAGCTATTTTTGGTGATTTTTGGAAGTTTCAGATTAAAGGAAAATATTTTGGAAAAGCATAGATCAACCTGGCGCGATCCTAGCCATCTATAAATCCACCGACTGATTGCAGCCATCGAATATTAATTGAAAAAGCCTGTAAGTAGGCATGTAATCAGATGATCCATCCAGAATAATAGAAAGGGTGCGGCTATTGCAACCCTACCATTTTCTTTGTTCACCCTACTTGTTCATTACACCCTACATTTTAATTTTAATTATTAAATTTACTTATTTAACCCATTTCTGTTTCCAAGAATATCCTTATATTGTTCAAGGAAAACCTAATTTGTGTTTAGTCCAAACTCTAGGTTACTTGACCTAGTGGTAATAGGATTTAATTAGAAGGATCTAGAATCCTAATCAATGTAGAATTACTTTCCTTGTATGATTGAGATTCTATGCATTGTAATCCTCTATATAAAGAGACCCCTATTATCAATGAGAATACACAGCGATTATCTCTCAGTTTCTGATTTCCTAGAACACGTTATCAGCACGAAGCCCTAACCCTGAAAACCCTAATTTCGTAACCTTCAAAATCCTGCAACCACCGCCCCACTTATCGAAGCCCTATTCCCAAGGAGCCCAGAGTCGGCGGCGGAACCACCGGGATGGGCCTGAAAACCCCTGAACCGGCCGTCGGAAAAATCGGACTGGCCCCTGCCTTGTGCCTGCCCCTGCGAGCCCTGCCGAGCAGCTGCCGAGACCTGCCGAGTCTTGTGCCTGCATCTGCCGAGCCTTGTGCCTGCACCTGCCGATACCTACCGATACCTGCCGAGACCAGTGCCTGCCCCTGTCGACAGCCTCGCACACACCTGCCTACAACTGCCGACAGCCCCGCACACACCTGCCGACATCTGCCGAGCCCCTGCGCAGCATCTGCTGACAGGCCCTGCACACCCTCCGCACAGCCCCTGCATAAGCCCTGCAGTAGCCCGCACGCCTCCGCAACTGCCCTGCACCAACCTGCCTAGCTCCGGCCACTTTTCCGCCTACCTTTTTCCTGCCACCTTCAACAACTTTTCCGGCTATTTTTCAAGGTAAACTTTTCTAAAAGTTCCCGTTTTTGAAGTTTTTTTTTTCAATTTCTTCTTCTTTTCTCGGGGACTTCCAACATCCCTTCTTCTACCCCCCTTTCTTCTTCATAGGGGAGACCAATAGCTGAACTGTGGGGGTTCGTGCTCACTCCAAGCTTGGAGCTTGTAGAGTCCTCCAAACTTAGAGTTTGTTGAGAAGAAAACGATCGACCACATACATCGTCGTTTCGATCTAATCCAAAACCCCTCTTGGAATCGGATTTTCTTGGAATCGACTACGCTAAAAAAAATCCCTACTTTCTTGGAAGCGACTACGCTCAGAAATTTAATAGCTTTTCGTGGTAGCCTTTTCGCTCCTAAACTAACCCTAATCTTGTGTTATTTTTCAGGATGAATTACCTGAACAAGCTGAGTTTTGTTCCACTAGAGACAACTGGCGCAGGATACCATAGGTGGGTCCGAGATGTGCTCTAACATCTTAAGGCTGATGGACTTCTGGACACCATCCAAGAGCCTAGTCAGAACGTGCTCTCCATTGAGCAAGCTACTGCTTTTGAAGCAAATCAAGCTAAAGCCATCATTCTCATGACAAGGCACATGAATGACGTGCTCCAAAGTGAATACCTAAATGAGGAAGACCCAAGAAAGCTATGGGTTGAACTTGAGCGGCGATTTGGCAACGTTCGTGACTCCCTGCTTCCTGATTTAGAAGTGCGATGGCATAGCCTCCGCTTCTGTGATTTCAAATCTGTGCTTGATTATAACTCGGAAGCTCTTCGTATCAAGTCCCTAATGGAGTTTTGTGGTCAAACCATAACTGATACGATGTTGATCGAGAAGACTCTATCTACCTTCCCCGTCTCTGCCCTGATGATTTCAAAGAATTATCGGATTGATGTGAATGCAGGACGTATCACGAGGTTTCATGAGCTTATTCGCGCCATGAACGTAGCTGAAAAGCACGACAACATACTCGTGAAGAACTATAATGCTAGACCCGTGGGAACTAAGTCTATTCTGGAGTCTAACTATAGTCGCGCCCCCAAGGGATGACGCAAGGAGCGAAACCCTAAGAGTAGGGACAATTCTGGATGCTCTGGTCCATATTCTCGCCCTAAAGAGGAAGGAAATCGCCAAGAAAGGTGTGCACAGAACCGTGGAGGTCAACGTGTGAAGAGAGAGAGAGGCGAAGCCTCCGGCTATGGTGGTGACGCTACCAAGAATAATAGTGACGCCACCAAGAATAATAGTCGTCCAACACATGCACCAAAAGCATCTCGATCAAGGTAGCCTGACCATAAAGATGTTTATCTTCGATGTGGATCAAGTGGACATTAGGTAAGGAAGTGTACTGCATCCCAGAATGTTGCCAACGCATACAAGATGTATCGTGAAGCAAGGGAGGAAAATTACATGGAACAAGAAGATCAAGATGGAGATCTCGATCTAAGGGTGGAAGACTACAAGGATCAAGACCCAGAAACTGGCGATTTTGATTAAGTCTTTTTATTTTCCAAGAGATGTAGGCAATTGCCATATTACTTTTGTAGTAGATGCCAATGATATTAGCTTCTCTTCAAAGTAGGCGTACTCAATGTAAAAGTGATGTCTAGAAAGGTTTTGAGATAAGTGGTACTTAAGCGAGCTTTGCTCCACCGACATCTCTCTACTTAACTGGTCACATTTACATTGGAATTACTGAAAGAAGTTGGGTGACTACCATTGTTTTGCATAAACTAGTTTATTGGATTAGATTTTCTTTGGTTAAGAGAAACGATGATGTAATTCCGTTTGGCTTATTAATAAAATTTGAGTTCTTTTCTTTATGACTCCTTTTTAATTACGAGCTTTTCTTTTAGGAATGGATGAACTTCAATGTCTTGCGGATAGTGCGACTACGCACACCATTCTACGACATAGGCAATTATTCTTGGAGATGTTGCCTACATATTCATATGTGACTACGATGGCTGGGCCATCAGGTTTAGTTCAAGGACATGGAATGGCCCAATTCCTTTTGCCTAATGGCACCTTGATTAAAGTCACTGAAGCTCTCTACGCTCCTAAGGCAAATCGAACCTTATTGAGCTTTAAAGATATTAGAGCCAACGGATTCCATGCGGAAACGCATAGTGAGAACGGAATAGAATTCCTTTGCATTACCTCTAATGATTGCGGACGGAAGAGCATCTTAGAGAAGCTTATGTGTCAATCTAGTGGACTTTACGTCACTACAATTCGACCAATTGAATCGAATAACGTCATCAGAGAAGATCTCTTGGATTCAGACACATATTGGCTTTGGCATGACCGACTAGGACATCCTGGTCGTGATATGATGCTTCATATACTTAAGACTTCACACGAGCATCCCTTTTTCAGAGTGAGAAGAAGCAAGAATCAAACATTGATTCCAGGACTTAGCAAGACCGCGAAAATTGCAGCTTCTGGCGCTGCTGCTGTCTTGGGCCGCCGAAAGGCCGCCCCTGTCCCTAGTGATGACTACATAAATGGCACCAACCATGAACATGACGCCATGGTTGCTCCTCCTGGTGGCCCTGACGCCACCCACACCAATTTCCATGGCTCTAACGCCATAATGGGAGATGTAGTCACACACTTTGCTTCTAATAGCGCTACGGACGCTCAGGCCCAACCAAAATCCTCATTGGTTGCTTCTAAGGCCCCTCGATCTTTTTGCAAAGCATGTTACTTCGGGAAATTAGGACCGAGACCGTCCTACGCAAAGGATCCCAAAATACTCATTCCGTTCTTACATAGAATCCAAGGGGATATCTGTGGACCAATTCAACCATCATGTGGACCTTTTAAATACTATGGTATTGGTTGATGCGTCAGCACGCTGGTCAGCTATTGTCCACTCGAAATGCTGCTTATGCTAAACTCCTCGCCCAGATTATTCGTCTACGGGCTCACTACCCTGACCATCCTATTAAGTCAATTCGACTTGATAATGCTGGGGAGTTTACATCGAAAACATTCGATGACTATTGCATATCACTGGGGATTGATGTAGAGCATCCAGTTCCCCATGTTCATACCCAAAATGGTCTCGCAGAAGCCGCTATCAAACGACTACAAATGATAGCACAGACATTGGTTATGCGCACCAATCTCCCTGTTTCTGCTTGGGGATATGCAATATTGCATGCAGCGACACTCATTCGTCTACGACCCACTGCAATCCAATCCTACTCTGCGTTACAGCTAGTGACTGGATACGAGCCTGATATCTCGCATTTATGCATTTTCGGGTGTACCATCTACGTGCCTATTACGTCGCCACAGCGTACTAAGATGGGTCCACAACGACGAATGGGTATCTATGTTGGATTTGAATATCCAACTATTGTCCGCTATCTTGAACCCTTGACAGGCGATCTCTTTAACGCTAGATTTGAGAATTGTCACTTTGATGAGACAGTCTTCCCATCGTTAGGGGGAGATAAGAACACAGATGTTCAACAGGAACGACAGGAATTGTCGTGGTCTGTCCCCACTATGTCTCATCTCGATCCCCGTACCGCACAGTCCGAACTTGAAGTGCGACGAATAATCGAGCTCCAAAACGTAGCAGACACCCTGCCTGATGCGTTTTCTGATGTTGCCAAAGTGACGAGATCACACATACCTGCTGCAAACGTGCCTGCAAGGATCGATGTCCCAAATACTGGACATCACGCCTCCCCTGTGACACCAGGAGATGGCGCCATTGCCCAGAATGGCAATGATGTGGCATCTATGGCCGCAGGTTCCTCAATAAAGCGTGGTAGACCAATTGGTTCGAAGGATACTTGCCCTAGAAAGAAGGCGAATGAGGCATAGATAAATCCTTTGATCATCGATACTCAAAATCCGTCCCATAAGAATGTTCCGGATTATGGTTATGTCCATGAGACATCATTGGGGGACGCCTCAATATCAGAACCTATCCCTGAGAACGTAGAGATCTTTGTTAATTACACTAGTGTACATGGGACGTGGGAAAGAAACTCCATCATCATTGATGATGTATTCGCGTATTCAGTGGCGCGTGAGATTATTGAGACCGATGACATCGAACCACGCTCCTTTGATGAATGCCAACGTAGAGCCGATTGGCCAAAGTGGAAAGATGCGATCCAGGCAGAACTTGATTCTCTAGCGAAAAGAAAGGTATTCGGACCAGTTATGCCAATACCGCCTAACACCAAACCAGTTGGTCACAAATGGGTATTCGTTAGAAAGCATAATGAGAAAAACGAGATTGTAAGGTACAAAGCTCGCCTTGTGGCGCAAGGTTTCTCACAACGCCCTGGAATCGACTACGAGGAGACATATTTTCCTGTAATGGACGTCACAACGTTCTGCTACCTTGTCAGTTTGGTAGTTTCTGAAAAACTGAACATGCAGCTTATGGATGTGGTTACTACGTATCTATATGGGGATCTGGATACAGAGATATACATGAAGATTCTAGACGGAATTCAGTTACCCAAATCAAGTGGCTCTAAACCACGGAGTGCGTTTGCGATTAGATTGAAACGCTCACTATATGGATTGAAACAATCAGGACGGATGTGGTATAACCATCTAAGTGACTACTTGATTGGAAAGGGATATGTCAACAATGAACTATTCCCATGTGTGTTCATAAAAAGGACAAGTTCCGGATTTGCAATAGTAGCGGTTTATGTCGATGACATGAACATAATTGGCACCCTTAAAGAGTTAAGGGAAACCACTGAACACTTGAAATCCGAGTTTGAGATGAAAGATCTTGGGAAGACACGGTTTTGCCTCGGTTTAGAACTCGAGCACCGTAGAGATGGTATCCTGATTCATTAATCAGCTTATACCCAAAAGATGCTTAGGCGTTTTAACACTGACAAGATTAAGCCTTCAAGCACCCCAATGGCCGTCCGTAGTCTTGATCCAAAGAATGATCCATTCCGTCCAAAAGATGACGACGAAGAAGTGCTAGGGGCAGAAGTGCCATATCTAAGTGCAATAGGCGCATTGTTGTACTTAGCACAATACACAAGACCGGATATCTCATTAGCAGTGAACTTGCTAGCTAGATATAGCTCTGCGCCAACACGACGCCATTGGACTGGTGTTAAAGATATCTTTCAATACCTAAGTGGTACGATCGATATGGGCTTGTTCTATCCCTACAGAGAGAAGATGGATTCGGACCCGTCAAGTGCCGGGGATGCCACACATGGTGGACCGCGTTCCCTTCCCCCGTCCCAAAACGATATAAGTGTTTTGGAAGGTTTTGCTGATGCTGGGTACCTCTCCGACCCACACAAAGGTCGCTCCCAAACTGGTTATGTTTTCACCATGGGAAAGACCGCGATATCTTGGAGGTCTACAAAGCAGACCTTAGTCGCTACCTCTTCGAATCATGCAGAGATTATTGCTCTTCACGAAGCAGTTCGTGAATGTATATGGCTTCGATCCATAGTTACGCATGTTCGAAGCAATTGTGGTTTGAAGTCTACCACAGATGAGCCAACGAGCATTTATGAGGATAATGATGCTTGCATTGAACAAATGAAGCAAGGCTACATCAAAGGCGACAACACCAAGCACATATCGCCTAAATTCTTCTACAATCAGCAACAACAGAAACTCCTCAAGATCAAAGTGAACCAGGTCCGATCTGAGGACAATGTGGCAGACTTGTTTACTAAGTCATTGCCCAAATCCACGTTCGAGAAACATGTGGCAAGAATTGGCCTGCGGAAATTATCTGAACTCCCATGAGCATAGTCATCAGGGGGAGGCGCAGACATCAGGGGGAGATGTCTACATGTTCGTCTCGAAACGTGAAGGGTGTGTTGTGCTCTTTTTCCCTTCGACCGAGATTATTTTTTGTCGCACTGGGTTTTTGTTACTCGGCAAGGTTTTTAACGCGGTAACGAGAGAAGCACCACGTTTGGGAAACACAAGGGGTAGTGTTCAAGGAAAACCTAATTTGTGTTTAGCCCAAACTCTAGGTTACTTGACCTAGTGGTAATAGGATTTAATTAGAAGGATCTAGAATCCTAATCAATGTAGAATTACTTTCCTTGTATGATTGAGATTCTATGCATTGTAATCCTCTATATAAAGAGGCCCCTATTATCAATGAAAATACACAGCGATTATCTCTCAGTTTCTGATTTCCTAGAACATATATGACATATCCAATTAATAAATAAATATTTTTAATGAAAATCTATCATTTAATTTATACTCATAAAAAAATTAAAATTTATTAAAGTTTCCTAATAAAATCATAATCTTATTTACTCCCATTTTTTAAATTTTTTCTTTCAATTTCAATGTTCTCTATTTCAATCTATGTAAAAAGATTAGTAAATTTACAACTATGATCAATGAAGAAGAGATTGATTTTTTTTCTTCGTGTTTTAAATTTTTACTTTCGGTGTTCACAAAGAATATTGCAAAGATTTTGATGAGGTTAAAGGTAATGGTTTTGTGAATTGAATAACAAATTAACGATGAAGAGGCAATAAAAAGAAGAAAAAAAAGTAATAAATTCAAATTTGGGTGGAGAAGATAAAGATTAATGTTATCCAATGAGAAATTACGTAGTCTTTGTATTTAATTAATTACTTATATATATATTTTTTTTCTTACATATTTGGATTTTAGTAAATTAGTGTACTTATTAGTCATTTTGCACTTGGGTAATATAGTCTTTCAATAATTCAAATGTTTATAGGGTGAATTAAGAAATTGGTAGGGTGGCAATAGCAACACCCTAATTGAAATTGGTAATCGATAAATTTGACATTACCCATCTATTTATAGCGTATTAATAGGTATTATGTAAAAAAATTAACCCGATCCGCCGTCATTTCTGTATCAAGTAAAGCGGTCAACCTTATATGCACTTTTACTTCCCCAAGGGAGGCTAAACAGCGAGGAGATAAACTTTTCAAAATTTTTACATTATTTGATATACCTCATACCCATGAGAGTATGAGAGCTGACAGATCGAAAAAATAAGTTGCGAATGAGCGGTTATGAACATATTAGTTTTATGTGGTATTTAGGGTTTAGGGTTGACCTAGTAAAACGAGACCTAAACGACTACGAAAATAGCTGAAATTTTGACCATAGCTATTTCTTCTATTCATGACAACATCCAATGATCGATTTTGATAAAGTCTATTTCCTCCATGTTGTTGCTCATAGAAGGTATACTTGTTGATACAACTAATAAACTAGTTAGACTACATTAGTAGACATATAAGGATTTTGTGCAGTGCAAATAATCCAAATTTGAAATCAATAAATTTGACATTACCCATCTATTTATAGCGTATTAATAGGTATTGTGTAAAAAAATTAACCCGATCCGCCGTCATTTTGATATCAAATAAAGCGGTCAACCTTGTATGCACCTATACTTCCCTAAGGGGAGCTAAACCACGAGGAGATAAACTTTTCAAAATTTTTACATTATTTGATATACCTTATACCCATGAGAGTATGAGAGCTGACAGATCGAAAAACTAAGATGCGAATGAGCGGTTATGAACATATTAGTTTTATGTAGTATTTAGGGTTTAGGGCTGACCTAGTAGATCGAGACCTAAACGACGACGAAAATTGCTGAAATTTTGACCATAGCTATTTCTTATAATCATGACAACATCCAGCGGTCGATTTTGATAAAGTCTATTTCCTCCACGTTGTTGCTCATAGAAGGTTTACTTTTTTATGCAACTAATAAACTAGTTAGACTACATTAGTAGACATATAAAGATTTTGCGCAGTGCAAATAATCGAAATTGGTAATCGATAAATTTGACATTATCCATCTATTTATAGCGTATTAATAGGTATTGTGTAAAAAAATTAACCCGATCCGCCGTCATTTCGGTATCAAATAAAGCGGTCAACTTTATATGCACCTATACTTCCCTAAGCGGAGCTAAACCGCGAGGAGATAAACTTTTCAAAATTTTTACATTATTTGATATATCTCATACCCATGAGAGTATAAGAGCTGATAGATCGAAAAAATAAGTTGCGAATGAGCGGTTATGAACATATTAGTTTTATGTAGTATTTAGGGTTTATGGCTGACCTAGCAGATCGAGACCTAAACGACGACAAAAATAACTGAAATTTTGACCATAGCTATTACTTCTAATCATGACAACGTCTAACGGCCGATTTTGATAAAGTCTACTTCCTCCACGTTGTTGCTCATAAAACGTATACTTTTTTATACTTATAGGTCATTAATATTGTTAAAATGAGAACAATAACCAACAAATTTAAACTAACACATGCAGTTTATTATACATTTATAACCCTATATTTATAAATTCTATTCTTTGAAAGGGAACTCCATTGAGACATAAAAAGTTGAAAAATTCTTTTTAAAAAAAAAAGAAGTTGAAAAACTCAAGGTGGTGGTTGAAATTATTGGAATATTTTATGCTCATAGTTAAAATATTATCTACTTTCAACTTAATTTCAACACAGTCTACTTGGTCAACCACCACCTCAATGTTACTAACACCAAAATATAATTTGCTTATCTATCAAAAATTTTATGGGGGATCTTTTCATGACCATTTCTCATATGATCTACCTTTATTATAAAAACTCGAGATATAAAATTAATACAATTAATTCCAAACACTAAACTGATAAATAAGAGAAATAATTACAAACATATCAATATCCACTTGAAAATTTAATTTAACAATTTATTGGTACATTTTTTTTTCAATTAATTTTCATCTCACTAATGTTGTCGGTTAAGAAACAAGAACCACCAAATTTGAACAAGTCCGCGATGAGCAGAAGACAGTGAGCGAACCCTAGCGCTCGAGCAAGCGATGGCGGCATTATTGGGCGGCGGCGGCCTCCTCTCGTCTTGGGTAGAGTAGGCCGATCTGGCCCCAGGTACGATCGTCGTCGATGGTTGCAATGGTTTGGATCCCAGGGTTGTTTTCCGGGGGATGTTGGTGACGGGTTCTGGAGGATCTTTACCCTCATTGGTTCCGGCTGGTTGGATGGAGAGCGGGACGTTGCGGCGCTGTCAGAACCGGTCCCTTTCGTCGGCAGCAAGGGGGGTTGAAGTTCGGAGGTGCAATTGGTTTTGCCATCGATGGGCTTCGCTCGTGCTCCGGCAAGGCGTGGTCGAGGATTGCTGCAGCAGACTAGGCTATTGCTCGATATGATGCTGTGGCCGGATCTGCTGCCGGAGGACATGACGGTGGCGGAGGCACAGGTGCAGCAGGCTTCTCCTTGGTTGGCCTGGGCTCACGCTTGGGCTGATGAGGCAAGAAAGTCTTCCTGTTGAGCAAGCTCTGATTTAGGTATGGGCCTTTGGGCTTGGGCTCATGTCAAGGCATTCTGGGCCCTAAATTTTTTACGGTATTGAGCCTGTGTGAAGTTGGATAAACTTCTATGAGTCTTCTATGACGTTTCTAGTGTTTTGCTTGTACCACAATTGCGTGATTGGCAAGTGAGGGCTAGATGAATGATTTCTTTCCGTAGGAGGCGAGGTTTTTTCATTCTTGTATAGGCTCGCTTAATTGTGAGCGTCCCAGCGATCTTTAATGGTGTGCTTTAGCTTAGATAGGTTATACCGGATTTTCTTGCCGAGTTTCTTATGTAAGTTTTGGTAGACTACAGCCTTTTTGCTGTTGATCTAATGATATCAACTTCTATTAAAAAAAAAAAAGAACCACCAAATTTGAGATGAAAAATACGGCTTGTTAATATTTTAACAAACATATATAAAATAACAAAAATCCACATCCTACTGAACTAACTAAAGTAACAAACAAGATAAATGAAAACCAAAATTAGCATAAGCCCAAGCCCCAAAGTTAACGCCCGGGCTGTACCAATATGCCTTTTTTTTTTTTTTTTTTTTTTTTTTTGTGATTAAGAGGCATGAGGTCTGCAAGGAACGCACTACTAGCAGCAGAAATTCTCCCACTCTCGTCCCACTATCCTCAACCCAACCACCACCTTCCAATCTTCCATCGATTGCGCCGATCTCTACCTCTCTACGTTGCCCCCATCCATTAGCCCGCAATCCCCTCATGCCGGATCTCAACCCAATCAGACTACCCATCCAAGTCTCCCGTCGAGGAATTGCCCGGAGCAGATCACCTCCTAGATGGCGTCCTTGAAACAGAAGAGCTGAAGGTGAGAAAAAGTTTTCAACTATTTAGAGAGAACGGGTTGTGGTGATGGACTGATGGGTGACAAGTACAGTGATGAACACTCCCAACTAGACCTGTAAATGGACCGGATTTAGATCAGATAGACCTAAATCCAAATCCGTTTACTTAAAAAAAAATTTGATCCAAACCCGCTTCGTTAACCCGGCGGATCATTGATAGCTCGATCCAAATCCAGATCCGCCAGATTAATGGATACCCGATCCTCTAATCCGACCCGTTTATAATTTCAAATATTTTAAAATTTTAAATAGTAATATTAAATTTATATTATTATACCTAGGGCTGTCACTCGGTCGGTTCGAATCGGTTATAGGTATTACCAAGTTCAAAACCAAAGCTTTCAGTTTCAAAATTGAGCTACCAATTACCAACCAAAATTTTCAGTTTTTAATCATATCTACCAAATTCGGTATTTCGGTTTTCGGTATTACCAACTTTAGAACAACTAATTCTTTGTAATATAAATTAGAATGAACAAAATTAGGTTTTTTAATTTTATAACCGTAAACTTCGTATTCATCTACTAATCATAGCTTTCTTTTGTATTTATGATATCAAATTTTATCTATTTTCAATAAAACTAGGTTATTTAACCATTTTGGACTAGGTTACTCAAAATACATGTACTATTAATTATGTAGTATATTGAGTAATGTTCATACTATTATGAAAACTTTTATGTTTATTTCTTAATATACATGTATGTGTATTGAAAACCATAGTATATAAAGCTAATATTTAGATAATCGGTAAATTCGGTATTTACCAAAACCAAACCAATTTTTTCGGTAATTTTCAATTTTGGTTTTATCGGTTTCGGTTACCAAAAAATCGGTTTACCAAACCTAAATTCGGTCGGTTTGGTAATTACCAAACCAAGTGGCAGCCCTAATTATGCCTCATAGATATTAATAAAATATTAAAACAATATGAAAAGTATCACCAAAAGTAGAATTACGTTATCAAAATTCTTAATGCTTCTTTGAAACTTGGGTGGTGGACTGTCCCTTAGATTTATGCATAAAATTTGTATTACAAATTCTTCATATTTTATATTTTATATTATATATTTTAAAAAAAATAATAATAATATATATATATATTTTTTATTATTATAGAAACATGCCGGATCATTAACGGATCGGATCGACCTAAATCCGTATTTGATCTGTTAAATAAACGGGTTAACGGATTCTGATCATTAACTGATCAACGTATCAAAATTTTCGATCCAAACCCGTCAAATAGCCACTGATCTGGAGCAAGTCCGGATCAAAATCCGGTCCATTTACAGGTCTACTCCCAACTTGATCCAAGTGACTGGGTAATTAATTCACTCAGGTTGCTCTGGTAAAACCCAATTCACCCTATAATTGGGCAAAACTCAATTAAGAATAAAACAACCGGGAACAGGCTAAGCCTTTCCCTTGTGAATCTCGTCTTAATAAAGAGGCACCTGAAAGTCATGTAGGTGGACCCAAAAAAGCCGAGCATCGCTTGCTCGGAGCATGGAAGACGTTCTCGGTCTTACCGATCACTACTTCACTAGCCGCCTTTTTATCTGAGAGTGGCCTAATATACTGTTTCTTTGCCATTTTTCTAATTCGGATGATAAAAAAAAAGGTCTTTGACTAAAAGACCTTGCTTTTATCATGAAGCGACGATCCTTATTGCTTATTTGCTTACTATGATGGAGTGGGTGACATCGAGGCAGTCTCTACAGTCTCTACAGTCTCTCAATCTCATATCGGTGAGGGTGCACATCAATTGTTTGCCTTCGGCCTTCACCAATCTAATGATGGTGCGTAAGGTAGGTCTTCCGGCCTTGGGCCGTTATCTGAACATTGAATAGTATTATTGGAAAAGGGCAGATGTAGTTATTAGCACATGGTATTTTGCCTATAAGACAGTGAAAGAGATTTGTTAGATTTGTGGGCGTCTAGGCTAAGAATGGTGGGTTGCAAAGGATCTCTGTTGGCCGCTATATCGAGTCTTCCTAGTGTTCTAGCCTCAGCGAAATTCGAGATCACTATTTCGTTGCCTCATGCACTACTTATACCTCGCATTGCCTCAGCGGCAAGATCTGTCTGTTGTGGGGGTTCCTTTGTAAGTCCATCATTCCTTTCGCTCAACTACCCAGCTTAATGCGGCTGCATATCTTGGCCCCGAATAGGAGCTCGGATCCTCTCCTCTCTACAGTTGCACGATGATGTAAGTCTATCATTGGTGAGCCTCAGATCTCGCTCATTAGGAAATGTGCAGGTTCTGACTCTCCCTATCAAGGGCATTTGAAGTGGCAGATGTCTATGACTCTATAGGTGGTATCGCTTGAGCTTCTAGAGTTGGAAGGGGAGTTGGCATGTCAAGTGAAACCGAATATTGAGTTGTCTGATTTGGCTGAATCTTTGTACAAGAATAAAAAATGGGTCTCCCATAGAGTTGGTGTGAATAGTCCAAGGACCTAACTAGTTTCAAGTTGACAAAGAAAGTGACTATTGCATGTAGCGAACAAATCATTGCTTGCAATGAAGCCTAAGAAGGCGAAAATTATTTCCTTGGAAAAGGCTCGCTTTTAGGCCTTTTTTGGTTCACGGAAGGGAAATCAATTCCCTTGTCTTTCCTATGGAGGTGGGAAATCAAAATTCCTGTCAGCTTTCCTTTCCTGTGTTTGGTAAAGTAGGGAAAGAATTCAGGAAAGACCATTTGAATTCCTTTCCTATGTTTGGTTGGTGAAGGAAAGGAAAGTAAAAATATGTCTAAGTTTCAATAATACCCATGTATTTTGAAATAAAAACAACATTTGGATGTTGCCCATCAGTAGGCTTCCTGATGGCTCATTTGGATGTGATTTGGTGCAAATATGTAAGGAAACCCTATGTATAAAAGAAAACATAGCTGAATGTCTTTTACACCATTCATGGTAGCATAAATGTTTGGAAAGAGCAAGAATTATACATTAAGAAAACAATCAACACTAGGCAATTTCATATAATATCACAAAGCAAACAAGATAGAAGAATCAAGACTGAATCAACTCATAGGCCTTTCGTACAGCAATTAACACAGTAGATGAACAAAAATATCACTTTTGTTAAGAACCCAAATAACATTGATTGATCAGTACAACTAATAACATTTTAGTACTTCTCAAAAACATAATGTTGCTAGTTAAAATCACCAGTAATCTACAAGACTCCTTCATATCACAAAGCAAACATGTTTCTATAAACAAGGATCATATATATAATGCAACATGCAGAAGAAATTAATATTAGTTCAGCTTTTTATCAGTATTCATAAAGAAACAAGAAGTTAATATACAAACTTAGATTCACAAGGCTTAACCAAAAAAGAGATCAGATATTATGTCTAGAAGTTTATTATTTTTAATTCCACTATTATAGGAGAATATTATGCAGAAAATAGAACAATATTAAGTTCAAAAAGTGGGATTATATTCACTTACAGCAAGTAAGGCACTTAAAAACTCAACTCTTTTACAAATCTTTCCATAGCACAGCAAGTTAGGCAATCAATATTAGAATCAGGGTTATTATTGTCCAAAATTGCAGTCATAAATGCTGGGAAAGAAGAGGGGAAAATCAATCCCATGGGTCTTGAGTGGAAAGACCTTCCCCACTATTTTCCCTTCTGTCAGGAAAGTGCTTTTAGATTTTGTGGTTACCAAACAAAGAAAAGGAAAGACTTTCCTTTCCTGACGCCTCAAATCCATGAACCAAACATGGCCTTAGAGTGAGTGAGGTTTCTCGCCCAGATGATTGCGCTCACTTATTGTATCCACTTGATAAAATATGAGAATGGACTTTGGTCTCTAAGAGGAGGGTCCTAGCAGATAGTTGCCCAAAGTTGCACCAACAATGTCGTTTTACCCCTTGTTTTTCTTCAATGGGAAAAAAGGTGGTTTAATTATTTACTCAACCTCGTGCTCTTCATAGATAGGTAGAAGATCACTTCTTTTTCTAGTCGTTCCGCTCTGTCGATCATTATCAGCTAAGTATGACTCTATTTCACACAAGCCATCATCTTTTTGATCGCCTAGTGAACCCCAACCCCACTTCTCTCTACTCCTTTGGGAGCTCGCCAATATATATAAGTGAAGAGGAAGAAAAACAACAGCAAAAAGAGGCAGATAACAAGAGTAGGAGGAAGTAAATGAACAAGATGAGAAGACAATACAACCTAGTTTCTTTTGATCCAATGCAAGATGATAACACAATATTTAGGAAGAAACCAAATGTGTTTTCAATGTTTAATTAATTAGAAATAGGGAAATAGTGACGACATTGTTCTACTTCTCTAGTAAAGTTATTACTTATTCACCCTACGAACATTTGAATTATTAAAAGACTACATTACCTAAGTGTAAATTGACTAATAAGTACACTAATTTTCAAAAATCGAAATCTGTAAGGAAAACTAAATGCAAAGACTACTTAAATTTTCATTGTATAACATCAATCTTCATAACCAATTTATTACTATTTTATTTTTGGAGTGCGGCTGTTGTCACCCTGCAATTTTCTTAGTTCACCCTACAAATATTTTAATTATTGAAAGACTATAGTATCCAAGCGCAAAATGACTAATAAGTACACTAATTTTTCAAAATTCAAAATTTTAAATACTCAATACTAGTGAAAACGGAGAAGAGATACAAGAATGGAATCCTTGAGTTTTGGAAAAGCATAAGAAATTTGAAATTGATAGAATTGTTCAAGTAAATCCAGAATATGTGTCTGGCCCAAACTCGAGGTTACTTGCTCTAGTTGAAATAGAGTTTATATTAGAGATATTCTCGAGAATCTTAGGAGATATCCAATCAATGTACAATTATATTTCCATGTACAACTTTATCTCTATGCTTGTAATCCTCTATATAAAGAGGCCCTTATTATCAATGATAGTACGACGCAATTCTCCCCCAATTCAGTTTTCCTCAAACACGTTATCAGCACGAAGCCCTAACCCTGATTTAAGAAACTAAAAACCTTGAATCCGAATACAAAACCTTGAAACCTTTTCTTCCTCCACTTCACACCTTGAAGAACTCGATTCCAGAAGTCTAGAACCGGCGGCGGCACCCCAAGAACCAGCCGGTAACCTACCAAACCGGCCACCGGAAGCTCCATACAACTCATAGCAAATATTCCACCGGTTCACCATCTTCCGGACCTCCAATTTCCACCAAATTTTAGTAGCAGAAGACCGTTGATCTCAAGTTTTAGGAACAGGAAGAAAAAGTCCAAAAACCGGACTAAAAAATGTGAACCGGCCACCTGAGCAGCTGCACCTTGAACCGGCAGAAAAGAAAGAAGAAGAAAAGAAGAAGAAAGAGAGAAGAAAGGAAGGCCCAGCCCAGAACAAAAAGGAACAGGCCCAGAAGCCCACTGACCCAAGCCCAGAAGCTCGCTTACATCAGTCCTAGGACCCGCACCACGTCAATCCTGCCACGTTAGCCCTGCAGTCAACGCCGGTCAACCTCCGGTCAACGACTTTTCCGGCCACTTTCCAGAGACTTTTTCCGGTCAAATTTTCCGGAGACCTATTTCGAGGTATTTTTTACTAAACGTTCCCGTTTTTTTAGAGTTTTTAAATTCAATTTCTCTTCTTTTTCTGGGACTTGCAACATCCCTTCTTCTACCCTCATTTCTTCATCATAGGGGAGACCTAATTAAGACGAACTGTGGGGGTTCGTGGTCACTCCAAGCTTGGAGCTTGTTGAGATCTCCAGACTTAGAGTTTGTAGAGAATTTATGATTGACCACTTACGTCATTCTTTCGATCTAATCCAATACCTCTTGGAATTGAATTTCTTGGAAGCAATTACGTTCAGAAATTCCTAATTTCTTGGGAGCAACTACGATCAGAAATTTTATATATTTTCGTGGTAGCCTTTTACGCTCCGAAACTAACCCTAATTTCTTGTTTTCTTTCAGGATGAGTAACCTGAACAAATTGGACTTTGCTCCATTGGGAACAATGGGCTCTGGATATCACAGTTGGGTTCATGATGTCCTCCCACATCTCAAGGCCGATGAAATCCTAGATACGATTCTCGAGCCTAGCCAGGACATGCTAACTGTTGAGCAAGCTCAAGCTTTGGAAGTCAATAGAGCATTCTTAGAGGCAAATAAGGCGAAAGCCATCATCCTAATGACTCGTCATATGGATGATCCGCTCCAGTATGAGTGTATGAATGAAGAAGACCCCAGAAGGCTGTGGGTCTCACTCGATGAAAGATTTGGTAACGTCCGTGACTCCCTGGTTCCTGACCTAGAAGTGAGATGGCATCGCCTCCGCTTCTGTGATTTCAAGTCAGTTCTTGACTACAACTCGGAAGCACTTCACATTAAATCCTTAATGGAATTCTATGGTAAAGAGATCAAAAATGCAATATTGATTGAGAAGACTCTTTCTACCTTCCCCGTCTCTGCATTGGTGGTTGCTAAGAACTATCGAATCGATGTTACTGCAAGACGAATCACAAGGTTTCATGAGCTCATTGGAGCTATGAATGTCGCTAAAAAGCATGACAACATCCTTGTGAAGAACTATAATTCGAGATCCATGGGAACAGAGCATATTCCATAATCCAATTATAGTCGCGCCCAAAATAGAGGGCGCCAAGAGCGAAACCCTAATCTTAGGAATACATTTGGACGTTTTGGTCCATATAATCGCTCTACTTGGGAAGGTAATCGCCAAAATAGGCGAACACGGAACCGAAGAGGTCAACATGGAAAGAGAGAGAGAGAGGCAATGCCTCTGGCCATGTTAGTGGCCCCACCAACACTAAGAGCCATCTAAATGACTCTTTCAAAGCACCTCAATCAATGGAGTTTGAGCAAAGAGATGTATGTTCTAAATGTGGAGTGTCTGATCATTGGGCACACATTTGTAGAGCTCTTGAAGAAATTATCACCTCCTACAAAGCATATTGTGAAGTAAGAGAAGCTCACTATGTGGAACAAGAAGATCAAGAAGATGATCTAGAGTGAAGGGTTGAAGACTACAAATCTGGCTGGGATCAATAGATCGCCAATTCTGTTTAAGTCTTTTTATTTTCCAAGAGTTGTAATAGGCAATTGCAATATATTTTTGTAGTAGATGCCAATGGTTTAGTCTTTCTTCAAAATAGGCTCACCCCAAAGTAAGTGTGATGTCTAGGAAGGTTTTGAGATTAGTGGTACTTAAGCGAGTCTTGGTCCGCCGACATCTCTTTACTCACCTGGTCACATTCATTTTGGAATTACCAAAAGAAGTTAGACGAATACCGTTGTTTTGCATTAGCTAGCATTTTGGATTAGATTTTCTTTGGTCAAAGAGACAATGATGTGACTCCGTTGGCTTATGAATAAAATTTCTAGTTCTTTTCATTATGACTCAATTTTGATTCTGTGCATATTACTTTGTGACTACGATGGCTGGGCCATCAGTATTAATTCAAGGACATGGAATAGCCCAAGTTCCACCTGCCAAATGGCACCTTGATTACTGTCACAGAAACTTTCTACGCTTCTAGGGCGAATCGCACCTATGAATAGCCAACGGATTCCATGCGAAAATGCATGTAGAAAACGGAAATGAGTTCCTTTGCAATACCTCTAATGATTGCGAACAAAGGAGCATTTTAGAGAAATTTATGTGTCTCTCTAGTGGACTTTATGTTACTATTCGAGCTATTAAATCTAATAAAGTTACGAGAGAAGATCTTTTGGATTTGGACACATATTGGCTTTGTCACGACATGATAGGTCATCCTAGTCATGATATGATGATCTGTCTACTAAAGACTTCACATGGACATCTTTTCTTTTGAGCGAAACGAAGCATGAATCAAAAGTTGATTTCTGGACAAAGTGTGACCGACGCTGCTACCTAGGGCACCGCCTCCTTCCACCACCAGCCTGGGGCTGGCACAGTCCCTATCCATGACACGATGGATAGCATCCATCATGGTGATGGCGTCCCAGGTGATGCTGCAATCACCAACTTGCTTCAAATAGCGTTTCAGACACTCAGACCTAACCAAAATTCTCATTATTGGTTGCTTCTAAAGCCTCTCGCTCGTTTTACAAAAGCCATTCCTTAGGAAAATTAGGACTGAGACCATCCTATGCAAAGGATATGAAAATACTCATTATGTTCTTACATAGAATCCATGGGGATTCTATGGACTGATTCAACCAACTTGCGGATGTTTACATATCTCATGATGTTGGTTGACACGCAAAGACGTTGGTCACGTGTTGTGCCATTGTCCACTTGTAATGCTGCTTATGCTACACTTCTAGCATATATCATATGACAACGGGCTCACTCCCCGGATCATCCTCTTCCGTTAATTGGACTTGAAAATGCTAGAGAGTTTACATCGAAGACTTTCGATGGTTATTGCATTGGGACTAATGTTGGACATTATATTCCCGTGAACACACCCAATTGGTCTCTCGGAAACGACTACCATGGTAGCTCGGACATTGGTAATGCGCCCTAATTTCCTTATATCCGCTTGGGGTGATGCAGTATCGCATGCAACTATGCTAATTCTTCTACGACCTACCGCCACTCAATGTACTTTTGCGTTACAGCTAGTGACTGGGTACAAGTATCGTACTTACGCAAATTTGAGTGTACCCTTATGTGCCAATTGTGCTGTCACAACGCTCTATAATGGGTCCTTACAGACGAATGGGCAACTACGTTGGATTTAAGACTCCAACAATCGTCCGCCACTTAATGCCCTTGCAAGGCAAGATCATTACCGCTAGATTTGCGGGTTGTCACTTTGATGAGACAGTCTTCCCGTCATTAGGGGGAGATAAGAACACGGATGTTCTGCAGGAACGACATGAGTTGTCGTGGCTAGTCCCCACAATGTCTCATCTCGATCCCCGTTAAAGTGACAAGATCACACAAATATACTACAAATATGCCTGTGAGGAAGGACGTCCCAAAGAGATGACGTAGCGCCACCCTACACGGAGGTAGGCATGGAGCCAACACCAAAGAGAGTGGCACTCTAGCGTTACAGGCCATGGCCCTAGCTAGGATGCGTGGGAGGCCCGTGGGTTCGAATGATGCTTTGGCACACTCCAATCCTTTGATCATCAACACTCAAAATCCATCTTATGAGAATCTTCCTGGTTATGGTTATCGTTGGGGGATGCCTCAACGTCAGAACCTATTCCTGAGGATATAGAGCTCTATGAAAATTACACTAGTGTACATGAGAAGTGGGATAGAAACTTTATCATAATTGTTGATGTAGTTGCACATGAGTTTGTTGAGTCCGATGATATCGAACCACACTCCGTTGATGAATGAATGCCAACGTAGAGAGATTTGGCCTAAATGGAAAGATGCGATCCATGTTAAGATGGATTCTCTAACGAAGAAGAAGATTTTCGAGCTAGTAATGCCAACACCTCCTAACATAAAACCTGTTGACTAATGGGTCTTCGTTAGAAAGCGTAGTGAGAAAAAGATATGGTAATCTCGCCTTATGGCGCAAGGCTTCTCATAAAACGCCCTGGAATCTACTACGATGAGACATATTCTCTCGTAATGGATGTCATTGCACTCCACTACCCTGTCAGTTTGGTAGTTTCCAAATAACTGAACATGCAGCTTACAAATGTAGTCACTACGTATCTCTATAGGGATCTAGATACGGAATATACATGAAGGTTCATGGTGAACTTCATTTACCCAAGTCAAGTGGCTCTAGACCACGGAGCGCGTTTACAAAGAGGTTGAAACGCTCGCTAAAATGACTACTTGATTGGGGAGGGATATGCCCACGCGTTTCCATAACAAGTTTCGGATTTCATCGCAGTTCATGTTGGACATGATCTTCATTAGAAGCCCTTAAAGAGATAAGGGCAACCGCTGAACACTTGAAATCCGATTTTGAGATGAAGGATTATGGAAGAACACGATTATGTCTCGGTTTGGAACATGAGCATCTTGTTGATAGATGCTTAGGCATGTGTTTTGGAAGGTTTTGCTGATGTTGGGTATCTCTTTGACCCATAAAAAGGTCATTCCCAAAATGGTTAAGTGTTCACCATGGGTAAAGACCGTGATATCTTGGAGGTCTACAGAAATAGACCCTAGTCGCTATATCTTTTTACAATGCAGAGATTATTGCTCTTCGCAAAGTGGTTAGTGAATGTATATGGATTGGATCCATAATTACGCATGTTCGAACAATTGTGGTTTGAAGTCTACCACAGATGAGTCTATGAGCATTTAAGATAATGCTACTTGTTTTGAATAAAGAAGCAAATGCTACATCAAAAGCGACAACACCAAGCATAATCAGCAACAACAGACTCTCCTTAAGATCAAAGTGAACTAGGTTCGATCTGAGGACAGTGTAGCAGACTTGCTCACTATGTCATTGCCTAAATTCCACTTTCGAGAAACATGTTGGTAGCATCTTTTGCGGAAGTTATCCGAACTCCCATGACCGTTGTCATCAGGGGGAGATGCAGACATCAGGGAGAGATGTCTACATGTATGGTCTCGAAACTTAAAGGGTGTGTTGTGCTCTTTTTCCTCTTCGACCGAGGTTATTTTTGTCCCACAGGGTTTTTGTTACTCGACAAGGTTTTTAATGAGGCAACGAGAGAAGCACCACGTTTGGGCGACACAAGGGGAAGTGTTCAAGTAAATTCAGAATATGTGTCTGGCCCAAACTCGAGGTTACTTGCTCTAGTTGAAATAAGGTATATATTAGAGATATTCTCGGAGAATCTTAGGAGATATCCAATCAATGTACGATTATGTTTCCATGTACAACTCTATCTCTATGCTTGTAATCCTCTATATAAAGAGGCCCCTATTATCAATGAAAGTACGACTCAATTCTCTCACAATTCAGTTTTCCTTAAACAAGAATGATAATTTCTGTTAGACTTACTCATTTGTTTTATCCTCCACAGGTAAATTCAACTGATTTTGGTAAATGCACAAGTTGTGTATTAGTCCAACCTCTCTCTCAATGAAAAGTGTGGTTGGAGATTAAATTTCTCACTGTTCTTTTGCTATTGCGTCAAATAACCAAATTCTCCTGTCGCTTATTTCTCTTAATCTGTTTAAGATGATCTATTTTTATGGATGTTACCATACGGCTTTTAACCAAATAATCTTCTGATGTGATCAGACCGACCCTATACTCTCTTATAGCAGGAATTTTGGCTTTTAAGAAGCTTAATCTTTGATGGTTGGAGGGACTTGAAGAAAAACATCCATGAAAAGCATTTTTCCTTTATGTGTTATTTGATCAATTAAGTTGGCATGCACCCACATTTACAAGCTATCATTTTTGTAATTATTGAGTTGCTAATCACTTCAAGTTATAGAAGAATTTATTGGTATACTGGATGTCTACTTTTTTGGCTTCTTTTTTTCTAATAGTGTAGTTTGTATATGTGAGTGAAGGTTCGACACAGATTTGTAGTTTACTGAAAAACATTATAGTCCACCTGAAATAAAATATTTCAAGGAGGGATTTTTAGAACTAATTTGTAAGTACAAATAGTTTTAGGTCTATGTAGGCGCTAAAAATAGCAAATGAAAGGCATTTTGCACATACAATTTGTCCTTTTTTTTTTCTTTAAACAAAATTCGCAAGCTCGAGCGAGGCCCAAATTTTTATTTTTTGAGACTATTTTGTCCTCTTTCCCTATGTCACATATAGGGGTCGTCAACGGGCCGGGCCTTGCTATATTTTTAAATAATTGCGGGCCGGGCCGGGCCGGGCTTTATTAAAAATCAAAGGATCCAAGCCCGTCCATATAAAGCGGGCCTTGCGGGCTTTTTCGGGCCGGGCCGGGCTTGGCCTTGCGGGCTTTATTTATAAATAAATATTTAAAGACACAAGTTTTTTTTTTTTAATCAAGCTTTGGAAATTCAATGGATAATGATCAAATACAACCAAAGATAATAGATCTATATAACTATATTGTACCAAAAAAAATCTATATTTATATATAGATACTAATTTATTGATAAATAAATTTTTAAAGACACTAATTTTTTATAAACCTATATTTATATATCATACACTCCAAAGAGCAACCCCTATCAATTCAAAGAAAATGGAAAAACCGACCGTTGGATGGGTTTATTACAATAAATTATGAGTATGGTAAAAAATTTAGCCAATTTCACCATATTTTAGAATCCGATCGGATTGGTCAACCGTAGTCACTTATATGTTTTATTGGTTGACCGATGGCGTGGCAACCGCGAAACGTGCTTATTTTTTCACATCACGTTTGTATATATTCCATCGATGGATGTGCGTGGACATAAGATTAAAAAAATTAATTTTAATTACAAACACATTGGACTATACCAATTTTATTCATAAAGTTGTATGACTTATACATTGCATTTAAATTGTTTAACTTCATTCTAAAGCAACCATGAAGTGGAAAATGAATTCGGAGAAACCAACCGCTCGATGGAGAGATTGTAATGTTTTATGGTGGTTGTAGAAAATCCAGCCAATTTGGTTCTCGTTTCGAATTCGATCAACTAGGTCAAACGTAGTTACTCTTATAAACCTATATTTATATATCATACACTCCAAAGAGAAACCCCTATCAATTCAAAGAAAATGGAAAAACCGACCATTGGATGAGTTTATTACAATAAATTATGAGTGTGGTAAAAAATTTAGCCAATTTCACCATATTTTCGAATCCGATCGGATGGATCAACTGTAGTCACTTATATGTTTTATTGGTTGACCCATGCCGTGACAACCGCGAAACGTGCTTATTTTTTCACATCACGTTTGTATATATTCCATCAATGGATGTGCGTGGACACAAGATAAAAAAAATTAATTTTAATTACAAACACATTGGTCTATACCAATTTTATTCCTATAGTTGTATGACTTATACATTGCATTTAAATTGTTTAGGTTCATTCTAAAGCAACCATGAAGTGGAAAATGAATTCGGAGAAACCAACTGCTTGATGGAGAGATTGTAATGTTTTATAGTGGTTGTAGAAAATCCAACCAATTTGGTTCTCGTTTCGAATTCGATCAACTAGGTCAAACGTAGTTATTCTTATAAACCTATATTTATATATCATACACTCCAAAGAGAAACCCCCATCAATTCAAAGAAAATGAAAAAAACCGACCGTTGGATGAGTTTATTACAATAAATTATGAGTGTGGTAAAAAATTTAGCCAATTTCACCATATTTTCGAATCCGATCGGATTGGTCAACCGTAGTCACTTATATGTTTTATTGGTTAACCCATGCCGTGACAACCGCGAAACGTGCTTATTTTTTCACATCACGTTTGTATATATTCCATCAATGGATGTGCGTGGACATAAGATAAAAAAAAAAAAATTTAATTACAAACACATTGGTCTATACCAATTTTATTCCTATAGTTGTATGACTTATACATTGCATTTAAATTGTTTAGGTTCATTCTAAAGCAACCATGAAGTAGAAAATGAATTCGGAGAAACTAATCGCTCGATGGAGAGATTGTAATGTTTTATGGTGATTGTATAAAATCTAGCCAATTTGGTTATTGTTTCGAATTCGATCATCTAGGTCAAACGTAGTTACTATTATAGACCTATATTTATATATCATACACTCCAAAAAGCAACCCCTATCAATTCAAAGAAAATGAAAAAACCGACCGTTGGATGAGTTTATTACAATAAATTATGAGTGTGGTAAAAAATTTAGCCAATTTCACCATATTTTCGAATCCGATCGGATTGGTCAACCGATACGTATAATATATATATGCACATTAGCACATATTTTATATAGAAGTATAAAAACTTCCACACACATATAGTCATATATATATATATATATATATAACACACACACACACACACACATATATATATATATATATATATATATAAACACACACACACACATATATATATAGAGATATCTATATATATATATATATGTGTGTGTGTGTGTGTGTGTGTTTATAAATATATACTAGATGGGCTCCACACACTATGTGTGTGAATATTATTTATTTAAAAAAAAAAAAAAAAAGAGTGGGAAGTTTTTTTTTATAGGAGTGTGGGTAGTTTTTTTATGGAAATTTGTAATTTTTTTCATATACTTATCTGTTTCTCACTTTCACAACTTTTTTTCTGTTTATTTTGTAATTTGACTATATTACCCCTATCTATTTTATGAGTTTTAAAGTTTTTTAATATTTCAGGGTCATTTTGGTACATTTTTTCTGTTTTGGCTAACAAAGCCTCTTCTCTTAATAATAGTACAGATATATACACACACATATAGATATATTTGTGTGTGTGTTTATATATATATATATATATATATATATGACTATATGTGTGTGTGTGTGGAAGTTCTTATACTTCTATATAAAATATGTGCTAATGTGCATATATATTTCCACGTATCGGTTGACCAATCCGATCGGATTCGAAAATATGGTGAAATTGGCTAAATTTTTTACCACACTCATAATTTATTGTAATAAACTCATCCAACGGTCGGTTTTTTCATTTGTGTGTGTTTATTTTATTTTTTTTGAAACGGGGTTTGGAGTGTGTGTTTATATATATATATATATATATCTATATATATATATATATCTATATATGTGTGTGTGTGTGTGTGTGTGTTTATATATATATATATATATAACACAAATATATATATCTATATGTGTCTATATATATATATATCTCTATTAAGTTTTATTGCTCCTCAATAATCCCCCAATAAAAGTTTTATTGAGGGTCAATAATCAGTGAAAAATGAAGATGTTCTTAATTTTGAAAATTTTAAGAGTTTATTAACCCCCAATAAAAGTTAAATTTTATTGCCCCTGCAATAAAAGTTTTATTTGGGTCATTAAACTTTTTATTAAGGGCAGTAAAAGTTTATTGAAGGGCAATAAAATCAATACAAATTTGTGCATTAGGAAGAGGGACTAATCTTCTTAAAATTAGACAGATAAAACTTTGATTGAGAAAGAAGATGAGATTTTTTTTTGAAAAGTGAATTCATTGAAACTTTAACGATTACAATCGTTTAGAATGACATCCCGAAAAATCTTGGGAGCAGACACAAGCCACAAATGACTTAAAACTAGAGCTAAGCTAGAACAAATCAGAAGGTGTACTAGACCAACAAGTTGTTCATGTACAATAAAATACTGCTCTGAATCACTTATAGAGGAACTAGCAAACAATTGAGGGTGAATTCCCAGCCTCCTCAAGATAATTACCAACAATGAGACCATTGCCACGACATTGAGATTTGGAGACGAAACGTTCAGAATCTGCAATTCGGGTATACAAGAGATCGATAGACCAATCAAAACTATATTCGTCCCAACACTAGTAGCACTGTTCGCCAGGCACACAATTGTGGTACTCACAGCAATATTATATTGAGATTTCTTATAGAATGTAGAGATGAGCAATCCACCTGCGCCAGCAGAAACAAAGAACCGCTCACTACAACGACCCACCATTGGATTCGCTACCCTTCAGGCCAGATCCGATTCCACCAGCCTCCTCACACAACACCGATCAGCCTTGGCTTCCTCGCCGCCCGCGCTCTTGCTCGACGTTGGTCTACGTGTCCAGGCACCGCTGCGTGCCTTTGATGGCGCTACCAAAACGCTGATGGGGAGAAAACCCTAGCAGAGCGTTTAACATTGAGAAAGAAGATGAGATTACATCAATTCAAAACTTTTTATTAGAGTCAATAAATTTTTTATATGGGGCAATAAGATCAATAAATTTGGATATTGGAAAGAGGGACTAATCTTCTTTAAATTAGATAAATAAAATGTTAATTGAGAAATGAAATGAGAAGATTACATCAATTCAAAACCAAAATTATTTACGATTAGTAATAAGGACCATTAATATACACAGTAATACATATCTTCACAATCACAGTAAAACTACTGCTTTGAATTAGAATCACAGATAAGGACGAGACACATACAAAACAACCTCCATTAGTGGACTAGACCTTTTGAATTTAACCTTTTACCGAATGCATGACCCACCTACTCTGAAGAAGCTAAACGACCCTTGTGACTAACAAAGCCAAAACTCTATTTTGGTGGAAGAACCCAAAAACCAAAGGGACATCCATTTAAAATAAAAAATAAAAAAGTATAATAATCTAGTTCGTTGCCCATCCATAAAAGTCTAACAAAACCAATACAAAACAAAACAAATCTCATCTAATTAATTAACCATGATAAAGCAGAGGACCCAAGTGAGAAAGGGAATGCGGTGGATGAAGTTACAGAGTTGATGAGGCAGCTGAATCAATGTAGTTGGGGTCATGTCAGTCGGGATTGCACTTAGGTAGCACATAGGATTGTAAGAGAAGCTCTTAAACTTGATCATCTTATGCTATATTTAAAGTTAGGGCCTCCATGGCTTCATCATTGTATTGAGATGCAAAATTCTCATAATTAGTATTGTTGTGTGTGTGGTGCTCTTTCCGCTTCTCTTTGAAAAATGTTTTGATGAGGCCACTAGATACCCACTCTAGTTGTGTTTCTATTGAATTAATGAGATGCATCTTTAACAAAACAAAAGGTACTTAAAAGATATGAACGCAATGGTGACATGTGAAAGAGGTTAATAGTTGGTCGATGAGCAGCACGTCGGACAAACTTAAAAAATGTATTTAGTTTGTCCTTATTTGTAACAACAAAAGTCGTTAATAGTTTAGAACAAAAACTTGTAGAGTTCTAAGTATTTTTTTAAAAAGTATTGTTATTAACACACCATAAATATCTATTCACACACTCTTTTTCATTTTTTTCTTTAATTCACATTTATTTTGGTAAAATGTCTTAACTAACCTTCTTTGCAATTTCCCTTCCTATTCTCTAATACAAATTCAACCGTCCCGTTTTATCTTTACACCAAAATCCTACAATTCCATACGATATGAAATGTTATCACACTTGTTCATTGTTGTTTTTGGTCACTCACTCGTTCATTTTTTATTCTAGTCTAAGCATTTTGCTTCAACAAATTTCGATCAATTATTTTCTAAATCTATGTCTTCAAGTTGAACCTCAACATCCATTAGTTCTTCTTGTTGTATGTCAACAAATTCATTATCTTCGTTAACCAATCCACGATTTAGAAAAAATTGATCGAATTTTGTTGAATCAAAATGATTAAAGTAGAATAAAAAATGAACGATTGATTGACCAAAAACAAAAAATGAACAAGTGCGATAGCATTGTATGTCTTCTGAATGAAGGATTTTGGTGTGAAGATAGAATAGGGCAATTGAATTTGTATTAGAGAATATACAAAAAAAAAAAAGTGCAAAAGAAGGTTAATTAAGACATTTTGCCAAAATAAATGTGAATTTAAAGAATAAAAATGAGAAGGGACGTGTGAATAGAGATTTAAGGTGCGTTAATAACAACACCCTTATCAAAAACTGTCCAGATATTAAGGATCTGGAAATTACCAACTTCAGTTGCATCACAGGTCGAAATTACTTGCCTAATGCCCTAATCTTATATTAGGGGCAATAAGTTAAGACAAAACAAACCCCAGAAAATATCTTTGTTTTGCGTCTGAAAGGTAAAAACTACAGAGTCATGAAATATCTGTGTAGCGTGGCCTCTCTGCATTTCATTTTCACGACTTTATAAGCGCACTAGCTGTGACTCGGTCTCGCCGGAGACGGAATCTTCTGCTTCCCAGGACTCGGTCCGTACTAAACCCACCTACTCTTCTTCTTCTTCTTCTTCTTTTTCTCTTCTGCTGGGTCAACCTAGCTGTTCAATTATTGACCTACATTTCATTCCTTCATATTAAATGCGTGATGGGTTTTGCCAATAAATAGGACCAGAAGAAGTGGTCGATTTTGATAAGAAGAAACAGAGATGGAGTTGGGTGGTGGAGAGAGAAAACGAGTGGTGGTGATCGGAGGCGGCGTTGCTGGCTCGCTTCTCGCAAAAAATCTGCAATTCAACGCTGATTTCACCCTCATTGATCAGTAAGCTGAATGCTCTTTTGTTTGAATGATTGGAAAATTGAATCTAGCAGTTCAGTTACGAAATATATCGTACCTCTGTCTTAGATTTTCTTGTTTTGATTCTGTTGTTTCGATTGCTCACCAATTTGGTATGAAGAACTATGTTTGGAATGCCTGATATGGAATGTTATGTCTTCCAACCACTTTGGTATAAACAAAGATTCTAGTTTGCGTTGATACGCAACCACTGTTGGTCCTTGAAACCCAGAAGTTTCTAGGACTCGGTGGATTGAAATTAATAGTGGGGGGCTATTTTGTTTTCGGGTGCTTGGTTACTAGATTGGAGGTTGTTTGTAAGTTGCTTTGAATGTGCCGAAGTTATAATTTCCTTCAGATAATTTTGTCCTATAGTGATGTTTGGTGGGGTTCTATGATCACTGCATAGAAAATTTGCTACTTTTTATTCATTTATTTCATAGGGTGGGAGGGATTTAGCTAACTTCGGTTAAGAATGAATTCGTTTCATGTATAGTTTATCATCTTCAAAGACTTGATTTGAACATTGTTCACTTGAAGTATATGTATCATCTACTGAAACCAGTTAAACCCGTTGTCTAGAATAATCTGGATTTGATGATTCCCCGACTGATTTCTTTGAAGACCTTTGCTTATATGATATTCCATCAGTTTGAGGATGGTCATTAACTTAAAAAAATTTGATGATCGATATGTACTCTCGTTCGGTTATAGGAATTTGCATGAAGCATATGTGATATTAGGTAATTATCTTTTATGGAATCATATCTCGCTTTATTTGGCTAGGTCTGTTCTCGCTGTAAATTTCATTCTTCACCTCCATTAAAGCATAATTAATAATACTGAAATGCTGAGGATCATGGTCATCATATATGCCAGTTGGTGTAACTTTAAATGTGTAGAACTATCATGATCTCTTGTTCTAAGTGGAAACGAATTTGAACTCAGGAAGGAATATTTTGAGATTCCATGGGCAAGCTTGAGGACCATGGTGGAGCCATCATTTGGGGAGAGATCTGTGATCAACCATAGAGATTACCTCACAAATGGCCAAATTATTACATCTGGAGCAATCAATATCACTGACACTGAAGTATTGACGGGAGAAGGCCGTCTAATTCCCTATGACTACCTTGTCATTGCCACTGGCCATGCAGATTCTGTTCCTAAAAATAAGACTGGGAGGCTTAAGGAATACCAAGAAGGTAAGACTGCATGAACTGCCAAACTGACAACTAAGAAGGCAGTCCGCAAATCTTTCAAAGGGGTTGTCAATATGTCAAATGTAGCATTGAAACTAGATTTTGAAACATAAAACTTTACTAGCATTAGAAGATTTCCCAAGAATCACAATATAAGAGCTGCCTACTAGGAATAATCAAATTTAGTGCATATCATTGTACTGTTCTTTTGTAACTGTGATTGAATCAACATTAATCTCTCCATTGGCAGATAATCAGAAGATAAGATCGGCTAATTCCATTTTGATTGTTGGAGGAGGACCTACTGGTGTAGAGCTTGCTGGAGAAATTGCTACTGACTTCCCAGATAAGAAAATCACTCTGGTTCATACTGGTTCAAGGTTGTTGGAATTCATTGGACCAAAAGCTGCAAACAAGACTCTTAATTGGTTGCAGTCAAGGAATGTTGAAGTGATACTGGAGCAATCAGTCAGTTTAAACACAATCTCCGAGTCACCTGGAAGCAAAACATATCAGACTTCAGAAGGACAAACGTTTCATGCAGATTGTCATTTTCTATGCACAGGGAAACATGTGGGTTCAGCTTGGCTCAAAGAAACAGTTTTGAAGAGTAGCTTGGATGAATTTGGGAGATTAATAGTTGATGAGAATTTGAGAGTCAAAGGGAGAAAAAACATCTTTGCAGTTGGAGACATTACTAATATTAAAGTAAGTCAATCTGCAACCTAGTTATCTTCTTTAGTTGCTCTGATTGATTTATTCCATAATTCTAGGTTTAAAGCACTCAATCAGTAGAACAGCACTCTGTATAACTCAGAGTTCAACAGAAAAACTTGTGTAGATTTTCTCTGCAGCACCATTTAAATGTGACGCCAGTTTACGATTGAGATATATGTTAATAGAATGATGCTAACTTGCTCCTTGTTATTTATAAGTAAGTTTCGAATAGTGTTGAGGCTTGTGTTCTTTTGGTTTATGTATCATTATGTTTTTCATTGTAATATATATGAATTCATGAGTTCATGCCGTTCCTGCTTTGTTTTTGTAAATTCTTACTGCAAACATCATCTAAAGCTGGCTTCAGACCATATCAGATTTTAAGACCTTTCTGGTAGGAAATGTTCTGTATTCAATCTACAGAATTGGAACAGTAAGTGCCACTCCACTAGAAGAAAAGGAAGAGTTAGATATATATATTCAATCTCAATCAGTAGTAAGCTTAATGATGCTGTGTGATTATAGTTAGGTAATCTTGTATTCTCGAGACCAAAGAAGAGGAAATGAAACGGGTTGCTGTGCTTTAGTTATATGGATCTTTGATTAGTGAAGCACTATGTGCTCTTTGAATGCAAGTCTAATGCATTTTTCATGTGAAATCCCAAACCGCAGGAAATTAAGCAAGGGTATTTGGCGCAAAAACAGGCTTTGGTGGCTGCAAAGAACATAAAACTCTTGCTTGCAGGAGGAAGAGAGAGTAAAATGGCAACTTACGAAGCTCATTCGGTGCTAGCACTTGTTTCACTTGGAAGGAAACATGGCCTTGCACAGTTCCCATACACTACTTGTATTGGACGCCTTCCTGGACTGATCAAATCTAAAGATCTTTTTGTGGGGAAGACAAGGAAGCAGCTGGGGCTACTGCCGCAAGATTAATTTGGTTAAGTACATATATGGGCAGCATACATAACGAGGGATGTATATAGAACTGAATCGTTATTGTTCTATAATAGTTTTGATCCGGATCAGTTGGTTTGTTATTTGTTACGAGTCTTTATGTGACAGTATTTATGGGTGGAAAAATTTGAACCTGTGAGGATTTGTTATTTGTTACCGAGTACTGAGTAGGCCAAAGACATTTGGGTCAGATTATTATGTCCTCATAATTATGAAATATGTGGAAAGTGCTTGAGTTGAAGGAGTTTATGTGGGTAACATGTGTAGTGCACCATGCCTCAATTGGTGAACAGAAGGCATCAACAATTGAGAAATTCATGCTTGATATGATTAATTGATTATCAAAAACAATTTCAGACCAAAAACCAAAAATGACGATAAGAAAATAAACGTGCTCAATATTAAGTACGGTGTACTCGTGCTTGAGGAGAAAGAAATAGACGGTCGGTCATGATAGTGTTAACTTTCAGTTGTGTTGTGCTCTGTATAACAGTATAACTCAAGATTTCAACAGTCGAAAAATTGGAGTGTAGCCTTTGCTCTGCGTCACCATCTAAATGTAACCTGAGTTTACACTTAAGATAGATGTTAACAGAATGACTCCGTCTTGCTCTTTGTTATTAATTTAACATAAGTGAGTTTAAATACTGTTGAGGCAGAGTTGTTGGAAAAAATTGATGATCTGGAAAGCAAGGTTAAAATTGCTGAATTATCTTATGAAGCCCAGATTCTGGAACAGAAACATATGAAGAGGATGTGGACGTCTTTGTATAAATGGAAGACTGAGATGTTTCAAGAGAATATTGAATAGGAAGGAAAATATCAGATTTCCTATTCAGATCTTAAATATGAGGAAAACGACACAAATCATGAAGCTGCCGATAGTGGTCTAGGCTCATCAGCTACCTTTATTGAGGAAGAACTCCACAATATCACCAACATGATAGAGAAGTGAGTGGTTGCCGATGCAACAAGACGAAAGACTTTACTTTTTCAAAAAGTAAAGTAAAGTTTTTTTTATACGGTCAAAATGTAGATTCCTCCTGTACTCTACTCTCTTTTTCTTTTAAGATGTTTTGAATTCCAATTTAAGGTCCGCTCCCTATATAAGGAGCTGTAAACTTCCTTAGTAATGCATCAGAAAATTGAGACAGAAAACTTCTCTTTTAAGGAGGAAGATAGCCAGAATAGTAGTGTGCTTTCTTGTAGAATTTGTGTAGAGTGGTGTGCTTTTATTCCAAGTACTTGTAATTATAATTATGAGTAGGTAAGTTGTTTATCTAGAAGTAGAGTCTCTAGATTTCTAAATTTGTAAACATGTTTGAATAAATAAATTCTATGTCGTGTCCAATACATCGTCACAAAAATCTTTATTTTGCCTTGTTGCTAATTTTTTGTGTTATTTTCCTGCAAAGGTTTTTAGCACCTTGCTTTTAACTTAAAAGAGTACCCTACTAAGGCAGCAGTGGTTCTGCCCTACTGGTAACCACTTAGACAAGACGTCATTAGGTGAAATTGTGGCATGCTAAATGCTAGTTCTTTTTTGGAAATGTTTTGATTAATTGCATGGTATCTTTTAAAAATTTTGTAAGAATTTCAACTTAACGACAAAGCTTAACGGTGTTAACTTGAGATAACCAAAATGATGCTGAAATGCAAAGTTGATACACCAATCTAATTTTCAAAGTTCATACACCACATACACCATAGTGTAGTAACATTCATACTTCATACACTGTTTGTGAAATTTTTCCAAAATTAAATTCCACATGCATTGTTCAGGAAATAGCAAGCAAAAGATATAACCAACTAACCAACAATTTGCCATCTACAATGATGCAGCAGACAGTTCACACAGCTCAAGGAACAACTCCTGAAAATATAGCTAAAGCACCTTTAAGCACAGCAATAGCCATTCTTACATTCTTTGTATGGAGCAACGAAAATGAAATGCTCAAAGAGCATATTCTAAGGAGCATCTACTGAACAAAAACAAGTAATTTAATCAAGGAAAATGAAATGAGAGGCAATATTTGCTGTAGACTTTCCAACACAAAGTGTACTCATCAACCTGGGGCATTAGTGAAGGACTGCAAAACCAGTAGATCTTGCAGTAAAACCTCCCTTGCTGTCCTCGGGCTTGATTGTAATCAATTCTGAGACTTTTTGATTGATCGATCTCAACTGGTTTCACCTTTAAACAAGTGCAATGCCCATCAAGGTCAGCTATTAGGGAGATCCTCTCTAATTTTTCTTCATTAATAACAGGAGTCAGATCAATTGCAGCCAAGTACCAATATAACACAAAGATGAACACATCTACTTTAGATGTGATATTCCCCATTCACAGAAAATAGATATCATGATTTAGTAAGAGATCAAGACATAAGATATACTTCTCAACTTTTGCAAGAAAGGATAAGATTCAGAAGTGTACGATGAGTTGAAAATTTGGAATGTTCAAAAATCTTCAAGACATCCCATAGGTTGCCATGGTCCCACCAGTAGTTGGTCAAGGAAATTACCAGCTGTTTTAAGAAAAGTAGGATTCAGTAAACTCATACCAAGTCACAACTCTATCATTATACTGTAACCCTTTGTCCATAAGAACCTTTTACTTCACTTTTCTCAACCACAACACAAACATATATTCATTCTCAAATCTCTGACTGAAATACTCTCTCAGGACAGAGAAACAGAATGAGAGTTTGACCAGCAAGTCATTTATCACCTTGAGGGATTAGTTAGAAGAGATTTTCTCTCTCCTAACTGGTAACAAGGAAAAGGAATTCATCTTATGTTCATGAAATACAGGCAATAAACTGATAAACCTGTTTAATGGAACAGGGAACCTAACTTCTGCAGTTATAGCAAAACGTCAAGTACTGATATTGCATTTGAAAGCCTTTTATTAGAAAAACACAGTAAATAAGAGTCATTTACTATTGCGACCAACTTCCTCTTTTGAGTGCTAATACTAAATACCCCTAGGTAACTGGGTTATAGTAGGACAAACGATGATGAGCCGGTTGTCAAACACAGATCACTGGGGTAGAAAGAGAGTTCATTTCTTCTCATGCATTCCTTCAGTTCAGAAGGGAAACTCAGAGTGAAATTCAACATTTTTCAACCTTTTAAGCTTTTATATTACAAGAGGTGCATACTCAACAAAATTTTAGGAAAAGCAACTGGAATTTGGAATCTTTCATATCCTCTTATTTCAAATATAACATTCCTTGGCTTCTCATTGGTGATTTGACCTGTATCATATCTTTGGATGAAAAATTTGAGGGAGAAGGACCATTACAATTAAATTAATAGAATAAATTCATTCACTTTACTAATTCAAATTGTTAAATCCCGAGGAATTTCTGCACAGGATCATACCCTGGAGCCGTCAATATTTTTATAAATCTGAGGAGCTTTTTTGGGCTGATAACACAGTGAACTCCTAGCTGCAGCTTGGTGACAGAACACCAAATGTTTCAACACAGAAGCTCTAATGGGATATAAAAATAAAAAAAGAAGAAAAAGAAGAAGAAGAAGAAGGATCTTCAATGATATTGGTCTATGGATCTCAACTCATCTTGTTATGTAATTACCTTTATAGAAGACTTTCAATTACATTTAACTAGAAGTTCAACTCCAAGAAACTCTCGAGTCTCTGAGCTTCCTTGAACTGAAACTCTTGATCATTACTTGCCCTATACTCTCCCACCTTCCCTGGTTCCACTCTTGATTGCCTTAATTTCATGTGGATATCCATCCTATTCTAAACATTCATCCAAGTTTTGTATGCAGAAATTGTTAATCTCTGCTTGGAATTTTGAGAAACAAGAGAGATTATTTCGGGAACCTCAAGGCTTTCATGTTATAATCTTTTCTGCCTCCAGGGCGGCTTAAAGAATTCAGGCAGCTAATTCTCTGGGCAAAAGTAAAAATATATACATATATATATATATATATATATCGCTTGAATAGGTGGCAATCTCCCTTTAAATATATGGAAGTAAATGTTGGACTGCTCTCTTTCTATGGCTAAAGCTGCTTTCTTGGCCTGTGTTGCAAACTCGTTCCCTAAAGGAAGGGTTATTTTGGGTTTCCACCAATAGAAATAAGAAGATCCATATTGAAGATCCAAGGATTCCAAGCTAGTTACAGATGATGTCAACATGAAATATTCACTTCCTTGGAGGTTTCGATTAACCACTGACCATAATGAAGTATAGCTGTCTAATCTAGAGGATTACAAATTTACTCACACCTTCCACCCTTTCGGGTAGCAAACTCCATCATTGATTCTCTAGCGTACTGTGGCCATGACCTAAACTTTGGCACTTTAATCTGCAATGTGTTCTGAAATAGTGAAATTCTTTCTTAATCTTGACTCAGTTTGTAGTTCTTGCCCCTGGGGTCAGGTTAGTGCAAAGTCTTGTTTTCGTTTTTGCAATAAGGAAAAAAAAAAATTCCAAACCAAAAGCTGTAACATATACCACATTGGTCTATCTAAGATGAATTAGGGCAAGAGAAACACACTAAATGTGAGCATGCTAGGCAGATGAGAAATACAGAAAATTAAGTGACTTTGTAAATCAGAAGATGTTGTCTTTTTTACTAAACAATCTAAACTTTTCCATGCTCAGTAGGTAGCCATACTTTTGAATTTAATGTCATACTATATCTGAGAGGAGACGTAAGAGAAACACTTACTTGTATTCAGGTGCAAGGTATCCAAATATCTCTGAAAGCTCTTTCAACAGAGCTCTCCCCATCCAGAGCAAGTTTAACCAACTCAAAATCCAAAGCTTTTGCGTATAAGTATTCACCCCGAAGAATATTACAAGATTTAAAATATTGGTGTATGTAAGTCTGGCCAGCTAACTTGCAATTCCTGAAGTGTATTGGATATTTCTTCTTACTATGCAAGATTACCAGTAAGTGTTAGTCATGCTCGTATTATTCCCTTATAATGTGTTCAGGAACATACCCACATAATTTGAGCTCAAAAGATAGAAGCTCTAGTGTTGAATATATATACTCTGCATCAACATGGGATTTATCACCGGCCACAAATTCATGAATATCACAGTCAATCTCAACCGAACTAAATCCTGGCACCTTCTGGATTCCGAGGTCTTTCATAGTTTTTCTAACCTTGTTTGCACCATCCCACCTACCATCTGCTGCATATATGTTGGCAAGGAGCACATAATTCGAATCAACACCAGGATCCAACTCGAACAGGTACTTCATCAGTCTTTCGGCTAAGTTGATATTTCCACTAGTTCTACAAGCTGCTAGCAAAGAACCCAAAACAACTTCATTTGGCTTCATCGGCATGTTCTCTATTACATTCAAGGCATCTTCCAGCCTCCCTGCACGGCTATAGAGATCAACTATGCAGCCGTAATGCTCAATTCTCGGGGTTATTTTGTGTATTCTCTTCATGTTATCAAAGAAACGTAGCCCCTCATCGGCTAAACCAGCATGGCTGCATGCAGTAAGAGCCCCAGTGAAGCTGACACCGTCCGGCTTGAACCCTTCCTTCTGCATCAGGTTAAAGAACACAAGAGCTTCCTCTGCATGCCCATTCACCGCAAAACCCACAATCATCGAGTTCCAAGAAACCAAGGTCCGATCAGGCATGTTGTCAAACACTTGCCTAGCAAAATCAATACATCCACATCGAGAATACATATCAATCAACGAGTTACTTATCCGAACATTGTGTCTAAAGTCTTGCTTCATAACAAACCGGTTTATCCACAAGCCTAAACCAAGAGTCCCCAAATCAGCACAAGCAGCAATCACAGCAATTATAGTCACATAGTCCGGTTCCACACGGGACACCTGCATCTCACGAAACCACTCCAGCGCTTGCTCAAACCGGCGTCTCTTCACAAACCCACCAATCAAAGCGGTCCACGAAACAGCATCTCTCTCAGGCATTTCATCAAACACCACAACTGCATCCCTCACATTTCCATTTCTCATGTACCCATCAATCATAGTATTCCAAGACATTGAATTCTTCACCTCCATCCCACCAAAAACCAATCTAGCAAGCTCCACCCGACCAGACTTTGCATACATATCAACTAGTGCCGTCCCCACCATCACATTAGTCCTATCTAAGCCCAGTTTAGACGCAAAAGCATGAAGCGAGGGCCCAAACAATGGTGCTTTAGCTGGAAAGTGAGCACAGCCGGAGAAGAGTGTAACGAGCGTGATGTGGTTTGGTTCAACCCCGGCTTGTCTCATTTGGATGAACTGTGAAACAGCTTGAGACAGCTGACCACTTCGGCAGCGTTGGGATATAGAAGAGGTCCATAACACAGTTTGGTCCATGTGTTCATTCCTGTTTTTCAGCGAAACCGAGTGTTTTTTGTCATGTTTTGGATTGGAAGAGGTGGACTGAGATGGGTGTGGAGTAGTGGTGAGTGGGTGTTGTTTGGGAAGTTGAATTGGGGTTGCCGTGCAGGCGGGGAGAATCATTGTCTGAAATAGGAGAAGGAAGCAAAAGCGAAGGAATACTTGTATCTAAGAGACCCTTGGTAATTTCTAAATGGTCAGAAGCTGAACCTGGTTATTTGAAAGCAGAGTTAACGAATTGGACAGAAAAGAAGCTGGAAATGGCCCAAGAGAAAAGATGGATGGAGAAGGAAGAAGCTTACGGATTATATTTACACAAGTATGGGAACTGCTGAATTGGGTTTTAGCGGTTGAGTTCAGAAGTCGACGTGAGGCTCTGGTCCGGAGCCTTTGAGAGGGAAGAAGGGGATATTGAGTCGGACCGATTCTTATTTTCTTTTTGTTTTTCTGTTTTTATTTATTTTGTTGAGTAAATGTCACAAAACATTGCCGTAGTATGAGGTTTGAATCATTTGACACTTTGATTTTCTACATTTTAAAATTACCTTTGACACATTTTTTTTTCTTTTTCTTAAAGAGGTTTGGAACCCAGTTGAGCTAGAGGCTCATCCCCACGCCCATATCATTTAATATAGATTGATGCATCGGGGGCCCCGAGCATTTATAGAAGCATTACAAAAATCTTCATAGAGGATATCCCGGCCTGTAAGTAATTAGGAGCCTCCCCTAAAGAGAGGTTAGAAACATGACCTAAACTAGCAAAATGGGCAAGTCTATCCGCCACACTATTTGCTTCTCTGAAGATATGTCGAATTACAATAGCATCAAAAGCAAGTACATAATCTTTACAATCATCATTAATTCGACTAACCTCTGAGTCGTCCTCCCCTCGATTATTCAGGGTATGTACTAAAACCAACGAGTCACTCTCAACTTTGACTTCACGCCATCTTTGGTGAATAGTTAGGAGCAGCGCTGCTCTACAGGCCTCAGCTTCACATTGAAAAGCAGAACCTGTATTCGGTAGAAGCCTGGACCACGTAGCACAAACCTTACCCCAAGAATCCCGCAAAACAACACCTATCCCACCTCGGCCCTCATCTCGCTGGAATGACCCGTCAATATTCAACTTGAGTCTACCACTGGGAGGGAAGACCCACTTTGTTTTCTCCCTTCTCCTAGGCTGTCTTGCTTCCTTAATTGGATGCAAACATTGGTATTCCAGAAGAAGTTGGTTTGAACATGTAGAAGCATGCATGGGATTAAATATGCTCCCATTCCACATAATATGATTCCTCTCTACCCATATAGTCCAAAGAGACATGAAGAAGATACACACCTGTTGCATGGGAAGTACGTCCACCATATCCAGGATCCATGTAAGAAGAGAAGTTGAGTGATTGTTCCTGCTTGCTCGCAAACCAAGTGCACCGAAGAGCCAAAAGCATGCCACCACATTACATTCTTTGAATAAATGTAAATCAGTCTCGACATCACATTTACACAAAACACATACCTTCTCTGGAAGTTGGACTCTTTTCTTACTCAACGCTTCTTTGGTAGGTATAATTCCACACACTAAACGCCAAATAAAGGAACGGACCTTACGTTGGATATTCACCCTCCAAAGCTTCTTCCAGAATGCCATCAAAACTGGATGTCCCGCCGAGGTAGATGCTTGAAATACTGGAGAGGACAGTCTTCTAGTGACATGATATCCGCTCTTGACGCTATACATCCCACGCTTGTCATAATGCCAAACAATCCAATCCGGAGGATGTCGCACACCTAGCGGTATCTTAACAATCAACTCAACTTCATCAGGAGAAAATAACTCCTCGAGCATCTCCACAATCCACTCGTTAGAATCTTGATCAATAAGATCTGCAACTTTAAGTTCCTCTAAGCCTTCCATCACAGGTGTAATTGGTCTAAAAGTATCCTCTGTTAGTAATACCGTTAACTCCATTTTTCTAAGATATTTTCATCTTGCCCTCTCTCTTTTTTCCCGCTGCAAAACCCATCATTGTCTTAATCAAGATAATTAGTCACCGATCAATAACTATAAATAAGAAAAATGCAAAGCATAAATAATAATTGTATATGCAAAATAAAAAGTAATTAGGATAACTACTAACTAACTAGCATGAGAGAGGAAAAGATGCAAATGTCATTGGCAAAAATGAGGAGTTAATGGTGTTATTAACAGAGGGTATCAAAAGTGTGTCGGAGATTAATTTTGAGATACCGATGTGATAGTTTTAAAATGTTGTGAACCAAGTGTTGAATGACCCAAATTTCAAGAACTATTTGTAATAAAAACTAAAGAAATTAACAACTAGTATTTTGTGTGTCGAACTAATTTTTTTAGTTTGCTTGTAAAATTTATTTTGGTGATTTTTATTTTTTCTTCTTAACCAAAAAAATTTATAGCAAATAAATTATAAGTTTTATAGCAATACGATTCGACAATCTCCAAACTCCGAAAATAAGGAAGAAGATGGATGTAAGCTATGAAAAAATTCGGTTAATTAGATTTGTCTCTTTAGCATAAGCCAAATCGCAGGTCGGCTAACTCCCCTACTCCATTGTTAGTGTTCGTTCTAGTTTCTAGTTCTTCATTAGCTATCTGTTTTAAACTCTTAAGAGCCAAGGTTGGAGAATTACATCTATATGTTGTTTGCTTTTGTAGAATTTTGATAACGTCAAGGTCATGTATTCTAAATATGGTTCTTGGATTGAGTTTAGTTCATAATGTTGACCTTAGTGGATTCCTCAATGGATGAGGGTTGTCAATTTCAATGCATTCTTCATAAGAAAACTCAGAACCAAGAGATTATTGACTATTACATAAATTGCTCAAAAAATGTCTGTTACATAAAATTAATATAAGGAAACTTGAAACCAAGAACTTAAAAAAAAAAAGATATTTATCATGATTCTCGCTCAAAGTATTTAAATTTATTAGCAATAAAAACAATCTAAAACGAAGTTAACAAAGTTTAACTCTTGAAGATATGGATCAAGTCTCATCAGGGTGTCGTTGTTTGTCCTCTGAGAACAACATCTTTACGTTGTTAGACGATTGGACCTTCTTGCCTTTTCGTTGTTTGTCCTTCATGAACAACAGAGTTATGTCGTCTTCCTTTCCAATAGTTCCACCCAAGCAATCTGCCAATTATCACGAAAAATACGACACCTATTGCGACGTACGTACAAATATCTTGTCCTGTCATAGCTTATCAAGAGAGAGAGAGCGCGCTAAAGAATAAAGCATAACACTAGAATTGATTGATTGTCTGTATATCTTCCGAGTTATGAACTTGTCACCTTTTTTTTATAGAGGAAATAGTACTTCAAATAGGGAGAATATTTTTTTTTCCTGATTTGTTTCAGTACGCCTTACTTTCCTTGATTGTGTAGGATTCCCAAGAATTGAGGAATATCTAGAAATTCCTAGTCAAGAATGGAACTCGTATTCATCCTCACTGCCAAGTTTCTAGCAAGCTCCACCCGACAAGACTTTGCATACATAACTAGCTAGTGCCGTCCCCACGATCACATTAGTCCTATCTAAGCCCAGTTTAGACGCACGAGCATGAAGCGAGGCCCCAAACAATGGTGCTTTAGCTGGAAAGTGAGCACAGCCGGAGAAGAGTGTAGCGAATGTGATGTGGTTTGGTTCTTGTCTCATTTGGATGAACTGTGAAACAGCTTGAGATAGCTGACCACTTCGGCAGCGTTGGGATATAGAAGATGTCCATAACACAGTTTGGTCTATGTGTTCATTCCTATTTCTCAGCGAAACGAAGTGTTTCTTGTCATGTTTTGAAATTGGGTTAATTAGATTTGTCTCTTTAGCATAAGCCAAATCACGGGTCGGCTAACTTCCCTACTCCATTATTAGTGTTCGTTCTAGTTTCTAGTTCTTCATTAGCTATCTGTTTTAAACTTTTAAGACGGTCGGAGAATTACATAGCATAAGAAGGTATATTATTTACTTTTTCCCGGTCATGTATTCTAAATATGTTTCTTGGATTGAGTTTAGTTCATAATGTTGACCTTATTGGATTCCTCAATTGAAGAGGGTTGTCAGTTTCAAAGCATTCTTAGTTGAGAGGATTTAGTTAATTAGAGAAAAATCTTACAGTTTGTTGAGTAGTTAATAAGAAAACTCGAAACTAAGAGATTATTGACTATTACATAAATTGCTCAAAAAATGATTGTTACATAAACTTGATATAAGGAACTCGAAACCAAAACTAAAAAAATATATTAATCATGATTCTCGCCAAAAGTATTTAAATTTATTAGCAGAAAAAAAAATTACAAAGAAATTAACAAGATTTAACTCTTGAAGATGTGGATCAACTCGGTCGAATGGCCTAGTCTGGAACCCCCAGGTCTAGCGTTCGAATCCCAGCTCCATCCAGTGGCCAGCAGATTTGAGGGACCCTTTGGGTTCGTGCGTTGCGGTGCAGTGGATTAGTCTGGCTTTGCCTGGCTTTCGCTGCAATGTCGGTGCAGGTGTCCTGGCGCTGGGATACCACTGCATGGGTGTGTGAGTTACTAACAACTAACCCGATCAAAAAAAAGATGTGGATCAACTCTCATCAGGGTTTCGTTGTTTGTCCTCCGAGAATAGCATCATTACGTTGTTAGACGATTGGACCTTCTTGCCTTTGTGTTGTTTGTCCTTCATGAACAACAGAGTTATGTCGTCTTCCTTTCCAATAGTTCCACGCAAGCAATCCGCCAATTATCACGAATTACGACACCCAATACGACGTACGTACGAATATCTTGTCCTGTCATAGCTTATCAAGAGAGAGAGAGCGCGCGCTAAAGAATAAAGTATAACACTAGAATTGTTTGATTGTCTGTATATCTGCCAAGTTATGAACTTGTCACCTTTTTATAGAAGAAATAGTGCTTCAAATAGCAGAATATTTTTTTTCCCTGATTTGTTTCAATTCGCCATATTTTCCTTGATTGTGTAGGATTCCCAAGAATTGAGGAATATCTAGAAATTCCTAATCAAGAATGGAACTCGTATGGGGCTCCTTAAACAGTTAAACATTCATCCTCACTGCTAAGTTACTAGACTATTTGTTTGGGTTTTTTTTTTTTAATCATCATGGGCTTGGAAAGTTCAGACCTGGAGAAAAAGGCCCCTGGTTGATTAGCCCCGGGTTAAATAGCGAAGGCATACGATGTCGTTTTTTCTGTGCTCCTCTGTTCCAGCTGAAAAGAAGAAGACGACTTGAGCAGAGAAGAAAAAACAAATCAGTTTTAGCTTTTATCAAATTTTGATTCTTTAAAGCCATCAACTCATCAAGCAAGCTGAGAACCTAGCTAAGAAGATTATATCAAATATGACCCCAAGAGTCCATGACCAAGGCAGTAGTGCATGCAGTAACAACTTCTTATAATATAGCGTATCCCAAAGGATACAATTTCCAACCTCTTCGGCATCCAAAACATCAGCCTTGTCAAATAAGGCCAAAACCTGCAAGGCACTTAAGGTATGAAGTGTGTGTGGGTCATGTCCAATGTTACCACCAAAACCACCACACACTGAATCAACATTCTCCTTACAACTCCAAATCACCAAAGAAACAATTAAGACAAAAGTACAAGTTTAGTATTGTTGGGCTAAGAAATTTGTATAAACTAAATAACTGATTCATGCTGGCACTGGAGGACCTCCGAAACAACTTCATTGCCATCGACAGTGTCAAGCTTTCCAAGAAGGTCAAGAGTGGTCAAACCGTAGCATGTGCTCCATCAGAACTGATTCATATGGGTCCTTTTTCCGGAGATAGCATCATCGATCTTGATTCAAATTTTGACCTTTGCTTTTGCCAACTCCACCATCTGCTAAAATTTCAATATCAGGCAAAGATATTGTACAACGTGCGTAAGATGCCTCGAGTGGCTCTGCCAGAGAGGTCGATACGGAGAGTGCAAACTGGGTACGGAAATGAGAACCAGAGGTCATATAACGATGGTCAACAGCAATGTGAAAAGAAAATAGAGGAGACAATAATACTGTAAAAGAAAAATAAAAATAATTCTTAGGTTCACCCCTAAGGTGAATGCGTAAATTTACCCTCTCTTACGATTAACGCATAATAACTTTATAATTTTCTAATCTAACCATTCATGTTGTATAACGTAATATAAAGATTAGCTCTGTAAAAAATCAATCAAATTGAACACCTTTTAGTTATTCATTTCTATGAAATATATGGACGGTTCATCATAGTAGTAGTAAGTGTTGTTAGAATCATCCATTTGTTTAATTCAATTAGATAATTAAATCCGATTCAATTGATTTTTTACATAGATGATCTTTAAAGGATAATTTAAGATATAGACCGTTGGATTATAAATTTATTAAGTAAAAATATGTTGATCGACAATTAGGTGAATGAGCACATTCACCCTAGGGGTGAACCTAAGAATTGTTCAAAAATAAATGTAATCATCGGCGTCCTGGCTGAAAAGAAGGTAGGGTGTTGGAATATCTCCTGAACAAAACCAGAAGACAGACTTCAATTTAACTTTCGATGTTCATTGCCTTTACTAAGGCTTTGGTCTCATATATAAGAGGTCAGGAGTTCGAGCCCCATTAAGAGTGGGAATGGGGTGGGGTTTTTTTTTTTAAAAAAAAAAAAAAAAAAAGAACACAAAATGTATTTCAAATTTGGATAACTCACTGCTCTTTTGATTAATCAATGACAACACAAACTGTTGAGAATATATACATTCTACGTGGGAAAAATGGGATATGGTCTATGAGTTTATAAGGGTCTGAACCACTCCATCCATTACCAATTGGTTTTAGATGTGAACCTCAGATTACTTTATCATATCAGAGCGAGGTTATTCCACGTGTGCATGTCTCACAGCCACACGGGCTCCACGTCACCTAAAGTTGTCCACGTGTATGACTTGAAAATTTACCACACATGCAGAGGCGTGTTGATCAAGAATATATACACATCCCACATGAGAAAAACATATTACTTTATCACTAACAAACCTTTCCAGCAATAGCTGTTTAGCTCTCTAAGTTTAGATCATCATCAACAGACTCCCATAATCATATTCCTAGCAAACTAGCAAAGGTTCTGAAATAACAAAGCCCACTGAAAAGTACAAACAACAGAACAATATCAGGCAAATTTGAACCATATACATTCATATCAAGTGAACCCATAAACTTCAAATCACTAAATTAAACTCCCAATGAATAGATTAGACATATCAAAACAGTAAAAAAATGTAAAATACCCGAGAGAAAATGCAAATACAAGATATGAGATTGATACAAGGGATAATAAGCAGTATTTCGAAGATTGAAAGACGAAAACGAGTTCAGAAATGCAGACGAGTCTTACTTTGATGTTTCTGCAACTAGTTTGATTTCACTTTGTTTTTTCTTCCCTGCTGAAGTCGTCTTCTCCTTTTCAGTTGAAAAACAGAAGCGGAGAAAAAACGACATCGGGAAAAAACATGATGATAAAAAAAAAAGCCCAAACAAATAGTTTACACTGCTACGTCATGAATGTTTTAACTGTTTAAGAGGCCCGATACGAGTTCCATTCTTGACTAGGAATATCTAGATATTCCTCGATTTTTGGGAATCCTACACAATCAAGGAAAATAAGGTGTACTGAAACAAATCAGGGAAAAAAAAAAACTCTCCCTATTTGAAGCACTATTTCTTCTATAAAAGAAAGTGACAAGTTCATAACTCAGAAGATATACAGTCAATCAATTCTAGTGTTATACTTTCTCCTCTAGCGTTCTCTCTCTCTCTTGATAAGCTATGACAGGACAAGATATTCGTACGTACGTCGTACTGGGTGTCGTAATTTTCGTGATAATTGGCGGATTGCTTGCTTGGAGCTATTGGAAAGGAAGACGACATAACTCTGTTGCTCTTGGAGGACAAACAACCCAAAGGCAAGAAGGTCCACCCGTCTAACAATGTAACGATGCTGTTCTCGGAGGACAAACAACGCAATCCTTGTTGAGACTCGATCAACATCTTCAAGAGTTAAACCTTGTTAATTTCATTTTAGAATTTTTTTTACTGCTAATAAATTCAGATACATTGAGTGAGAATCATGATAAAGATATTTTCGTAGTTCTTGGTTTCGAGTTTTCTTATATTAATTTCATGTAATAGTCATTTTTTGAGCAATTTATGTAATAGTCATTAATTTCTTCGTTTCGAATTTCCAATTAAACAAACTATTTCTCTGCTAAATTCTCTCAACTAAGAATGCATTGAAATTGACAACCTCTTCCATTGAGGAAACTACTAAGGTCAACATTATGCACTAAACTCAATCCAAGAATCCATATTTAGAAACACGACCTTGACGATATCAAAATTCGACAAAAGCAAACAGCAAACCTTCTTTTGCTATGTGATTTTCCGACCTTGACTCTTAAGAGTTTAAAACAGATGGCTAATGAAGAACTAGAAACTAGAACGAATACTATCGGGGAGTTAGCCGACCTGAGATTTGGCTTATGCTAAAGAGAAATCTATTATTCTATTTAACCCAATTTTTCCATATCTTACATCCCTCTTCTTTCTTACTTCCGGAGTTTGGAGACTGTCATGTCGGATTGCTCAGAGATTGTTACAGCTGTAAACAACTCAGCTTCTCCTGACTTAGACCTGGGTTTTTTTGATTGAAAACCTTCATCGGCATTGCAGCAAACTTCCGCCGCACGTTTACTTCATTTGAAGTGCAGAATAACCAACAATGTGGCTCATATGTTATAGCTTAGGAGACTGAGGCTAATGGGTTCTACCTTGTACGTTTTCTTTTCTGCATCCCATTCAATTGTGGAGGAGGCTCTTATCGATGATTGTAATGATTTCGAATAAGTGAATTCCATTTATTTGCTCTCGAAAGTGAAAAGAGAAAAAAAACAGTGTCAATCGCAGTAAATTAGAATCGAATAGCCCCTCATACGTAACTAATTCTTTGAACCAATAAATTTATTCATTAGTCATTACCTAGAAAATACTCAGCGCAAGATTGAAGTAAAGAACAATATTTTAGTCTTGTAATTAATTATTGCTGTATTTCATGTAGGGTTGTTACATGATATAAATTGTTGTTATGGTATATGTAGAGAATAGTAATATAAGAGCACATATAACATGTCCCCTAAACATTATATATATATATATATATAAGGGTTTTTCTTAAACATCAACTAATTAACCCAATTTTGCCATAGCTTACGTCCCTTGCTTCAGTGATTGGTTTCAGGGACTTATTTGGGTTTTTTCTTGCTCTGTGTAGGTTTATGTTGAGGAACTGCGAAAATGCATTTGTAGCTTGAAAACCCTGGATGCTTTATATGCTCTTCAAAGTATTGAAAGATGATAGGAAGTTCACAAAAGCTGAGGTAATGACAGTCTCAACATTCTTCTTTTCTGTGTTTGATTTATGAGATAAACAAAGTATTGAAGACTATTTGATTTTGTATTTTGGTTGGCAACTAGTTGGATTCATCTGTGAGCTACTTATAAAGTTTAGAAAAAGAAAAGGAACAGCAGTTTGGTAGTTTGCTTAGTCTGTGTTGAAGTTGCTGAATTCGAGTGTGAAGTTATATTATAGATTGTAGATTTCTGTCATTACAGATATTTGAAATAAATATTGCTTCCAAATAGTAAAAAAAGGTGTAAACTCAAAGAGATTTTGCAAGATCATCATAAGGGTCAAATTACCTTCTCTAGCATCACACAGCAATCACTAATCATCTGACCTATTCTAAAACTTGGAGAAAGCTTTCATTTTTACAACCTGCATACCATATACATATATATTAGATTTATGACTTAAAAAGTTAAAATACTGAAATCAATCAAAGAAAAGGAAAATATATCAGAGCATGGCCAACCAATTCAATTAGAAGCAATAGTACATATTTCATATATATGTAATGACAGAAATCTACAATCTACCCAAAAGAGCTCGCTAGGATGAAAACTCGTAAGGACGGTCTAGGCAAAATTTAAAGCATAAAACCTTGAACTATGGCGGCTTGATCCCACAAAAAGGGTACGTAGGCAGTCTGTCCTAAAACTAGACGATGATTATGATGATAATGATAACGGTGAGCAACGACCCAGAAAGGGCTGCTCCGGCATTTGTAAAATTTATCGGAGCCATGGACCAGGTGGACAAAATTCTCGTGGAAAAGGTAGTAACCTTCCATTATGATTATTTGAACCAAATAGTGAAGAAAATCAATGCAGTGCAGAAAAAGTGAAACAAAACCGAAGCACATACGGTGACCAGATGAATAAAGTAAAACAGATAGCGAGCAATCTAGGGTTTTAAAAGGTAAAGAAAAGGGAATTTGCCAGACAAAAGAAGAACATTCTAGTTAGTGACTGGACTTTTTTATTTTTTTATTTTTTTTATGCTAGTTCGTGATTGGACTTTTGAACTGGCATTGCGGAACTTTTTGTAATTCCATTATCTAAGAGCAAGTTCACCCGTTGGGTCACCACGTCACCCACTATTCACTGCTTTTTAGTGTTAATTTCACCATCTGGGTCACGAGCACAGTGTATTTCGTGCCCTGGGTCACCATCATGACATGCACAGTGTATTTTGTGCCCTGGGTCATGGGCACAGTATATTTCCTGACCCAGAGAATGAAAATATACACTAAAAACAGTGAATAGTATGTGTGACCCAGTGACCGAATGGGTGAACTTGCTCTAATAGTGAAAAAACTATAAAGACAAAAACATCAAGTCAGCTTATCCCTACTATAAAGAGTAGCCACCAGTTTGACTTAACTAAATTTTGAATTATCATGTATACCCTTCTAGCACAATAAGTTTCATTTCTATAAAAAAATCTAAAACTATTATTATGGTAAACCACCGAGATCGGATGACAGGAAATTAAAGAAAAAGAATGGATAAGAAAAACAATTCGAAACCAAGAATTGCTTCGTGGAGTTAAATTCTTGACTTTTATTTTCTTTAGTTATTAAAATTTGAGACAAAAAAACTCAAGTTCTTGCACTTAACATTTCATTATTCATTGCACATCTACTTTTAAGTTGCAAACACTACAGTGTACCATGTTGATGAAATTTTGAGCTGAAATGATACGTGAGTTTGGTTTTATTGTTGTCCTTTATGGAATCATTTCTTTCGTTCTCTCTAATGGAGAATCCTTCATTTTTCCACCGAGTAATTCGAATCCCATCAGCTAAACGGACAGAGCCTAGGAGCCAATGCCTTATTGCCACAAGTTCCAGCACAAGACAACATAAAAGAGTATGTTGGGGCGCCCCGTTAAGGCGTGGGTTTGTGATTGTATTGATGGTATCAATTCTTGAATTTAGCTTTCAAGAAACAGCAAGTAATCCCGGATCAGCGAGAAAGAACATTATGGTTTAGTCTATTTGAACTGAAACTGATAAGAACTTAATCGGACATGGCAGTCATTCAGGACCGAATAGCTGCTCATCACCCCATAGTCTTTTAGCCAAGTCATATATCTACGAATTACAACAGATACATGTACCACAGGGCAGCACCAAAGTGAATACTATACCTGAAGTGTGCATGCATGCTGTTACAAGTGTTCATCCCTTTATGCCTAAGATAATCCTATTTACAACATCAACTGGCAAAGCATAAGCTGGATCTATGGCTTTCACCCCAGGATATTCAAGCAAGGAAAGTCCTGCATCAACATTCATCAACCTCAGTTAGGTGATGAATACAGTGGCAAGCAGGCAGCCAAGACAGAGAAAAATACTACATGGCTGCCCAAAAGGCAATGACAGCTTCAGTATACATGGGAAGTAATTATCTTCCTTCCATCAAATCACTTCGACATACTTGAGTGCCTCCAAACCGAGCATGGAACAGGGTTTCCAACTCATTCATCCCAGATAGGGGCTTTTGTGTGTGTGTGTGTGTGTGTTAGGTAAACATTTTGCCGTTATATGATCATACCCCATTTAGAAGCAGAGGCTCCAAATGGGTATCTACTATAATCATTGAGAAGGTTCGACATAACAAGCTATTAAAGTAAAGAAATGTACAAAACAATCAAAGGAAGAACCAAAGCAATTACCTGCAACACCAAAGTATGTATGGTAGGCATCACATGCATCATCTGGTCTATCAGAAATTCCCCCATTTTCAGTGTCCTGCATTTTAAAAATTAACCACAAAATCTCAGATTTCACCCTGGAAGAGGATAACGCATCCACTCCTGAAGAATAATCCAACTGTACAAATAGGTATGTAAAGACCTGGCAGTCTAAAATGAACTTGGCAAGCTTTTGCTTATCGATCCACTGAACCCTGTCAATCATGATTAAACTAGATAGAACCCACCATGAGTAGCACACCTGAAATGAAGTGCAAATGCAGTAAAGAAGAGTCCAGTAATGCTAATAGAAATTTACATTTCAATCATGAAACATTAAGATATTTTTCTGGATGGCCATTAAGACCTCCAAAGAAGAACTAAATTGAATCACAAAACGTAGCAAGGTAGTTGAATAAAGATAACAGAATCACATATAATTTTACTTCTCATAAAAAAAAAATTTTAAAAAAATCAAACAACCAAATAAAGATATACAGAACAAAATACGATGCAACAAATACATCAGGAAGCTTCTCTGGACGACCATTAAGACCACCTGATTTAACTTGCCGCTCGCATAACCACCATCCAAGAAGGTCCTTGTCAATACGATGTAGAGACCCTGTGATAGCAAGGGCTCCCACACAACAGAAAACTGCAATCACAATGGGCAAAACAGAACATTAATTAACCTAAAGCATCTGCCTACTAGAAAATCTCAACAGATTTTATATGACAAAAAACGCCAAAAATGGATGCATAACATAATTGTCTATGATGCATAATCCAGAAAGTAAATAATAAACTGCCACCAGGTGTGTGAAAAATAAGAATTAGAGATGTTATAGGGTAGATAACATACTTTGACCTGCATGAGACTCCCCACCAGGCGTGCATCCAAATCCGCCATCATGATTTTTGCAAATTAAAATATAGTCCACAGCTTTCTCCACATTGATTTTATCCAAAAGATGTATTAATGCGAGACAACAAATAGCAATATATGAAAACCTAAAAAGGAGAAATAAAAAGTCTTAGTTGCTTTTAGTATTAGGGGAGTGAAATGTTTTCTTTAGTAACTTAAACTTTGTCTTTTCATATGAATTTCAACCAAAAAAAGGAAAGGAGGAGTGTGGACTGCAAATTTAGGGAGTGTGAAATTCATTATCCTAGTATTATTGTTGACGATATTTTATTTCTTTCATTTGCTATGCGGAACAGAAAATAATCTGATAGTAAATCATGCTTTAAATAACGGGAAGGTAACTTTAACAAATCAAGAGATGCCAAACACAAAGGAAAACCAAAAAGAGTACCGTGTATCAACTTCACCCCACATGTCCCCTGAAAATGATCCATCTTCATTTTGCAGTCCAGCTACATCTGAGTTGAATATTAAGCCAGACAAAATGTGCTAATTACATTGGAACGCCTTTTTATAGTTAGTTGCCTAATTTAAAAAATTAGTAAGTTCCTATCTTTGTTCACAAATCCTTTTATGAGCTCTGATTTATATGTAACCACTCAACACAACTTTCCAAGTACCATTCACCAATTGAAAGGTAATGAAGATCTAATTCAGAGTTGAATAAAAAGATATCCTAAAGGATACAATCTGCAACTTTTTCGACATCCAAAACATCAACCTTGTCAAATAAGGCCAAAACCTGCACAGCACTTAAGGTATAGAGTATGTGTGGATCATGTCCACTGTTAAAGCCACCTGCATAAACAAAGTTGTATCATCATTTTCCCTAGAACTCCAAATCACCAAACAAACAATAAAAGATGAAAATACTAGTTGAGTATTGCTGGGTTAAGCGTGTATACAAAGTAAACACCTGACTCATGCTGGCACTACATGACCTCGGAAACAACCTCGTCGACATCCACAGTGTCAAGCTTTCCAAGAAGATCAAGAGTTGTCAAACCCCAGTAAGCTCCATTCAATCTTATATGCTCCATCAAAACCGACTCATAAGAGTCCTTCTCCTGAGATGGCATTGCCATATTGTTATTGTCATGTATAAACTGTAAAGTAAAACAGTTATTATATGTACTTGGATTCAAATCCAACCTTTGCTTTTGATAAAATGAATTGAACATGTTTCTGAGATGCCAGCTCCCCCATCTGTTAAACATTTCAAGATTAGGAAAATATATGGGAAAAGGTGACTGATGGCAGAGCAACTTCAGCCTGAATTTAATTTTCAAATCCTACTACTACAAACAAAACAAAACCAATTATAAAAACTGCATAGCTACATGATAATAATCAAATAAGGAATCGCGCACAAAGAAATCATATGTTATTAAGAATTGTCAGTAGGTGAATTTTTTTTCTTATCTAGCAGTAGTTTTCTTTTGACTCTGAAGGAGGCTGGGTTACAGCTATTACTAAAATGAGTTGGAATGATTTCCTGCTCATAGTACTGAATTGAGTTAACTACTATTGTAACTAAGTGAAGTACGTAATCATTACTGCTCATGATACTGAATTGAGTTAAGTACTATGGTAACTAACTGAGGGCTTAGGCATTATGGGGAATGATTCAAAAAAGAAAATGCCCGCAAAGTACTAAAAATTAGCCAATTTCCACACCAATTGCTCTAGTCCTTTAAGCACAATACGGATGACATGTGCTCATATCAGCTCTTGGGACAACCAGGTCCGGAAAATTAGTTTGGATCGGGATTAGGAGCCATAGAATCACAGAAGGAAAATTGCTGGATATTAGTAAGTATTGTGAGTATGGTTCATCATTCATGTTAAATAATCAAACTTACTTTGGCGCTAAACTCCCATTTTGAGCTAAAAGAAAAAATTTAGAACATCCAAACCATTAGAATTCATTGTAATGTTGCTGCAGACTTGATTAGACAATGAATCAAAGAGACCCAATAGATAATCAGATTCATCATCCCATTCCCATATATCGAATGATTCAAATAGGTTATGCATAAAACATATAGGATCAATGTTGTAACCCAATGGTCAAAGAGAGAGTAAGTTGGTCACAATTCAGAAATTACTTGCACATTTATACTGATAAATTCAATTGTTAGCGAAAAGAAACCAAAAATTTACAAACCCAGGTGCCAAAGTTGGAGATTAGACAAGGGAAAAAACAATTTTGAGATAGAAATTGAAACAGATAGAGAAGTACCCGAGACCCTGGCTGTTTGCTGAACTGAGACCAGAGAGTTGAGAGTCTCAGAGAAATGCAGCAACAGTCAATTGAGAGCGAGTCGTCGAATTCATAAGGCCCCTATGTTTCCAAATACCATCTTCTATTCCACAAAATTAAATTGGAGGGTGCAAAGACTAAACGTTGGTTTTTTTTTTTTTTAAAGAAAAATTACAACATGAACAAAAATTAAACTAATTGAAATTAAAGGCAGATAGAGCTGAAAGCGGGAGCTTCTTTAATGAAGTGATAGAATTAGGAGACTTGTGACCAAAATTTGCAATAGCATCAGCAACAAAGTTGACTTTACGGGGAAGCATAAAAGAAGAAGATCTCTTCAGAATTGAAAGCCAAACTCAAAATTTAGACCATGTTGTTGTTGTGCAATTTATAGTTTAGCTTCAAACAATTAGAGTTGAGCAAATTATAAACCTTATTATTTGGATGAATAATAGTATAATACTTTCAGAAGGTCTAAAATTTCAGATCATGGTCTATTTTAGACCGCTACGATTGGAGATGACCTAAGACTTGCTAGATTGTCTATATATGTCCTGATTTTGAAACGTACAGTGAGGGAAAGGGCATCAAGTAATTCATCTGTGTCATAAGGAAAAGCACTCGGATGTTTTAAGATGAGTATGCAAATGACTATTTATAAAATGAAACAAAACTAAAACGAATACCACAACACATGGTTCATGAATAACAAATAAGTAATTTGAATCAGCAGTTGTTTATCTACATGACTACATTAATGTACCAGGAAGTTTCACAGCTCAAGGAACAAATCCAGAAAAACAGCTCAAGTGAGCACTAGGATGGCTATTTTCGTATCCATTGTATGCAGCAATAAAAAGGAAATGCTTAATAACGTACCCTGTATAAGCACAAAATAGATCTATTGAGAAAACCAAGAGATGAATTTATTTAAAGGATAATATTTGTTCCAGACTGATCAATAGTAAGTCAACTATCGACCATCGGCAGAAGTGAAGGAATCTGCAAATCCAGCGGGTCTAGCAGGAATACTTCCCTTGCTGTCCTCCAGGCTAGTATAGCTGACCTCTCTGCTTTCTGCTTGCTGCCAAACTTTTAGCATCTGGGAAAGAGGTTGATTATAATCAATTCCAGAGAAACTTTCTGATCCTTCATCAACTGGTTTCCACTTTTCAACAAGTTGGCCTAGCACGTTCACTGCATGTCCCATGTCAGGCCGATGTGTTGGCTCCCTCGCAGTGCAATGTCCAGCAAGATCAGCTATTAAGGAGATGCTCTCAAAAGTTTCTTCAGTAACCTCAATAGTTGGATCAACTGCAGCCATAAGCTTCTCCTTGCTTGACTTGATTCGCCAAAACCACTCAGCCAAGTAACGACTTTCCTCGGGCCGGTTCTCATCCAGTGCCATTAATCCAGTCACAATCTCCATTAACACTACGCCAAAGCTGAACACATCTACTTTAGTTGTGATTTTCCCCATCACTGAAAAAAAATTATGAATTAGTATTCAAACATATATAATGAGTAGTTGTCAAAAAAAAAAAAAAAACATATATAATGAGTTGAAAAACTTGAGGAAAAAAAAAAACTACAATCCTCTTCAAGATATCCCATAAATTCCCACCATTTGCTGGTCAAGCAAACTACTATCTTTAGTAAAACAAAGTTACAGGAAAAAAGTTTATGGAACAGAGCATTGAACATTTGTATTCATTGCAGAAACTTAGAAATCAATATTGCATTCTAAGGCCATACACCTGATTGAAAATGTAAAATAAAAAATGCTTTTCTATTGGTAATCACATTAGAAGCTCTTCAAATACAGAGTTATCTACTATTGCTAACCATCTTTCTCTTTTGCAAGCCAATTCTAGATTACCCTAAGGTAACTGGTTTCAAACAGTCAAACATGTTTGTACTACAGTGCGAAGGAAAGTGATTACTTCTCGAGCATTGGTTCAGTAAAACTCAATAGAGAAACATTCAGATTTGATTTTTGATTCAACTCTGTGCTTCAATATTACTACAAGTACATGCTCTACAATTCTGTGCCCTAAAACCAACATGATTTAAATACAAGTACCAAGTACCAGAAAATCATGGATTTTAAGGAACTGTAAGAGAAGTATATACCTTCTTGTTCCATTTAACATTAAAAAGAGCACTAGAAGTACTAAATGTGAAAATGGTAGCAAAACACAATTTGTAAAGCCCTACACATTCCAATAACTTTTGCATGCTCAGCAGATGACCTATATTTTAATTCAATGGAATAATTTGAAACTGGGATTCAAAACTCTTACCTGCATATTCAGGGGCAAGGTATCCAAATGTCCCAGCAAGCCTAGTCGCAACAGATTTCTCCCCATCTGGAGCAAGTTTAACCAATCCAAAATCCGAAACTTTTGCGCGGAAGTCATCACCCAAAAGAATATTAGAAGATTTGAGATCTCTGTGAATGAAGGTCTGGCGAGCTAAGCTGTGCAGATACTCCATCCCTCTGGCAACATCCAATGCAATTATAAGTCTCCTTGTCCAAGACAAAGGCTTCAGACTCAGGGTCTTCCAATGGAAAAGATGCCTGCTAAGAGCGCCTTGAGACATATACTCATAGACAAGAAGCCTTTCACTCCCTTCAACGGAGTACCCCAACAGAGAAACCAAATGTCGATGACGGACTTTGGAAAGTACAGCAATTTCTGCCTGAAATTCATCCAATCCTTTACTACTGATTACACCACCCTCCATTCTCTTAACAGCCAGATTTGTACCATCTTCTAGTTCACCCTTGTAAACAGTTCCAAATCCACCATGGCCTAGCTCGTTTTCAGGTGCAAAGTTATTGGTCACCTTTCGAAGAACTTGAACAGATATGACAAGGTTACCAGAATCAATCATCTGAGAACTTTGTGTTCCACTGCTGTTGTTACTCAAATAAGTAGTCCCAGTTCTAGTTGATAAGCTTCCGTTTGTATTGCTAGAAACTGCAATCTTAAGCTTGTTTTCTGGATCAGATGGGTCTTTAGGGTGAACCACAATGGAACAAGGAGCCTCCAAGTTGTTTCTTCTGTACTTACACCAGTATATAGATAGACACATCAACAGAAGAATCACAGATACAGCTATAACTGCAACTGCAGCCACAACAATAACTGGTTTAGATCTTTTAGAGCTTTTGAGTTGAGAGTCCGACTTAGGTGCACCTGCATTTGAGTGAGTTGGCGAAGGTGGACTAGGGGAAATTGGTGATTGAGGTGGTTTTGTGGTACCTGGTGGCGGATTGTCTACTGGAGCTGGAGGTTGGAGTGGGGGTTGGGGTGGGCTTCTGGTAGGTAAAGGAGACGGGGCTGTTTTATTAGCAACTAGAAGAGGATTTCCATCGGTGATGAGCCTCACATTGTCACGAAATTTTGGTAATGGAGGCTCAATATTGTTTCCACTTATATCCAATGTCGTCAAGGATTTCAACTCAGTGAGGTTAGTAGGAACTGTACCTCTTATATTGTTTCCAGCAAGCCTAATATCAATCAGAGAATCTAAATTCACAAGTGAAGGACTCAGAGTACCATTTAGCTTGCGCCTAGGCAAATTGATGACAGAAACTTTCGACTGCGGATTGCAACTAACTCCCAACCATGGCCCCCCACAGGGGTCATTACCAGACCAGTCAGAGGTCAGACTAGATGGGTAACTCAGATCACCAAGAAAATCCAGAAGTGCGGTAACTTGTGGAGCACATAGAAGCCCAGGATCAGTTTGACAAAATGAATTAGAACTATAGGAAACATTACCAGACTGAAACTTGGGTACTGCACCCATTAACTGGTTGTTTGCCAGGTCCAATTTGTCGAGCTTCAAGTCAGCCAATGCTTGAGGAATCTGACCAACAAGTTGGTTACCATTGAGGTTGAGTTCCTTAAGAGATACAAGATCTCCAATGTTCTCTGGTATTGTCCCTGTGAATTTGTTTCCATGCAGCCAAACCTGTGTCAAAGACGTCATTGATCCAATAACATCAATTGGACCAGTCATCCCACCACCATCTTGATTATTCAACCACAAAATCTGCAACAAAGACTGTCCAAAACTCTTGGGCAAACCACCAGTTAATCTGTTAAACGAAAGTTGCAGCATCCTGAGATTCGGTAATGTGCCTAAGAATTCAGGCAGTTGTCCAACCAAGTTACACTCAATCAAGGAAAGATTTTGTAGCTGAGCTGAGTTTTCTAACTCACTAGGAATAGACCACCCGGTAGACGCATTCAGCGGAATGTTATCCAAAGCCATGACTGAGAGACTGGTAAGGCCATTGAAGAAATCGGACGGGATAGTATCAAAATCATTGTTATCCAAATAAGCATATTGCAGTTCAGATAAGCCACTAAACGTGGGTAACTTGCCATTGAAGTTGTTCTTTTGAAGACCAAGGTTGTAGAGCTTTGAGAGCTGATTAAAGTTCTGAGGCAGAGGTCCTTTAAGCCCCACACCCTGAACTTGAATCTGTGTAACTCTATCCCCACTACAAAACACATGAGGCCATTTGGAGCCACAAGGGTCATCCCCATTTTCTGGCCATTTAAGAAGCTCTGGATTCTCCAACCCTTTTCTCAAATCATTCAGAATCTTCATATCATCAGGGTTAGTGGCACCATAAACCACAGCCAATAGCCACAAAAACAGGAAATTGCCTACCATCCACTTCCTATCCATGACTATATCAACCAATCAACTAGAGCAACAATACAAACCACAATGCCACCGACATAAATTTCCCAACCCCAAATCGTTAAAACAGAGTAACAGACTACAACAAGCAAAACCCAGATTCAGAAATGCAGAGAAAGATTCAGAACCTGATATTTTAGGCTGAGAAGAAGAAAACCCAGATGGGAATTATGACACCAATCCCCCAAAGCACATTATATCACATCCATTTTTGCAAGATTCAGAAGTTGGGCAGGAAAATGAAAGGCCTAGAAGGGTAGTGATAAGCACCCAAATCAGAAGCGAAAGTGAACAAGGTCACCTTTCCCACAAGCCAGAGTCAGTCAATTTGTGGTGGTTGTCTAATTACTATGCCTTGGAATCAGTGGACCAGTCGACGAGGGCAACAGTGACAGACCGCTATTACAAGTGTCAGCCGCAGCCAGAGACAAAAAGATTTACCCTTTTTCTTCTTCTTCTTCCGGGCACGTGGGTGCAGCAGAAGATAACAATCAAACAAACAATGGTAAAAAAAAAAAATAATTGATCTGAAAATCTTGACCGGGATCAATTTACCGTGTTCTGTGACGTCGGCTAGGAAGCTCCGCAGATTACGGGTATGGAGAGGGACTCAACATTCCATTCGTCACGATTGGAATAATATCTCTTTGGATTCGGAATCATGGTGCTTCGGTTTTGCTCAGACCCCAATTTTTTTAACAATAAAAGAGGAAACTGAAGTGCTTGCTTTTTGTCTGGTCTGAGGATCTGAGCAGAGTGTGTGTGTTACGCTGTTCTGCCAACTTAAGGACACGCGTCGAATATTTGCTTTATGCGGTCTAAAGTGAAAAATAAAAAATACGGAGAGAGAGAGTAAAGGCGTTTGGAGATGGAGACAAGCCACGTTACATCAAAAGGGAAGTTGTGTCGCCATGCGCAACTGTCATGTATGTGAGATGACTCATATTATAGCGGCAACTGTCCTGCCGACATGGAGGGGGGATTGTGTAAATGACTCGAGTCGATGCGAATATTAAATCAAATAGAGGTGAGTATTTATTAATTTAATTTAAGTTCGGTTCACATATACATAGCTCGCAACTGTTCGGCTCAATTGATTTTTGGGGCCGCGACCACTTACCCAATTTCAGCTAGGCCTCATCAAAAAGCCCGCTGATCAAGTG